>CM053027.1:156818873-157418873 GCA_028564925.1 Lithobates sylvaticus | reverse complement strand
TTAGCCTGAGATTTTTTTGCTATGTGTTATATTGGGATTATATAAAAACAACTGCTTATTTTTGATTGTTGATCACTTGAAAGTGAAGTAGAGATGCAGATGGACGGCGGCGGTCAGCCAACACCCCCTCGTGCGTGGGAGATGGACAGCGGCAATCACCCCCCCATGCAGGGGAGGAGACGGACGGCGGGGGTCACCCCCCCTCGTGGGAGATGAATGCTGACGATCTTCTAACTTCCCCACTGCCCCCCACCCATAGGAGATGGAAGCCGACGATTCACTAATAATGTGCCATTTGAGAAAGCTGCCTTACCTTGTGAAGGCAGGAAGAAGGAAGAGCAGCTCCAGTGAGCACACAGGGAGACATTCTCCTCCCGGCTGAACAGAAACAGGGAGTGTGTCCTGAGACACGATTGGCCGGAGAGTCCTAAGATTCCTTGGCCAATAGGGGCTTCCTTTTTGGCTGGGAGGAGAATGAGGAAGACAATAGCACATATTTATTCGTTATTGTCACACAAGTGGGTGTGAACGGGGCGCAGTGCTCTGCCCGAGCCTACCCTCAGGCTCTAATCACGTGCTTCAAAGAAAAAAAAAACTCTATTGGAATCCATGCGTCCGGCACCCCGCATGTAGATTAGGGGGCAAGGCGCAAGGATGGGGGGTGGCACCCCTGCGCCACTTATGGCGTGGCTGCCACTGAATGCAGGCATTGGACACTGTGACCTAGAACAGGAAGTTGGCTTATTCATTTGGGACTGGCTAGCAGTAGCAAACCATGGACATAGGGGAATCAATCAGCCATGATACTACAAACTTCAGCCACATGTGAGCCCATCATTACAAGGTTATGCAAACAGCACAGAGACTATAACTACACTAATACCTAGTAAAGCAACTAAAACATTTGAAAGTGTAAGGATGCCTTTAAGAGGCAGCAGTGTATAAAATTGTGTATGCATGGACATAAAAGAACATGCACACTGTGGTTACCTCCAAGCAGATCACACTATGGCCTTTTTACTTTTACTGGGTTTTTTCTTATACAGATTTAATTTATATAAGTGCACATTTCATGTGGTTTTGCTCCTACTTGAGATATGCATGTAAAACCCAATAGCTCTCACATATTGGGGGAAATCACACACCACTGCTTAGCTAGGACACAAGAGGGTACACTCCATACCAAACCTCCCTTGTTAGTTCCACACATATACACTATACTTAGGTACATATTAAAGGCTGTGAAGCATTTAACCATTTGGTTGTCTGTGAACAATTATTGCTGCAGTGTACTCACATGCCTTTTAGTAAATATGGCCTTATGTATTTGCCCAATACATCATTTTAGGACAACTCAGAGTTGCCCACTGTCACTGCATGGAACACATTGGCCTTACTCAATAAAAAGTGAACCCACCAGTACAAATTAACAGCAAAATATATTACACCACATCTCATCACCAAAATGCAGAATTCAACCAATAAAAACTTTACAAAGTTCTTTTAGGTATACAATGCCTCTCCCATCAGCTTTTCCACCTGTTGTCCAGTAGGAAATTGATTTTTTTTTGCTTTGGTACATATTTTCAAGCACAATTTCCAGCCTACCCCATGTCATTTGTTTGACAATCCCTTACGACCTATTAGCCTAACAATAAGTCATTTCTGTTTTATAACATTCGGCTCCCATTAACTTCCATTGGGTTCAGATTTAGCACTTGAATTTTCATATTATTCTTCAAAACCAGCTTTGAAACAAACCCCTGGTACCTTCAGTTAATTTCTAATCTCCAGCTTAGACACTAACAATGTATGTATTGCTTTCTCATTGCATTTTTGGAAAGTCACTTCATCACAAACTGTATGGCTCCTTGTGCAGTAAGATTTCTGCTACAGCACTGCACATGCACAACATTTCCTGTGATGTGCCATTGTGGGTCACCATGAAGATACAATAAAAATTGGCTCCTCATAATGTGATATTATACACATTGCACCTCTGACTAGGCTGGGCAAGGGAAGCTGCATGAAGAACCATTGTAATGATAAGTACAGTCAGACCAATACAATTCGTATTGGTAGCTGGTAGATAAGTTTACTGTACGAAGAGAACAAAACACTGTTCTAGGTCGGTCCACTGTTCCACCTCCACTGACACACTGTTAGGTGCTAGCCCGGTGTGCAGAAGTCTTGATAGCAGGAAAAGAGAGAGGATTTGGTAGGCCACACCTCTAAAACATCACCTTTATTGTAAAGTCTTCAATAAAATCCACAACTAAGTTACTATACTTAAGAACTTGTAAAATGTAGCTATGATACTATAATCGTTATTGAGTGAGGTTGATAAGTGAACTAGATAGTAAATAAGAACGTGCGGTACTGGCGCTGGTTAGTGTGTTCCAAAAATGAAAATAAAACTAAGAATAAATGAAATACAATACAATATTTTAGTGAGCTGCAGTTTCGTGTAATATAGCCACCAATATGTGGCTATTCAGAATATAGAGAAGGTTAAAGGTGGAAACTGCGCTAAATATTATTCAAAACACATGTGGGTTCCCCCCCGCTAGTGTGTACTATGCTGCGGTATCCCCAACAGCCTATAGTGCCAAATGTGCAGGTGCTGGCCTATGATATATTAATACCTTATTAAAAAATAAGAAATAAAGGACAAAAAACAAAAAACAAAAAATACCCAAATGTGTCAGGTGCCTGTGTTTACTTTATGCCTTAGTGAGGCTATTTAAAGTGCTTAGTGCATGCGGGTATCATAAATTAATATCCTGTGCAGTTTGGGCTTATATCTACGCTAATTTCAGGGTATGGTGCTTTTTCTAAAACTAACAAATTTATTCCATCAGTAGCCCATTTTCAGTCCCCCAAAATTGATAGTATCACGGGGCATATAAAGCAGATATCTGTTACATATAGTATAATCAATATCCCATCAGTTTAGCCATATACAAAACAATTATTCAATAGTCGATATCATGCAATCTAAAGTGAACAAACACAAAAGAGCCAAGCTATGAGCTATAAAAACTGTATGAAGAGAGTCCGTGCCAACACCGCTTGTGCTTGATACAGATATATATAACTTGTGCAGATTTCTTGACCGTCACCACCTATAGAATGGATCACTTACCAGAATTTGGTAAGTGTAGGGCCTGCGGTTGCTTTAGGATGACCAATCCTATCAGTGGCCTCTCTCTTTCTCTCACCTCCTGGTCAGGTATTGTGTGGGTGTTTTTGCAAACGGACTCCACGGCAGATATCCCCCAAAATGAAATAATAGACAGGGGGCTTTCAATAGTGAAGTATGTTTATAAAAAGGGTATTTATTAAAAGAAAATAGTTTAAAAACTCACATGGTTCAGGTGCCACAGCTGGCACCAAACATATCCAGCCTTGTGTTTTTAAATTTGCGTCCTGGCTTCCCTTCCTGATCTGGGGTGCCTCTCCCGGAAGTGGTGCAAACGTACGATTACCCAGCAGCCTCTACGCGTTTCGCAAGCGTTATTGCGTCATCAGGAAGCTGGGCTACTGATGGAATAAATTTGCGTCATGTGGGCTACTGATGGAATAAATTTGTTAGTTTTAGAAAAAGCACCATACCCTGAAATTAGCGTAGATATAAGCCCAAACTGCACAGGATATTAATTTATGATACCCGCATGCACTAAGCACTTTAAATAGCCTCACTAAGGCATAAAGTAAACACAGGCACCTGACACATTTGGGTATTTTTTGTTTTTTGTTTTTTGTCCTTTATTTCTTATTTTTTAATAAGGTATTAATATATCATAGGCCAGCACCTGCACATTTGGCACTATAGGCTGTTGGGGATACCGCAGCATAGTACACACTAGCGGGGGGGAACCCACATGTGTTTTGAATAATATTTAGCGCAGTTTCCACCTTGAACTAGATAGTAACACTTGACAACAAAGACTTTGCTTCCAAAACACTTTTTAAAGTATCTTATAGATTTTTGGGCTGTTGATCATTAAAACAACCTGTGATAACCGTTTAATAGAAATCTCCTGTTTTTTTTAAACTTCTTCATATTTAAATCTATCTGTCCCTCAGCTCACTCCATCATTCTCTTCAAGCATCAATACTTTATTTACAAATATCTCAGTCTGAATGTCCCATCCACAGCTCTGCCTCCAGCTACATCACTAAGGCTCGATTCACATCTATGCATTTTGCTTTTGAGCGTTTTTGCAGTGTTTTTTGCAGTGCTTGCCGCGTTTTTGGACCCGCGTTTTTACAGCGATTTTGCCGCGTTTTGCGGTTTTTTTATTTTGAAATTTTTTTTACACTGTGGTTGTTTGGCAACCAGCTATATACAGTGTAAAAAAAACACAAAAAAAACGCAAATCGCGGCAAAATCGTGGTAAAAACGCGGCACTTGCATTTTGGATGCGGGTCCATTGACTTCTATTACATGCAAAACGCTGCATTTTGCATGAAAAAAAGTCCCTGACCCTTTCCAAAAATGCAGAGGCACAAAAATGCTTTGATGTGAACATGTTCCATAGGAACCCATCTTAAAAAATGTCCCTGCATTTCTGCAAAATGCAAAATGCATCAAAAAACGCGCTAGTGTGAATGGAGCCTAACCTAGTCTCAAAATACCAACCAAATGGTTTTCTTCATTCCTCCCAAGACCTTCTGCTCTCTAGCAACCTTGTCACCTCTTACCATAATCACCTGCAGGTTTTCCTCTCCCATCCTCTGGCACTCCCTACCCCAATCTGTTTTACTATCTTCTTCTCTGTCCACTTTTAGGTGATCCTTGAAGACCTTTCTCTTTAAAGAAGCCTATTCTGCCTCCACCTAACAACTAAACTTTTATTTTTTTATCAGCCCATCACCCATAGTTATTTATTTTTGTATCACTTGACCCTCCCTTTTAGATTATAAACCTCTTTCTCAAATAAAGCTTTATTGAAGAAAATATATTGGTCATATGCACCCCAGTAGTACATGAAAGTGTTTTAAACTGACATACAACATGGTATTAAACATCAGGGTAGAACAGTCTATCCTCAAAAGCTAGTTAAAAATACATATACATGTTAAGTCAGAAGTATACTCCTCTACTGTCCATAGACATCCTCACAGAACAGTTACTACTTATACACGGCCAATAAGTAGGCAATTCATAATAAGATCAACTGGTGCCAATCCCGGCATGGCCTGCCAGGGGGCCCATAGCTTATCGAATTTACCCAAGCTACCCCTATCCTGAAAGATATATTTTTCCAGCCGAAGGGTATCTCCCATTTTTGCTATCCACTCCTTCAGTGTGGTAGGATCAGGTGAAGTCCAGTACCGTAAGATTAACCTGCGGGCTGGCAAAAGTGACCTAGCTATTTTTTGTTTAGGTGCATCGTCTACTGGCAGGTCATATAAAATACCCAATAAGCATTGTTTGGGTTCCTCTGGCACCTGAACCCAGAACACCGGATTGATAGTAGTAAGAACCCAATTCCATTATCTGTGCAACTTTGGGCAGCGCCACATAAGGTGAATTAGATCCCCATGGTCCCTGCAGCACCTTGTACAAGTGGGGTTTTCCCTATTGCCCATGTGGAACAGCCTTGCTGGTGTGTAGTGTACCCACAAAATCAAATACAACTGTGAGAGGCGTTGTGCCACATTCAGGGAGCATTGTTTTTGTGAAGATATGAATAGGGAGGAGCCCGATGTTAGAGTCGAACGTAAGTGGCGTGGTGGTCCCCCCAAATTCCATATCAGGCCCTTCAGGTCTGGTATGGATATTAAGGGGAACCCTGCTACAGCTGCTGCCTCATCACCCAGCATGTGTCTGGCTGAGCTGTTCAGTTTCCACTGTATTCTACGAGGACTACAGGTGATCCTGGATAAAGTACATGGTTTCTTATGATCTTTGAACACCTATATACCTAAGGCGTGACTTAAAACTCAAAGGGAGAAATAATGTACTTTATAGGCATGTAGATATGTAAAATGTAAACAATTTATTAGTCTACATTAAAAATATTGTTTTGAAGGTACAATCATAAAAATAGAAAGATTTCTTAAAAATACTTCTTGGACAGACTGTGGATTTCCCAGAGGATAGAATATCAAATACAGTATGCAAAGTGTTTGTTGCAATTGTATAATACATCAACATATACCAATCTTCAAGATAATGGGGTACCACTTATCCTCACGTATTTCCGCTCTACATGTTTTGCGACCTATTATCGCTTCTTCAGGAACTTAGGTAAATCTATTTTTAAATGAAAACATACATTTATTAGATTACATCAAAAGCAAAAAAAGTACATGTACATATACACTGCTTTCCACACCCTAGACACTCACCTGCATGGTTGACGCAAGAAATTTTGTAATAGACCTCAGTAACGCTGTGTGTGGCTTGAATGGCCAGGCAATTTTCTTGGACCTGTGACGTGTCCCAGAAGATTGCAGGGAGGGAGGGCAGAGAGGTGAAATTCTGCCCGGCACCGCAGCACCAGGAGAGGAAGTGGAAGCTGGGTACCTGTCAAAACCAGCTGGCTTACTAAACCATCCTCATCCTATATGACCCAAGCTGACACTAGTGCGCTGTCCACCGCAGCTGCCAGAGAGGCTTATTCTGCCTCCTTGTCCACAGCTACTCCTGCCATAGCCCCAGCATCAGGGCTATCTAATAACATCATGGGCCCCTGGCTAAAGTAATGCACTAGGGACCCTACCAGGGGGTTTGGTGACCTACAGCATGCTATGCGTGCAGTGGCATGGAGTGGGTGTGGCTAAATAATGCTAACAACAAATATAGACAACTAGGGAATTATGTCAAATTAAGTTCACCCCTGTACACACTGTCCCACCCTCTCTACACACTGCCCCCACCCCATATACACTGACTCTTTTTCCCTGTACACACTGCTCCCACTCCTTTTTGAAACGATCCCCCTCATCGTACACACTGCCTCCTGTCATAAATGCCTTTCCCAGCCTATCAGCGGCCTGTATTTATGTATGACTGTACACAGTATGGGGGTGGGGGCAAGAGGGCACAGTACAGAGAGGTTGGAAGACACAGAGGGGAGGC
Source organism: Lithobates sylvaticus (assembly GCA_028564925.1). NCBI lineage: Eukaryota > Metazoa > Chordata > Amphibia > Anura > Ranidae > Lithobates > Lithobates sylvaticus. Next base: position 157,411,780 of record CM053027.1, on the reverse strand, counting down.
CAGGAGTGTACAGTATCAGGTGTAGTTATGTATAGTGTCAGGTTTGGTTAGTGTAGGGAGGTATAGTGGTAGGTTTGGATGGCATAGGGAGGTATAGTGAAAGGATTGATAGTATAGGGAGCTATAGTGACAGGATTGGATAGTATAGGGAGGTATATTGATTAGATACATGTCATTACCAACTACCGACTAGCCTTATATCAAGTGCCGTCGGTGGACGGGTTTCGTACTGTCAAATGCTTGCTCCTTCTCCTCTTTTCTCACCCTTTTTTCTTTCCTTTTGCCTTTTCTTTCCTTTTCTTCTCTCCCCAGAAACCTATAGTACAGGTAATGTTTTCCTTATATGATTTGGTGATGACACTTTCATCACATGCTGCATCTCTAGTGTTGGACTACTTCCACATGTTATTCTGCTGATTCCTTAAGGTTTTGTTTCTTATCTTAGCAACCTGATAGCCTGTATTTTTTTTTATGTGTCACGAAAATCTAGCGTTTGCTCATTTATCCTCTCTCTAGACACTTCCCACTAGGCAAAGTTCTCAGGTTATATAATACAATTTTTTTTTATTATTATATTTTCAAGGAAGTATTCCCTTTATGTATTGACAATTCTCTTGTTGCCCGACCCACCTTGGGGGGTTGTTCTCCTTTGCCCGGCACAGCTAGTTCCCATTGGGGGTGCTGGGGGAAGGGGATGACCCCTCTTTGTCGGCTCGTCCATCTTGAGTGCAATCGTTTGGACACGTCCTAGGGATCTTGTTTTTTTCACTTTGACTGTACATTGCATCAACATTTTGGTTCTTGTATACTGATGCTATTACCTGTATTCTTATTATATTGTATTTCTCTTGTTTTGAAAACTTCAATAAAAATCCATTGAAAGGGAGGTATTTTGACAGGATTGGATAGTATAGGGAGCTATAGTGACAGGATTGGATAGTATAGGGAGGTATAGAGACAGCATTGGATAGTATAGGGAGCTATAGTGACAGGGTTGGATAGTATAGGGAGGTATGGTGACAGGATTGGATAGTATAGGGAGCTATAGTATAGGGAGGCATGGTGACAGGATTGGATAGTGTAGGGAGCTATACAGCTCAACTGTGGGGGCTATTTTAGCACATGTGCAGCTGATCGCACTGTATTTGAATTTGCAATCTCTGCCGCAAGCAGATCAAGCGTGGCAAAACACCAGCCATTTGGGTACCACATGCTTGCAAAGGCATTTAATCTCCTACCACTAGGGATGAGCTGAACTACCCCCGGTTCGGTTCGACTTGAACATAAGGCTCATCCCTACCTACCACTCAGCCCATTGACAAGACAAGCCACACAAAACTGATACAATTCTTCTCCTCCCTGCTCCTCAACTTTCATGTCTACCCCCACTATATCTTAATCTCTCAACAGCCTCCACTGACAGGGATAATGGTATAGCAAAGGGCGTCACAGGTCCTTGCAACACGTCTGCCAGTACCACACCACCAGCTGTAGAGTATAACAGGCAAATTTTTCTGCCCCAGCTGCTGCATTGAAAAAAAAAATACACTCCCTGCCACCCACATTCCCAGCATTCGTATTCCAGCTTGTCCAATTTGAATTTGCAGAATCTGCTGTACCGCAATGGCAGGTTCTCAGTTGCTATTTCTTTGCACGTAAGGCCATTCCAGCTCTGTACCATCACTTGGAACGCAATGTTTAAGCATCGTTGGGCAAGGCAGTCAGAAGCAAGGATCCACATTACTGCTGACACATGGTCCAACAAGCATGGTCAGGGACAATATATTTCATTCACAGCACACTGGGTAACTCTGCTTGCAACTAGGAAGGATGCAGGACAGGGCTCAGTGCTGGAACTTGCTTTGCCACCACATCTACATACAGCTGGTGGTGATGATGCAAGTTTTGTCAGCTCCACCCCCTCTCCCTCCTCCACACCTTCCGCTGCCGTATTGTCCTATAAACCACCAGTATCCATTAAGCGTTCAAGGGACTATTCAATGAGTCAGGCTAAAAGATGCCATGCAGTGCTTCAGCTGGTCTGTCTATAAAACAGGAGCTGTTGGTCAAAGGAGGAGTGGTGGAGAATGGGGCCGCCTAAGTGATGCATTTAAAAAAAACTATTTCGGCACCCAGGGCCATCAGCTTCAACATCCCATCAGCAGCGTCTGCATCATATCGTGGGAGATTATCTAGGGGTGAAAACAGACATATAGACACTGATTTACTGGGCCATGAGAATAGACCACTGGCCAGAACTGGCCCAGTATGCAATTTAGATGCTGGGCTGCCCTGCATCCAGCATGCTTTCTGAATGGTCATTCAGTGTGCTGCCAGAGGTTTTGTGACAGATAAAAGAGCACATCTGTTCACAGACTCCAGTGACCAACTGGCATTTGTCAAAATGAATCAGTATTGGATTAGCAGGTACTATTAAGTGCCAATGTCACTGATTAGGTGTTTTTGGGATCTGGAATCTCGGCAAGGCTGTCTAGGCTGCCTAGATTTGTGGGTGTTGATTTTATATTGACGTTATTTTTTGGTATAGGTTTCATGGGCACAATTACCACCCAAGGATGAATTTTTCTGCACCTGCTTGACAGATGCATATAGTTAAAAAAATTTACAGCAAGGCCAGTTGTTGCTTTCATCAAGAGTACCTCTATAGGGTACAATGTGAAGGCCCCACCAACACCCAAAAAACTATTTCCCACAACTGTTTTACAGGGGCAACAAATGAATTTTTTTTTATAGCAAGGCCAATTCTTACGTTCATCAAGAGTACCTCCATAGGGTTATGGTGTGAAGGCACCATCAACACCCAAAGACCAATTTTTCTGCAACTGTTTGACAGGGGTGTCTAGTTTCAGTTTTTTACAGCAAGGACAATTCTTGCTTTCATCGGGAGTACCTCTATAGGGTCACGTTGTGAAGGCACCACCAACACCCAAAGCCCAGTTTTTTCGCACCTGTTACTTCTATCCAAAGTCTGCAAAAGAAAAAAACAGACTATCTAAAAAAAAATTGTTAATCTTGATCTGAGTGTACTATTATTTGGCTTCTTCACATACAGCTTGCTCACTGTGGTGCAAAAATTTCCATCCAAAGTCTTCCAAAGAGACACCAGAATTTATCCAAAAAATCTCTAATCTTGTTCCGAGTGCACTAAATTGTGGTCTCATCATAGAGACATGCGCCCTAAGTCATAGTTTACAAAATAAAGAAAGCTTGCAGGGAAAATCTATTTAAATGTAAATTTGTTTTCTTTATAAATGTCAGTTTTGCTGCAGCAGGTTCTATAAACAGTACAGATGTGCCACTTTACAGGCGGACTAATGGGACCCCCCAGGCTCTATATTTAAAGCAATTTATAGGTTTTATTGTTTCACTTTAAGCATCATTAAAATCACTGCTTCTTTAAAAACAATCTTTTTAAAAGATTTATTTTTCATTGGTACATATCCCCCCAGGGCAGTACCCAAACCCCCATACCCTTTTTATGGCCAAAAAACTTGCATATAAGCCTTCAAAATGGGGAATTTCGATTTTTCCATGTTCGGGTCCTATAGAATTGAATAGGGTTTGTGGCACGGGTCTGTAATTTTGCGAAGTTTGAGTGTTCTGGCTCGAACCAAACCTGGGGGGGGGGGGGGCAGTGTTTGGCTGAAATCGACTTATAAACATAATGATAGCTCCAGAGCTAAATGGATGCAAGAAAAATGAATCCACCACGTGTTAGGGGGTTCCCCTTTTGGGGATGCACTCACCAGAGCTAAAAAGATAACGGGCACATAAAGTATCTTATCAGGTCACTGCTCCTTCCTTTGATGGTATCCTTCAATTCTCCTCCACAGCCTCTGATTCACCAGCTCACCCAATGCAGGCAGATCATGTGTGAAAAGAATTGTACCACATAGCGTAATACTGCATAAATGTTTTTATTTTTATTCACCCTCCCTTATAAACAGAAAATTAAAATAGCCCCTTTTGTATCAAATGCGTACCAGATGTACAATCAGAACATCATTCATTAAGATAAAACTTGTGCCCTTTGGTCAAAAATGCGTACCAGATGTCATAGGTATAACAGCATAGTAATAGTAGGGATAAATGTAAGGTTGTGCACTCTGCCTGGTTCCTTTTCCGGATCCTCCAGACGATTTCCGCTCGTGGAGCGCTGGTAACAACGTCCTGTGGGTATCCTGGGCGGTGGAACGCAGGTTGGAGCGCACGCTACGTCACTTCCGGGTTCTCTGGTCTACGTCCCTGACGCGTGTTTCGTCATATCCGACTTCGTCACGAGGGCGTGACCAGAGAACCGGAAGTGTTCTTTTTATAGTAATGGACAGTGTCTACAGCCAATCAGAGTGCACGCTCAGCTACAATAGCTGTCTATGGGGCATTACATACTATTAAACACAACGAAGTGTGTTTGAAATAGCGGATCTAGAATGCGCCATTCCTGTGTATTCTACAACATTCAAATACAGCCTTGTTATCAGTGTGTTCAGACTAAACCATATAATGGGATAATCCTATAATACGCAATGCTGCATTTACGCGGCAATGGCAAATAGCCCAGTCATTTAAACATGGTCAGATTTACAATGTGCATTGGTCATATTGTCATATTTGTATATTCGCCCCATATATGCGTGCATCCTGTGGCTACAGTTCATAATCAATCAGACAACAATACAGATAAATATATACATTGATCTGCTGTAGTACCTCTATTAGTAATATAAATAAAGGTAGCATTACGAATTACAATGCATCTGGATTCCACTGAAGGAGGGATGTGGCTTTATTACATTGTGGCTAAGTACCACTTATAGACGCTTAAATAAACGAAAAGGTCCAATATGGAGAGTTAAAAAGATATATAAAGATAAAACCCAAAATGTGAATAAATCTTGTGATTAAAAATGATGCAAGCATATTAAAATCGCATGTATGATAAAACCCAAAATCTTGGATAAATCTATGATTAAAATAATGTAATTATGGTGCAAGCATGTTAAAATCGCATGTAGAGTCGCATTTAAAGTCGCGTGTAGAGTCGCATTTAAAATGTCATAAATATAATCTGGTTCAAGCTAGTTAAGAAGGATCATATAAATCGCAGATATGATATCAGGTGTATAAAATCCATTGGGCTAGGTAGATAAAAGCTATACAAGAGATAAATATATTAAAATATATTTACATCTAAAAAATACAAAGACCCGTAATAACCAGCATAAATGTTCAATCTATTAATCCTATAAAGGTAGAGAGGATCAGCCTATTGGGTGTGTTACATATCGGATTGGGTTCTGTAGTCACAGCCCTCCTTCAATGTTTATCAAGTTGCTACCCCCATGCAGATCTACCAAGTATAGGGTATATAGGGTGGGAGAAAGTGGTGTCAATAAAGATCCAGGAATAACTGCTGGAGATCACATAAAAATCGAAAGGAGATCAAATAAATAATAATAAGAGGAGATCAAATAAAAGTGTGTGCTGGAGGGACATTATGTATCACTGATAAAACAGTTTATGTCTAACTCAACGTTGAGACCTTTAGGGACGAGCACATCTGTCAGGAAAATCCATTGGGTTTCCTTTTTAGATAATTCACGTACCCTGTGAATACCCCTCCAATGCGGCTGGAGATGTTCTATACCCCAAAATTCAAGGCCGCTGGGGTCACTATCATGTTTCAATTTAAAATGCAGAGAGACGTTGTGGTCCTTATATCCTATTTTGATGTTGTTGATGTGTTCAGCAATTCTTACCCGCAAGAGTCTTTTTGTTCTGCCTATATACATCAAGCCACAAGGACATTTCAGGGCATAGACTACATACATGGTATTGCATGTAATGAACTGCTTGATGTCGAAAGAAGTGTGATTAGCTGTTGCCACAAAATTATCAAAGGCTCTTAATGGTTTCTTCACTTCTCTGCAGGCCCTGCATTTCCTGCATGCATAAAACCCATTCTTGTCCCAAAAGGAAGGTGGTTTTTTTGGAGGGTCTATAATTTTCTTAATTACCCTGTCCCCAAAACTTGTTGCTTTTCTGTAGATGAATTGGGGATTTGCTGGTAGAGCTGTAGTCAGTTTTTTGTCCAGCAATAGGACATGCCAGTGTTTTCTAAAGATGCTTTCCACTTCCTTATACTGTTGGTGGTACCCAGATATAAAGGACCACTCCTTTTTAGAACTATTGAGGGTGGAGGTGGTTGGTTTGGGTAACGACCTTTCTTCTAGTGTTGTGCTCCTAGGAATATTGCCCACTTCTTCCACTATTTCCTTTAGTTTCATGGGATCATATCCTCTAGCTTCAAATCTATCGGTTAAAATCTTAGATTGGAGGGTAAAATTCTCATTCTCTGAGCAGTTTCTCCTTACCCTCATTATTTGACCCTTAGGTATATTCCTTAGCCATAGTGGGTGGTGACCGCTGGTTGTAGGCAGATAACTATTCCTGTCAGTCTTTTTGAAATAAACCTTGGTTTCTAATTGATTCAGCTTCCGATAGATGGTCACGTCTAGAAAATCAATTTCATCCTTATGACATGTTGAGGTCAGGACAATATTGTTATTATTTGTGTTTAAAAAGGTTAAAAAGTTTTCCAAACTCTCAGTGGTTCCAGCCCAGATAAAAAATAGGTCATCAATAAAACGTCGATAAAATACTAATTCTGTTCGTTGGTTATTAAAAATCGTTTTATCCTCCCATTCTGCCATGAAGAGGTTCGCAATACTCGGTGCAAATTTGGCACCCATGGCCACGCCTCTTTGTTGCGAATAGAAATTACCACCGTACCAAAAATAATTGTGGCTCAGACAGAAATCTAGTGCGTTTTTCAGGAATATCTTCTGGTTAAGAGGTAAATCATCCCTCTTGCTTAAGGCCCAATTTAGGGCCAACAAAGCATCATCATGCTGGATGATGGAATAAAGGGAGGATACATCGGCGGTGACAAGTAAAACCTAATTTCTTCCTTCTAGGTCAATTTTTTGAAGAGAATTTAAAAAGTCTTTTGTATCTCGTATATATGACCGAGTGTTTCTCACACTATTTTGAAGGAATTTATCTAGGTATTGTCCGAGTCTCGCAGAGATGGAATTAATGCTATTGATAATGGGTCTTGCTGGGGGTTTTACTGAATCCTTGTGCACTTTAGGTAATGTGTAGAGAGTAGGTATTCTGCTGCTTGCTGGGACCAGATATTTCTTCTCTTTATCAGTCAGAACCTCTTTCTTGGATCCCATCTCAATCAGTTTCTCTAAGTGATCCCTATATTCCGTGGTGGGATCTTTCTTTAAACTGCAGTAGGTGGTGGTGTCTGCCAACATTTCTGTTATTTGATTGTGGTAAAATTCTTTCGTTAAAATTACCACCCCCCCTCCTTTGTCTGCTGGACGTATGATTATATCTTTCCTTTTTTCCAAAGCAGTGATTCCCTCATCAATGTACCTTGTATTCATTTTTTTATTAGGTTGTAGACTTGCTATGTCCTGTAGTACGAGCCCCTTGAAGACCTCTACCTGGTGGTTAGGGTTATTGGGTGGATTAAAGAGAGATTTATTCTTTAGACCACTGTTGATCGATCGGTTTGATTTGGATTGAGTGTGACTGATTGTTGCCGCTTCTTTTCCTGTTTCTCGTCCTAGGAAATGCTTTTTTATGTTGATTTTCCTGATGTATTTGTGAACATCAATATAGACGTTAAATTTATTGATCGGTTTTTTTAGACCGCATTTCAAACCCAAATTTAAAATGTTGACCTCTTTCTGTGATAATTTGATGTTGGTTAAGTTAAAAATTCCTCCTATTCGGACCCTCTTCTTCTTTTGTTGGAGTTTGAGGCCAGCTCTACATCTCCAGCCGCATTGGAGGGGTATTCACAGGGTACGTGAATTATCTAAAAAGGAAACCCAATGGATTTTCCTGACAGATGTGCTCGTCCCTAAAGGTCTCAACGTTGAGTTAGACATAAACTGTTTTATCAGTGATACATAATGTCCCTCCAGCACACACTTTTATTTGATCTCCTCTTATTATTATTTATTTGATCTCCTTTCGATTTTTATGTGATCTCCATCAGATATTCCTGGATCTTTATTGACACTACTTTCTCCCACCCTCTATACCCTATACTTGGTAGATCTGCATGGGGGTAGCAACTTGATAAACATTGAAGGAGGGCTGTGACTACAGAACCCAATCCAAGATGTAACACACCCAGTAGGCTGATCCTCTCTACCTTTATAGGATTAATAGATTGAACATTTATGCTGGTTATTACGGGTCTATGTAGTTTTTAGATGTAAATATATTTTAATATATTTATCTCTTGTATAGCTTTTATCTACCTAGCCCAATGGATTTTATACACCTGATATCATATCTGCGATTTATATGATCCTTCTTAACTAGCTTGAACCAGATTATTTTTATGACATTTTAAATGCGACTCTACATGCGACTTTAAATGCGACTCTACATGCGATTTTAACATGCTTGCACCATAATTACATTATTTTAATCACAGATTTATCCAAGATTTTGGGTTTTATCATACATGCGATTTTAATATGCTTGCATCATTTTTAATCACAAGATTTATCCACATTTTGGGTTTTATCTTTATATATCTTTTTAACTCTCCATATTGGACTTTTTTCGTTTATTTAAGCTTCTATAAGTGGTACTTAGCCACAATGTAATAAAGCCATATCCCTCCTTCAGTGGAATCCAGATGCATTGGAATTCGTAATGCTACCTTTATTTATTTATATTACTAATAGAGGTATTACAGCAGATCAATGTATATATTTTTCTGTATTGTTGTTTGATTGATTATGAACTGTAGCCACAGGATGCACGCGTATATGGGGCGAATATACAAATATGACAATATGACCAATGCACATTGTAAATCTGATCATGTTTAAATGATTGGGCTATTTGCCATTGCCGCGTAAATGCAGCATTGCGCATTATAGGATTATCCCATTATATGGTTTAGTCTGAACATACTGATAACAAGGCTGTATTTGAATGTTGTAGAATACACAGGAATGGCGCATTCTAGATCCGCTGTTTCAAACACATTTCGTTGTGTTTAATAGTATGTAATGCCCCATAGACAGCTATTGTAGCTGAGCGTGCACTCTGATTGGCTGTAGGCACTGTCCATTACTATAAAAAGAACACTTCCGGTTCTCTGGTCACGCCCTCGTGACGAAGTCGGATATGACGAAACGCGCGTCAGGGACGTAGACCAGAGAACCCGGAAGTGACGTAGCGTGCGCTCCAACCTGCGTTCCACCGCCCAGGATACCCACAGGACGTTGTTACCAGCGCTCCACGAGCGGAAATCGTCTGGGAGGATCCGGAAAAGGAACCAGGCAGAGTGCACAACCTTACATTTATCCCTACTATTACTATGCTGTTATACCTATGACATCTGGTACGCATTTTTGACCAAAGGGCACAAGTTTTATCTTAATGAATGATGTTCTGATTGTATATCTGGTACGCATTTGATACAAAAGGGGCTATTTTAATTTAATTTTTTGTTTATAAGGGAGGGTGAATAAAAATAAAAACATTTATGCAGTATTACGCTATGTGGTACAATTCTTTTCACACATGATCTGCCTGCATTGGGTGAGCTGGTGAATCAGAGGCTGTGGAGGAGAATTGAAGGATACCATCAAAGGAAGGAGCAGTGACCTGATAAGATACTTTATGTGCCCGTTATCTTTTTAGCTCTGGTGAGTGCATCCCCAAAAGGGGAACCCCCTAACACGTGGTGGATTTTTCTCTGGTGGATGGACTAATCAGTTGTGGCACATTTAATAGTGAACTACCCTCTCACATCAGATCACGGCCAACTCTGGACTTTGTTGATGAACTGTTATAATTTATGATCGATTGATTTTTTCATGTTTATATTTATATATCATCATTTTTAATTTCATTTTATTGCCACATTATTGAATATTTATATCCTGACCACCCACTCTCACAGATATATATGAATTTTATTCGTGAGTTTATCCATATTTTATCAGCGTTTATTGTCTGATATTGAGCGCTGCTACAGTATTTTAATAGGTTTTGGTTTTATACCGTGGTTTTACCTATTTCTCTATTGTATTTTATATGTGTATATTTTTTTAAAGCAGCTGCCATCAGTGCACTTAATCTTAAAGTTGCACACTCGTTCACGTATATATTTATTTATTTATTTATGTATTTATATACTTACTACACATACTCATAAACAGCTAGATATTACCATCCACGCAGGCGCAGAGAGGTGTTTGATATAGCTGGGCCAATACAACAAACATCCTTCTTTACAAGAAAAATGAATGTTAGCAAACAAAACTGTGTTCACATTAAATACCTATTAAAGTCACAATTATGTGCAAGGAAAAAAAAAAAGGACATTTCTTAGCACATCACTGGGTATTTAAATTGAACACAGCTTCACTTTCTTCTCTAATGTTCAATTTGCTAAATAAACATGCATTTTCAAAAATAAGAATTGACATTGCTCTGTGAACAGCCTCTATTTCCTTAGTAAGCAAACCCCAGTGATCTTTTTCTTACACATTTAAAAAAACTTTACATTCTTTTTAGGTGACATTAGTTTTTATTTCAATGGTTATTTAAGACAAGAGACAGAAAACATTTATGCTGCGGTCAACTTATTTGTCAGTCATAATAGCAAGTAGATATATAATGTTGTCATGATTATTTAGGATTATTAAAATTAACAACAAAACAAATATAATAAAGATATGAATCAGATGTGTCATAAATCATTTATTTCCCAAAGGGAAATATAAAATGAAGGTCGCAAAATGACATTTACTAATAATAAAACTTGATAAACCTAATACTTACAAAGAAAAAAAATGACATCCACAGCAGGGAAAGGGCTAATCAATTATCTCCCTAAACATGTTTTAGCTGATCTAATTAGTCTTTAATCTCCAAGCTCAAACTTATTTCCAATATATGAATGATGTTTAATGGCTTTGAATTGCTTAAATGCTGGTTTAAATAAAAACCTTCTTCAATCCTCCAGGATTTAAAGTCTTTATTGTATGAAATCAGTTTAATTCCCTTATGGACGCAGATAATTATTTTTGTGCAATTTACATGATGTTAATTTGCTTGGAGGACATATTGCAGTCACAAACTTTAATATTTCTGATCTATTGGATAATGATTTTAGATTGCTGACAGATATATTATACATCATGGTTTCTGTTCTAATATTATCCTGTGGATCATTATTCATTCCCACTCAAAACAATAAATGTAGACATGTATGACAAATGCTAAACTGTTGATGAAATATTTTATTTCAGCTTAATATTTTAATTTGCTATGACATTGCTTTTATCTTTGCTCTTCATTTGCATTTCAATTAAATAAATAGTTGTCGCTGCACTCTGTTTTGTGTGTGTTCAAGAAAGTATAATCAATTATTTAACAGTACAGATTTAGTTTTAATTACAATAAATAACTTTTTAATGACACACAAAAGCCGTGTGACATGTTTTGTCTTCTGGATTATTTAAAGAGCAGGACAAATACAAAATAAGATTTTATTGTCCTGACTTCAGAAGTGCAGAAAAACGTGAAACTTCATTTACTGTAATAAGGTAATGGGTACTGGTTCAGCACAATAACCCATAACAGTCAGATGTTTTAATTTGATTTATAACACATTAACTTTAGGTAAAACACTTAAAACAAAACTCTGGCCTAAAAAAAATCACAATTTTTAGCATCAGTCCAGAAATTTCCCTAGTAGTACTTTTTTCTGCCACTCGATATTGTAATGGCCAACATTATTCAACACACTTCCTCTGAGCCCATGCCATCCTGGACCTGCCCCAGACTGTTACTAGACAGTAAAGGAGAAGCAGCACAATGATGAGCTCATCTCTCTGTCACTGCATTGTCTTCCTTTCAGGATACTTTTTATCAGTGCATGAACTGATTGACACTTGTGTTGCTTCTTCTATTTACACTCTAGCCCTGCTATACAGGGAAGGCAAGGGGCCGATACAAGGTCAAATTCAGGTATTTGCACGGCTAGCATTTCAAAAATACATTTAATGATGTATAAATGGTTTATAGATCTGCATACATTTTTATGTATTTTTTTTATCACAAGAGCTTCAATTTTCTATTACTGTTTATGGACTAAAGTCAACATATCACTGCTTCCCCCATGCTGGAGGATGCATGTGCCCAACTCTTGAAAGCAGTGCTTATTTTATGACTGTTCACGATGATGCAGAGTTCTGCAATGTATTTAATTAAGCAGCACTACTTGGAGTACAACAGCACTACTGGTAATCAGATAAGGGATACTTAAAGGTCAGAAACCTGAGTTACTGTATATCAAGTGACAGGTAGATCATACCACTACCTGACATCACTGTACTACTCTGCACATTTCTGTTCAAAATTATAGTTGTAGATTTATTTCTTATTTTGTTCCCAGTGTAGTTAGCTGTAAGATCAGTTTCCATTAGACTTGCCCTTACAAAATTCAGCAAGTTCTTTAAGGACCAGCCAAATTGTGATCAGTGTGTGGCCTTCCCCACTCCATATAAATCCATATTTTGATTAACCTCTGTTGAAAGAACAAGTTGGTAAATTTTCCTCGATCAGGGGTTGCCGACAATTTTATTTTGTCTTTGATTGGGAATCAATTTTATTTTGTCATTTTTGGCTTGAACTCTGCGTTAAAAGTTCTACAGTCACTAAGTTCTCATTTGTATTGTCAAATCTACATCACAGTAGAGAAGAAAAAATATCCTTCCGTATGCTCAACTTTGAACCTGGGGCTTGTTTGAATTTTTTCTAATAAATTCCTAGCTAGTAGCAATTCTTTCTAAACTGCTTGCACACCACTTATCTGTCATTCCTCTCTCTGATTTGGTTTTAGTAAGAATCTCCTAATGTAAAAAGAATTACAGAGAAGCAGTGAGCATTTAGGTTTCATTTTCCTTCTTTGATTACTTTATTTTGGAAATATATTTCTTCAGCAAAATCAAAATTATCTGTAAAGAAATAATAGCGTATTACATTTTTGGAATCCATGGACTGGTAATATTAGTATTTGTCATACTAAATGTAATTACAATATGGAATGTATGACTGCAGAGTTTTTCAAAAAGCATACCATTACACTGGGAGACGACAAAAAGTTCATAAAAAAGTAAAGATAAAAAATAAAAATGCATTGTGAAAAGTTGTTCAATTCTAATCATTCACTTCCAACCAAAAACAAAGGGTCTGTTTTTACAATAAAGACTATACATCACTATCCACTCTTTCTTATATTTTGCAGTGTCTCTCAATAAAGCGGTCTGCATTTTAAGGCCCGTTTATAAAATGCAGGCCACAGTATTGAGCCTTTGGTGCTTCATGGATTTCTCTCTGATTAAAGCGGTGTTTCAGCGGTAAAATATTTTTTAAAGGTCAGCAGCTAAAAAAAAAGTAGCTGCTGACTTTTAGTAAGGACACTTACCTTTCCAGGGTGCCCGTGATGTCGGCCGCCGAGGCCGACCCGTCTCTTGGCTCTTGGGTCCCAGCGCCTCCATCCTCACTAAGGGAAACAGGCAGTGGAGCCTTGCGGCTTCACTGCCCGTTTCCTACTGCGCATGCACGAGTCACGCAGTGCTTTGTGAATGGGACGCGCTGTGTTAGGAAACACACAGTTTCCAGAATACAGCACACCCCATTACCCAGAAGACAACGTGGAGGAGGAGAGAAGACCGAAGATCACCGTGGAGTCGGAAGGAGGCAGATTAGGAAGACTGCCTAGTAGCAGGGATTTCTGGTAAGGTAAAAAAAAATAATTAGTTTCAAATGTTTTATTTTTAATTTTTTTAAGAATATTAATGCTGTTTTTTTATTTTTAGGGTGGCCCTCCACTTTAATACAGCAGAGAGAACACTGTGAATATAAATAAAAAATGATTCAGCGCTACACTATATCCACCATATGTTTGCGAAAAGACAAAAAAATAAACACACCAAAAATGACAAAAATTGTCTTATATTTAAAAGCCATCTAATCTACATCTAATACATCACTTGGGACATGCATGTATGACCGGTTGTGTATGGGTCAAAAGCTTAGGCGAGCTGCTAGTGGTGACGGGCTGTGCAGCACAAGGTGTTTTTTATATCATGAAAAAAAGGAAAAGTGGAATATTAAAGTGGAGTTCCACCCAAAAATGGAACTTCCGCTTTAAGTGCAGGTGACCCCCTCACATGCCACATTTGGCATGTCATTCTTTTGGGGGGGGGGGGCAGCGGATACTCTCTTTTTAGAGGGATCCAGCTTCCACTTCCTCCTGGGGCACTTTGGTGCCGGAAGCAAGTTCACCTCTCCCCCTCCCTCTCGGCAATCATTTGGGACACGTCACAGGTCCCAGATGATTGCCCAGCCAGTCACAGTGTGCTCACAGCAGCTCACGCATTTGCAGTGCATGCCCAGCTGTGAAGCCACAGCCGGGCGCCCACAGTGACAATACCGGTGCTGCAGAGAGGAGGGGGAGAGGAGCAGGGCTTCTCTCGCATCGCTGGACCGTGGGACAGGTGAGTGTCCTATTACTAAAAGTCAGCAGCTACACTTTTTGTAGCTGCTGACATTTATATGGGTGGTACTCCTCTTTAAAGACTGTTATCTAACAGACATACATGTGGACTTTTAACCACTTCAATACCGTGCACTTTCACGCCCTTCCTGCCCAGGCCAATTCTCAGCTTTCATTGCTGTCACACTTTGAATGACAATCGCGCGGTCATGACACTGTACCCAAATAATTGTATAATTTTCTTTGCACAAATAGAGCTTTCTTTTGGTGGTATTTAATTACCGCTAGGTTTTTTATTTTTTGCAAAAAAAAATCAAAAAGACCAAAAGTTTTGTAAATAAGTAATTTTTCTCCTTTACTGATGTGCGCTGATGAGGCTGCACTGATAGGCACTGATAGGCTGCACTGATGAGACAGCACTGATGGGAACTGATGAGGTGGTACTGAAGGGCACTAATGGAGTGGAACTGATGAGAAGAGACTAATATGCAGCACTGATGGGCACTGATATGTAAATAAGTAATTTTTCTCCTCCACTGAAGTGCACTGATGAGGCTGCACTGATGGGCAGTGATAGGCTGCACTTATGAGGCAGCATGGATTAGCACTGATAGGCGGCACTGATGGGCACTGATAGGTGGCACTGATGGGTACTGATAGACAGCACTTATGGGCAATGTTAGGTGACACTGATGGCGTCACTGATGGGAACTAATGGCCGGGACTGATGGGCTGGCACTGATGGACACTGAAGGGCAACACTGATTGACATAACTGATGGGCACAGATTGGTCTCATTGATGGGCATAGACTGGTGTCACTGATGGGCACAGAGTGGCATCACTGATGGGCACTGTTGGGGCTGCACTGTAAGCAGGGAACTGATGATCAGTGCCCTGATTACCTTTACACCTTCTCCCTGTGAGGAAATGCCGCTGATCGTCTGTGTTTGCACACATCTGATCACATGGGTTAAGAGCCGTGGCCGCAACTCTTTGCCAAGATCTGGGGCGCATGGTGTCCCAGGAATACGACATGCCCGCGAACGGCATCGCAGCTAAACTGGGTGCCGACTAATGATGTCCTCCCAGAACAAGATCCACAACGCTCCGCTGTCATTTTATTATACAGCGGGTGGGAAGTGGTTAAATATAGCGAATTTTGTCATATTTGGTGATTTTATTTATTTGTCTTTTCACAAACATATGGTGGATATAGTGCAGCATGAATTACTTATATTGTTGATATTAAATATTTTTTGAGTTAACAATAAGGGTTTGCTCAAGGGTTTATAATAAATTTTTGTTCAGAGAGAACACTTTGGTTGGAAGAGAATTGGTCATGTAAATTTGTCTCTGGCTTATTTCTCTTTACAACTCCCATTGAGTCTTATTGCAGTCTTCCAGCCTCAATCTCTCAATACAGCATCTGACATTGCAGTCTTCCATTGCAGTCTTCCAGCCTCTGACGTTACGTGACATCACGTAATGTCAAAAGGGGGTAGGGGTAAATCGTTTATGTCACCGGGTGGCCCCACCCTCACCTGTCATTGTGAAGAGGCTTCAGTCAGTGGGAGCCTCCCATGGATGCTGAGTTTTTTCATTTTTTTTATCGGGTCATCGGACGCTGTGATCGAAGATGAATGGACATTGCAGGACAGTTGTTTTTTAAATAAAGGACTTGTCCCAAATTGTCTACTGTAATTTTTAACATGTTGACACTTTTTTTGGTGAATGGGTAGGGGTACAATGTACCTGATACCCATTCACATGGGGGGGCGGGATCTGTTGTTAATGGGGGCTTCCAGATTTCGATAAGCCCCCCGTCCATAGACCCCCACAACCACTGGGCAAGGGTTGTGGGGATGAGTCCCTTGTCCCCATCAACACAGGGACAAGGTGTTTTGGGGGGACCCCAAATCATCCTCCTCATGTTGAGGGCATGTGGCCTGGTACGGTTCAGGAGGGGGGGGCGCTCTCTTGTCCCCCCTTTTTTCTGCGGCCTGACAGGTTTCATGCTCAGATAAGGGCCTGGCATGAATTTTGGGGGGGATCGCTACGCCATTATTTTTTTACATTTGGGTGCGGGGTTCCCCTTAATATTCATACCAGACCCAAAGGGCCTGGTAATGGACTGGGGGTGGGAACCCATGTAATTTTTTCCAATGATTTTTATCTATACTGCTAATGGCAATACATTACAACCGCAAGTAGTTTTAAATTATATTTTTTCCCTTAGAAATGTAATTTTGCTGTGGTATTGTTCTAAGGCCCCTTTCACACTGGGGCGGTGAGCCGCGGTGACGGTAAAGCAGCGCTATATTTAGCGCTGCTTTACCGTCGTTTTCACTGCGGTTTTCGGCCGCTCGCGGTGCGGTTTTTACCCCCCGCTAGCGGCCGAAAAGGGGTTAAACACCCCCCGCAGAGCGCCGCCGTAGCCGCGTTATTGCCGCGGTAACCGCGGTATTGCCGCGGTTTTACCACGGTCTCCCATTGTAATCAATGGGAAGGAGCGGTATAGGAGCGGTGAACACACCGCTCCTATCCCGCTCCAAAGATGCTGCTAGCAGGACTTTTTTTGTCATCCTGCTAGCGCACCGCTCCAGTGTGAAAGCCCGCCGGCTTTCACACTGGAGTTAAAGGGGCCGGATTTTTTTCATGCGGTGAACAGGCGCTATTTTTAGCGCTGCACCGCATGAAAAAACGCCCCGGTGTGAAAGGCCCTTAAATGCTCTACTTTACAGGCATACCAAGGACACCCCCCAGGCACGAAATCTAAAGGAATATTACATTTTTATTGTTTCACAGCATTATTAAAATCACTGCTCCCAAAAAAAAAAAATAGCATTGAAACATGTCCCCTGGGGCAAGACCCAGGTCCCCAAACACTTGTTATGACAATAACTTGCATATAAGCCTTTAAAATTAGCACTTTCGATTTTTAATGTTCGTGTCCCTTTAACAGTGTTTGTGTGTTCGTACCGATTTTTCACCTGTTCGCAAGTTCTGGTGTGAACCGAGGAGGGTGGCTCATTCCTACTGGGTTATAAGAAAGATTTCATTCAACTTTATGCAAGTTTATAAATGAATAATTCAGCCCTGCTCAATAAACAGGTCAATATTGCAAGTCATTTATAACCTAAAACTATTATATGAGGTACCCGTAATTTCAAAACTTTGAAATAGAACAATTAAAATTAATGATATTTTTTTCTCTAAAGAATAAAAAGTTTTTTTGTTTTATTGAGAGTGAAATGATTCACATATTCTTTGGCATAACGTTATTAAGAGCATAATCACTTTGTTTTACAGACCATCACTTAATACTCAATATTTGTCAGCAGGACAAATTTAAAGCTAAATGTTAGTTTTAAGTAAAAGTTGAAACAAGATGCTAGGCTTTTCTCATTCTAAAAAAAACATTAAAATTTAAAATAACACTAAAAGCTATGCCTGGTCCTAAAATGTGTTTTCGACAACATATGTTGTGAAGATGTAGATAAGAAAACTGTAACTGTCTTGTGACCTAAAATGGAATAGAATAGAATTGCAAGCTGAATTATTGCCTGGGGCTTTACATTTCTATGTAAAAAAGAAAAAAATATATATACTGTATGTGTATGTGTATATATATATATATATATATATATATATATATATATATATATATATATATATACACAATATCTCACAAAAGTGAGTACACTCCTCACATTTTTGTAAATATTTTATAATATCTTTTCATGTGACAACACTGAAATTTTTTAAATTTTGCTACAATGTAAATTAGGGAGTGTACAGCTTGTATAACAGTGTAAATTTGCTGTCCCCTCAAAATAACTCAACACACAGCCATTAATGTCTAAACCGCTGGCAACAAAGGTGAGTACAACCCCAAAGTGAAAATGTCCAAATTGGGCCCAAAGTGTCAATATTTTGTGTGGCCACCATTATTTTCCAGCACTGCCTTAACCCTCTTGGTCATGGAGTTCACCAGGGCTTCACAGGTTGCCACTGGAGTCTCTTCCACTCCTTCATGATGACATCATGGAGCTGGTGGATGTTAGAGACCTTGCGCTCCTCCACCTTCCGTTTGAGGATGCCCCACAGATGCTCAATAGGGTTTAGGTCTGGAGACATGCTTGGCCAGTGCATCACCTTTACCCTCAGCTTCTTTAGAAAGGCAGAGGTCATCTTGGAGGTGTGGCATTCATGGTTCCCTCAATGAACTGTAGCCTCCCAGTGTCGGCAGCACTCATGCAGCCCCAAACCATGACACTCCCACCACTATGCTTGACTGTAGGCAAGACAAACTTGTCTTTGTACTGCTCACCTGGTTGCTGACACACACGCTTGACACCATCTGAACCAAATAAGTTTATCTTGGTCTCATCAGACCACAGGACATGGTTCCAGTAATCCATGTCCTTAGTCTGCTTGTCTTCAGCAAACTGTTTGCAGGCTTTCTTGTGCATCATCCTTAAGCCCCATACACACGTGCGGATTATCCGAGGACCAGGTCCGTCGGATCATGTCCGTCGTACTTTGTCCGATGTTGGTTTTGCGTACACACGTCGGACAAAGTTGACGGAAAATCCGATCATTCTGAACGTGGTGACGTTTGTTGCCTACGACGGGACTACGTAGAGGCTAGTAGCCAATAGCTTTGGTCTTCTAATGTGATCTGAGCATGCGTAGCACTTTGTCCGTCGGACTACCATACACACGATCGGATTTGGTGTGATCGGACCTTGTTGTCGAAAAATCTATCCAGCAGGAGATAGGACTTTGTCCGTCGGACAATCCGACGTACACTGTCCGATGGTGCATACACACGGTCGGATTTTTCGACAACATTGTCCGATCGGACAGAATCCATGCGAAAATCCGACCGTGTGTATGGGGCTTTAGAAGAGGCTTCCTTCTAGGATGACAGCCATGCAGACCAATTTAATGCAGTGTGTGGCGTATGGTCTGGGCACTGACAGGCTGACCCCACCTCTTCAACCTCTGCAGCAATGCTGGCAGCACTCATACGTCTATTTCCCAAAGACAACCTCTGGATATGACGCTGAGCATGCACACTCAACTTCTTTGGTCGACCATGGCGAGGCCTGTTCTGAGTGGAACCTGTCCCGTTAAACCGCTGTATGGTCTTGGCCACCGTGCTGCAGCTCAGTTTCAGGGTCTTGGCAATCTTCTTACAGCCTAGGCCATCTCTATGTAGAGCAACAATTCTTTTTTCATATCCTCAGAGAGTTCTTTGCTATGAGGCGCCATGTTGAACTTCCAGTGACCAGTATGAGAGAGTGAGAGTGATAACACCAAATTTAACACACCTGCTCTCCATTCACACCTGAGACCTTGTAACACTAACGAGTTACATCACACCGGGAAGGGAAAATGGCAAATTGGGCCCAATTTGGACATTTTCACTTAGGGGTATACTATCTTTTGTTGCCAGCGGTTTAGAAATTGATGGCTATGTGTTGAGTTATTTTGAGGGGACTGCAGACTTACACTGTTATACAAGCTGTACACTCACTTATTTCCTCAGGGTTGTCACATGAAAAGATATAATAAAATATTTTCAAAAATGTGAGGGGTGTACTCACTGTTGTGAGATATATATATATATATATATATATATATATATATATATATATATATATATATATATATATATATATATATATATATATATATATGTGTGTATATATACAAATAAAATAATACTGTATGTGGGATAAACTGAGACAATCATAGATTTAATTGTCAGATTATATAATATATATCCTATAGACAATCTAACATAACAATCAAGTCTATGATTATCTCAGTTTATCTCACGTATTATTTTATGTAGTTAATGCAATTATGTATTCCATACATGATTATACAATAGACAGAGGTACCTACTAGGAATCAGTTATGCTCTGCTACTTTTGCTGACAGAAAACATATGACAGCAATAGACAATCGAGTAAGCAGAAGGATGACTTTATCAGCATGCTGCTGTCCACTTATTGTCCAGTCTTTGAAGTCAATCTCTTTGCAAAACTGAACCCCCCTCCCATCGCATTCTTTCAACTCACTCCCACCTCACTCTTTTAACCTCTCACTCACACTCTTTCAAGCCTCACTGAGTTTGCTTCCATGAGTGACAACAGGTGATCAAGCACTGGGGTCTATGCCTTGTCTCAATTTTGTAATGTCATCATGCTGTGGAGTCTTCTGGAACCTGAGAGAACCCTATTACTGAACAGTCAATATGAAGTCTCCACTTCACCCAGGTAGCCACATGGACACCCAAAAAAGAACCCTTCTCCACTGTTTTGAAGAAAATAAGAGACCAGAATATCATGTGCCAATGCATTTAGTTAAGCAAAAGTTGTCATTTAACTTACTTTTTCTTAAAATAACAGCAATGAGTTGTGTGTTAATTGTCGGGAAATGAGCTTCTGGCCAGGTTGTGTATTGACTAGTGTTGTTGACCAATTTTAGCCCGTGCTGCAGTGGAGAATTTTGCTGTGCTGCCTGGATCCTAAAACTGGTAACACAGAATTATAAATCTTTTAGTAACATAGTTAGTCAGTTTGAAAAAAATACATAGGTTCATCTAGTTCAACCAATAAAAAAATAATTAGGCAGGCAAAACAGTAACTGTGCATTTAGCTACTTGCCTTGAGTTAAATTTTATAGTTTAGGTCAGCCCATATGTTTCATTTTTGGTTTGGGCAGATGGCAAGTTTAACTCTTTTGCTGTCAAACATGTTTTTTGCCGGGGCGTGGCTTAATTATGACAGAAGATGTCTCTGGCCTGAGATCTGTGCAATTGAGGGGGCAAACACAGCAGACTGCCATACCTACCAGCTCCTGCAATGCCAAAGAGGGGAAAGGTCCCGGGAGCATCGAGCAGTCTGCACCACCCATATATAACAAGATACCTCTGTGTATGGGAAAACAAACTCCCATCTGAGCCCCCCAATATGGTACAGTTGTGGCCGCAACCCACTGGATCTATCACAGTACACCAGCAGCACCCCCGCATTGCTCTGGCAGGGCACTGCAGATGCAGGGTTGCAACAGCCAGGGGGCCCAGATTCTGCCATACTGTCCCCAATGTTACCACTTCATTCAGCTGTCTCCCACTCACAGCAGCATTGCTTTGGTGGAGGAAACAGATATCCGCTGACTTTTCCAGGCACTTCCTACGAAGACTGAAATCCAGCAGATACTGGCACAGCTCATAGGTGTCTTATGGGAGGGAATCGAGGAGGTAAGGGCACAAATCAGGCTCTTGAGTCTTAACATGCAGATTCCCAGGACCACATGCAGCATATGGAAGACATGCTCCACAGCCAGCAAAGGCATCTCACCACCCTGCAGATTCAGCTGGAGGACTGTGAGAACCAAAACAGTCACAACAATATCAGGCTCTGGGGCATTCCTGAGCTATGCTGGAACCAGACTTGCACTCTACTGTGACTGCCAACTTTAATTCACTCCTTGGTAACAGTCCAATTTTTCACCATTAAAGGTAATTCTATTGTATTTAGTTTTGTTTTGTAAAACATGTAATAGGGCCCCCAAAATACATGTCAGACTCTCATCCTCCTTGATGACAATAAGAAATGTATTTGTGGGGCTGGCTTTGCATTTTTTCCTTTGTAAATGTCACTTTTGCTATAATACCTTGTTTACATGGCAGAGATGTGCCAGTTCACTCACACAGCAAATTGTATTTATTTATTTTGCATTGGTACAGTACATGTCCCTAGGTGCAGTGTCCAGCACCCCATGCACTTTTTTTGAACTATTAGCCTTAAAAAAATGGGTACATTTATTTAAC
This sequence comes from Lithobates sylvaticus, assembly GCA_028564925.1. Lineage (NCBI taxonomy): Eukaryota > Metazoa > Chordata > Amphibia > Anura > Ranidae > Lithobates > Lithobates sylvaticus. The sequence continues at coordinate 157,389,291 of CM053027.1, read as the reverse complement.
AGATTTAGCTCCTTTTGACTTCAATGGGAATCAGATTTTATGGCTGAACCTCCATGAACTGAACCCAGGTGTGTTTGACTCATCCCTTTCATAAACGTTACTTTATGATTGCTATATGTAACATTCACCAAAATCTACCTCCAGATTCAATCATATTTCACAAACTATTAAAGAAGTCTAGTTAGAACTTTAATGAGTTTTATTTGCCAGTAGGGATGAGCCGAACACCCCTGGTTCGGTTCACACCAGAAAATTCGGAAGAACACACAAACACCATTAAAGTCTATGGGACACGAACATGAAAAATCAATCTCATTTTAACCACTTCAGCCCCGGTAGTATTTACCCCCTTCCTGACCAGAGCACTTTTTGCGATTCGGCACTGCGTCGCTTTAACTGACATTTGCGCGGTTGTGCGACGGGGCTCCCAAACAAAATTGACGTCCTTTTTTTCCCACAAATAGAGCTTTCTTTTGGTGGTATTTGATCACCCCTGCAGCGATAATTTAAAAAAAAACAAATTTTTTTACATTTTGCTATAATAAATATCCCCCAAAAATATATAAAAAAACTTTTTTTTCCCTCAGTTTAGGCCGATACGTATTCTTCTACATATTTTTGGTAAAAAAAATCACAATATTGATTGGTTTGCACAAAAGTTATAGCGTTTACAAAGTAGGGGATAGTTTTATATCATTTTTATAAATATTTTTTTTTTACTAGTAATGGCGGCGATCAGCAATTTTTATCATGACTGCGACATTCTGGCGGACACATCGAACATTTTTGACAGATTTCTGGGACCATTGTCATTTATACAGCAATCAGTGCTATACAAATGCACTTATTCCTGTGTAAATGATACGGGCAGTTAAGGGGTTAAATGTGTCCTGGGGAGTGTTTATAACTGTGGGGGGGGGGGGGGGCGTGGCTATGTGTGGCATGTCACTGATCTATGTTCCCGATCACAGGGAGCAGAGATCAGTGACACTGTCACTAGGCAGAACGGGGAGATGCTTGTTTACATTAGCATCTCCCCATTCTTCCTCTCTGTGAGATGATTGCGGGTATCCATGCAGTGATCGAGTCCGCTGAACCCGCGACCCGACTCACAGAGCTTGCCGCGACACCCCTTAAAGGGCAACTTACAGGCACATTAGTTTGCCTGTACGTGCCCTTCTGCCGCAGTATATCTGCGTGAGGCGGGGGAGGCAAGCAATTAAAGGCTTATATGCAAGTTATTGTCATGATAAGTGTTTGGGGACCTGGGTCCTGACCCCGGGGACATGTATCAATGCACATTTTGGAGCAATGATTTTTTTAATGTGAAACAATAAAAATGAAATATTCCTTTAAATTAATTTTGCTGTGGTACTGTTCTAAACACTTTGCAGGCATACTATAGACACCCCCCCAGGCATGATATTTAAAGGAATATTTCGTTTTTATAGCTTTACTTTAAGCATTAACAAAAAATCACTGCTCCCAAAAATATGTCCGTTTTAAAAAACTAAATTTGCATTGATATATGTCCCTTGGGGCAGGACCCAGGTCCCCAAACACTTTTATGACAATAACTTGCATATAAGCCTTTAAAATGGGCACTTTTGATTTTTCATGTTAGTGTCCCATAGACTTTAATGGTGTTCCGGCTTTCGAATTTGCTACGAACGCTGCATATTGTTTGGTGTTCAGGGGAAAGGGCGAACACCCAATGTTCAAGTCAAACTTACGTTCGACTCGAACATCAGGCTAATCCCTATTTGCTAGCAAATCAATGCAAGAGGGGTTTTCCGTCAGTTGTACGTATTGTGCTATTTTGTTATGCAGTAATTAATTATATACACTCTATTATGGCTAAGGATACATTGAGCAATCATCACTTAGCAAATACAACAGATATAATACTTGGAGTTTATACTTGGAGTTTTTAGGAAACTAGAAATGGTTTAGAGGGTCATTACAGAATACTGTTTCTCACACCAACAAATGTTCCAACTTGGTTTGCATTAAATCTCTCTGTGTCTATTCAGTTGAGAGTTCTTAGTGATTTCAACTTCAGAATTTCTCTAAAGGCTACCTATCATTATGCACTTTGAATTTCCACTAGAAATGTGCATGCACTTCTGAAATTATTTTGGCGCATTAGGTAGTACATCACCAAACTGCATAGCATGTAAATAAACTCAAATACAGGATAATGGATTTTAAATGTACTTACGTTTTCAGTCATTAATAATATATGCAGTCTTTGTGACAGGTGTCTTGGTGTGATCAAATCTTATGGTTGATGTTATCAGGAAATCATTTGATCAGATAGAGACTAACATTAATCTAAATATTCTACAAGTTAGCAAACATATAAACATAGGTTCCTGCGAGGCTTAAAGATCAACCTCTTGGGTATTACCTAATTGTAACAGTATGAAGTTGTTGCATTATTAGTGCTTCATGCTGTCAAAATGTAAATAGCTACACACATTACAAGATGTATAGCTGGACATTTTAACCACTTGCCAACCGCCTCATGCAGATATACTGCGGCAGAATGGCACGGGCAGGCAAAGTAACATATGGTTACGCTACTTGCCTCCCGCGGGAGCGGGAGGCGCATCACCCCCCTGGTGCCCGAGGCGGTTGGCATCGTTAGGGGAGCGATCCGTGCTGAGGGGGAGGCCACTCATTCGTGGCCACCCCCTTGCGATCGCTCCCAGCAAATGACAATCTTCCTCTGCTGCTGTCATGTACACAGCGGCAGAGAAAGTGATGTCATCTCTCCTCGTGTCGGCCTTTTCGTTCCAGCGCCGAGGAGAGAAGACATTTAAGTAAGTTTGAACAACACTACACTAACAGTAGAACATGCAGGCACACTTTTCACCCCCCCCCCCCAGTCACCCCCCGATCACCCCCCTGTACCCCCTGTCACAGTGACACCAATAGCAGTTTTTTTTTTTTACTGATTATTGGATTGGTGTCATTTGTGACTGCAATAAGTGTTAGGGCAGTTAGTGTTAGCCCCCTTTAGGTCTAGGGTACCCCTCTAACCCCCCTTAATAAAGTTTTAACCCCGTGATCACCCCCGTCACCAGTGTCACTAAGCGTTTGTTTTTCTGATTGCGGTATTAGTGTTACAGGTGACGCTAGTTAGGGAGGTAAGTATTTAGGTTCGCCGTCAGCTTTTTATAGTGTCAGGTACCCCCATATACTACCTAATAAAGGTATTTTAATTTAACCCCCTGATTGCCTCCTAGTTAACCCTTTCACCAGTGATAGATAGATTTTTATAGTGTAAGGGCACCCGCCGTTTATTACCTAATAAAGGTTTAACCCCTTGATCACCCGGCGGGGTGATATTAGTTAGGTTTTAGGGTCAGATAGGGTCTGCGTCGCCCCAGGCAGCGTCAGGTTAGTGTCAGTACCGCTAACACCCATGCACGCAGCATACACCTCCCTTAGTGGTATAGTATCTGAACGGTTCAATATCTGATCTGATCAGATCTATACTAGCGTCCCCAGCTGTTTAGGGTTCTCAAAAACGCAGTGTTAGTGGGATCAGCCCAGATACCTGCTAGCACCTGCGTTTTGCCCCTCCGCCCAGCCCAGCCCAGCCCACCCAAGTGCAGTATCGATTGATCACTGTCACTTACAAAACACTAAACACACATAACTGCAGCATTCGCAGAGTCAGGCCTAATCCCTGCGATCGCTAACAGTTTTTTTGTTAGCGTTTTGATACAGTCGCTAACAGTCAGTAGCTTTTTTACCTGTGAGTCTCACTAGTGTACCACTAAATTTAGAGCCCAAAATGGCAAATCGAAGGTACACTAGGGAAGAGGCCTACACGTTTCTGAGCATGACAGATAGTGAAGACGAAGTCACTCATCTGTCAGATTCTGTCTCAGAATACGATCCTGTAGATGACAGCTGCTCCATGACAGATAGATCTGACGATGGAGTTGTGATCCCTGCCAAGGTCAGGCGTACCAGACCCTGATCTTCTTCTGTCGTTGAGGTGCAAGAACTGCAGGTCCCTCGTATGGAGTAGAGCAGTACTAGTGCCGCTCATCCTTCTGGTGAACTGGCAAGCACCAGTGGCCTAGTACACCCTGGTCGTAGTCAAACCAACACTGCAGTATCACGTGGTGACGTGGCGAGTCCCATAAGTGCAGTTCAAGCTGGTGAGGTGGCAAGCACAAGTAGTGTCCCACTGTCACCAAGAAGATGAACACAGGCCCGTCATGCCCATAGTGCCCTTCCTGCTGCATTCGCCAATCCTAATTGGGAACCCACCACTTCTGCAGCACCCGTACTTCCCCCATTCACTGGCCAACCCGGCATTCAGGTGGAAACGATCTCTATAGATCTATTGTGGACCAAAGCAATTTGTATGCAGGTCAATACATCGCCACTATTCCCCAGTCCTCCCTTGCCAGAGATTGGAGACCAATTACGGTTTCCGAAATTAAGCTCTTTCTGTGCCTTTCCCTCAACATGGGCATAACTAAAAAGAGTGAGTTGCGGTCATATTGGTCCACTGACCCAATTCACCATATGCCCTTGTTCTCTGCCTCCATAACTAAAAAGAGTGAGTTGCGGTCATATTGGTCCACTGACCCAATTCACCAAAATTCGGCCCCTCGTAAACCACTTCAACCAACGTTTTGCAGACTTGTTTACTCCCCATCAAGTTGTCTGCGTTGATGAGTCCCTGATTACGTTTTCTGGCCGCTTGTCATTCAAACAGTACCTTCCCAGCAAGCGTGCCAGATACGGGTCAAGATGTATAAGCTCTGTGACAGGGCCACAGGCTATACATGTATTTTTATGGTTTAAGAGGGAAAAGATAGCCAAGTAGAGCTGACAAGCTGCCCTGACTACATAGGAAGCGCTGGCAAGATTGTGTGGGACTTGGTGCCACCCTTATTCTGAATGAGGTACCACTTATACTTGGAAAATTATTACACGAGCGTGACACTTTTTAGTCACTTGTTTGATCATCAGATTGGAGCATGTGGCACCGTGCTACCTAATCGCCGGGGCTTTCCCCAGCGGCTTGTAGATTCCCGTCTTAGGCTGGGGTAGAGAGCCTGCTTCAAGTGTAATAACTTGCTTGCTATGAAGTGGAGGGATAATAAGAATGTTTTCGTTCTTACCTCCCTTCATGCAGACATGACGGTCCAAATTACTACGACGACTGGTGTTGTGGAGAAACACCTCTGTGTCCACGAATATAGCCAAAATATGGGAGTGGTGGACCTCAACAACCAGTTGTTGGCGCCGTACCTAGTTGCCCGTAAGGCCAGACGCTGGTACAAGAAAGTGTCTGTTTATTTATTTCAATTGGCTTTGCTGAATGCTCATGTGCTATACAGAGCTTCAGGACGGACTGGATCCTTCCTTAAATTCCAGGAAGAGATCGTCAGAGCCCTTCTGTTTCCAGACGGTGCTCCACCTCACCTTCCCCAACCAAATGCAGTAAGCTGGCTGCATGAGAGGCATTTTCCTTATGTCCTCCCGAGTACCCTTACCCAATGAGCCCCCCAAAGAAGATGTCGTGACAATCTTGGTCTTTGCATTGGTGAATGTTTTGAACGCTACCATACACGAGTATTAGCATAGGGTAAAGCATTGCACAGACTAGGCACACGTTCACAGGGTCTCCCAAGATGCCATCGCATTTTGAGAGACCCAAACCCCTGGAACCGTTACAACCATTACAGTTACAAAAAATATACAAGAAGAAGGGGGGCGCCTCTGAATATGTGTAAAAAATCAATTTTATTAAACAAAAGTATCCACTCACATGGAAATATAGGGAGTTCCATTCAGGTCCTGCAAGCTGGGCTGAGGAGGTGAGGAAGCTGCATGTTTTCAGCAAATCCACATCACTTTCTTTTCTCTTCTTCCAGCTTTGGATCTTAGTCACAGATATGGCAGAGCGGAGTGGAGAGGAGGATATCCAGCAAAGTCCAGATGCAGTTTTTCCAGGGTGGTCCAGTCTGGTAGTGGGGCGTAGTAGCTCCCTTTTTATCAGAGCAGGGGTTCCGGTGGTGTGGTACAATGAAGAGGGAAGGCGTCAATGCTGGGACAGCGCCGGGGGATCACTCAGGAAGCCATCAGTCTTGTCAGGGAGATGTATTAGCAGACACGGCCGTGTTCCAAGCTGACGAAAACGAGGCCTGGAGAGCAAACAGACGGCGTCGCCCGGCCGTGACGTCACAGGTATGCGACGCGTTTCGGGATAGGCTAGCCACTCTATGGGGGAGTGGCCGCATTCCTTTCTCAAGCATGATGAAACAGGGAGCTGGGGGCAGTATTTGTAGATAGAAGGGGAGGGAAGGGGGCGTGGCCAAAGCGGCAGAAAGTCAATGGGGCTGGATACAGCATTTCACTGCAGCATTTTCATACAGTGGGTTGAGACATAGTTCATGAGGGAAAAAAACAACACAGACACAGTGCATATATACGTTCAGGGAACATCCACAGGGTGCTATTATGTACTATAAGAGGGGATAATGATTAGTTTTAATAATTATTATCTAATAGGCAACATGGGATGTGAAGAAATATATACATATAATAAATAAAAGTATGGAATCTATGTGTAAAAACAGAATAAGAATGAGGCTGATAAATATATATAATTTTAAAAACTTTTACACATATGAAATAAGAATATACATATATATATATACACACATATATATATATATATATATATATATATACACACATATAAACATAAATATAAACCGATATAAACATATACGCCCATATGAATACATATTAAATATATAAATATATATAAATATGAACTAAGAAAATATGTACATAATTTAAAATTAGGATTTGTGATCTGTGATAAAATATAAAAAATATAAATGATAGATAGGATATAATAATATATCATAGCAATAATATATGGACAAGTTATTAAATGAAGAAAATGAAAAAAATATACATATATATACACATATACACATATACACACATCTATATATAATACTCGGAGGGGGTAAAGAATATATATATATAGTACCAAGAGCCACGCTCATATATGGGGTGGGGGGAAGGGGGAAAAAAAGGACAAGCGGACAAGGTAAGGGGAAATAGGCGTATATCTAGATATATATATTTTTGGATGGGGGGGAGGGGGAAAAAAACAACACACGAATATTCATATTACTAGAAAAATCTAATGTAGCATTAGAAGCAGTTTTTCTTATTCTTAAAGTCCTGATACTTACTATAGAGATGCACGAACCCGCCACCCCCATGTGTATAAGTATATATATATATATACACATATAAAACGAAACCTGCGATAAAGAGATTGGTAAAGAGCTATAAAAGAACTATTTTTATTTTTGGTATATACAGTAATCAAATGGTTATATCATCTACTGTAACAAAAATAGAAAGCGTAGTGGCAGTATGAGGACTTTAGGCCAAGTTACAGGACGGTAACAATTTCTATGCTTTCGTTTAGGCCGCCAGGCGAGAGAACGTCTAAGGTATAGATCCAGAAAGTTTCTCTGGCACATAGTCTCTTAAAGCGCTCAGCTTCTGTCATGGATTTTGGAATTTGTTCAATAATCCAAACCTGGAGGCCATTGGTGGATTTTTCGTGGTATTGGGCAAAGTGTCGAGGGACGCTATGCAAATCTTTGCCTCCCTCAATGAGACGCCGGTGTTGGCCGAACCGCCGTCTCAGAGGGCAGATGGTTCGTCCAACATAAATTAGACCGCACGGGCAGGTAAGGCCATAAACCACAAACTCTGAAGAGCAATTGTAGAAATGGTCAATGAGGTAGGTTTTGCCTTTACACTGAAAGGATTTTTTGCCATGGTGGACAAAGGAGCAGGTCTTGCAACGTGATTTTTTGCATTGGAACATGCCTGTTAAGGGTATGAGAGTGCTGGTCTTTTCGGTGGTCTGCATCATTTGAAGTTTACTGGGTGCAATTTTATTTTTTAGGTTGGGGGCCTTCCGGTATGTGATTTTTGCAGCTGGTGGGAGGATGTTTTTGAGTAATGGATCCTGTTGAAGAATGTTCCAGTGTTTGTTTAAAATGTTTTCCATCTTTCTGTATTGGTAATTAAAAGTAGTTAAAAATCTTAGGGAGTGGTCTGTATTTTCTCTCACTTTTTTAAGAGGCTTACCTTTGGAATACAGAGCACATGCTTCATTGACAAGCTCGGATGGATAATCTTTGTCGGCAAATTTTCTCTTTAGGGGTATGCTTAGTTTGTCATAGTCAGTATCAAGGGTACAGTTCTGTCGAAGACGACAGAACTGTCCTTTGGGGATGTTTTTTGTCCATTTTGGGTAATGACAACTCTTATAGTGCAAGAAAGAATTACCAGCTGTGGGTTTTGTGTAGTTCTTGGCGATAATGTTTTCATTAGCATGACCTAACTCTAGGTCGAGGAACGCCAGGCTGGTGGGATCAGAAACATGTGTAAAAGATAAACCATAGGGGTTGGAATTACAGTGTTCAACAAAAGGGGAGATCAGATCTGGGGTACCGTCCCAGATGACGATTATGTCGTCAATATAGCGGCCATAAAATATAATGTTGGCAGAGTATGGGTTATTTAGTGTAATGTAATTTTTCTCCCAATAGCCCATGGCAAGGTTAGCGTAAGAGGGAGCAAAGTTAGCTCCCATGGCTGTCCCCTGTATCTGCAGATAAAAATCACCATTAAAGTTAAAATAGTTGTGTGTGAGACAAAAGTTGGTGGCTTCTAGAATAAAAGCAGCTTGGCGCGGATTAAAAAGGGGATCTTGTGCTAGAAAGTACTCTAGCGCTAGTAGACCAAAAACATGTGGTATGGATGTGTATAATGAGGTCACATCTAAAGACAGCCACCTGTATGAAGCTTCCCATGTGTAGGGGGTCAGGAGTTCTAAGAGATGAGTGCCATCTCTAATGTATGATGGCAGCTGTTGGACAATGGGTTGCAGAAATTGATCAATATACTCGCTAAAACTAGTGGTGACGCTGTCCATAGCGGCCACAATGGGTCTGCCAGGGGGGTTGGTCAAACTTTTGTGAACTTTCGGGAGATGATAAAAATACGGCACCTGATAAAAACTTTTTTTAAAAAAAGATGCTTCTATTTTGTTAATTATTTTACGTTCTAGAGCAGATTTTATCAAAGTTTGAACCTCAACAGAAAAATCAGTCGTAGGGTCCCTATTAAGTTTTTTATATGTGGTGGTGTCAGAAAGGAGTCTGTATGCTTCTGTGATGTAGTCCGCTTTATCTTGCAGGACTATTCCACCTCCTTTGTCGGCTGACTTTATGACGATGTCTGTCTTATTCGTCAGGACGTCTAGGGCTCGGGTTTCGGATAAAGATAAATTGAGTTGGCGAGATGGGACAGTGGAGGATTTTTGACAAAGTTTTAGGAAATCAGCGTAAACGACTCTGTAGAAGCTTTCGAGATACGGGCCTTTGGATTGAGCTGGGTAAAAAATGGATTTAGGTTTGAGAGATGAATGAATGATGGGTGGTGAGGTGGCCAGGTGTTGGGTAAAAAGGCTTAAGGTCTCATCTTCACTATTGAGGGATTCAAGAATATCAATGATGTCCCCATCATATTCGAAAGAGTCTGGGGGGGTTGATCAGGAGATAAGATTAAATCGGTGGTTGGTTTACTTTGTTTGGCATAGAAAAACCTTTTTAGTGTCAGGTTACGTATATACCTATTGAGGTCTTTGAATAAAAGGAAGGGATTAGGCTTATTCACAGGGGCAAAATTTAGTCCTCTGCTTAATAGGCTACTATCAGCAGCAGAGAGCTTGAAAGTAGAAAGGTTGAAGATTTTTACAGTTTGCGGGATTTCTGTGCATTTGTTTTTGTGTTTTTGTCCTCCTCTACAGCCTCGCCGGCGTGTTTTCTTTTTCGTCGGTTGGTCGGAGGAGGACTTTGGACTAAAAAAGTAATGGGGTCGACTGGTATAGGGGAACATATAACATGTGATGAGGATATATATGTTGGTAGTACAGAGGGGGGTGGAGGGGGGGTATTGCTCGTGTCGGGCATCTCTGTGGATATATTTTCGATTATGGGACTTGGTGTGGGGTATTCAATAATATTGGTTGTGGGAAGGGGCATCGGTAAAGTGTCCATGGGTTCAACATATGGATAATGATTAGCGGTTCTATGATTTTTCTTTACATACGGTGGCCTATTATAGAATTTACCAAGGTCAGTGAGTAGGTTATTGGTTTTCGTGGTTTGGTGGTTACTTTTTAGATGACTGTGGTGTTTAGGGTAGGACCTGGGTAAGTTTCTTAAGGGGATAGATAGGCTCATTAGCGAGGGAAGGGATGGGGTGGGCTGAGATGAAAGAGGGGGACAGGGTAAGGTAGAACGTACATGTGTGGGTATTTTAGTGTGGTCATGGGATGGGAACTGGGGGGGAGGGGGTAGGCGGGACGGGACGGGAGGCAGGTGGGGATGGGATAGGCGTGGAACACAGGGTTCAGAACGGGATGTGTTATTTTTATGTTGTTTCCAATCAAAGATTCGATTGGAGTTAAAGTCATCAAGGTCTCTTTTGAATTTACCTAACTTGATTTTAATTAGATTATCTTCATCCGACTTGGTGTTTTTCTTAAGAATTTCAAGCCAGGAAATGGGAACAATGACTTTCCGTTCAGTAATGTCTAGGGCTAGGGATTTTGCTTCAGATCTAAGTTTCTCGTATACATGGGATCGGTGTTCTATAAGGATTTCCATCCATTTGGACGTGCAGAATTCTGATATGTTTTCCCATTCTTTTTTATTGGCGGGATTTAAGAAGGGGCAGTCCTTTGTGACTCTCAATCCTCGGGGGGAGATTTTGGAGTCGATATAGTGTTCTAAAAAGAATTTGTCCCACCACTGTTGGTTCGTATTTTTGAAAATTCTCTCAAGATGTTTAAACTTCCCACATAATGTATATCTGATAGCTCCAGGCAGTCTAATATCATTAGCGAAAATAGAGGATGGCAAGATAGTATATAGATCTTCTAGCACATTATGTCTGTGGGTCTCTATGTCTTTAAGGAGATCCATGTTAGGAATAAATATAATGCGTAAGAAGTACAGCAATCAAGTGTAAAAAGAATGGGGGGGGGAGGGGGGGGGAGGGGATGTGAAAGAGAAAAATTACAAAATAGACAAATACGTAAAGATGGGGCAATGGATGGATCAGATGGATCAGATGGCAGCACTTAAAATAAGGGAGGGGAAAGCAGTATCTATGTAGGTTAAACCTAAGACACAATTATAAAGTGCGGGTGCAGTATACAGTAAAAAAACAAGGAACCAGTTGTTTTTAGTGGTGATCGCTAGTAGGGTATATATAAGGGCTGCGGCAAATGTATGCTATAATTCTTAAAAGTGGACGCGGTGGAAGATATAACAGTTGAGCTGTGCAGCACTTACAAGGCTTCTAAAAACAGACAAAATACAAGTAAAATAAGGCGCATCAGTACAAATGAGTATACCTCTTAGCAGGGTCACCAGATAGTCCAAGACATATGTATATACACATATATACTCTGGGGGGATCTCATAGGGTCAGTCAGGGCAGCCTCCCAGGGGAACCAAGAAGCGGGTTCCAGTAAGCTAGAAATATACAAGAAGAAGGGGGGCGCCTCTGAATATGTGTAAAAAATCAATTTTATTAAACAAAAGTATCCACTCACATGGAAATATAGGGAGTTCCATTCAGGTCCTGCAAGCTGGGCTGAGGAGGTGAGGAAGCTGCATGTTTTCAGCAAATCCACATCACTTTCTTTTCTCTTCTTCCAGCTTTGGATCTTAGTCACAGATATGGCAGAGCGGAGTGGAGAGGAGGATATCCAGCAAAGTCCAGATGCAGTTTTTCCAGGGTGGTCCAGTCTGGTAGTGGGGCGTAGTAGCTCCCTTTTTATCAGAGCAGGGGTTCCGGTGGTGTGGTACAATGAAGAGGGAAGGCGTCAATGCTGGGACAGCGCCGGGGGATCACTCAGGAAGCCATCAGTCTTGTCAGGGAGATGTATTAGCAGACACGGCCGTGTTCCAAGCTGACGAAAACGAGGCCTGGAGAGCAAACAGACGGCGTCGCCCGGCCGTGACGTCACAGGTATGCGACGCGTTTCGGGATAGGCTAGCCACTCTATGGGGGAGTGGCCGCATTCCTTTCTCAAGCATGATGAAACAGGGAGCTGGGGGCAGTATTTGTAGATAGAAGGGGAGGGAAGGGGGCGTGGCCAAAGCGGCAGAAAGTCAATGGGGCTGGATACAGCATTTCACTGCAGCATTTTCATACAGTTCGTGCATCTCTATAGTAAGTATCAGGACTTTAAGAATAAGAAAAACTGCTTCTAATGCTACATTAGATTTTTCTAGTAATATGAATATTCGTGTGTTGTTTTTTTCCCCCTCCCCCCCATCCAAAAATATATATATCTAGATATACGCCTATTTCCCCTTACCTTGTCCGCTTGTCCTTTTTTTCCCCCTTCCCCCCACCCCATATATGAGCGTGGCTCTTGGTACTATATATATATATATTCTTTACCCCCTCCGAGTATTATATATAGATGTGTGTATATGTGTATATGTGTATATATATGTATATTTTTTTTCATTTTCTTCATTTAATAACTTGTCCATATATTATTGCTATGATATATTATTATATCCTATCTATCATTTATATTTTTTATATTTTATCACAGATCACAAATCCTAATTTTAAATTATGTACATATTTTCTTAGTTCATATTTATATATATTTATATATTTAATATGTATTCATATGGACGTATATGTTTATATCGGTTTATATTTATGTTTATGTGTGTATATATATATATATATATATATATATATGTGTGTATATATATATATGTATATTCTTATTTCATATGTGTAAAAGTTTTTAAAATTATATATATTTATCAGCCTCATTCTTATTCTGTTTTTACACATAGATTCCATACTTTTATTTATTATATGTATATATTTCTTCACATCCCATGTTGCCTATTAGATAATAATTATTAAAACTAATCATTATCCCCTCTTATAGTACATAATAGCACCCTGTGGATGTTCCCTGAACGTATATATGCACTGTGTCTGTGTTGTTGTTTTTTTCCCTCATGAACTATGTCTCAACCCACTGTATGAAAATGCTGCAGTGAAATGCTGTATCCAGCCCCATTGACTTTCTGCCGCTTTGGCCACGCCCCCTTCCCTCCCCTTCTATCTACAAATACTGCCCCCAGCTCCCTGTTTCATCATGCTTGAGAAAGGAATGCGGCCACTCCCCCATAGAGTGGCTAGCCTATCCCGAAACGCGTCGCATACCTGTGACGTCACGGCCGGGCGACGCCGTCTGTTTGCTCTCCAGGCCTCGTTTTCGTCAGCTTGGAACACGGCCGTGTCTGCTAATACATCTCCCTGACAAGACTGATGGCTTCCTGAGTGATCCCCCGGCGCTGTCCCAGCATTGACGCCTTCCCTCTTCATTGTACCACACCACCGGAACCCCTGCTCTGATAAAAAGGGAGCTACTACGCCCCACTACCAGACTGGACCACCCTGGAAAAACTGCATCTGGACTTTGCTGGATATCCTCCTCTCCACTCCGCTCTGCCATATCTGTGACTAAGATCCAAAGCTGGAAGAAGAGAAAAGAAAGTGATGTGGATTTGCTGAAAACATGCAGCTTCCTCACCTCCTCAGCCCAGCTTGCAGGACCTGAATGGAACTCCCTATATTTCCATGTGAGTGGATACTTTTGTTTAATAAAATTGATTTTTTACACATATTCAGAGGCGCCCCCCTTCTTCTTGTATATTTCTAGCTTACTGGAACCCGCTTCTTGGTTCCCCTGGGAGGCTGCCCTGACTGACCCTATGAGATCCCCCCAGAGTATATATGTGTATATACATATGTCTTGGACTATCTGGTGACCCTGCTAAGAGGTATACTCATTTGTACTGATGCGCCTTATTTTACTTGTATTTTGACAGTTACAAAAAAAAGTGTAAAAAATAAAATAAAAAAGTAAAAAACACAAAAAAATATATAAAAAAAAAAGAGTTGTCGTTTTATTGTTCTCTCTCTCTATATTCTCTCTCTATTGTTTTGCTCTTTTTTACTGTATTCTATTCTGCAATGTTTTATTGTTATTATGTTTTATCATTTTTTCTTTTCAGTTATGCAATTTTTTTATACTTTACTGTTTACTGTGTGTTATTGTTAACCATTTTTTTGTTTTCAGGTAGGCCATTCAGCTGGAGAGCGGATTTATTTATCTTGACAGCAACATTGTTTGCTTCCACGATACATAAAGCCGTGATTCCAACGCTGTCGGAGGTGATTTCACCACCACAGTTAAAAAAAGAGCATATATGCCGAAGCATGGGGGCAGCAGGGGCGGAGGAGTGATTTGCTCCTACCTTTTGCGGATGGATGCCCCCATGCTTCGGCATATATATATTTTAGGCACAGGTTGCGTTAAAAAATGTTTTATTTTTTACTATGTTTTTTTGTATTTGCTTTGCAGGTAGGTTAAGTCTAAAGCCCCATACACACGGTCGGACAATCCGCGGACCAGGTCGGTCGGATCCTGTCCGTCATACTTTGTCTGATGTTGGTTTTGCGTACACACGGTCGGACAAAGTTGTCGGAAAATCCGATCATTCTGAACGTGGTGACGTTTGTTGCCTACGACGGGACTACGTAGAGGCTAGTAGCCAATAGCTTTGGTCTTGTAATGTGATCTGAGCATGCGTAGCACTTTGTCCGGTCGGACAACCGTACACACGATCGGATTTGGTGTGATCGGACCGTGTTGTCGGCAAATCTTTCCAGCAGGAGATAAGACTTTGTCCGTCGGACAATCCGACGTACACTGTCCGATGGTGCATACACACGGTCTGATTTTTCAACAACATTGTCCGATCGGACAGAATCCATGAAAAAGTCCGACCGTGTGTATGGGGCTTTACTGTTATAATGTTACTTTGTTTTATTGTTAACCATCATTTGCTTAGCAGGTACGCCATTTAGTTGCAGCACGGATTTATATATCTTGACAGCAACAGCGTTTCCTCCCACGATACATAAAGCCGTGACTCCAGCGCTGTAGGAGGGAGGGGATTTCACCACCACAGTTAAAAAAAAGAGCATATATGCCGAAGCATGGAGGCAGCAGGGGCAGATGAGCGATTTTGCTCCTAACTTTTAGGGCGGATGCCCCCATGCTTCGGCATATATAAACGGTGCATGTATGCCCATCATTAGAAGTGGGCGGAGGAAGGGAGGTACTCTAATGGTGGGCATACCCACCAATCAATCTCTTTTTTTTGTTCAGCCTACAGGCTGCATGAAAAAAAAGATTACAATATATGCCCAACAAGGACCAGCAACATACTGATATGTTGCTAGACTTTGAGTGGTTATACCAGAATGATGCCTGCAGATTTAGGTATCATCTTGGTATCATTCTTTTGAGCCAGTGGTCGGCTTTCATGTAAAAGAAATCCTAGCGGCTAATTAGCCTCTGGACCGCTTTTACAAGCAGTGGGAGGGAATGTCCTCCTCCCACCGTCTTCCATGTTTTTCTCTGGCTCTCCTGTCCCAACAGGGAACCTGAGAATGCAGCTGGTGATTCGCCCAGCTGACCATAGAGCTGATCAGAGACCAGAATGGCTCCAATCATCTCTATGGCCTTAGAAACCGGAAGCTATGAGCTTTTTATGACTTAGATTTCGCCGGATGTAAACAGCACCATTGGGAAATTGGAAAAGCATTTTATCACACTGATCTTGGTGTGGTCAGATGCTTTGAGGGCAGAGGAGAGATCTAGGGTCTAATAGACCCCAATGTTTTCAAAAAAGAGTACCTGTCACTACCTGTTGCTATCATAGGGGATATTTACATTCCCTGAGATAACAATAAAAATGATAAAAAAAAAATATGAAAGGAACAGTTTAAAAATAAGATAAAAAAAAAAGAAAGAAAAAAAAAAAGCACCCCTGTCCCCCCTGCTCCCGCGCAAAGGCGAACGCAAGCGTCGGTCTGGCATCAAATGTAAACAGCAATTGTACCATGAATGTGAGGTATCACCACGAAGGTCAGATTGAGGGCAGAAATTTTAGCAGTAGACCTCTTCTGTAAATCTAAAGTGGTAACCTGTAAAGGCTTTTAAAATGTAAATGTATTTAGTTTGTCGTCACTGCACGTTTGTGCGCAATTTTAAAGCATTTTATGTTTGGTATCCATGTACTCGGCCTAAGATCATATTTTTTTATTTCATCAAACATTTGGGCAATATAGTGTGTTGTAGAACATTAAAATTTAAAAAAGTGTGTTTTTTTCCTAAAAAATGCGTTTGAAAAATCGCTGCGCAAATACTGTGTGAAAAAAATAAAATAAAACACCCATGATTTTAATCTGTAGGGCCTTTGCTTTAAAAAAATATATAATGTTTGTTGGTTCAAAGTAATTTTCTTGCAAAAAAAAAAAAATGTTTCATGTAAACAAAAAGTGTCAGAAGGGGGGCGTGGCTTGGACATGGCCGCGTGAGGAAGCAAGACTCCGGAGCTCCTCACACACAGCTGCTAAATTAGCCTGATCCGGCGGATCCATCGCTCAGAACACAGCCACACTGCTATGTCCCAGCACCGGAGGACATCCTCACGCAACACGGGCACTCCACAGCCCGGTAACGGCTCCATCGGAGCTTTTTTCGGCCCCAAGGGGAAGCACCACGAGGCGGAAAAGATGGCGGCCGTGCAGGGCCGCGGGACGGACGTAATGGCGGGGGCCTGCATACAGGCCCAGGTGCCAGATCTCCTATCCGGACCCCACAGATGGTAAGCAACACTGCTCCCCTGGACTCCCCTGGCTCCTCGGCCTCCTTAGACCAGGGATCGGAAGCATCCATGTTACTGGGGGACAGAGACTTAAAAGAGCACATTTGGTCGCTCCCCACCAGAGAGGATCTAGACCGCTTTGCCACCAGGGTTGAAAAGGCCTTTAAACAGGACATAGAGCAGCTGAAGGAAGACACCACTCAGCTAGGCAATAGACTTGAAACCCTGGAGCAGACAGTAGAAGGAGCGCTGCCAGTGATCACACAGTTAAGGGAAAAATGTGCAACACAAGACCAACAGATTGAGGCCCTAATATCCCAGTTGGACGATTTTGAGAACCGTAGACATAACCGTCACAGGGCAAACATTCGCATAAGAGGCCTGCCAGAGGCTACGGGGGCCAAGGACATTATTCCTACACTACAAGGTATATTTAAGGAACTCCTGGGCCTTCCCCCTCCCGCAAAAGTGGAAATTGATAGGGCTCATAGAGCCCTGCGTCCCCTATCACAGGACACAGACAACCCCCGCAACATAATTTTCAAATTGCATAAATATACAGTGAAGGAGCAAATCATGCAGCTTATGCGCAGACGCCCCTATTTTGATTTTGACGGTGCCCATCTGTACTTTTACCAAGACCTCTCTCGACGCACCCTAATGCAACGCAGGGCATTACAACCCCTGCTGGAAGCACTCCGCACAGAGGGTATAACTTACCGATGGGGATTCCCTTTCTGCCTGCACGCAGAGAAGGACGGAAAGTCAGCCACCCTAAGAAACAAGGATGATCTCCATCGTTTTCTGTCACAACTAGAGCTGGAACTGGTTGACTTCCCTGACTGGAGACTTACCATGAACATCCAGATGATGCAAGCACCCCAACCCTGGCAGCAGGTCAGGTCAAACAGAAACACAAGGAACCGCAAACGCTCTTCTTCTGCGATGGCGAGACAAGAGCCCCAGCGAGGAAACTGAACTGCCACGGGCTGCCGCCCCACTATTGATGTCCTCTCAAGACCCCAAGCATGCGCAAAATCCGTCCACAATGGAGCCACCAGATGACTATGTAATGGAGAAGTAGGAACTAAACACCCACTGTGAAACTATCCCATAGACTTTTTCATTTTTTTTGCTTTAGCACTTTAATTTTTTCTCCTTTTTTTACTGGCTCCTGACAGCCTTAGGAAGCCCACTACTCAGATACGCCACTATGCAAAGCCACTAGCCGAAGAAGTGGCAGAATAGAACATTTGCCCAGACGCATATTTCGATTTCTTGACATGGGACTCTCACCCTGAAAGCCTAACGGTTTTTGTGGCCCTTCATTGCCTTTTTTGTTTGTTTAGATGTTTATTGAGATCCACGGACAATCACTGCTTTTTACTTAGTGAGGAGCAGGAACTTCCTAGTTATCCATGTCCTATCACGACCCCCGCATAGGACTACCCAGATTGGGTGTTAGCCCAGTTTTGGGCACTTTGCCGGCCTCGGGTGGCTCCCCCATGTGGGGGGGGGGGGCGACGCGAGCCTGGCAAACAGGTATGGGACACCCCATACATGGCCTCTGAGGCCATTATGGACCCATGTTGTAGAATACTAAATGTTTTACACAAAATGCTAACTCTCTCTTCTTTGTCCCTTCTGCTCTTCTTGCTCTTTTCTTGCAGAGTCTCTTCTCTCTTTGGTACCCTTCCCTTTTCCCCCCCTTCCTCTTTGTGTCTCAGGTCATTCGGACAAAACTACTGCAACCCGCTGAGAAGGAGTCATGTGTGCAGGCTCTCGCCGACATCTGCAGCAAGGGGGAGGACGCCTGGACGAGTCCTACAGTCAAAACATGGCTACGGTTAAGGTAGTGTCCTATAATGTACGTGGTATGTGTTCTCCCAACAAAAGAAACAGGTTGTGGATAGAACTTAAAAGATTGGGGGCGCAGGTCATTTTTTTGCAGGAGACCCACTTTACGGACACCTCACTCCCCAAACTGCCCACCCACCTGTTTTCACATTGGTATCTGGGCAATTCCCCAAAACCTAAATCTAAGGGTACAGCCATAGCTATACACAAAAACTGCCAATTTCACCCACTAGACCACACAGTAGACCCACAAGGGAGGTTTGTGTTTTTAAAGGGCACCATAATGGGACAGACTTACACTTTTGCCACGATCTATGCCCCGAACACCCAGCAGCTCACGTTCATAGATCAGACCCTATCCAAACTGGCAGACTTCCGGGAAGGTAAACTGATCCTGGGCGGCGGTTTTAATGTCAGCCCCGACCCCACACTGGACACTTCGGCGAACAGATCGTCGCACTCACAGGCTTTTCTGAGACACTTCCGAAAGACTCTCCAGGCCCACACCTTAGTGGACTGTTGGAGAGTATTACATGCCACCGAAAGGGACTATAGCTACTATTCCGGGGTACACAAGATATACACAAGAATAGACCTGCTGCTGGTGGACCAGGGAACGCTAGACCTAATCATAGGGGCGACCATAGATCGGATAACGATCTCGGACCATGCACCTGTGACACTTACACTTTCTTTGGCACAGGCCAGGGCTAGGGCGAGGACCTGGAGGCTGAATGAGAATCTGCTTGACGACTTAAGAGTGGTGACGGGGGCCCAAGAGACTCTGACCCACTATTTTGCAGAAAATAGTAACGGGGAAGTGACAGAGGGAACACTATGGGAAGGCCATAAGGCCGTTGTAAGGGGCACCTTTATAGCCCTGGGTGCCCAAATTAACAAAGAGAGGCAGGCGGATTTCCAGAGGGTGTTGTGGGAACTACAAAAAGCGGAGCTGGCACACAAGAGGACATCAGGCTCTGAGGAATTGAGACGCTTGACTGAGCTAAGACAGCTCTTCTCTAAATTACTAGATCGCAAGATAAATCGTAAGCTTAGGTTTATGGCACACACTTATTATGAACATGGCAATAAGTGTGGTAGGCTGCTGGCCCGAGCACTTCGTAAGAAGAGGCTCCTAGCACATGTGCATAAACTTTGCTCTCCCACAGGGGAACCGGCACAGCACACGTCCAAGATAGCCTCATTGTTCCGCGAATACTACGCTAAATTGTACAATCTGGAATCTGCCTCCTCTCCGGCAGATGTAGCACTTAAGAAGGCACGCATACAGGCATACCTCTCAGAAGTAGGGCTCCCCACGCTTACCCCAGAACAGGCAGCTGACTTGAAAGACCCAATTACCACGTCCGACATATTAGCTACTATTAAATCCCTCCCGACTGGCAAGAGCCCTGGGCGGGACGGCTTCACCGGGGCCTATTACTTGAAATTCTTTGACAGTCTGCAGGCTCCCATGTGCACCCTGTTCAACTCCCTCAAGACTACTGGATCACTGCCACTAGAGACTTCACTAGCCCACATTACGGTACTCCCAAAGGACGGTAAAGACCCCACCCAGCCACAAAGCTCCAAAATACTAGCTAATCGCATGAAATTCTTGCTCCCTGACCTGGTCCACGCAGACCAAAAATACAGACCTCAAAATCTTCTCCAAAATACTAGCTAATCGCATGAAATTCTTGCTCCCTGACCTGGTCCACGCAGACCAAACAGGCTTCATCATAGGTAGGGAAGCTAGAGACAACTCCAATAGGGCTCTACAGTTAATACATTGGGCACACACACGCGGTCGGATGCCTCCATACCTAATTCTGTCCACAGATGCGGAGAAGGCATTCGACCGCGTGGACTGGGACTTCCTACACGCAGTATTACAAGGCACAGGTCTAGGTCCCCACATGTTGAAATGGATCTCGGCCCTATATGTGTCCCCAACAGCCCAGGTCAAAGTGAATGGCAGCCTTTCTTCACCGTTCCCTATCCGAAACGGCACGAGACAGGGAGGCCCACTCTCGCCACTTCTGTTTGCACTGGTTCTTGAACCACTATTGCAGAAGATCAGAGACAATCCTAATGTTAAAGGGGTGCAGGTGGGCTCACATGAGCACAAACTCTCCGCCTATGCGGATGTCATATTGTTCCATGTAATAGATCCCCCCCCATACGGGGGGCGTGGCCTGGCTTGCCGAGAAGATGGACGCTTAGCTCCTTAGCTCCCGCCACCTCACGACTTTAAACCTATCCTTCGGAGGTTTCAAGACACCCATCTTCCGCTGACACATGGGGACTGCCTCACGGTCATCGTCTACCTCACGATCCCGCTCCCCACGGAGGAATTCCGGGAGCCTGAACAGCACCATCCCTGACATGTTCAGGTCCACCAGAGGCAATATGGCGCCCGATCACCTCAGGGACTCACAAGACCATTCTCCTGCTCTGTCGGACATCCAGCTGCATCCTACCCCGCTACCACCCCCAGATGTCAGGTCTGCGGAACTCACCCTACCTCCATCCCAACCCCAGCTGAGCATCCACGACCTGAGGGCCATAGCAGGGGATATTAAGGGCACCCTCTCGGCGGCCATCGCAGAGCTGCGCCTAGATCTTCGCGCCGTCAATAATAGAGTAACGGCCGTCGAAGACAAACTCAATATGCAGGGAGCACAAATACAGAAGACCACCCATTACGTGGATACACACACCCTACAACTACGAGACATGGCCCGCCACCTGGAAGACCTCGACAATAGGGGCAGACGCCATAACCTACGGGTCAGAGGCCTTCCAGAAGCCATCGAGGGAGATCAAATCTTGCCTACTGTTACAGGTCTCTTCAATGACCTACTTGGCCGCCCGCCTCAAACCCCGCTCAACATGGACAGAATTCACAGAGCCCTCCGTCCCAGGGGTAAAGAAACTGATCCACCTCGAGACGTGGTCTGCTGTATTACCGACTACAAGACCAAAGAAACGATCCTGAAGCGAGCCAGGGAACGGCCGCACATCACACATTCCGGCGCCACAATACAGATTTATCAAGACCTCTCCAACATAACTTTACAGCATCGCAGAAATCTTAGACCTCTACTTGATACCCTTCGCACCCAAGGGATTGCCTACAAATGGAAATTTCCATTCTGCTTATCGGCCACTGCCCAGGGCCGTACGGCGCTTCTGAAGGTGCCAGAGGATCTACCGCGCTTCTGCCACACGCTGAACATCCCGCTCGTGGCGGTGCCAGATTGGTTCTCGGAGTTCCGTCGTTCGGCAATACATAGGGATCACCCTGCGCCAGAACTCATGGAAGCCCAAGATCAAGACGACCAACGAGCCAGACCACCCTCCACCAGGGAAGACCGGGAAGCCCGCAGGCCCTACTAGCGCGACCGCAGCCCGTATCACTCACCTCCTTCCAGGAGGTCCAGGAGGGACCATTAAAGATGCCTTCACCGATATCCACCCTGAAGTTACCACAGGCTGTTAACTATAGTTTCCTAGCTCCAGTCCGGCCTGTTCCGTGATCCTCTGCCGACCCACTCAAAATAGGGGGAACTGCTCAACAACAATCCGGACCAACCGTCAACCGTGAACATGTACCCTTGGTCGACCTTTCGCCAGGAACTGCGATCGGTGGTTAATCTCCACCCTGATGACACCCCGCAGCATAACTCCTTCTCCACCGGACCTCAATACCACCGGACGCATGGCCTCTACCTAGGTACGGTGCTCTAATAACTTGGCCTCTATCCCCAGCCCTGACCTGACTGCTCAAGCGGTAATCTTTCCTGCTTCGCGGATTGTAGCATTGCCGGGGATGACTTTACCCGACCCGCCTGCTACAACCCCCTGATTCTGTTTTGCTCTTTCCCCTTTTTATTTTTATTTTTATTTTTTGCTGTTCTTTAAATTAACAGAATCCACCATCTTTGAATTGCACGGAGTTACAAGTACTCCTCCCCCTTGTTCCCCCCACGCTCCGTACTACAATCCCCAGGGTGCTTAGCGTCCAGCTGTAGGTATGACGCGGCACACTACCACAACCTGCACCTGACGTACTTATGCTCTCGACCCGGAAACGGACTTCAGCGACCTACGTGCAGCCCACAGTCAACCCTGCTACGTCTTCCACCAGCCCCACTACTGCACAGGTGACACGCGAACTACAACCGACACCAGCCCGATCCTCGAGGACGACACCGTTAGCAACAAGCTGTTCCTGCTTCCTAAACCATCCAACAGCTCGGCTGGAACCTGGACTCCATCTCCACATTTTTAAATGACCCTACATGCCTCACCGGCTCCTCCTGATCGCAAGTATCCCAGGGGTATCATATATGTTGCTAGCAGCCTTTTTTATATGCCTTTTACTTACAGGTACATCTCATGGTTCAATAGGCGAACGGAACAGGCTGTGATGTTTATGCTCTTTCCTGTTGAATGTTTCTTCGTTACTTAAAATGTTGTGTTTATCAATGCCATAGGGAACACCCCGACACTCACCACTCTGTTTCACCTCCATAGACACTACTCATCTCTCGCTTTGCTTAGTGATATATCCCCGGTGACGTCACAATTCCATCGGCAATGTCATTTAACACCTCCTGATTAAGGTGAATATCCTACTATCTCTCCTGATTCTAGTCTAATTACCCTTGACCGCTCAATGAATCCCTTGCATACACCATACAAACTACACCCATGTTTTCACCCTTAATACCTCCCACCTTTACTAACTACACATAGTCGTGACCTGGCGGGACTCCCATGACTTTCTTGATTAACCAATACTCTTCTCCAAGCCTAGCCAACCCCCACACAGTAGTGGCTTCAGGCGCTCCCTCTCCATAACGAGGGGGAACCCTGTCCCCGCTCTGTACATAGACCGAACCTACGGATCTGAGACAGACAGGGATTGCTCCCTGCTGCCTCTTCGGTTTTCTGGTTGTACACCCCACACATATCCCCGATACACGCACTACACTTTATCGCGCATCAGCTCGCTTACATTTTCTCCCAATACTCGCACTCAATACGCTAAACGATTGACATGGACACCCCCGACCCCTCACAAGATACGCCACATTCTCCTATGCGCATGAAAATATGTTCCATCAACACACGTGGCCTCAATACTCCCGAAAAACGATCACTACTACTTTCATATTTGCTTAAGTCTAAAACCCACATTGCACTACTCCAAGAGACCCACTTCAGATCCGACCGCATTCCCAAGCTTCATAAAAACATTTCCCCACAGTCTACCACGCTCCCAATCCAGAGGCCAAGTCCAAAGGAGTTTCTATCCTCATCTCCCGTCATTGCCCCTTCCAAATCACCGACGTACAAAAAGACGTGAATGGCAGATAACTTTTTTTGAAAGGGACACTAAACAATAGGACTGTCACAGTTGCCAATTTGTACGCTCCTAACACTCACCAAGTCACATTTTTCCGAGACACCCTACACCAACTCACCGCCTTCCAATCGGGTACTCTAATTGTCGGGGGGGACTTCAACGTGGCACTTAACCCCTCCTTGGACACCTCCAAAGGCCACTCCACATTGACTTCCAAAGCTCTACGTGCAATTAAAACCCAGTTCCATGACCTACTATTACACGATACCTGGCGCACCTTACACCCCAACGTCAAAGATTTCACCTTTTTTTCCTCACCCCACGACCGATACTCAAGACTTGACTACCTTTTTATAACCCAAGATGATCTTTCATAGTTATCTACAGCCTCCATTGACCCGATGTTTTAATCTGACCATAACCCAGTATCCATGTCCCTGCATTTTCCTTCCATGGCAAATAAATCTCCCATTTGGCGCCTAGATAATTCCTTACTCACAGACCCAGCAAATGTTCAAATGATCTCCAAACGCCTCACTCAGTACTTTGCTGAAAACTCTTCAGATAGCTCCTCACCAATGTTGGTCTGGGCTGCCCACAAATGCGTTATTAGGGGGTCATTTATCTCTTTAGCTGCAACGCGTACTAAACTTAGAAAAGCACACATTGATCTTTTAACTGCTAAAATCCGTGACCTCGAGCAAAAACACAAAGCTTCCCTGGCCGCAGAGGTCTTGACTGAACTGACCAAGACCAGAGAGGAACTCCTTGAAGAACTCCATCTCAGACTGAGACGTAACTATGCTGTCTCCCAAAAAATGTTCTATGAGTTTAGCAACAAATCTAGCAAAATACTAGCTAAAGCTCTTCAAAACAAGAAGGCTGCTCATACTATCCATTCAATCAGGGACAAGACAGGTAACCCCTTGACCAAAACTGATGACATTGCCGACCAATTTGTCGCCTACTTCTCCCAATTATACAATCTACCTACCCAGCCACCGAAACCTGACCTCCCTGACCGTGAATCAGCCATTCGAGAATTCCTACAGAAATACTCCCCCACACCAATCCTACAATCCGACGCCGCTAGCCTTAATTCCCCTCTCACGACATCAGAGACCCTTCACGCCATGAAACAACTAAAAACAGGGAAAAGCCCTGGCCCCGACGGCCTAACGGCCAGTTATTATAAATCTTTTCCAGACATATTGATACCCCACTTAGTAACAGCGTTCAACAACTACTCCCCAACGGAGGCCATACCTAGGGATATATTAGAAGCACACGTCACACTCATTCCAAAACCTGAGAAAGACCCTATGTTAGTCACCAACTACCGTCCCATATCATTACTTAATGTTGATCTGAAACTATATGCCAAAGTGTTAGCTAACCGTCTATTGCCCCTTCTACCGAATCTGATTGGCCTAGATCAAGTAGGATTTGTCCCTGGTAGGGAAGCCAGAGACAACACCATCAAAGCACTGAATATTCATCATTGGCTTACCTCCACAAGGACTCCAGGTTTCTTCCTATCCCTGGACGCGGAGAAGGCGTTTGATAGGGTGGCCTGGGACTATATAGAGGCAGTGCTCCACACACTTGGCTTACCACAGCTCTTTATTAATATGATTATGCTTCTGTACTCCTCACCATCTGCCAGGCTGAGGGTTAACGGCCGCCTATCGAACGCCTTCTCCATTTCCAATGGCACCCGTCAAGGGTGTCCCCTATCCCGGATCATTTTCCTACTCACTATGGAACCCTTCCTACGACGGCTGACGTACTGCTATTCCTTTCTGACCCAATCATTACAATCCCCAACTTACTGAAAGACCTCGCCCTTTTCAAATCCCTTTCCAATTTGCAAATTAACTTTTCCAAATCCCAAGCCCTGAATGTCTCATTACCGGCCCCTTTAGTATCACAATGTAAACTTAATTTCCCATTCCAATGGGCCCCTCAAGCCATCTCCTATCTAGGGATCAAATTGCCCACTAAATTACTAGACCTATATGCACTTAATTTTGCAAACGCACTTCAAACCATCCAAAGCGACCTACTCAGATGGCACTCAGGTTCCTTTTCCTGGTTTGGAAGAATAGCAATCTTGAAAATTAATGTTCTCCCTAGACTCCTGTATCTGCTACAAGCTGTCCCCATCATCTTACCTCAGGCTTTCTTTACGATGTACCAGCGAATGTGTAGGACTTTCATATGGAAAGCCCAAGCTCCTAGAATTAGCTGGTCTCGTATGACCATCCCTAAACTTTTAGGCGGTCTTAGCCTCCCCGATATCCGCAAATACCACCTTGGGTGCCATTTGACCAGAGTAGTGGATTGGCATGTGCACAAACCACATAAAGACTGGATTCGCCTGGAACAAGCTTTCTCTGACATCCCACTAACCCACCTACCATGGCTCCCCAGATATCAGGCCCCTAAATCCCTATTCACACATCCGTTGATCAAGGCCACGCTGCTCTCCTTTCACGCCTCATGCACTCATATGAAAATAACTCCAACATAAGGTCCCATGACACCCTTAACCGACAACCCTGATTTTCCACCAGGTCTGACTCTGAAAGCCCCACAGACAAATGTATCTGACAAACCCCCAAGAGCATCTGGCTTCTTTCAGAATGGAAACCTTTTGTCGCATCACTCAATGGCCCTCTCTTTCCCAGAATATCATATCCCCTTCTTCAAATTCCTCCAACTCCATCATTTCTTTCTCGCCTCGACTCAGAACCCACAATGGCACAGAGAACATACGTCTTTCGAGTCTCTATGCCTTAGCACTGAACCCCTGAAACACGTTGTATCGGCCACATACGCACTACTCTTCTCCACACATATCATCAAAAATGATACCCTAGTTGCACGATGGGAATCTGACCTCGCCATCGAATTGTCGTCAGCAGATTGGGAACGCATTTACCATCATATACACAAGGGTTCAGTAAATGTCTCTTCTCAAGAAAATAAATATAAAATCCTCTCAAAATGGTACAGAACCCCAGACAAAATTCACAAATTCCATCCAGCGGTCCCCCCGATATGTTGGTGATGCAATTCAGCTCTAGGAACTCCTCTCCACATCTGGTGGGATTGCCCACTCCTAATTCCATACTGGACAGAAATCCATCGCCTAATATCCCAGATCACAACATATACCCCAGACTTCACACCAGCCCAATTTCTCCTACACCACACCTCCATTCCCCAAAAGGCGTACAACAAATCGCTGACGCTACAGCTACCCAATGTATACCAGTACATTGGCGATCTACAACATTTCCTACAATTGCTGAATGGATTAAGCGTACCGATAAGATTTCGGAAATGGAGAGCCTTATACACCAGGCCACGGATACCCCAAATAAATATGGAACCACGTGGGCTTGTTGTACACATTTCTGTCTCCAACCCTCTGTGGCCACTCCTTCACCCCACATACACACACCCTCTTAAGCTTCCACACGACATGACCCACCTCCTGGGTGTCATATTGCATATACATGGGTACCTTACTACCACGATGCTGCCTACTGATACCTTGGATCTTTGATCCATATGCTGCCCTCCAGACTTTTCCCGGATCATTATTTCTCTCCACATGTGAAAAGCCACGTGCTAACCCCACAAAGTAGTAGTAAGAATATCCTTCTACGCTACGTTACCTCCTTCCGATATATGTTTCCCTTCTAGTGTCCTGCCCCCGCTCACAGCAAGATCCCTATTGGGGCGAGTGGGGATAGGCAGAACAGGTACAACGTATCCGCTTGCTTCTACTTGTCAACACCTCTTATACACATCAGAATTTTATGTTATAAGACCAACACAATCGTGCAAGCTACTTAAGGTTGATACTTCCCGCACAATGGGAGACTCTCTCCGTCTTAAAAGGTCTAATGTCCATAATCCCTCTCATCTAGCTCACATTTCCGACTCCTGTTCACATGTCCCTATGATGTTAAGAATTGTGACTGATATGTTCTATTTTATTGTTCATTACCACCACTGTTATACCTCTGTTTATATTTTGTAATCTGTACAAGACTTGCTTTTGTTGTACATCTGCAAACTTTCAATAAACTTATTTGAAAAAAAAAATGTAATAGATCCCCAAGTCTCGATGCCGAATTTGATGAGAGAATTAGTGAAGTATGGCAAGGTATCTAATTTTCGAAAAAAATTACACCAAGTCCGAAATACTCCCAATAACTATTCCTCCGACCATGATTGACTCATTGAAAAAATTGTTCCCATTTACATGGGCCTCCCCCTCTATGAAGTACCTAGGGGTCCAGCTCACAGACAGACCGGACTCTCTATATATGAATAATTATGTACCCCTACTTAAGAAAATAACATGCGACTTAAAGGCCTGGGACCAAACACACTTTACCTGGGTGGGACGAACAAACATTCTAAAAATGACTGTATTGCCTCGGATCCTGTTCCTTCTACAGATGATACCGATCCATATTCCCAAACGTTTTTTTTTGCAGACTTACGCAGTCTCTTCATAAAGTTTGTATGGGGCGGGAAGAAGCCACGCTTAGCCATGACTACACTCCACAGGACAAAGCTGAAAGGAGGCCTGGGCATACCCAACATACCCCAATACTACCAAGCGATTGCGCTGCAGCGCATCCTAAATTGGAGGTCCCATACACACCTTAAACTTTGGGTTCCCCTGGAGAAAACGATGGCAGGTAGGGACCTATCTTATGCACCCTGGGTTCCTGCAGGAGAGAGGGGACTCTCAGAGTGGGTCTCCCCATTAACAGTTCATGCCCTGAAAACATGGGATAAAGTGAATACGTGCCTAAATATTGCGACACAAATATCCCCACTGACTCCGGTGAGTGGGTATCCATGGTTTCCTCCAGGGGAACAGATGTCCTCACTGGGTACTTGGACGAGAGACGGGCAGATCCAAATCTCTAGATTTATAGAGGGGGTTATAGAGGGAACGATATGGCAGCTTCCCTTTTGACTTCTGGAGACACCGCCAACTAGAATCCTTCATGGCCAAAGGTCACAAGCTGACGCACTACAGGACCACTCTGACGGAATATGAAAATCTGTGGGCGACATCAGAGCCACTTACCCACCTGATCTAGACTTTGTATGGCCTGCTAGAATCCGCTACACCCAACCCCAAACCCCTGTTTGTTAGGGAATGGGAGAGAGACCTACAACATGTCCTGACGGAAAATCAACTTCACTTCGTATACTACCTAACCCATAAGAGCTCCATAGACTCGAAGACTCAAGAGAATAATTACAAAATTTTATCACGGAGGTACAGAGTACCCACCACATTGGCTAGGATATTCCCCACCGCCTCCGACATGTGTTGGAGGGGACGCGGAATGAGAGGAACATTCCTCCACATCTGGTGTGATTGACCGGTTCTAAAGCTATTTTGGGACATGGTAAACACATAACAGATAGTTTGGGGATAGACATCCCAGCTCTGCCACAGCATTTTCTACTACACATACCCCCATACCAGTATCAAGGTATAGAAAGAGTGCCCTCCCCCACCTCCTTAACGCAGCTAAACGTTTAATACCAGTGTATTGGAAGAGCTCGCGGATACCCAGCGAGCAGGAATGGTTGGGGAAGGTGGGGGAGATCATGGAAGCAGAAAGTTGGCTAGCTACCTGCCGGGACACCAGGGAAAAATTTGAATCCACATGGGCTTCATGGAAATCCCACGTACAGGACACAACAATGCTATCGTCTAGTCTAGATATAGCACTACTTGCCCTAGCGGACCCATCCTTCAGGAGACTCGTCCAGGCGAACCTCCCCTCAACGTCTCCACGTCTGCAGGACCTGCATAAGGTAGGCACACAGTGAATCTGGTGAGACCTTTCAATATGACCTTTCTCCTCCCTTCCTAACTCTATAAAACCCTCTTTTTTCTCTATCCTTCCTTTCATCACTCCCCCTCCAGTATTGTTTAAAGGATTCTTAGTCCGATCCTTACAGTTCTAATATGGTGAACCAAAGTAATGTTTTATCTGGACCGCAGAGCTGGCCCGCTAGTTTTTACTTATTTTTATCTATGTTGCTTTCCTTTTTGTGGCCACCTTATGAGCCTCAGTGTTTGATGGTTATAAAAAAATTTGGGGAAACACTGACACAGCACCTTTTAACCGAACAAAGATAAGCCCCCCCCCCCCCCCCCCCCTGGCCTTATAGGCAAGGGGGAGGGGGCCTGTCCAGGTGGACCGAATGTCTGGGACAGGAGGGGTGCCACTACTGGCAAACTAAATGCAGTGCCCCCTTATGTTATTTATGTTACGGATGTATGTTTATACCTTGACCAAGTCATGAGTACACCATCGTGCCTTTGATACCCTCTCCCTATGCCTCTCCCTACCCTCTCCCCCCTCTACCCCTCCTGTGATGCTATGCTATTGCAAAGTTAATGTATTTGTATTGAAAATGGAAAATAAAAATAAAAAAAGTGTCAGAAAGGGCGTTGTCTTCAAGTGGTTAGAAGAGTGGGTGATGTGTGACATAAGCATCTAAATGTTGTGCATAAAATCCCAGGACAGTTCAAAACCCCCCCAGATGACCCCATTTTGTAAAGTAGACACCCCAAGCTATTTGCTGAGAGGCATGTCGAGTCCATGGAATATTTTAGATTGTGACACAAGTGCCAGGAAAAAGACACATTTAATTTTTTTTTTCACAAAGTTGGCACTAAATGATATATTGCTCAAACATGTGAAATTGCACACCAAAATACATCCTGTTGATTCTCCTGTGTACAGGGATACCACATTAGTGAGACTTTTTGGGAGCATAGCCATGTACAGGACCCCGAAACCAAGCACCGCCTTCAGGCTTTCTAAGGGTGTAAATTTTTGATTTCCCTCTTCACTGCCTATCACAATTTTGGAGGCCGTGGAATGCCCATATGGCACAAACCCCCCCCAATGACCCCATTTTGGAAAGTAGACACCCAAGTTATTTTCTGAGAGGTATGGTGAGTATTTTGCAGACTTCACTTTTTGTCACAAAGTTTTGAAAAAAAATATGTTTTTCTTGTCTTTCTTCATTTTCAAAAACAAATGAGAGCTGCAAAATACTCACCATGCCTCTCAGCAAATAGCTTGGGTTGTCTACTTTCCAAAATGGGGTCATTTGGGGGGGGGGTTGTGCTATCTTGGCATTTTATGGCCCTCGAAACTGTGATAGGTAGTGAGGAGTAAAAATCTAAAATGTATGCCCTTAGAAATCCTGAAGGCGATGATTGGTTTTGGGCCCGTATGCAGCTAGGCTCCCAAAAAGTCCCACACATGTGGTATCCCCGTACTCCGGAGAAGCAGAAAAATGTATTTTGGGGTGTAATTGTACATATGCCCATGGCATGTTTGAGCAATATATCATTTAGTGACAACTTTGTGCAAAAAAAATAATAATTTGTCACGTTCCCGCAACTTGTGGAAAAATATAAAATATTCAATGGACTCAACATACCTCTCAGCAAATAGCTTGGGGTGTCTACTTTCCAAAATGGGGTCATTGGGGGGGGGGGGTTGTGCCATCTGGGCATTTTATGGCCTTCAAAACTGTGATAGGTAGGAGTGAAATAAAAAATCCTCAAGGCGGTGCTTGGTTTTCGGGGCCCCGTACGCGGCTAGGCTCCCAAAAAGTCCCACACATGTGGTATCTCTGTACTCAGGAGAATCAGCAGAATGTATTTTGGGATGCAATTTCACATATGCACATGGCCTGTGTCAGCAATATATCATTTAGTGACAACTTTGAAGGTTTGTCATTTTCCCGCAACTTGTGGCAAAATATAAAATATTCCATGGACTCAACATGCCTCTCAGCAAATAGCTTGGGGTGTCTACTTTCCAAAATTGGGTCATTTGGGGGGGGGGGGGGTTGTGCCATCCTGGCATTTCATGGCCTTCAAAACTGTGTAGTGAGGAGTGAAATCAAAAATGTACGCCCTTAGAAATCCTGAAGGCGGTGCTGGGTTTTCGGGGCCCCGTACACGGCTAGGCTCCCATGTGGTATCCCCATACTCAGGAGAAGTAGCTAAATGTATTTTGAGGTGCAATTTCACATATAACCATGGCATGTGTGAGCAATATATCATTTAGGGACAACCTTTTGTAAAAAAAAAATATTTTTTGTCATTATTCAAATCACTTGGGACAAAAAAAAATATTCAATGGGCTCAACATGCCTCTCAGCAATTTCCTTGGGGTGTCTACTTTCCAAAATGGGGTCATTTGGGGGGGGGGGTTGTACTGCCCTGCCATTTTAGCACCTCAAGAAATTAGATAGGCAGTCATAAACTAAACACGTTCCAGTCGACGTGTGATGACGAAACGCGTAGAACGTGATTGCGTCGCTTCTGGTCTGACAGCACAGCTTGTCCTTTTGTTTACAAACCGCTTGTAACATTCAATTTAAATGTGAGTACATTACTTATTGATTTTAATAAATACAAATCGATTGAAAAGAGATTCGCACTATGGGCATCCCTTTCTTTCTCTTATATGGTGAATACATGAGATACCAGTAAAATAGTGCTACTACACAGGAGTCCAGGAACCACAGATTGCTACACAGTGGCACATACTGTGAACATGCAGTACCCCTGGAGGGGTGAGGCTCTCTGGTGAGTGCATATTTTATAAGAGCACGGATAAGAAACCACAGCACCAAGTATCACCTATATAAGAAGGAAAACTTTTTGAGAAAGTTCTCCAAGCACTGGACACTTTTTTATTATTTATTGTGGGCACAAGTCACTTTGTTTTGTTTTATTTTTGCATTGTGATTTTTTTCTATTATAAATATATATATATAATAAAACCTTCTGCGAAAGAAAATATAACAATGTTGAATTGTACAGTCTTTTAGCAGAGGTAAAGGAAAAGCGTTTTGCCAGGAGACAAAAATAAAATAAAATAAACAAAGTCTGGACGTAGCTTGACCATACACCGCAGTGACTTCACTTATATAGAAGACTGTGAGGAGGAGTACCCGACCACCAAGATGGTTATATGCTTACCAGATGGTGAAGCAAAATGGGCATTGATTTTATCAATCAGAAACCTCAGAGGAGAATCATGGACCTCCCAGCTCCCTGGAATGATACCCCACACCGGAACCGATCGTTAGTACTCCGTCACCACACACTTCCCAAGGTTTGTTCCAATGATAAAACGTTTCTTATAGAATATGCGTAAAAACAAATGCCGGCCCTGTATAAATGTCACTGGTCCCAAAAAAAAGTGTCCAATCTGTCCGCCGCAATGTCCCAGTCCCACTAAAAATCGCTGATCATTGCCATTACTGCACCCTTCCAGACATCCAGGGGATAAATCCTTTCGGGGCTGGTTAAAAGATAACTCAATTTTTGTGTAAACAATTACAAATAAAAAAATAGGCATTTTATAAATGGATATTATTAAAAATTACCTTTTCTTTTTAATTTAGAGCACTAATTTTCTGTAAAATTCTATTCAATATGGCGACCGGGAGGCTGGTGTATGGAACACACCCAGAAATGTAATTTCCTGCTTGTGTAACTGGTTAACTGCTTTTCACAGAAGTCTGCAAGATACAAATCAGATGTTAGGCATCCTCTACAACAAAAAAATGTATTTTTGGTGAGATATTCTCAAAGGGTTAATCACTTAAAGGATTCAAGCCATGTGATTTTCCTCAATAGAACATTGCATATGCAGTTAATGAAAAAGTCCCTTCCATTCAGATTCACTCTAGACATTGCCATACAGTAGACAAACAGATTTTTAGTAGAAACAGGTAGGGATCTGCAACAAAGTTTAATACAGTCCCTGCAATGTACATTGATCATCCAGAGGTAATTGTTTTTTTTTTTTTCTTTTATTTTTTTTTTCAACAGAAGTTGAGTTACTCTCACCCCCTTTTGGGAAAGCGTGTTTCACTTTATCTCATCTGTAGCAGGTTCTAAAATTGCACCTAACCCAGCCATAGCACTTCTCCTGCTAAACTACGAATGTTGATCTAAAATTCATCTACCCTTCATAATCCATTGCATGGTTGCAGCAAGGAAATCTATAGAAACTTCTTGGAAACAGTCAGAACCCCCTGATTTCTTTTTTTTTCCCACCTCAACACTCAGACCCAATTTGAGCTCCTGTTCTCCATAAAAAATGGCAAAGGACATTCCTTTTGTGTACAGTAGTCAGCTTGGCTTTGACATTGCTCATGTACTACTCATCTGTAATGGAGGCACGATAACTCCCACTAAAATGATAATAAATACTGTTGTTACAAAAAAAGTGGAGTTACTCCTTAACCACTAGCTGACTAGCCACCATCATTATATTGCGGCAGGTCAGTACGATCCCGTAAATCGCCAAAGGTGTACGTCGGCACCTTTAAGGGCAATAGCAGGCACAAGCGTGCACCCACTGCACGGCGGGGGAGCCGATGAGCATGGCCAGCAGCCGCAATGTCCACCAGCCCTGCGTGATTGCGGGCACAAGAGCCAGAATGGGGATGTGCGTATGTAAACATACAGATCCCCATTCTGACAGGGGAGGAGAAACAGATCTGCTGTTCTTAGAGATTAGGAACAGTGATATGTCTCCTCCTCCAGTCAGTCCCATCCCCTTACAGTTAGAAACACACATTAGGGAACACATTTAACCCCTTGATCGCCCCTAGTGTTAACTCCTTCCCTGCCAGTGACATTTATACAGTAATCAGTGCATGTAAGCCATTCATGTAGGGCCTCTTCCCGACAACCCTGGCCGTTGGTTGTCGGGGTCTGCGGGCGGGGGCTTATCGGAATCTGTAATAAGGGGGCCCCAGATCCCGGCCCCCCCCCTTTTTGCCTTTTTTATTCATGATAAATACATAATTTCATTTCGGATCTTACGATGTTGACCCGTCGCTGTCTCTGCCCGGAATGCCTGTGCCGCTCTGCGCTGAGACTTATATAGGGACATGGGGGACAGGGTCACATATGGTGACCCCGCCCCTTGTGTTGTCACAGTCCCGGAGGATGCTGGGACTGTGACATCGCAAGGGGGCGGGGTCACCATGTGACATGAACATGAGAGACCCTGGAAGACCCCCGAAGGCGGATCGAGACCCCCAGACGGCGGCGACGACGAAGAAGGTAGCCGGACCGCTCGGTAAAAGAGCTTGGTAAATGGCGGGGGAGTCGGCGAGAAGACCCCCAAGACGGAAGAAGACCCCCGAAGG
Source organism: Lithobates sylvaticus (assembly GCA_028564925.1). Lineage (NCBI taxonomy): Eukaryota > Metazoa > Chordata > Amphibia > Anura > Ranidae > Lithobates > Lithobates sylvaticus. The sequence goes on along the minus strand of CM053027.1, from coordinate 157,353,927 downwards.
CGGATCGAGACCCCAGACGGCGGCGACGACGAAGAAGGTAGCCGGACTTCCCCCGCTCGTGAAAGAGCTAGGTAAAAGAGCAGAAGAGAGCGGAGGAGTCCGGCGAGAAGACCCCCAAGACGGAAGAAGACCCCGGAGCAGTGCAATAAACTATTTTTTCAAAAGTGTGGGTGTTTTTTTTTACTTTACATTTTACACCTTAGATGAATGGGTAGGGTTACATCGTACCCCATACTCATTCACATAGGGTGGGGGGCCGGGATCTGGGGGCCCCCTTATTAAAGGGGGTTCCCAGATTCCGATAAGCCCCCGCCCGCAGACCCCGACAACCAACGGCCAGGGTTGTCGGGAAGAGGCCCTTGTCCTCATCAACATGGGGACAAGGTGCTTTGGGGTGGGGGGGCCGCACGGCCCCCCTTTCCCCAGGGCACCCCCCATGTTGAGGGCACGCGGCCTGGTACGGCTCAGGAGGGGGGGGGCGCTCGTTCATCCCCACCCCTTTCCTGGCCTGCCAGGCTGCGTGCTCGGATGAGGGTCTGACTTGGATTTGGGGGGAACCCCCACGCCGTTTTTTCGGCGTGGGGATTCCCTTTAAATCCCTGCCAGCTTGCGGAGCTAGGGCGGCGGCATTTACTGCCTACGCTAGCTACGTAACCTGAAGTTACGTTCAAATGAACGGACTGCTCCGTGTGGGCAAGTCCGTTCATTTTCAAAAGTCCCGGGACTTTTGGCCGGCGGATTATCCGCTGGGGATTGTCCGCTGGACTAGGTCCGCCGGCAAAAGTCCCTACGTGTGTACGAGGCATATTTGATGCACAAGAAGTCACTTTATTTGATGCACAGAAGTTGATATAAAGTAGCATCACTTGGAAATTAGCACAAGTCACTTTTATGGGAATATGGACACTGGATATTGAGAGCCTTTTTTTATATATTGTTTTCATCAGTGGACTTTATTTTCATCATTGCTATACATTTGATATATATATATATTATTATTTTTTTCAGTTTGATTCACTCTGTAATAAGCTATTTATTTGCTACACAGTTTTTATTTAATGATTGTATATTCATTGATGCTATACATTTTTTTCTCAGTCACTTGAGTCACGTGTAAATTAGGAGTTTACTTATTACTAACACCCGGTTATCAATTAGTATTTACTATGTGATAATGCACCATTTTGATGTGGATAAAGAGTGTTTCTATTGGTATATAGGTCACTCGGAAATAGGATTCAATTATACTGCCTAGGGATTCACACTTTCACTATCATTTGTCCTAAACAGACAACACAGTGCCTGTTTTAAAATAGGAACTCATTATAGTGTCTAAGGATTCATACTTTTTTCTTTATTGTCCCAAACAGATAAACACATTTCACATATTTCTCATAAGCGAGTTATGCGGATTTAAAACGGATTTAAAACCTACATCATCTTCCTTCAGGAGAGAGACAAAATTCCCTGACTACGTGACTATAACCTGTTCTGCATACTATGTTGCTGTCTCTGGCAAGATCGGTCTTTTAAGGGGTCTTGATGTTAGGTGCAGGTGTAGGCACTTCCAAGTTCTTAATAAGGAGCAATGCAATTGGTCTGATTCACTTACTTGGTTGAGAATCCCAAATTGTGTACGCAAAGGGGTGGGGTGGTTGTGACTTCACTGACACATGAGAAATGTGTGTTTACGTATAACTGATTTTGTTTGTGAATGAGTAGGGCTGCATGTTCAGATTAAGATTCTGCTGTGATTTTTAAGGGTGGGGGGCATGTTTTATTTTTTTTTGTTATTTTTTTGTGTTGGGGCCTCCTCCTAAAATCCATACTAGATTGAAAAGGTCTGGTAATGGTTTTGGGGGGACGTGTATAGCAAAAGTGACATATTGAAAAAGCCTTTAATTCACCTTTCTCTGCAAGATTTTTTTGTTTTGTAAAACATGTAATAGGGTCCCCAAAATACATGTCTGATGCTCATCCTCCTTGATGAGGATAAGATGTGTATTTTTGGGGCTCCCTTTGCATTTTTTCCTTTGTAAATGTCACTTTTACTATAATACCTTGTTTACATGGCAGAGATGTGCCAGTTCACTCACACAGCAAATTTTATTTATTTGTTTTGCATTGGTACACATCCCTAGGTGCAGTGTCCAGCACCCCATGCACTTTTTTTTTTTAATAATCCCTTGATTATTATCCTTAAAAAAAATGGGTACACTTTTAATTGACAGATTTAGCTTCTCTTGACTTTAATAGGATTCAGATTTTAAGGCTGAACCTCCACGAACAGAACCAATGTGTGTTTGACTCATCTCTTGCTTTCATAAAAGTTACTTTATGATTGCTTTATGTAACATTCACCTAAATCTACCTCCAGATTCAATCATATTTCACAAATTATTAAAGAAGTCTAGTTAGAACTTTAAAGCGGAGCTGCACCCACACCAAAAATATTAAAAGTCAGCAGCTACAAATACTGCAGCTGCTGACTTTTAATAAATGGACACTTATCTGTTCCAGGTTCCAGCGGTGTCGGCAGAATGTGACGAGCGACTGCTCTTCTCTCAGCTGCCCCGCCGCCATCCTCTGTCAGGGAATCAGGAAGTGAAGACGCAACGTCTTCACTGCCCGGTTCCCTACTGCGCATGCGCGAGTTGCGCTGCGCATCTCTATTGGTCCCCGCTGTGTCCTGGGAACTGTGTTTCCAAAGACACAACGGGGCATCCTCGGATATGGGCGGGGTTGCTAGTCCCGGAAGTGGGTGCATATACCTGTATTATACAGGTATCCGCACCCCCTCCCCCCTGAAAGGTGCCAATTTTGGCACCGGAGGGGGGGAGGAATCCGATAAGCCGAAGTTCCACTTTAGGGTGGAGCTCCACTTTAATGAGTTTTATTTGCTAGCAAATCAATTCAAGAGGGGTTTTCCATCAGTTGTTTGTATCATGCTATTTTGTTATGCAGTAATTTTTCCTATACACTCTTTTTTTTTTATTATGGCTATGGATACATTGAACAATCAGCACTTAGCAAATGCAACAGATATAATACTTGGAGTTTTTAGGAAACTAGAAATGATTTAGAGGGTCATTACAGAATACTGTTCCTCACACCAACAAATGTTCCATCTTGATTTGCATTAAATCTCTCTTTGTGTCTATTCAGTTGAGAGTTCTTAGTGATTTCAAGTTCAGAATTTCTCTAAAGGCTACCTAATATTATGCACTTTAAATTTCCGCTAGAAATGTGCATGCACTTCTTAAATTATTTTAGCGCATTAGGTAGTACATTACCAAACTGCATAGCATGTAAATAAACTCAAATACAGGATAATGGATTTTAAATGTACTTACGTTTCCAGTCATTAATAATATATGCAGTCTTTGTGACAGGTTTCTTGGTGTGATCAAATCTTATGGTTGATGTTATCAGGAAATCATTTGATCAGATAGAGACTAACATTAATCTAAATATTCTACAAGTTAGCAAACATATAAACATAGGTTCCTGCGAGGCTTAAAGATCAACCTCTTGGGTATTCTCTAACTGTAAATGTATGGAGTGTTTGCATTATTAGTGCTTCATGCTGTCAAAATTGAAATAGCTACACACATTACAAGACGTATTGCTGGACATTTTAAAAGAGAATTTTTGTATAAAAAATAGCAAATAAAAAAATAGGAATTTTATAAATGTATATTATTAAAAATTACCTTTTCTTTTTAATCTAGAGCACTGGTGTATGGAACACACTCAGAAATGTAATTTCCTGCTTGTGTAACTGGTTCACTGATTTTCCCAGAAGTCTGCATTAAGATACAAATCAGATGTTAGACATCCTCTAAAACAAAAATGTAATTTTTGATGAGATACTCCCAAAGGGTTAATCACTAAAAGGATTTGAGCCATGTGATTTTCCTCAATGCAAGTGCATCAGCTGTTAATGAAAAAGTCCCTCCTATTCAAATTCACTTAGCACATTGTCATACAGTAGACAAACAAACAGAGTTTTACAATGCCTCATGGCATGTGTAGTTTTGCAACAGCTGGAGGGCCGTAGTTTGAGGATCCCTGCAGTAGACAAACAAACAGATTTTTCCTCAGAGTAGAAACAGGTAGGGATCTGTAAAAAAGTTTAATACAATCCCTGAAATGTAAATTGATCACCTAGAGGGAACAGAAGTGGAGTTACTCTCACCCTATTTTGGGAAACCGTGTTTCACTTTATCTCATCTGTAGCAGGTGCTAAACTTTCACCTGATCCAGCCATGGCACTTCTCCTGCTCAACTACGAACGTTGGTCTAAAAATCTCCACCTTTCACCACCCATTGCATGGTTGCAGCAAGGAAATCTATAGCAACTTCTTGTAAACAGGCAGAACCCCCTGATTTATTTTTTGTTCCACCTCAACACTCAGACCCAAATTGAGTCTTCTTGGGCGAACTTATCCACAAAGACCAAGTAGGCTTTGTGCCAAAGAGATAAGCCAGTGACAACATTTGTAGCGCTTTTGATTGATTCATCTTACAAAAATTTGATCTCGACTCTATGTTTCTATCACTTGACATACTCAAAGCATTTGATTCCTTATCTTGGCCATATGTATTTTTTGTGCTTCATAAATGGGGTTTTGGAGATAACTTTCTAACTTTCTAAATGCCCTGTATACTAATCCCATTGCTTCAATCAAATACACATTTTTTCATCTAGACCTTTTACAATCTTTTGAGGCACTAGGCAAGGTTGCCCTTCATCCCCTATTCTTTTTATTTTAGCCTTAGAACCTCTAGCAATATCGATTCGTAAAAATGTATCCATTAAAGGACTTGAAATCACTTTTTGTTTTTGTACAGTGTCGCACAACCACGCAATTGTCAGTTAAAGTGACACAGTGCTGTATCACAAAAAATGGCCCGGTCATTAAGGTGGAAAATCTTCTGGTCTGTAAGTGGTTAAGGCATTGATTTTCTCATGTACAATATCGCACAAAAGGGAGTACACCCCTCACATTTTTGATTTTTTTTATTATATCTTTGACAACACTGAAAAAATTACATTTTGCTACAATGTAAAGTAACGAGTGTACAGCTTGTATAACAGTGTAAATTTGCTTTCCCCTCAAAATAACTCAACAAACAGCCATTAACCACTTACGGACCGCCCGCCGTCATTATACAGTGGCTCTTTGAAGTGGAGTATCGTTGTTATGGCAGCAGCTAACTGCCATAACCCTGGTATCCACTTCTTAAGTGGGCGGTCCACTTTCAGATAAAATTGGTCTCAGCGGCAGATTCGCTGCAAAATCACTTTTATCAGTGGTGGGAGAGGGCCCCCCTCTTGCCACACTCCGGTGCCCTCCGCCGCTTACCGTAGCCACTGGCAGTGGCGGAGGCAATCAGATTATGTCCCCTGCTTGGCTGGCTGCCAAGTGAGGGGAAGATAGTCCCCACCTGGCTCCATACCATTGCAGGGCGGAAGCGATGTCAAAATGTCACCTCCATCCATAGCTCTTAAAGGGACTTTAAATCATGCAACCTGTAGAATCAGAGGCGTAACTAGAATCTTTAGGGCCCCCAGTGCAAGAAACCATGTAGGGCCCCCATTAGGGGCATTGCTAGGTCTACAAAAGATCTCGGGCTAGAGCCCATAGCAGTGAAGTAAAGAAAGTTATATGCTTGGGCGGACACATACACATGCGTGTGTGTGTGTGTGTATATATATATATATATATATATATATATATATATATATATATATATACACACACATGTGTGTGTATGTGTAATATATGTATATATATATATATATATATATATATATAAAATATTGTTACATTTCTGATTGTGGATCCTCCCTTACATCAGGGTCCCCAGAGAGCTCCCCTTACATCAGGGTCCCCAGAGAGCTCCCCCTTACATTAGGGTCCCCAGAGAGCCGCCTTTACATTAGTGTCCCAGAGAGCCCTCCCCCTCTTACATCAGGGTCCCCAGAGAGCCCCTTCCTTACATAAGGGTCCCCAGAGAGAGAGCCCCTCCTTACATCAGGTTCCCCAGAGAGCCCCTTCCTTACATCAGGGTCCCCAGAGAGCCCCCCTTACATCAGAGTGCCCAGAGAGCCCCCTTACATCAGGGTCCCCAGAGAGCCTCCCCTTAAATCAGAGTGCTCAGAGAGCCTCCCCTTACATCAGGGTCCCCAGAGAGCTCCCCTTACATCAGGATCCTCAGAGGGCCCCCCCTTACATCAGGGTCCCCAGAGAGCCCATCCTTACACCAGGGTCCCCAGAAAACCTTCCTTATATCAGGGTCCCCAGAGAGCCCCTCCTTATATCAGGGTCCCCAGAGAGCCTTCCTTATAGCAGGGTCCACAGAGAGCCTCCCCTTACATCAGGGTCCCCAGAAAGCCTTCCTTATATCAGGGTCCCCAGAGAGCCTTCCTTATATCAGGGTCCCCAGATAATCCCCCTTACATCAGGGTCCCCAGAAAGCCTTCCTTATATCAGGGTCACCAGAGAGCCCCCCCTTACACCAGGGTCCCCAGAGAGCCCCTCCTTACATCAGGGTCCCCAGAGAGCCCCTTCCTTACATCAGGGTCCCCAGATGGCCCCTCCTTACTTTAGGATCTCCAGAGAGCCCCTCCTTACTTCAGGGTCCCCAGAGAGCCCACCTTATATCAGGGTCCCCAGGAAACCTTCCTTATATCAGGGTCCCCAGAGAGCCCCTCCTTATATCAGGGTCCCCAGAGAGCCTTCCTTATATCAGGGTCCCCAGAGAGCCTCCCCTTACATCAGGGTCCCTAGAAAGCCTTCTTTATATCAGGATCCCCAAAGATGCTTCCATATATCAGGGTCCCCAGAGAACCCCTCCTTACACATGTATAAGTGTGGCTTTCACACTGAAGTGGTGCGCTGGCAGGACGCTCAAAAAAGTCCTGCAAGCAGCTTCTCAGAGAGCCCCCCCTTATATCAGGGTCCCCAGAAAACCTTCCTTATATCAGGGTCCCCAGAGAGCCCCTCCTTATATCAGGGTTCCCAGAGAGCCTCCCCTTACATCAGGGTCCCCAGAAAGCCTTCTTTATATCAGGATCCCCAAAGAGGCTTCCATATATCAGGGTCCCCAGAGAGCCCCCCCCCCCTTATATCAGGGTCCCCAGAAAACCTTCCTTATATCAGGGTCCCCAGAGAGCCCCTCGTTATATCAAGGTTCCCAGAGAGCCTTCCTTATATCTGGGTCCCCAAAGAGCCTCCCTTACATCAGGGTCCCCAGAAAGCCTTCTTTATAGCAGGATCACCAAAGAGGCTTCCATATATCAGGGTCCCCAGAGAACACCCCCTTACATCAGGGTCCCCAGAGGGCCCTTCCTTACACATGTATAAGTGTGGCTTTCACACTGAAGCGGTGCGCTGGCAGGACGCTCAAAAAAGTCCTGAAAGTCCTTCGTCGGAAAAACCGTCAGAGTTTATTCCGACGTAAAAACGATCATGTGTACGCGGCATAAGAGTCACAACCTGGCCAATTAAAACTAGAATAGTTTAAAAAAGATATTACCTTCAATTAAAACTACATTTTGATCCAAGAACAATCATCAAATGTGGTGGCTGCATTTGTGTTCTATTTTTTTTCCCCTTTGTTTTTATCTGGTGATCTTACCTGTAACACACCACTGTATGAATGACGCTGGGAAGGGATTAAACATCTAGGGAAAACAAAGGGTTAAATGTGTGCTTAACGAGTATTTATGTGTGGTGTCTTTACTAAGGGATGTGCTGGATTTTATTCCCTACTTTGCAGGGAAAAAAATCCACCAAATCCCTGCTGACAGGATGGAGCTCTGCATTGTTTACATATGCAGAGCTCTGTCCTATGTCTATCCTCGCCGATCAGTGAGTGCCGGCAGACATCGCTGATCAGCATCTGCTGTAAGTAATCATGCGCACGTGCGCAGAATCACATATACAGTGTATATATATATATATATATATATATATATATATATTTCCAGTGGCCCTTGTGCTGAAACGCTACAACTACTCTTCTCCCTAAGTACTCAACTGGCCAGATGGGTTGAATACCTCCTGTAGTGGCATATGAATCAATGGTAGAAACAGCATGTGATGCTAGAGCTGATATTCTACACACCCAGGAGTGTGGAATATTGAAGCCACTGGAGAGCAGCACCACAACATACTGTCTTTTGCAGCTATCCACTCTTTCCACACACTATTTATAGGGGTAGTGGTTAACCATAGACCCCCTCTTTCTGTGCCCTCTATCCACATAGGATGGATGTACTGAGAAAATGACACCCGAATTCTAAGAATGTGGGCTTATTTTCACCTGCAGCACCCTTCTAGACCCATCCCACCGTAAGACAGAAGTGGGAAAGGCTTTTTGACTGCATATTGTTGCTGTCAATGAGCATGCACAGTAGACAATGTAAGTCCCACAAGATTTAATATGTATGTATGCTGGGTGTAAGTCCTATTATTTCACCAGCATATACAGCTCTTTGATGTCTACAAAGAATGCTTGTTAGGAACCAATGATGCACCTTGCTAGGAAACACCTCTACTTACTCAAATGTTACTTGTGGCCAAACTTGGGGTTTGTGAACCAAAAGAAAAAGAAGTATATTTCTGTTGAAGTTTATGTTACTTTAGGTATGGTTCTTGGGGTGTCAAAATAAAACTAAATTGACAATTTATTATAAGTTATAGTTTATATTTAACCACTTGCCGACCAGCCGCCGTCATTATACTGCTGCAGGTCAGCACGATCCCACGAGCCTTCGTACCTGTACCTTGGCTCCTTTAAGCGGAATAGCAGGTGCACGCACGCCGCCGCACTGCGGGGGTGCTGATGCTTGTGGCCAGCGGTCGCGATGACCACCAGCCACGAGCAATCACAGGCATGCGAGGCAGAACAGGGATGTGTGTGTGTAAACAAACACACATCCCTGTTCTGTTCTGAGAGGAGATGCAGATTGTGAGTTCCTAATAGCTCGGAACCACGATCTGTCATCTCCTATAGTCAGTCCCCTCCCCGTACAGTTAGAACACACAGTCAGGGAACACAGTTAACCCCTTGATCGCCCCCTAGTGTTAACCCCTTCCCTGCCAGTGATATTTATCAGTACATTTTTATAGCACTGATTGCTGTATAATTGTCAATCGTCACAAAAATGGGTCAAAAGTGTCTGATGTGTCCGCCATAATGTCGCAGTCATGATAAAAATTGCAGATCACCACCATTACTAGTATAAAAAAAAAAAATAAAAGCCATAAATCTATCCCTATTTTGTAGACGCTATAACTTTTGCACAAACCAATCAATATATGCTTATTGGGATTTTTATTACCAAAAATATGTAGAAGAATACATATCAGCCTAAACTGAGGAAAAAATTTGCTTTTTTTGAAAAATTGGGGATATTTATTATAGCAAAAATTTGTGTTTTTTTATTAAAATTTACGCTCTTTTTTGTTTATAGCGCAAAAAATAAAAAACGCAGAGAAAATCAAATACCACCAAAAGAAAATTTGTGGGGAAAAAAAGGATGTCGATTTTGTTTGGGTACAGTGTTGCAATTGTCAGATAAATTGACGCAGTGCCGTATCGCAAAAAATGGCCTGGTCATTGAGCAGTCAAATCTTCCGGGGCTGAAGTGGTTAAAAAAAAAGTAGGCTGATATTACTGCTATGTGAAATCATAAAACTGTACTGCAAGGATAATAAGCCAGTTAGACAAACACTGACAGCTGTCTGGCTAAAGCTGAGCTTTACAAAGGAATATATCTGTAGTGTAAATATTATACATATTAAAAATGCAAAATAAAACTTTTCAGTCATACAGTAACTTGGATCTTTGTTTGTAAACACAATTCTAAAAGTAATTATCTCGTAACAAATGCTGCATACATTTCTGCACAGATAGAACAAATGTATAGTCATGAATGATTATATTCTAGCTCATATTGCCTTTATCTACTTGGTGCAGTATCAGACAAACTTCTCTGAATGGACAGGGCTAATGTTTTATTTATGGCGATGCAAGTACATTTTTATGGAAGACTGGTGCAATCAAAAAAGATCTTATCAAGCTCAAAGTGTGTGACACATCCAACCCCGTTGTAACTTCTACCCCCCTAGCCATTTAAGGGACCCTCTGAATTCTATACTGCCATACTTAGCTTATAGTTTTCTTTTTCAATAAATCCCCTGTCTATGCAGCCTAGATCTTACATCTGGTTGTTAGTCTAACTGCTTCCACTCCTCAGGTTCTACTGGTAGAAGAGTAGAGTTTGGTTCTTTGCACATGCTCATTACTAGCTATATACCTCACTTTGTATTCTATTATTATAATTATACAGGATTTATATAGCACCAGCAGTTTGCGCAGCGCTTTACAACATCAGGGGAGACAGTACAATTACAATACAATTCAATACAGGAGGGATCAGAGGGCCCTGCTCGTTAGAGCTTACAATCTAGAAGTTAAGTAATGTTCTATAATCCACCTAATGCTTACTGTTATTTACTTTTCTGACTTGAGAAGGCATTGTTGCCTATCGTTGTTGTCTTAACAGGCTTTCTGTACCGTTATTCCTTTAAAAACTCAATAAATATATAAAAAAAAAGATTGTATCTAATCTTAACACATTTAGCAAAGGCTAACTAAAATTAAGGTGTTGCACAAAATGTTATTCCGTTCTTACTCAAGCATGTTTATAAAAAACTGGGTAAGCTAATTGTCAATAAATCACATAATCAAGGAGGTGTGGTCCGGCCAAGAGCAAGATTGGCTGCTAAAACACAAAGCTCTCATGTCCTGTGACTAAACCAGGCTACAGTCCACCTTACATTGGTGTACATTTCTAAGAATAGATGCCTAAAAAGAAGGGGAAGCCCAAGACACCCCCAGACACCTGCAAGACACAGCAGCGGGGATCGTGGCTTATCTCATGGATGGCAAGTCCCACAACTCCACTGCCCTTAATGTGGAGGATCCTCCTCAGCTCTCCCTGTCAGAGGGAATACCAGCATTGCTGCAACAGGACTCACAACTCTCATCTGCCTTTATCCATGAGTCTCTTCATATGCTTTTTTCCTTACAGGGACATACAGCATGCACCTACACAAGGTAGGGTTATCCCATGGTACATTAAATAGTGTTTCAGTGATCCCCTCACTAAGGCAAACCTGGTTGAGATTGTCAAGCAAGTGGAGACAACGAATTAGGCTGGCTTCCAAGAGTTAAATGCTCAAACTGCTCAGCTGGGGGCTAGGATTGAGTCTCTGGAGGGAGAACAGGCTTCAGCTGCATTGGCACTCCAATCTATGCAAACTAGACTGGGACATCAGGGCCATAAGCTAGAGGAGCTCCTATCCAAGCTGGATGATTACGAGAATCTGAGCCACCTAAAAAACATCAGAAAAAGAGGTTTATCTGAAGCTACCAAAGCACCTGACTTAATTCTGACATTGTTTTATGTCTTTAATAGAATCCTGGCTAGGCCTTTGCAGCACTCCCTGGAAATTGTACAGGCCTATAGTGTTCTGATGCCCATTAATGCAAATGCAGAAAAACCGAGAGACGTAATATGCACATTATTGCATTTGCAGTAAAAGAGGCCATTATGATGTGGAAGGGACCTTACTTGGACTTTGTTAGAGCAAAACTTTATTTTTTTCCTGACTTATCCCATCATGCTTTAATGACATTTTTTTAGGACACCCTGAGTCTACCAGCAGTGGATTTCCCATATTGGGGGGTTTGGGAGACTCTCCTCCCCCCCACGCCCAAAGAGAGTGGCAGGAGCCATGCCACAGGAAAAAAACGGTCCTTAATCCTGCTGGCTCATCTACAGGTAGAGCAATAGTTGATTAAGACTGTGAGACACTTTTCTGTTGTGGGACTTTACTGCTTTGATCAGTTATTTTTTGCCATCATTTGGCATCTCTAGTTTGTCTTTTCTCAATTGACTGAATCTTCATGCACTTAGCCTCCTTAGACTTCTGCTGGAAAGGCTGTGCGTATCATTCGAGGGCACTACTTTCTGGACATTAGAGGGCTCATGAGGGACTCTTGCGAATAGAGGGGCGAGCATTGTTATTTTTTCTGTTTTCACAAGTAGGTTTTCCCCTTCATCTGTTGTTTGTTTAGCAAACAACAGATTCAAGCGTGGCTGAGAGAGAAATGGAAGCAGAAGCAAAGTTTTTTGAGAGGAGTTTACCTTGGATATTTATGGACCATGTCCCAAGCAACCAAGAATTTGACAGAATTATTTGTACCTGTAAATGGTAAAACATCTGGGAAGATGCTGAGATCTTGGCTGCGTATATAAAAGGCCCGGGCTGGGTATTAAGCCAGAAGCGCATGGGATCTCCTGTAATAAGAGATTAACAAGAGTCAGTAAGCGGCAGTGTGTGTGGAGGTGGAAAGCACATCTTTTCTCATCACTATTCCCGGGTGTATTGTGTGCTGATTTCACATTGGAGATCTACTATCAATAGAACTGACTGTTTACAATGTGCAGATTGATCAATTTTCATTTATGATTTTCACTTTAGAAGGATTGAATTAGATTAACTCATTGCACAGATTCACTTTATGAAAATATAGCGCGACTTGATATTGGAAATTGTTGATTGATATGTGTATCTTGCAGCTGTTTTTCTATACTTATTTAAATTTTCAATATAATTCACAATTTATTTCACATAATATTCAGGACAGCACAGTAATTTAAAAAAAAATGTCACCTATAGAAAGGTCAGGGTCTCACTTGCAACAGCTGTCACCCTGTAAAAGGTCAGTTACTTCTACAGACACAGATGATTGGGTTTATCTTAGCCTCCTGAGACAAGTGATAGGGAATATTTTACTCCAACTGGCACTAACTATTGGACTTATTTTTTCTCACACTGGTAAATAGTTGTAAATAATGCAAAACCCAGGGGAGCGTGGCTTGCTGTGAGTCAGGATGGCCACCTGAACGCTATGCTCCACGGCAGTGATATTTAGCAACAGAGGGCAACTAGATCCCCTCTCCCGCAGATCATTAGGGGGAGACTGCAGGAGGCAGACCGGCATGTCTAGAAGGCAACATCTGCCGCATGACACACTACTTCAGCCCAATGGAAGCACAATCTAACCAAGATGGCGCCAGCCCCAAGCCTCCCACTGCCTCCTCATGTGGTCAGGGACCTGGAAAACCAGCACAGCAAAAACAGCAGCGATCAGATTCCCCTGGGCCTGGTGAGCAGGAGGAGATGGACAGTCTCCCTCCTCCAGCAGGCAACCAAGCAGCAGCACCGATGTGATAGAGGTAAGAGGACTGCCTCTTCCCCAGCCAATTCTCCCAGCAAATCACCCCTGGCAAAAAAGCACCATTGGGCTGGCTCAGATAATTCTAACAGTTCTCCTCACAGCTCCGCACTAGCTAACATAACGGTCACTGACAACCCTGTATCTGAGAGCATGCTGAAATCCATGCTTCTCACATTACAGAAAGATCTACACAAGGAACTGCAGATCTCTATCTCCCAAATGCATGACAAAGTTGAATTCCTTGAAGAAAGAGCTGATACATTAGAAGAGCATGTAAGTGAAATGAGCAAAGCCCACAATGAGCTCCTTGACACGCATGACCATCATTCCGACTAAATCCACAGAATTAAAATGAAACTCGCTGACCTGGAAGATCGGGCAAGATAAAAAAAAACATTAAATTTAGAGGCATTCCAGAGTCGGTACCCCCACAGGAGCTAAAAAATACCTGCAACAGCTTTTCATCACATTATTCCCAAATATTTTATCCCGTGACATGCTCATTGATCGTGCACACAGAATCGCAAAACCAGACCATTTACCTGAAAAGACACCCAGAGATATCCTGGCAAAAGTACACTTTTTTCATAGCAAGTAGCAAATTTTCTACATTGCAAGATCCACTAGGGCTCCTCCCGCACCTTACTCCAATATTTTCTTTTTGTGGATCTATCCCCTGCCACAATAGAGGGTCCTTACTCCAGTCATGTCAATCTTTCAAAAGCACAAGATCACATATCGTTGGGGTTTCCCCACCAACCTACTGGTTACTTACCTACACAAAACCATCCTGATTCTGTCATCTAAAGATGGCTACAAAAAACTCACAAATTGGGGCCTCCTACCCATTCCGTTTGCTTCTTCTGCCTCACACAGTTCCACCAACACTTCACCTCCTCAGCAATCATGATCTAAACAGGCAGACACAGGATAACCAATATCTCAGGGTCACTCACCCCGTACATGGCACTATACTGCTTGGGCGAAATATATGATTACCACGTTACCCCCAGTTATATAGTGTACTAAGCACACTCAAATGAACATTGTTTTACACTGTTGTATACATGTTGTATATATTTACTCACATTTGTAATTCTACTATAATAACCAAACCAGAAGTTTACTAATCTGTTGATTTATATGTTATGAATAGGGCTATAGCCCTGCTTAACTACAATACTCCATCCCTCAGTTCCCCCCACCATGTCCCTTAATATTACCTCCATCCACGCCAAAGGGCTTAACTCACCATTTAAGAGAAATCTTCTAGCAAACTTTCTTTTTTTCTTTTTGTTGTTCTCTACTTCACTGTATTTACATTGCAAACCTTACTATTGCACCTGTTATCTGTTATATTTACTCACATTTGTAATTCTACTATAATTACCAAACCAGAAGTTTACTGATATGGTGATTTAAATGTTATTAAGCGTGAATAGTGTTAAAGCCCCGCTCAACTACAATACCCCATCCCTCAGTTCGCCCCACCTTGTCCCTCAATATTACTTCCATACATGCCAAAGGGCTTAACTCACCATTTAAGAGAAATCTTCTATGGAAAGAAGCTTCATCCCAAAACGCAGATATATTGTGCATCCAAGAGACAAATTTTTCTAATACCAAACCCCCCGCCTTGTACACATAAAAACTATTCCCACTATTTCTTTGCCAATGCCACAAAAAAAAAAGTTTGGGGTGATGATAGCCGTCAGCACTAAAGTTTCTTTTGTGTTGAACCACGTAGAAAGAGATGAAAAGGGTATATTCCTAATCCTTTCTGCTGTTATTTATACTACCCTCTTGACCCTGGTAAATATTTACGCACCAAATACCTCACAACATGAATTCTATAAAATAAGCCCATATAAAAGTGCCCGTTAGTACTTTGGGGTGATTTTAATGACATCATTGACCTCACATGGGACTCCTAACTACTAACCCCACTAGACACAGATCATCTGCCCTTAACTTGCTTAATTGAAAATGAAGACCTATATGATCAGTGGAGGTGCATGCATGATGTTGGACGTTCTCCTAGCAATGTCCAAAACCTGCATAGGCCTCATTATGTAGTCGGACCATGCTCCAATATCTATCAAACTATTTCCCAAACAGACAAGACATTCAACAGACAAGACATTCTCTTTGGAGACTGAATACATCTCTTTTAACCAACCCACGATAATAGATAACGAGAAATAGATCAAATCTGAGATTGAGAACTTCTTCAAAATCAATTGTGACACCATCAGTGATCCTTCAATGGTATTGCTTGCCCATAAAGCTTTTCTGTGAGGTCTGCTCATCAAATTTGGAGCTCTTGAGTGTAAGAGGCAAACTTGATGACTCTGACACGATTAGGTTGAATGAGGGCCCTTAATAAACAGTTATACTACTGTCCAGTCCTGTTAGAACAGCTCAAAACATAGTAGACTCCATCAAGTCAAACTAACTGGAAGCAAATAGAAATGGCGGTACTGACCAGAGACCCAAAGTTGTCCCTTGGTGTATCCCTGTTGACCCCTAAACTATTGGTTATATTTGATGATTATTACATAAATAGTATCCCCATTTTTGCTGAGAAGAAGTCAACCCCCTATGGGTATTGGTAATCGATGTGCATTGCATGGATTTTAACAAACATTGTTGGTCCTACTAGTTTCTGCTCTGAAAGAATAGCTGTTTGTTTGACCATGTCCTTTGCATGCTAATTCTGAATAAGAGTGGTTGATTCATTATAATTTCATGTTGTATTTGATGTTCTGATGAGAAAAGTTGCAGTGTCTGCATTGTTTTAGAAGTCCCATTGGGGAGTATATGACCAAAAATTATATTTTTGTTTCAGAGAATGCCTAAAATCTGACTTGTATGCTAGTGCAGACTTCTGGGAAAATCAGTGAGCCAATCACACAAGGAGGAAGTTACATTTTTGGAGATGATCTGTACACCAACAATATACAGAATTTAATACAGTACATAATAATAAACATGAACATAACTGTGTAACATTAAAGTGTAGCATTAACCCAAAGTGTTTCTAAAGTCTCACAGGTTTTCACATTCCTCGCATTTAGGTAAAAAGCCCCTCTAACTGTTCCACCTACCTCCCTAAACACTTACCTGAGTTCTGGCAAGAGGCACAGACAGTAGTGGGAGCCATAGACTCATGCTGCTAATAGTAAAAACCTGTGAGGAGGGAGTGGAGGATGTGGCCAAGCCCCAATGTGCGTGTGCCAATGGGCACACATAGCCTAGTTTGGGAGTGCACCTGCACAGGTGCCCCCATAGCACAGGGCTTACTATGGGGACATCCATAGTAAGAAAAAGCAGATAATGCCAGCAGGGGACTCCATGGGAGGAGGTAAGAGACCAAAAAAATACCACTGTACAGACCAGGTAAGTATAACCTTTTTTTTTCTTTAAATAAAAAATAGCTTTTATAGTTTTAAAGCAGAAATCTATCAAATATAAAAATCCCTAATGAATCTAGTTAAAGGGGTTGTAAAGGATTTTATTTTTTTTTTAAATAACAAACATGTTATACTTACCTCCACTGTGCAGATCGTTTTGCACAGAGTGGCCCCGAACCTGGTCTTCTGGGGTCCCTTCATGCGAGCTCCCTCGCACGGTGTGGAGTACTTGCGGTCGCGCTCCTGTGATACAGCAGGTGGCTATAGCCGCTCGCTGTATCACTCAGCCCCGCCCCCCCGGCGCGCCGCGTCATTGGATGTGATCGACAGCAGAGCGAGCCAATGGCTGCGCTGCTTTCAATCCATCCACTCTAGCCAATCAACGGTCAGGGTGAGCGGCGAAGAGGATTTCGGGGGCCAGCGGAGGACTTTCGAGGGGTCAGGTAAGTAAAACTGGGGTAGCTGGGGGGGGGGGGGGGGGGGGGCATTGTCAGATGTTTTTTCATCATAATGCATAGAATGCATTAAGGTGAAAAAACTTTTACCTTTATAATTGACAAAAAATGGATCGCCATGGAAAAAGGTAAAAATGGTGATGATTTTGCTGGTGACACATATGTAATATATGAGATAGCTCCTTCTCATGGAGATCAGAGGTAGTGGTGTAATTATTGCATGGAATGTGTACTCACTGTTACCGTAGGATAAGGTGCGTCGATTGAGCGTCCCCTCTCGTAGATTGTCGTGAGGATGAGAGTTTGGTGATGCATCGTATTCCGCATGTAGACAACAAGCTTGAAGCTCCGAAAACAAAAATAAAAATAGAAAAAGAAAAGAAAGCCAAATGTCAGATATAAAACTTATGCAATACCATTTCAACTTGGTATAACAAACCATAGGGTTAGAGTGGGTTGTACCCGTGTGCAGCAACTGCTGCTCAGAAAACTGGGGTAAAAAGTACAGGCCTAGCGGGTGTTCCGGCTCCCCGCTGAGGACATTTAAAGACCTTGTGACGTTATTTTTCACATGTGTGATCTGGCGTTCTTTTGTGTTACCCTCTGCCAGTCTGGGCTGGTTGAGCGTCGGTTGTTGATTCCTGTGTTGTCATCACTGGTGTCTGGAAGAATGTTCCAGTCTTTCAGCAGGGACATGTCTTTTTCAAGGGAGTCCACGACATACGTTTGATCCTGTTTAGTGATCGTGATTTTGGTGGGGTAGCCCCACCGGTAGGAAATGCTGTGGTTCCTCAGAACCTTTGTTATGGTGTTTAAGTTTCTTCTTTTTTGTAATGTGTGCTGAGAGAGGTCAGCATAGAACTGTAGGTGCTGATATTGGGGTGGGATGTGCTCCTGTTTTCTCATTTGCTGCATGAGCTGCTCTTTTGCATGGTAGAAGTGCATGCGAAGAATCACATCTCTGGGGATTTTTTCTGGCAGGTGCGTGTGCTTGGGCAGGCGGTGTATCCTGTCAATGGTGATTTCCATGGAGGAAAGGTCAGGCAGGAGAGATGTAAAAAGATCAGTCGCATATGAGCACAGTTCTTGTGTCTGAACTGATTCGGGGATCCCCCTAATCTTGAGGTTGTTCCTCCTGGATCTGTCCTCAATGTCTGCCAACTTATTCCTCACCCAGGCTGACTCTTCATCCTTCTCTTCATGTGCGTCCACCAAGTCATTTATGGTAGAGGCAAACTCCCCATCTTGCCTTCTATATGCTCAACTCTGGATTCTACTGCATTCAATTCCCCACTGAATCTGTGCATACAGCTCATCATGTCAGCCTGAAGTGTGCTCCTCAGAGACACCAACATATCTTTTAGTACAGTGTCCAGTACAGGCTGATTAGTGGTGGGGTAGTTAGTGATGGAGTCATCCTCTGAATCTATCACCGGGCTCAGTGCTGGGCTGCATCCGTTGCCATCCAGCTTTAGTTTGGCTTTTGCTGGGCTCCCTTATGGGGAGGGTAATGGGGGGGAGGTTTTGCCACTGTAGGACGCATTATTTGCTGGGGATGAAGTATTATTGTGTTGTTTAGGCCTCCCTATAGTAGGTAGTGTGGGCGATGGGCCGGCGCCATTTTGCCTACCTCCATGATGCGGCTGTGAGAAGAAGTCTGTCATCCGTTGGGGCTTAGAAAATCCTTTTCGTTTGCCCATCATGTCCCGGTGGTGTGCCCCGACCAGAACGCCAGGTATAGGGATCGAAAACTAGGTCTTTTTAGCCGCTGTGTGCCGTTTACTGAGCGGGGAAGCTGGAGCTCAGGAATCAGGCTTCCATTCTGTTACGCTGCAGGCCACACCCCCAAACTTTTACCTTTTATAACCCCTTTAAATATTCATTAAAATAATTAATTAGGTGTGTTTTACTTAACTTTACTTAGTCAGTCATTCAGGGCGCTGTTTTGCACAGTGATGTCAGTCTACAGTTTGAACAAAAATACAAGAGAAATAACTCAACAGTGTCATGTTTTTGCTTTAGTGGTCAGTCACAGGATGTTGGGATGTCTAACTGCAATAAAAAAATATGGGTTCACACATTTTAGCTTTAGAACCACTGGCGTGCATCATCAGATCTAACCCTTATATCTGAGGCATTGATTTGGGACCTAACTCATACAAAATCAGCAATTCTTGGACATATCAGGCCTCACCATTAATGAAAACAAGTCTATGGCCCTTAATGTTACACTTCCCGGAACAAAGGTAACCTCCTTGAAGCAAAATTTTTAATTTATATGGGCCTCCTCCCACATTAATTACTTAGGAATTAACCTTACCCGTTCTTATGAAGCCTTATATGCTGCCAACTATATCCTAATTTTACGTAAACTAAAAGCCCTCCTCTCTAGCTTGTCCCTCCACCACCTCTCTTGGATAGGGTGGATCAATGCTAACAAAATGACAATATTGCCAAAGCTGCTATACTTGTTCTGCACTATCCCAGCCCACGTCCCATCATACGCACTGAAATCCTTTCAAAACCACATATCTTGTTTTAAATGGTCCAATAAAAATCCTCTGGTCTCCTGACATACAATGTTTACACATAAAAGACAGGGTGGTCTAGGAGTCCCTCATTTCAGTAAATATTTTGCAGCTGAACAAATTGCCCCTTTGACCTCCCTGTATGCTTCCTGACAGGCTCCCCTATGGGTAGATCTGGAGGCATTCTGTTGCTCACCAGTTGCTTTTTTCTCACCTCCTTGACACCCACCTAAATTTAGACCCGCTTCTATGAGCCCTCTTATGAGATATACCCTTGCTACTTGGGATTCCACCAATTTTTTTTATAAATTGCTTTTATACCTTAAGATCACCTGAATTTACTAAACCCCAATTCAAATCGGTTACCTATATTTTTCTAGTGGCAAAACAGACTATCACCAAAGCATGGAAGTTTGTCGACAGATTGACAAGTTCTTTGTTAATGAGAAACTGACCAGCATCCTGCTGGACACGCAAAATAAATTCTCTCAGATTTGGACCCCATCGATACAATATGCCCATCCGTCATTTTCCATAGAGAGCTATACCTCATTATAATATCTCAGCTTTGGGAAACTGGTTTTGGGCATTCTTGATGCTCACTCCCTTCCCTCTCACCTTACCCCTCTTTCCCACCTTATAACTTTGAACATCCTTCTTTTCTTTTTCCTTCTTTCTTATTTCCTTGTTGCAGATGTTTATGCAGACTTGATGTTTTGATCTGCTTATTGTTTCAAGGTCTGTTACAACATTTACCTGACTCAATGATACCTACTTTAACCTGCAGGCTACAGGTTTTGTTTATGAATATGCTATTTATACTGTTGGGTGTTTTTATATTCTCAACAGCTACGTTACAGCTGTCTAGCATTTTTTTGCAAATTACAAAAAGTTTTTACGCTATGTTTTGTACCTTACATTTTCAATAAAAACCTATTGAAAGTGAAATATGGATCACAGCTATTGCTATAAAATCTGGCAGGGCTTTCTGAATTGCAAAAATGGCAAAAAAAATGTATATTTATTTTTTGTATCTGCTTGGAGTTTGACTTTAAACTAATCGTAAACTTGGATTTTCTATGTGTGTAAACATTTAACAAGCCACCCCAAGAAAAAAAGTTAGTTAATGTTATCAAAACATACCTTTTACAACAAATGCAGTGGTGACAAATAAACAAGCCTGGTTGAACATACTAATTTAAATGTAAAACTTTACTCAATAAATTATGTCTGCATCTGCTTCAGATTTCAGTGTGTTTTACCTTTTCAAGTATGGAGACATATAATTGACAAACTGCTAAAGTAACATTATTATTCACCCAATTCTTTTCTTTACAGCTTTTATAGAGGGCTGTAGATAAGACTGCTATAAATCTAAATTATGTTGCTTTTCTTACTTTCTGCTGCTACACAGTAACAAAAGAATATTTTTTTCTTCTAAAAAGGTAGCAATACTATTGCATAAGAAATGCACCTGGCAATTAGACTATGTAGACTTTACAGCAAATAGGCAAAATACAATTCAGAAAAGTTTGCATTGATTCGTGTTTATTTAAAGGTCTACAGTAAATAGTATGTAGTCTTGACAGCCTTTTGTATACATTATTTTCAGATACAATATTTAGCTACAAGATAATTATGGTTGAATATATTTTTATTAACCATTTTTTTTGGAGAAAAGTAGTTGGGGGTACAGAATAAAGAAAATTAGGTGGTATATAAATTGGTGGTTGAAAGCCGCTGCCGCCACATTTACAGTACATAGAATCAATTTATAAAATGTAGGTATCATAATGTAGAGGTTGCAATCAATATCTCAGATGTGTAACATATCTAAGTAGTCGGGTATATAGAGTTACCATAGACCTGAGGTGTGGTGGGGGGTAAAGTGGGAAATAGAAGAAAGGGAAGATGGGGTGGGGGGTATAGATATACATTCAGTGCGACTGTGCTAGTTTTCCACAACATGGATGAGCTCAGATGGTTAGAAGACCGTTCATCTATGTGAGGTCATCAAGAAATCTGGACCATCTACACCAGTGTTGTTCCGGTTGTCAATTCTAGGTTGTTGTTCAGCCCCTTCTTTTAGTAATTCTATTCAATAGTCTATCCGATGCAGAGTAGTGTACCCAGACATACCACAGTACCTTGAGTTTTATCCCAGTCATCTCCCTCTCTGGCACGCATCTCCTCCATTAACATAATCTTATTGAGAATGGTGATCCATCTATGGATAGGTTGCCTCAGATTTCCGGTATTTCATGATCAATTGTCTGGCTGCAGTGCTGATAGAAAAAAACTAAGAAGATTGGTTTTCTGGGATTTAACTGATGCCGGTAGTATCGACAATAGGGCTATTTTAGGGGAGAGCGCTATGGAGAAATCATACATTTCATTATAAATCATGAATATACCTTTCCAGAAGGGGTGAATCTGAGCACATTCCCACCAGATATAAAGGTATGTTCCTTGTCCTCCGTGACAGCACCTGCAGACATCAGAATCACTGGGAAACATCCCGTGAACCGAAACCGGGTCCCTACACTACCTGGAGTGTAGCTTATCATTTTTCTCCTGCGTAAGGCTGGAGACTGAGGATTTGTGTGTGAATGTGAAAGAGGTCTGCCACTCCCCTGGAGAAATGTCCATGTCTAAGTCTCTGGACCATTTTTGTGTGAAGGTGGGGGGGGGGGTTACGTGTGTGGGAGAGGATCTCCTTATAAATAATAGAAAGGGTGTGTCTGGGAACCTGAGCGAGACCACACATCTCCTCAAAGTTTGTTAGGGTCCTGTGTACGTGGCCTGACAAGTGTAGGTTTGAGCAGAACGTTTTGAGGGATATCGTGGATAGCCAATTGGTTGAGGAGGATTGACTACTGTCCTGTGGTGTGAATCCACCTGTGGACGTGTGAACAAATGAGCGTGCCATTGGCCAGTCTGTTCTCTCATAGCCTTCTATTCGGTCAGAGGTCTCGTAGTCTGGGAGTGCTGGGTTGTCAAAGAGCAACGTGAGAGGGCTGGGATCGGTGGACAGAGTGTAGGTGGAATGTCGGCAGTACCATAGTAACAACGCTGCAGTGTTCAGTGGGGAGAGCATGGGTATGGAGCTGTGTTTAAGGTGGTATCCCCAGAGCAGAGCCCGCAAGTCCACTTGTGCCATGTCTTGTTCTACTATTGTTGTCGGTTTGGTCAGGGGGCGTGGGAACCATTCCAGAAGCCTGGAAATTATGGCAGAGTCATGGTATATTTCAAAGTCAGGAAGGCCAAGACCGCCTGTGTATTCCTGGGAGCATAGGACCTTGTGTTTTAATCTAGGGGGGTGGTGGTGTCAAATTAATTTAATTGCAAGGGATCGTACCATGACATAGAAGGAAGTTGGGAGTGTGATAGGGAGGGCCTGGAACAGGTACAATAGTTTGGGGAGGATATTCATCTTAAGTACATTTATACATTCAAGCCATGGTAATTTGAGGTGGTGCCACGAGTCTAGGGAGCGTCATATTTTAGCCAATATAGGGCTGAAGTTTAGGGGGTAGATGTCTTGCTTGTTGTTTACACACATTGCTAGGAATCTCGGGCCCCAGATATTTGATTGATTTAGTTTGCCAATGGAAGGGGAAGTTTTGTTGAATAAGTGAAAGTGTGTGGGTGGGTAGGGATATGTTTAGGGTTTCTGTTTTATTCATGTTAAATTTAAAATTACTGTGGGAGCCGAAGCAAACTAGTTCATGGACAAAGGAGGGGATGCAAACTAGTGTTACATAGTGTTACTCATGTGTTACATAAAGCGATAAGTTGTTGGCGTACAGGGAAAGCTTACAGTGGGCTGAGGGTGTGTGGATACCATTTATGGATTCGTTACTAAGTATTGCTTGGTCTAAGTGTTCTATGGTGATGGCGAAGAGGAGGGGGGACAGTGGGCAGCCTTGTCTGGTTCCATTGTTGATCGGGAATGTCGCTAAGTGTTCACCATTCGCTGTAACTTTCGCTGATGGGTTGGAATAGGGGGACATGAGTCTGGGACCTAACCCTATCTGCTGAAGTGTTAGTTTGAGAAATGGCCAGTTGACCCTGTCAAATGCTTTTTCCACGTTGCATGCTAACAGGCATGCGGTGATGTGTTTACGTTGTGCGTAGGTGATCAAATGGAGAGTTTTTGTGGTGTTGTATCTGGCCTCACGGTCCAGATCAAAGCCTACCTGGTGTGACAGTACAGTTCCCTGTCCTAGTAAATCTCCAATCCTGGGACCGGGTTTTGGGAACAGCCAGGAGTCTGGCTGGTTGATTGAACAGGTGGATCCTGGGCTTATAGCAGAGTCAGGATTAGTGTTCAGGGCTCCACCCAGAGAGTGCAGGTGTGCACTAGTGAAAGCCAAAGACCCAAGTCTGAGGATCAGAGCAGTGAGGGGCTGCTTTCCAGATAGACGCTGTGTGCATTGAAGCTGTGCATCTAAGGAGACAGATGAGAGCCTGAAGTGGAAGGCCTGAGCAGCAAGGAAGCTGAAAAGAGGTACAGTGGTTGTACAGTTATATGGCCAAGAGGGCTGAAGTCTAAAGCCTAGGTGGCAGTACTTCTGAAGAGAGCCAGGTGGCTTGGCATTTTCCATGTGTTGTTGTTTTTGGGAGAAGAACCCCTGTGTGGGCATCCAAGTGCATGAACTTTCCTTTTGTTTTGTTCCTTTTTAATAAAAGTGGGCTACCATGCCCTTAAACTAAAGTTCCTGTTCGCTGTGAAGTTACTGAAAAGGCATCTACCACTGAGCTAGACATCCCCCAATGTCACAAGTGGTGGAGAATGCGGGCACAAGACGGTGGAATCCGGGTCCTTGCTCCACAGTGAGTTCAAGTCAGGAACTATTGGCTGTGTGTCGAAGTGCAGCCAGGCAAAAGGCATTGCGTGTTGCAGGTGGTGTACCTGCAAATGGAAAAAGTAAGTTCATCTGTTTTATGAACTGTGTTTGTGTGCATGAGACAGCACAATCTGTGTGTGCAGGTGAGGAGAACCTGCAAGTGAAAGACAACTAGTCTTAAAGAAGACAGTACACTAAATTTTCCTGTGTTAAAAGGAACTGTGTTAAAAAGCATTGTGTGCCTGACTGCAGAGATGGGGCGGTCAAAACGCGAAAAGGAAGCAAAGTTTGCTGAGATGAGACAGAACCTTGTGGCTGGAGGGGTTGTTACCGACAGAACAAGCCCCAGACTGGTGCAAGATGCACATGGCCGCACTGGAGCAAAAGAGAAAGAGGGCTGGTGTTGTCCCTAGCAACACGAGTGCACAGGTGACTGCTGTTATGGAGAGTCCACCAGCATTTGAATCTGCAGTGGATTGGTGCAAGCGGCACCTGGCAGGAATTAACCAAGCTACAGAGGAAAGCAAGCCAACCCTCAGTGTAAGGAGAGAGGCTGATCAAAGGCTGAGGCCGAGAGTGGTTGCCCATAGCAACGCAGAGGAAGCCAGTTGGGCTGTCTCTGTACCATGGGCTATGTCTAATAAGGATCGTGGCAAGTGGCTTAAGGAGGAGCCGATACATCATGTTCAAGAGAGCCAGCAAAGTTCTGCTGGGAGAGTGCGGTCTCCCATGACGACAGGAGTGAAAGTTGTGCCTGAAAGGAGGAGCTGCAGTGGAGATTTGGCTCAGCGTCCCCACAGAGAGGCCTATGCATTCCAGCCAGCTGGGAATCACCAGGAGAGAATTGCTTTGGAAAAAAATCGTCCAGTACCATGCCTGGAATGTGGCCAGCTGGGGCATGGTGTGTTTTCTTGCCCTAGGTTATGGAATACAGCTGGAGATAATGTTGCTGAGAAAAAGGTTTTGTCTGCAGGCCCAGATTCCTGTGAAAATATGTTCACCCCTAGCAACAAGGAGTTTCCTGTTGTGCCTGCAGGGGGTGCTAAACAGTGGGAGATGCCTTCTGTAGTTTCCAACCATGGCCACCAGGGAAAGTTGGCCAGTAAATGTGCAGCAGAGGACTGGTTCATAAGACAACGTACTCAAATGAAGATGGTGACCCCAACTACTGCCGTGGGTAAGACTGTCTTTAATGAAATGATGGCTGGAACTGCTGATTTCATGTATAAAAGGACTGGTTACGAGACTGTCCATGATGATGTGAGAGTGACCCCAGTTAGTGGGGCCACTGAATGTACGCTTGAGAATGACTTTTTCCTATACAGTGGGACTGCAGGAGTTAAAGTCCAAACAGAACCTGTGTTGATGTCTAAAAGTATTGTGTCTAATGTCTGTCAGTCTCAAGTTGGCAGTGGGCTAGGACAGCCTGCAAAAGCTAAAAATGCTATAAGTGTTACTATTAATGAAAAGTTTGCTGCTGTTGGGAAAACCCCAGGTTCTTTCAGAGCAAAAGTTATTACAAATGGGCTGTTGCCTGTAGCAACTGGTGGTAAGACAGCACAGTTGTCCTCAGAAATCTCCAGGGCACTTCATGTATTGGAGTCGGAGGTTGCCCTGGACAACTGCGATGTCACTCTGGTGGGACAGAGTGGAACTGTAACGTGTAATGGCAATGTGTTAGTGCAAGCTGTTAGTACTAAAAATGTGCAGGTAAATGGTGGGTTAACACAACCTGTGAAAAATACAAAGGTGTGTGAGGTTTATGAAGCGCCAGCCGAGCAAGGTGGTGAATATGGTGTATTGCAACCTGCTGTGTTAAAACTTGCATTACCACAGTCTGACATGATTTACAATGACTTGTGTAATGAGTCTGCAGCTAAGCCAGTCTGTTCTTGTGTGTCTCCTTGGGCAGATGGATCGGTGCTGAGTACCGCTGAAGGGAGCACACAAACAATAGATTGGGATAGTTGGGGTAAAAATCTTGTCTCCCTAATAGAGAAGGCTTTTATGCACAAAAATAAGGTGGATACGGTTTCTGCTGTACCAGCAGGAGGGACTGCAGAACAGCTTGTACTACCTGAGGGCGCGGTGGCTGCTGCAGGGGTTAACCTTCGTGAGCAGGATGAACCAAAGAACGGCAAGCGCACAGCAGAAACATTGTCCGTGACCCACAAAACTGAGGTTAACATGGAGTGTCAAAGTGACGTCACTGGTAATGTTCTGGAGCAGTTCACTGATGCTGAGCCTGAAAAGTTGGGTATGAGTCTAACACCTGGCAGCGCTCTGGTGGAGCACCAGGCTGTGTTTACCTCCAGCTGGGAGGAGGTTCCGTTAACCGTTGCACCTTTTCAAGTCTCAGCAAGTGAGTCTCTCTGCATCCCCAGTGTTATGAAAGTCCCCAGGAAGGACTTGGGTCTGGAGTCAAGGGCCTGGTTTATAACCAAAGCATTAAAAGAGATGCTTGAACTTTGGGTTGTACAGCCAATCTATACTAGTTTGTCTCCTCCACAGTTTGACGGTCTGGTACTGCGGAGTACCACTAGGTGGAGCCCTGGATGGCAGGCTGTACAGAACAAAGAACAGGAAAGGAATGGTTTATTCCTGAATTTGTTACTTTTGTTAAAAGTTGCCACTGCGTATTCTGCTGAAATACGTCCAGAAGAAATATTATTTGAAAGAGACTTTGGAGGAATGGAAAATAAGCCTAAAATGTCTGTGGTTTCACCTCCTGACAGCCAGATGGGAAGCATTTCTGCTGCTTTGGTCCAAGGTGGTGCTGGTCAGTTGTCAGTAAAGGGTGCGTATACTGCACCAGTGGAAAAACCACATGAGAAGGAAGGGCCAAGTGTGGACCCGAAAGCAGCAGAGATCTCGACCAGGGCTAAAACAAAGGTGGTTAAAGAGACTGGGGTCCCCAGTCCAATGTTTGGTTTAGGTGACAAACCTAATAAGGTCCCCAAGACATGGGAACGGATAAGGAGTGTGGTAAAAATTGTATGTGGATCAGATGAGAGCTTGTCTGTTCAGGTGGATAAAAATACAGATGGCATCAGAACAGGTCAAGTGGTAGGACAGCTGCCTGCAGAGTGGGCGAACCCAGGGGAGGTGACGTCCTGTGAGGTTCCCATGGGCGATGGCAGGCCTCCAGTATGGGTGCCATCTGCAGACTCTGCCCTAGCAAATGCTGGAGAAAAAGGCATTGACATGTGCAACATTGAGAGGTCTAATGTTGGGTTGAATATGTCTGTCAATGATGAACCAAGTAATGTGTTAATGGTACATGATAATGTGGTGTCCAAAGGTACAGATAAACCTGGTAAACAATTAGGGAATGCTAAGTCCGGTACCAGAAATAAGAGGAGGGGTCCCGTTATAAACACCATAGAAATAGGCCCCCTACAGTCTCAAAACAGTAATGCTGAGAGATGTTTTGGGAAACCAGGAAACTTGAAGTGTGGAGGCAGAAGGGTTGGTAGAAAGACCAGGGGTACCCTGTTAAAATTTCAGGAGAGGAAGTCCTTATGGAAATGCACCCGGAAGAAGAGTCAGGAAGGTCTCAAAACCCATAGCAGAGTGACAGGGGGGCAAAGAGAGAGACACCAATGGAAGTGGTGGGTTCAGTTACCCTTTAGAAGTGAGGTTGGACAGGGTTTGACTTCCATAAGCTGTTGTTGGCACATAGGTGCCAAAAGGAAACTATGTGTTTCGCCCTCTGGTTCGAAACAAGGGGGAGGGATATGTGACAGTACAGTTCCCTGTCCTAGTAAATCTACAATCCTGGGACCGGGTTTTGGGAACAGCCAGGAGTCTGGCTGGTTGATTGAACAGGTGGATCCTGGGCTTATAGCAGAGTCAGGATTAGTGTTCAGGGCTCCACCCAGAGAGTGCAGGTGTGCACTAGTGAAAGCCAAAGACCCAAGTCTGAGGATCAGAGCAGTGAGGGGCTGCTTTCCAGATAGACGCTGTGTGCGTTGAAGCTGTGCATCTAAGGAGACAGATGAGAGCCTGAAGTGGAAGGCTTGAGCAGCAAGGAAGCTGAAAAGAGGTACAGTGGTTGTACAGTTATATGGCCAAGAGGGCTGAAGTCTAAAGCCTAGGTGGCAGTACTTCTGAAGAGAGCCAGGTGGCTTGGCATTTTCCATGTGTGGGCATCCAAGTGCATGAACTTTCCTTTTGTTTTGTTCCTTTTTAATAAAAGTGGGCTACCATGCCCTTAAACTAAAGTTCCTGTTCGCTGTGAAGTTACTGAAAAGGCATCTACCACTGAGCTAGACATCCCCCAATGTCACACTGGTCACTGTGTATTAGGTCAGGTAATATGGGGCCAAGACAGTTTGCAATTATTTTGGAGAACAATTTGAGGTCTACGTTAAGTAGGGAGATGGGTCTGTAATTGCCACAAATGGCTTGGTAATTTCCTGGTTTGGGATGACCACTATTTGGGCCTGTAATATATGGGGCTAGTTGCTGGGCAAATGTCTTATAAAAGCACGGTGTGTAGCCGTCCGGTTCGGGGCTTTTAGCGTTTTTGAGGTTTTTAATCGCAAGTAAATATTCAGATGTGGAGATGGGAGTTTCAAGGTCCTCTATAAAGGCTAAAGGGATCTTGGGGAGGCTGTTTCTAGGATGTATGTCTACATGTCTGTGTCTTCTGCTCTGGGGGATGTGTGGGGTGTCGAGGTGGGAGGTAGGTTGTATAGTGAGGAGTAGCAGCTCTGGAATTCGGAGACTATTTCTGAGTTCTTATATAATTTACGGTTAGGGTGTGCCAGTATATGTGGGATGGTCTGTCTATGTTGTTTGGGTGGAGGGTTTGTGCCAGGTTTTTGCCACATTTTTTAGCCTGGGCGTAATGTAAGTGTCTTCCCTTGTCACAGCCCACCAAAGAGCATTCTGTTATGAGGTGAAATAGGTCCCGCTGTGCGTTAGATAGTTCTACCAGTGGTTTAGGGTCAAGAGTGCGTTTGTGAGTTGCCTCAAGTGAGGCGATGAGGGCAAACAGACACTTAATGTCCGCAGTGCGGGCCTTTTCTAACCGAGAGCCATGCTGTATGAATGAATATGAATATTCAGAACAGTCATTCATTGATAAAAAAAAAAAAAAAGCGTGGGGGTCCCCCCAAATTCAATAACCAGGCCCTTCAAGTCTGGTATGGAAATTAAGGGGAACCCCAGCCAAAAAATAAAAAAAAAAAAAAAAATGGCGTGGGGTCCCCCCAAATATCCATACCAGACCCTTCAGGTCTGGGATGGATTTTAAGGGGAACCCCGGCCAAAAAAAAATAAAAAAATGGCGTGGGGTCCCCCTCAAAATCCATACCAGACCCTTTATCCGAGCACGCAACCTGGCAGGCCGCAGGAAAAGAGGGGGGACAAGAGCGGCCCCCCCTCCCGCCTGAACCGTACCAGGCCACATGCCCTCAACATTAGGAGGGTGCTTTGGGGTCCCCCCAAAGCACCTTGTCCCCATGTTGATGAGGACAAGGGCCTCATCCCCACAACCCTGGCCGGTGGTTGTGGGGGTCTGCGGGCTGGGGGCTTATCGGAATCTGGAAGCCCCCTTTAACAAGGGAACCCCCAGATCCCGCCCCCCCTGTGTGAAATGGTAAGGGGGTACAAAAGTACCCCTACCATTTCACCAAAAAAGGTGACAAAAATGGTAAAAATGACAGGAGACGGTCTTTGACAATTCCTTTAATAAAATCTTCTTTCTTCTTTCTTCTGGTCTTCCTTTCTTCATCTTCTCCTTCCGGCATCTTCTTCCATCTTCTTCTTCCTCCGATCCGCTTCTTCTTGCTCCGGTCTTCTCGTCCTTCTCGTCCGGCATCGGCGTCTCTTCTCGCGGGCCGCTCCTCGCAATGGGAGGCTCCCGCTCTGTGAGGCTTCGCTCTGGCTGACAGGTCTTTTATAACGGAGGGCACCTGGTAACCCCGCCCCCTCTGACGCACGGGGACATCATGGGGACTTCCCTAGGGCTTTCCCCATGACGTCAGAGGGGGGGCGGGGTCACCAGGTGCCCTCCGTTATAAAAGACCTGTCAGCCACCTCACAGAGCGTGAGCCTCCCATTGCGAGGATCGGCTTGCGAGAATAGACGCTGACGCCGATGCCGGACGAGAAGGACGAGAAGACCGGAGCAAGAAGAAGCGGATTGGAGGAAGAAGAAGATGGAAGAAGATGCCGGAAGGAGAAGATGAAGAAAGGAAGACCAGAAGAAAGAAAAAGAAGATTTTAATAAAGGAATTGTCAAAGACCGTCTCCTGTCATTTTTACCATTTTTGTCACCATTTTTGGTGAAATGGTAGGGGTACTTTTGTACCCCCTTACCATTTCACACAGGGGGGGGCGGGATCTGGGGGCCCCTTGTTAAAGGGGGCTTCCAGATTCCGATAAGCCCCCCGCCCGCAGACCCCCACAACCAATGGCCAGGGTTGTGGGGATGAGGCCCTTGTCCTCATCAACATGGGGACAAGGTGCTTTGGGGGTCTCAGACCCCCAAAGCATCCTCCCAATGTTGAGGGCATGTGGCCTGGTACGGTTCAGGCGGGAGGGGGGGGGGGGCGCTCTCGTCCCCCCCTCTTTTCCTGCAGCCTGCCAGGTTGCGTGCTCGGATAAGGGTCTGGTATGGATTTTGAGGGGGACCCCACGCCATTTTTTTTGGCTGGGGTTCCCCTTAAAATCCATCCCAGACCTCAAGGGACTTCAATGAATGACTGTTCTCTGTGTTACGGATCCGACAATTCATTTGCCGGCAATAGCCGCAAGTGATTTTAAATAGCTTTTTTTTCCTGCAAATATGACACTGTGCAGGAACAGTTCTCTATATTAGATATACTGAATCTCGAATCATTCGAAGCATTCGAAGCATTCGTTATATCCGCTATTATAATTTCTTTCATATTAGTTGAAATTAGATATTTGTTAGTTGTTGTATTTGAATTGTTCTCTGTATTATGGGAACCGGCAATTAGCCGCGAGTGATTTTAAATAGCTTTTTTTTCCTGCAAAAATGACACATTGTACAGAGACAGTTCTAAGCACGGGAAACATGACCCCCTTCTTTTATAACGGAGGGCACCTGGTGACCCCGCCCCCCTCTGACGTCATGGGGAAAGCCATAGGGAAGTCCCCATGACGTCCCCGTGCGTCAGAGGGGGCGGGGTTACCAGGTGCCCTCCGTTATAAAAGACCTGTCAGCCGGAGCGAAGCCTCACAGAGCGGGAGCCTCCCATTGCGAGGAGCGGCCCGCGAGAAGAGACGCCGATGCCGGACGAGAAGGATGAGAAGACCGGAGCAAGAAGAAGCGGATCGGAGGAAGAAGAAGATGCCGGAAGGAGAAGATGAAGAAAGGAAGACCAGAAGAAAGAAGAAAGAAGATTTTAATAAAGGAATTGTCAAAGACCGTCTCCTGTCATTTTTACCATTTTTGTCACCTTTTTTGGTGAAATGGTAGGGGTACTTTTGTACCCCCTTACCATTTCACACAGGGGGGGGGGCGGGATCTGGGGGTCCCCTTGTTAAAGGGGGCTTCCAGATTCTGATAAGCCCCCCGCCCGCAGACCCCCACAACCACCGGCCAGGGTTGTGGGGATGAGGCCCTTGTCCTCATCAACATGGGGACAAGGGGCTTTGGGGGGGACCCCAAAGCACCCTCCCAATGTTGAGGGCATGTGGCCTGGTACGGTTCAGGCGGGAACGAGAGCGGCCCCCCTCTTTTCCTGCGGCCTGCCAGGTTGCGTGCTCGGATAAAGGGTCTGGTATGGATTTTGAGGGGGACCCCACGCCATTTTTTTTTTGGCTGGGGTCCCCCTTAATATCCATACCAGACCTGAAGGGCCTGGTTATTGAATTTGGGGGGACCCCCACGCTTTTTTTTTTTTTATATCAATGAATGACTGTTCTATGTGTTACAGAGCCGACAATTCATTTGCCGGCAATAGCCGCAAGTGATTTTAAATAGCTTTTTTTTCTGCAAAAATTACACTTTGTCATTCGAATCATTTGAATTCATTCGAATTCATTCGAATTCATTTGTTATATCTGCTATAATAATTTCTTTCGAATTAGTTGAAATTCGATATTGGTAGTTGGATTCGAATAATTTGGAGCTGAAATTTGTAAACGGAATTTTTCCTGCAAAAATTACACTTTGTCATTCGAATTCATTCGAATTCATTCGAATTCCTTTTGAATCATTCGTTATATCCGCTATAATAATTTATTTCATATTAGTTGAAATTCGATATTTAGTAGTCGGATTCGAATAAATTCGGCGACGAAATTCGTAAACGGAATTTCGTATTCCGTACGGAATTCGTATTCGAAAAAATTCGTACTACGGATTCGTAAATTCATTCGTTATATCTGCTATAATTTCTTTCGAATTAGTTGAAATTCGATATTGGTAGTTGGATTCGAATAATTTGGAGCTGAAATTCGTAAGCGGAATTTTTCCTGCAAAAATTACACTTTGTCATTCGAATTCATTCGAATTCATTCAAATTCATTTGAATCATTCGTTATATCCGCTATAATAATTTCTTTCATATTAGTTGAAATTCGATATTTGGTAGTCGGATTCGAATAAATTCGGCGACGAAATTCGTAAATGGAATTTCGTATTCCGTACGGAATTCGTATTCGAAAAAATTCGTACTACAGATTCGTAAATTCGTACGAATTTCGAAAAATTCGTACGAATTACGAATTTGTACGAAACTAATCGCACATGTCTACTGTATGGATGACACCCAAGATCCCAGTTCAGCTCCCTGCTAATTCAAGTTCTGTCTACCCTGCACCTGCCACTCCCAGGCCCAAGCCACTCGGAGTAATGCGACACACATTATCCCCAGAGGAGCGTTCACGCCGCCGGCAGAGGAATCTTTGTCTTTATTGTGGAAGAGCCGGCCATTATGTTCATGGGTGTCCCGCAAAATTCAGCAGGTTCTCTCCCACTAACCTCACAAAGCTGCCTGCCCAGGCAAACCACCTTACTCTTCCTCTGTTGGTCTAGCTTCCAGGAAAGACTATTCCAGTTAACGCTATTGTGGACTCCGGAGCTTGTAGTTGCTTCGATGATTTAAACTTTGCCGCTCAGCAACATATTCCCTTGCGGCCAAAAACGCATGGACTATACGTCTTTTTAGCTGACGGCTCACGTATCAGATCTGGACCAGTAACCCAAGAAACACCTCTTTTTCCTGTTACTTCCTCATCTCAACATAAGGAACTATTGACTCTTATAGCTATCACCTTCCCTTTGTTTCCGGTCATCCTGGGTCTACCTTGTCTCCAGGCCCATAACCCCCAGATCATGTCCAGGGAGATCAAGTTTTCATCATCATATTGTCAAAAGCATTGCCTGCCAGAACTTATAAGCACACCAGCAACCCTACTCTGCATGGACTCTGATCAAGATGTTCTTCAGTCTGTACCTAAAGCCTATCACCAGTACCTTGATGTCTTCAGCAAACAGGGAGCAGATACCTTGCCGTTTCACCGCTCATATGATTGTCCTATTGACCTCTTACCCGGAGCTGCGATCCCGTTTGGACGTGTATTCCCATTATCAGAACGGAAACAAGAGGCATTGAAAGAATATGTTGATGATAACCTCAAGAAGGGGTTCATCAGCCCACCCACCTCCCCGGCCGGATCCGGGATATTTTTCGTAACTAAGAAAGATCACTCTCTTTGTCCTTGTGTGGATTATAGGGAGTTAAATAAAATTACGGTAAAGAACCGCTATCCTCTATCCCTCATGACTGAGTTGTTCCAGAAACTGAGATCTGCACTAATTTTTACTAAACTGGACTTGAGAGGTGCCTATAACCTGATACACATTCGAAAAGGAGATGAGTGAAAGGCGGCCTTTCTTACCAGATTCGGGCACTTTGAGTATCTGGTCATGCCCTTTGGGCTTTGCAATGCCCCGGCCACCTTCCAACATTTCATTAATGACGTGTTACAAGACTTACTGGATATCTTCGTAATTGTCTACTTGGACGATATCTTCATCTTCTCTGGGTCCCTTGATCAACAACGAGAGCATGTCAGCATTGTCCTAGGCCGACTTCGCCAACACGAACTAAATGCAAAACCGGAGAAATGTGAATTTGAGCTGCCGAGCATCCAGTTCTTGGGATTAGTAATTTCTACAGCAGGAGTTGAAATGGATCCCCAGAAGGTGTCGGCCATACTGGAGTGGCCTGTACCCACAGACAAGAAGGGGGTATAATGCTTCGAAGGTTTTGCAAACTTTTATAGAAAATTCATTAAGGGGTTCTCTGCCATAATCACCCCAATAACACAACTAACTAAACAAAACCTGCGATTCTGCTGGAACTCCGAGGCGCAGAGCGCCTTCGAAGCGCTAAAAAAGCTTTTCACCTCGGCTCCTATCCTCAGCCATTCTGACCCGTCCTTACCCTATATCCTTGAGGTGGATGCCTCCGAAACAGCAGTGGGGGCGGTTGTCTCCCAACGGCAAGGGGTTAAGACCTTAATGCACCCTGTGGCCTTCTTTTCACGGAAACTTTCTCCAGCAGAGAGAAATTATGATGTAGGAGATCGGGAACTACTGGCCATCAAAGCAGCACTGGAGAAGTGGAGATATTTGTTGGAGGGTGCTAACCATCCCATACTAATATATACCGACCATAAAAATTTTGAATATTTAAGAACTGCCAAAAGACTGAAGCCACGACAAGCTCGATTGGCCCTATTTTTCACTCGTTTTTCCTTCCATATAACGTACCGACCTGGATCAAAAAACACAAAACCGGACGCTCTATCCTGTATGTACGATGATCCCAAGGACTTATCAACACCAGATACCATCCTACCTACAGGGAACTTCCTACTGTTCCTACTTCTTGTCTCAAATCAAACAGGCTTCCAGGAACATGTTTAGCCCACCCGGAGCCATGCTAACCTCTAGAGATGGTCTGCTTTGGAAAGAAAACAACATTTTTGTTCCTGAGAATGTGCGAGTAGGGGTCTTGAAGATGTTCCATGACCATCCGCTGGCAGGCCATTTTGGCATACATAAGACCCTTGAACTTGTACGACGTACATTTTGGTGGCCTGATCTAGAAACTTTCTGTATGAAATATATGAACTCATGCTCTGTTTGCATTCAGAACAAGACAGCAAGACGTAAGTCCTGGGGCCTGCTGAAACCTCTACCCATTCCTGATAAACCATGGATGATGATCTCCATGGATTTTATAGTAGAACTTCCACCGGCCGAGGGATGCACAGCAATCTTTGCAGTAGTGGACCGATTAAACAAGATGGCTCATTTCTCAACCTTAAAGAGTACCCCATCTGCTATGGAGACGGCCCGAGTGTTTATTAAGGAAATTGTCAGGTTGCATGGGGTCCCGGCAAACATTACATCTGATCGTGGTGTACAGTTCACCTCACGTTTCTAGAGAGCTTTATGTAAAGCGTTGAAAATTGATTTGGCATTGTCCTCAGCTTACCATCCCCAAACCAATGGGCAAACAGAAAGGACAAATCAAACGCTCGAACAGTACATCCAGTATTTTACTTCCTTTACTCAGGATGATTGGGTATCTTTACTACCACTGGCAGAATTTGCCTACAACAACGCCAATCACTCAGCTACAGGTCAATCCCCTTTCTTTTCTTATTATGGTTTCCATTTATCATTTCTGCCTGATTTCATTTCAGAATCTACAGTTCCGGCAGTACAAGATACCATGGATTTCCTCAACCACAACAACAAGATCTTGCAGGAAGCAATGGCCAAAGCACAAGCCGACAACAAGAAGGCTTTTGATAAGAAAAGGAGAGAACTGAACCTGCAGCCGAGTGACCAGGTATGGCTTTCTACAACCAACCCTAAGTTAAAATGTCCGTCTAAAAAGTTGGCACCCAAATTTACTGGTCCCTTCCCGGTGAAGAGGAGGTTAAATGAGGTATCATATGAACTTTCTTTACCTGACTCGTTTAAAATTCATCCTATATTTTATGTTTCACTACTAAAACCTGCAGTACCTGATCCCTTCCCTGACAGAGGACCCAAGCCACCGGAACCTGTTCTGATTGATGGGAATGAGGAGTTAAAAGTGGAGGCTATCCTGGACTGCCGGAGAAGGCGAAATCAGGTACAATTTCTGGTTAAATGGAGAGGATACGGCCTGGAGGATAACTCCTGGGAACCCGCATGCAATATCCATGCAAGAAGGTTAGTTTGTGCCTTTTTCCTTGCTCACCCTGAAAAGAAGAGCCTGTTGGGCATCCGGAGGCTGCCCCTTGGGGGGGCAATGTCAGGAAAACCCTGTGGCAGGACAGGCACACGGACGTACGCGCGTGCGCACACATGTTCCCACGAGAACGGGCCACACTGGGCAGCGCCGCATGAACGTGCGCAGTGACACACGACAGGAATGCGTGACAGGTGCGTGTGCGCGCGCGCTAACCCAACTTGGTGCCAGTTCCCCTTTAAAAGGACAGCAGCTGCTCCAGTGCAGTGCTGTCTGATCTGCAGCTTTACCTGATTCTGATCCTGTACCTGCTGTTGTTATCTGATCCTGCTACGTTTGACTACTGCTGCCTTCTCTTCTCCTGACCCGGCCTGCCTTGACCCTGCTATTTCTGAACCTGCTGATCTTCTGTTGCCAAACCTCTGCCTGCCTACTGACCACTCTCTGCCTGCTGTTACTACCTGATTACCTGTGTTTGACCCGGCTTTTCTCACCTACTTCAGTCTAGTCCTGATCCAGTCTCTGCCTAGATCCAGGGATCGCTGACCTACACCTGTTACCATTGCTGCTACTGCCTCACCAGTCCAGTTCATCAGGTGGATCCTCTCTACTCATCTGTATCAGCTACCACGGATCATACAGGCACCCCTACCTCGCTGCGCTCCTGTACCACTGTTGCAACCCCAGTGGTCCTCGAGCCAGGGCTGTAAGAGAGGTCTTCTTCTACAGTTGGGCTCTGATACCAGGTACGTTACAATATGTTTCATTTTCAAAAATATATAGCGCCCTGAAGGGTTAATCTGTTAATCTGTGAGTCTAATATTTCTGGGGTGAAGGAGTTGTGACATGCTATGGATACACCCTTCAATTTAGTAAAGTGATACCAGGTGGTGAAGTGTTTATTTGGGAGAGAAGGTATGGAATCTGAACGAAAGTGAGTTTCTTGGAGGAAGAGTATCTGGGTGTGGGCTCTGTGGAAGTGGTATAGTAATTGTTTGCGTTTCTCTGGGGTGTTGAATCCTCTGCAATTAAGCAAGGAAATCTGAAGGGCTAAGGTGGATGCCATGGGTTAGGGAGTGTGTGATGGAGGGCCATGAGAGACGACTATTGCGTATTGCGTTAGCTGAATGTAGTGTATCGGGTGAGGGATAGGGGGGAAGGCAGAGAGAGAGAGAGAGAGAGAGAGAGAGAGAGAGAGAGAGAGTGCAAAGAGCGGAAAAGGAAAAGAAAGATGTTCCCAGTGCTGATGGTGTAGACCCGTAATTGCGGCTATCTTTCTGATCAGACAGGGAAATGAGTAAACATTGTAGAGTTATCCAGATTGTCTGTAGTCTGAGGGTTGTTCTCTCAGAAGAGGGGGAACAGTGCTCTCCAGTTACCGTCGGGGGGAAACAACCATGGCATCTGGAGAAGGCACTAACTAAATCTAACATTGAGAACAGAATCAATAAAGACCTTGTGGTTCCTAAGGTGGGGAACGTGGAGGCACAAGCAGGGGGGCTCCCCACTCCGGCCGAAGGGTAATGTCGAGGGGACATCATTTTTTTATTAAAGGAATTGTCAAAAACGGTCTCTTTTTTGGTAAATGGGTAAGGGCACAATGTACCCCATACTCATTTACATAGGGGGGGTGGGATCTGGGCCCCCCTCATTAAAGGGGGCTTCCAGATTCCTATAAGCCCCCCACCCACAGACCCCCACAATCACCACCCAGGGTTGTCAGGAAGAGGCCCTTGGGTGCTTTGGGGTAGAGGGGCATCCTTAAAATCCATACCAGACTTTTTTATTTTCACTTTTTTATTGCCGGCAATGTTTTTTTTTTTTTATTCGGCTATGAGTGAGGAAGCCAATTGACAATTGATGACTCGTCAGTTGTAAAGGATGCAGCGGCCAGTTTCCCAGCCTGCTCCTTAACAACTAGCTTTCACTGTGCCCTGATTGGGCAAAGCTTTGTCGAACAACCTGCCAAGTGCCCCGTAAATTTGGGTGTTTGCTGACCACGAGATGTTTGGGTCTAACTTTTGCTCGGCCTGAACTATTACATTGAAGAAAGACCTGTGATCTAATTCAACACAAGGAAAAAAACATATTTTACAAGAACTGAAAAAAAGTTTCTGACTGAACAAGAAGAAGTGTGGTAAAGATATCTTACCCCTAGGGATGAGCCGAACACCCTCCTGTTCGGTTCGCAGCAGAACATGTGAACAGGCAAAAAATTCAGCAAGAACACACGAACACCAATAAAGTATATGGGACACGAACATGAATAATCAAAAGTGCTAATATGCAAGTTATTGTCATAAAAAGTGTTTGGCCCAGGGGACATGTATCAATGCAAATTTTTTTTTATAAAAACGGCCGTTTCTTTGGGAGCAGTGATTCTTTTAATGCTTAAAGTGAAGCAATAAAAATTAAATATTCCTTTACATATTGTGCCTGGGGGGTGTCTATAGTATGCCTGTAAAGTGGCGCATTTTCCCATGTTTAGAACAGCACCACAGCAAAATGACATTTCTAAAGGAAAAATTGTCATTTAAAACTGCTCGCAGGTGTAATGAATTGTCGGGTCTCGGGTCCCGTCAAAATAGATAAAACTAATTGAAAAAAAGAGCATGGGATCCCCCCACAGTCTATTAGCAGGCCCTTTTTAATATTATATTAAGTGGAATTGGATGGCAGTCCCCCTAACATCCATACCAGGCACTTCGGGTCTGATATGCAAATTAAGACCTGAAGAGTCTGGTATGGATTTTGGGGGGGACCCCTACGCCATTTTTTTTTTTGGCACAGGGTTCCCCTTAATTTTCATATAAGACCCGAAAGGCCTGGTATGGATTTTAGGGCACCCCCACGCAATTTTTTTTTTCATTTTGGTTCATACCCAAAGGGCCTGGTAATGGACTGGGGGGAATGAGTTTTATCTATACTGCCAAGACCCGACAATTCATTACAGCCGCGATCAGTATAAATGACAATTTTTCCCTTAGAAATTTCATTTTGCTGTGGTTCTGTTCTAAACACCCAAAAAATGTGTCACTTTACAGGCATACTATAGACACCCCCAGGCACAATATTTAAAGGAATATTTCATTTTTATTATTTTTTCTTTGAGCATTAAAAAAATCACTGCTCCCGAAAAACGTCTGTTTAAAAAAAAAAAATTTCATTGATAAAACCCGGGTCCCTAACACTTTTTTTGACAATAAATTGCATATAAGCCTTTAAAATGAATACTTTTGATTTTTCATGTTAAGGTCCCATAGACTTTAACGGTGTTCCGGCTGTTTTCGAATTTCCCCCGAACGCTGCATATTGTTCGGTGTTTGCAGAACATCTGAACAACCAAAGTTCGGCCCGAACTTATGCTTGGACCGAACCGTTCGCCCATCCCTACTTACCCCTAATGAGAGTGTAATTACAATACTCTCTGGATCAGTATTCTATACTACTATAATATATGTAAGTACTGTATATAAGCATATATTGTTAAATAAAGAGTGTATAGAATATTTTAAAAAAATTATATAAAACTCCTGTTTTTCAAACTAAAAAATAAAAGTTAACAAAAGCATTAAAGCGTAACTCCACTCATGTTGAGAAAAAAACATTACCCTCTGAGTGATCTATGTATATTGCAAGGCTTTTAACAAACTTTATTGTAGATTCCTACCTTTTGTTATTCTGAAGAAACCACTGTTTGTTCCTTTGTGCCCCTGTGCTAACTGAGTCTAATAGGAGTGGTTTCATAATTATCTATCAGCTGCTGCAGAATCAGGGCTCTAATAAGGGAAAAATTGCATGGTCTGCATCCCTTTAGACCTTATTAATTGGGAGTATCTCCCCAAAAATTAAAATTAAAATTAAATTTTTGTTGCAAGGGATGCTAAAAGTCTG
Source organism: Lithobates sylvaticus (assembly GCA_028564925.1). Taxonomy (NCBI): domain Eukaryota; kingdom Metazoa; phylum Chordata; class Amphibia; order Anura; family Ranidae; genus Lithobates; species Lithobates sylvaticus. The sequence continues at coordinate 157,313,226 of CM053027.1, read as the reverse complement.
ACTTGTATATTAGTATAGACTTTATCAGTAAGCCAATCACACAAGCAGGGAATTATGTTTCTGAGGGGCATTCTCCAGGTAGATTGAAAAAAAGAAAGGCAATTTTTAATAACATTCAATTACAATATGACTTTTGCCATACCTAATACATATTTCTATGGGTTAATATAAAATTAAAGAAATAACCAACTTATTGTTCTGTTAACTTGTTTTGTAAGCATAACACAACATTGCTTTAACATTAATTGTTTTTTAATGATACCTTATTGTACCGAAGCTACAAAACATTTAAGCACTATAATTAAACATAGTTTTTGTCCTAAATGAGGCAATATTGTTGCTTTGTGAAAGAAAACATCTCATGTGATTCTGATAAATACGTAGTAAGCACACTTAATTTTCTCTTAATTAGACTCTCTAGAATGCAAAAAAAGAACATTACTGTTGTACATTAAGCTTTCCATAATGTGTCACCTTGTTGTGTTACCTACTTGCCCTTCCTCTTAACAATTACAAGTTACTTTTGTGTGTTTGCCAAGTAAGGATTTTCTGGTATGTCAGAAATGGCATAAAATTAGACTTTAGTCTTGTTCTTTTCATCAGCTGGCCTTTTCCCCAACTGACAGTCCCAGATCATGCACATGATTAGATATGACAGCATTAGTTATCTAAATAGTTTTTGAAGTAGAACTTTGGCATTTTCTCTTGTTTTTACTGCTACTTAAATTTTTTTTAAAAAAACAAGCAAAAAAAAAAAAAAAAGCAACAAGCAAAAAAAAAAAAAAAAAAACACCTTTGACTGCATTGCTGACCTTCAGTTTGGAGCTGTCCCCTGCAGTACTTACCTGCCATTAAAAGTGACCAGTCTTCTGGGTTTAATGACAGACTACGTCATTCAACCCACTTCCTGTAAGGCCAGGCTGTTATGGATCTGTCATTTAGTGAGGCATCATCAGTCTTGGGCTCATAGTATGGACTGAGCAGTGCTTACAATAATTAAATAAGTGCTGCTCAGTCCCGTAATAATCACACTAAAATGCTCAAGCTAACACGAAAGACTATAACTGGTTGTTTTAGCCATGTGACCATCATTTCCAAACCTTATTAAACTTATTTTTTAATGTTATCCTTATCCATAAACAACAGGATGGGAGCAGTGTCAATGCGGGTCGACGTATCCATACGTCACCCTGAATCGGTGACTTGTGCGGGACTCACAGAGTGTGCACCCAGCAGAGGGGAATTAGTGTGTCCCTTGGACACAGCGGATCATATTACCACTGTGTCTGGGTGATTACATGGTCTTGTACCATGTTATTGCTGTTTACAATCACAGTAATCACATGGAAAACATAGGAAACCAGATGTAAATATTGGTTCTCTCTGCTCTCACAAAGATCAGCTGTGAGAGCAGAGAGAACCATTGCTGCAGCCTGTGAGTAGCACCATGCCACACTGTATATACACTCACAGACTGGAATGCCAGCCTGTCCCAGTGTTTTGATTACTGCCCCAAGTGTAACAACAATAAAGAGTGCAGCCACCCCGTATCACTTATCCCAGTGGCATCAGGGCTCACAGTAACACACCCATACACCTTACCAATTTTCTGATCACTGCCATACCAGAGTCTTGATCATGGCCATACCCGAAACCAGCGTTCTAACCACTCCCATATGCCATACCAGCCTCATGATCACTGCCATGTGCCATACAAGCATTCTGATCATGCCATCCTAGCTTCCTGATCAACACCATACCATCACCCTGATCACTGCCATACACCATACCAGCGTCCTGATCACAGCAATACACCACACCAGTTCCCCTTATCACTGGCATACTCCATATCACTTGATCACCACCATACGCCATACTAATGTCCTGATCACCACCATACCCAATGCCAGCTTCCTTATCATAGCCATATACCCTACCAGTACCCTGATTACCGCCATACACCATACTAGCACCCTGATCACCGCCATACACCATATTAATGTCCCGGTCACAGCTATACCTCATACTAATGTCCTGATCACTGCCATACATCATACCAGCATATTGATCACCGCCATACACCATGTTCATCCTGATCATCACCATATCAGCACCAGTTTCAACAGAGCCAGTGTCCCCAACTGTTTCCATGTCCTGGTTCTCCAGGGATTAGATGTGTAATTTATGCCCCTAGAACACCTTAATTACTCCTGTCCAACGACATACCCGTACTGCCGCCTTTACCGGGCTCTCAAGAGCCTGGCAAGAATGTGACCAGCGGCTGGTTCTGGGCGCACAGTGAAAGGAACTGATGTTGTTCTTCCCACTATGTGATGTCAGAAACTGCAAGAGACAAGAATTTTGTAATTTCTGGTTTTGATTCTTTGTTTACCTGGCTGTTATTGGACAGGGAAAAAGCCAATCAGGTCGATCCAGAAGGAGGACCTGTTATGGCCCATGCTGTCACAAGGGTTGTTGTTCATCTCTTGTGATAGCTATAACGTTGATCTTTTCTTTTTTTTTTAAATAAATATATATATTTTTTTAAAACATTTGAAAAAAACCCTGTCTGCCCATGCTCATGCACAAATGCAATTTAGTTGCAATAGTTTTTTATTATTTTCAAGAAATAGAAAGGTAAAAAAGTACATGACACAATAAATTTGAAATAGCTGTTACCAGCTGAAACTACAATACTTATAAGGCACTAACAAAGGTAATAACATTTATCTTATAGACAAAATCTACAATTTGTAGAATGCAAATATAAATATGGACAGTATCAAATTCCAATTAAACATTTTGTTGACCATCTCATGTTGTTATATGTGGTCCATTATACTTCTTATAAGAAGAAAGAAGAATAACAGTTAACTAACAGTGATAACAAAATTATTCTTATTTAAACCTTTATTTACATGCAGATATCATATGTTGTTTATTAAGCAGTATTAGGGTTAAGGAAGTCCTGAGTGCTGTGAGTACCGCCTCTGCCAGGGGTGCCAAATCTCAGCAACCTTCTGGTAGTCTATGCTATGTGCAAAAAGTGTTTCATATACACTATGTGTGTTCATGATTTGCAAGGTTTCTGTCAGGTTTGTGGGTATTTTATCTTTCCATTGCCGAACTATGTTAAGTTGGGCAGCTAGTAAGATGTGGGACGTAATTGTGAGACCAATAGTTAGTAATGTTCGGACAGGACCACAGTAGGTGTATCAATGTCCCAGTTCCCCTACAGTTTCTCCAACATTCAGGAGATACGTCAGGAGCAAATTTCGATATGTGGTAAGGAGTAAGATAGCAGCGCAACATAATCTTTTTATGTAGTTCCCATAAATTGACACTCCTGGTAGATGCATACGTTATACTCAAAGCTTTTTTCCATTGATCCTGAGAGTATTCTTTCTCAAAGTCCCTCTCCCATGCTTGTATATTGGAAAACTTGTTGAATTCCTGTTTGTTCTGTAGGTATTTATATATTAACAAGGTTCCCTTGGTTCTCATATTGGTAGTTGTATAGAATAGGGCAACTTGCCAGGGTAGATAGGTAATCAATTTACTATTATGTTGTAATAAATGGGAGGTTTGAATATATTTATAATATTTCTCTGGGGGAATAGAGTATTCTAGTTGCAGTGCTCTAAATGTTTTAAGTGCAGGACCTACCAACAAATCCTCCAATAGGAGTTTCTCGGTGGAGCACCAGTTAGTCAGAGATATCAGGGATTAGACATGAAACCACCGATAACGTAAATTTTTTTGGGGTGGGATTACAAGCAGAGGACATGGATTTGCGAAGATAGTGCCATGCCTTTATAGAGGTTTGTATAGTAGGAGCCATTGAAGAGGGTATGCGTGGGAGGAAAGGGCTCGCTATAAGGTAGTTATATAGACTGCCTCCTAATTTGGTGTTGTTCAAGTTCGGCCCATAGTGTATTTTGGTTTGGGGCAAACCATTCTTTCAGTCTCTTATATTAGTATGTCCTACGCCTCCTGCTTTCCTGAGCTTAACCAACCTGCTGAAGGTGCACCTTGCTTTCTTACCTACCCACAGAAATCTATTTAGATTGGATTGCGCTAATGAGAAAAAAGATTTAGGTACAGGTATGGGCAAGGTCCTAAATAGATACAAGCTGTGGAAGCAACTGCATTTTAAATGTGGCTATTCTTTCTGACCAAGATAGCTCACATTTTCCTAGTTTGTCCAATTGAAGGTGAAAGGATTGTAAAAATGTTTATAGTTTTCTTTTATCAAGTCCAATACCTTAGGGGTGAGGGTGATGCCCAAGTATGATATACCCTTTTCCTTCCAAGTGTATGGGAATCTATTACTGATATCATGTCTTACTTGTCTGCTTCGTAGTCCCAATCCCAGAATGTATGACTTGGTTTCCTTGAGTTTATAATAGGATATGGCTGTAAGGGAAGTTTGGCTAACAGACGTGCACCCGCACACAAGCACGGGCACACCAGTGTGTATTGGTGCAAGCGCACAAATGCGTGCGCACAAATGCGTGCCAATGCGTTCACACAGATGCGCGCCAATGTGCCAATGCTCACATGTGCGCGCACCCGGGCGGCACGTCTGGGCGCCAAGTAAGTTTATTTAAACAAAACACTGATACATGAGCCTTGCTGAGTGGTCTTTCAGCTAGTACCTGTTACCTGTATCTGATCTGTTTCAGTGTTCCTGTGTTTGACCCGGCTTGTACCTGAACCTTCCCGTTGACTTCTGCCTGCCTTCCTGTGACCTCGGCTTGTGTTTGACCTCGTTCCTGCTTCATGCTCCTGTACTGCGCTGCCTGACTGTGTACCGAACCCGGCCTGTATCCTGTCTTTGATTCTGTCTCATATTCCGGTACCTGCTCTGCTCGGCTGTTGATGACCTCCTGGCTTATGTTCCGACCACAATCCAGCAACACGGAGTTCCAATCCTCGGTGCCCATCCGGTGATCTGCAGCTATTTGGTTCCTGCCAAGACCCATCCTGAGCCACCTGCTACATCAGCCCTCGTGCCACTCTGTGTCTTTCACTCCCTGTCATCTCTAGCAGGGGTGCTAGACAGGATGTGTAAGAGAAGCCCTCTCTACAGCTCAGTCTCCACCAGGTATGGAACAATGGCATTAAACTGCTGTATAGCTTGGTATACTGAAGCCAAAAAAGTTGTCACGCCAGTGAGTATTAAGATTATATTGTCTGTATAGAGGAACAAGACAGGGATGCCCCCTGTCTCCAGGGCTATTCGCCCTGGCGATTGAACCCCTAGTAATGTTAATACGCCAGGATCACAGAGTGAGGGGCATAGCGGTCGGCGAGCTGCAGGAAAAGATATCCCTGTATGCTGATGACACCCTGCTTTATCTAGCGGACGCAGATGCATCACTCCAGGCCGCACTAGGAATAATAGAACAGTTTGGGAGGTTCTCTGGCATACGAGTGAATTGGGATAAATCTGTCCTTTTTCCCCTTAACGACACTAACCCCAGAGGTCCCACCAACACGCCCCTTCAGTGGGTAGAAGACTTTAAATACCTGGGTGTGATAGTCAAAAGCTCCCCCCCGGGCATACATAGGAGATAATCTCTCCCCCCTGCTCACTCAGTTTGCCACTAGGTGTCAGACATGGAAAACGCTACCTTCCGAAGTTTGTCTATTTCTTTAAGAACACCCCATGCCTGATCCCCAAAGCTTTCTTTCAGAAGATCGACACTATCATCTCCTCCTTTGTGTGGGCTGGGAAGACCCCGAGACTAGCAAAGAGAATGCTCCAGCTTCCCCTGTCTCAGGGGGGTTTGGCGCTGCCACACTTCCAATTGTACTACTGGGCGGCAGTACTGGTTACGGCCCGATGGTGGTTTTCCCAGCCCAAACAGAACCCGTCAGTTACTCTGGAGGCGGCGATCCTGGGGTCCTACGCTGCACTATCTAACTTGCCCTATAGGGGGCCCAAGGCCCACCCCCAAGCCACGACTCTGATGCGTACCACTGTACAAGTATGGCAGAAGTCTAGGGAGGTATATAGGGAGGACTCGACCATCTCGCCTCACACCCCCTTGTGGGGTAACCCAACCCTGTTGCACCTCTTTGGGGTTCCTGAACCCCAAATGTGGGCGAGGAAGGGTATAATCACTCTCAGCCATGTCTTTAAGGATGGCTCCTTCCGCTCATTTGAAGACCTGCAGGCCCAGTACGCCTTACCGAATACTATGAGGTTCAGATACTATCAGTTCAGACATGCAATACTAGCCCAATTTCCAAATCCCCTGACACTCCAAACGGACGCAGTGGAGAGACTGCTTATTGCAAAACTGCTGGACAAACCACTATCCTCCCTCTATTTCTACCTCTCAGCTGCGCACATCACGTCCCCGACTAAGACATATGACAACTGGAGGGCCGACATACCAGAGTTGACTGAGGAGATATGGGAAGACGTTGTCTCAGACTACACCACTAAAATGATCTCGGCAAAGGATCCTTTTATCCAGCTTAAGATGCTACATAGAGCATACTACACACCTGTCAGGCTGGCTAGGATATACCCTGGGGCGAGTGAATTTTGTTCAAGATGTGGAACCTCCATGGGAACCTTTTTCCACGTAATGTGGTCCTGCCCTGTGCTGCGCCCCTACTGGGGAGCCGTTATTGAGGTCCTGGACTCCTTTGGGGACTGGGCCCTCCGCGTGGACCCAGCCTTGCCACTCCTGGGAAGTATGGAGGACGTTGAGGCCTCAAGACATGAAAAATTGTTCCTGTTCTACGCCCTGTATTATGCCAGGAGGGAAATCCTACTGAAATGGAAGCAAACCACCCCCCCCCCCCACTGAGCATGTGGAAAGCCACAATAAACTCAGTCCTACCCCTCTATAAACTCACATACGAGAGCAGAAATTGTCCCAAAAAGTTTGACAAAGTATGGTCCCATTGGGTCGATGCACATGGTTGTTGAATAGGAATGTGCTGATTGCTCGATATGTTATGCTATCAGACTTCTAAAACGCAAGTGATAATGTTGTTCCGGATATTGATTCCTCCTCCCCCCCCCCCCCATACCCATGCCCATTCCCTCCCCCCCTCCTGTCCCTACTCTCCAGTTTTCCCTCCTGCTTAGAAGATGCTTGGAATAACGACTTTGTAATTGTACCTTATATCTCAGTGATGGGAAAATTGTGATCTTGCATTAATCTGCATTGTTTATGATGTATTGACCTTGCTGACTGTATACATCGTTGGACAATGTGAACTGTGTCAATGTTAATTGTTGTAATTCTTTCAATAAAAAACCTTTCTGTTAAAAAAAAAAAGATTATATTGTCTGCAAAAAGACTAATGGTATGGATTCTACCTCTAACTTGGAATCCTTTGATATCAGGATGCTGATGAATATATGTGGCCATAGGTTTCATTAGTAAATTACAAATTAGCAGATAGTGGGCATCCCTGGATGGTTCTGTTCGTTATGTTAAAATGGAGTTGGGAGTGTACCTGAAACATAGACTTGGGCCGAAGGGGCTGTATACAGCGACATAATGGCTTGGAAGATCTGACCTGTAAAGCCAAATCCATTCAGGACTTGCAACAGGTAATCCCAGTGGATTCTAGCAAATGCCTTCTCTGTGCCCAAGGCTAGGAGCAGAGAAGGCGTTCTTGTTTTATTAGAAAGGTGAATAATTTTGACCATTCTCGGAGGGCGTCATATGACGCCCTCGCCTCCTCGGTCCACCAGGGGGCAATCGCGCCCCCCCTGTGTCACTGGGCACCCGATGCACATGCCTGGCGGCAGCGATGTCCGCCGGGCACCCACGATGCCCGGTAACACAGCAGGACCGTGGATCTGTGTGTGTAAACACACAGATCCATGGTCCTGTCAGAGGACAGGAGACTGATGGTGTGTTCCTTGTACAGAGGAACACCAATCAGTCTCCTTCTATTGTGAATCCCCTCCCCCTACAGTTAGAGTCACTCCCCTAGGAACATATTAACCCCTCGATCACCCCCAAGTGTTAACCCTTCCCTGACAGTCACATTTATACAGTAATCAATGCATTTTTATAACACGGATCACTGTATAAATGTGAATGGTCCCAAAAATGTGTCAAAAGTGTCCGATATGTCTGCCGCAATATCGCAGTCATGATAAAAATCGCAGATCACCGCCATTAGTAAAAAAAAAATTATAATAAAAATGCTATAAAACAATCCCCTATATTTTGGACATTAAAACTTTTGCGCAAACCAATCAATATACGCTTATTGCAATTTTTTTTTACCAAAAATATGTAGGAGAATATGTATCGGCCTAAACTGAGGAAAAAATGTGTTTAAAAAAAAAATAATTGGATATTTATTATAGCAAAAAGTAAAACATTTTGAGTTTTTTTCAAACTTGTCACTCTTCTTTTGTTTATAGCGCAAAAAATTTAAACCGCAGAGGTTATCCACCAAAAGAAAGCTCTATTTGTGGGGAAAAAATTATAACAATTTCATCTGGGTACAGTGTTGCAAGACTGCACAATTGTCATTCAAATTTTGACAGTGCTGAAAGCTGAAAAATGGCTTGGGCAGGAAGGGGGTGAAAATGCCCGGTATTGAGATGGTTAAAGTGAAACAATAGAAGTGAAATATTACTTTAAATTTTGTACCTTGGGGGTGTCTATAGTATGCCTGTAAAGTGGCACATTTTTCACGTGTTTAGAACAGTCCATGCACAAAATGAAATTTCTAAAGGAAAAAAAGACATTTAAAACTACTCGTGGCTATAATGAATTGTCGGGTCCCGGCAATGCAGATAAAAGTCATTGAAAAAAACAGCATTGGGGTCCCCCCAGTCCATTACCAGGCCCTTTGGGTCTGGTGTGAATATATAGGGGGAACCACGAACCCAAATTTGTAAAAAAAATTGCTTGGGGGTCCCCCCAAATTCCATACCAGGCCCTTCAGGGGTTACCCTTAAGGTCTGTTAATGGACTGGGGGAGATCCCATGCTATTTTTTCAAAGACTTTTATCTGTATTGCCGGGACCCGACAATTCATTATAGCCGTGAGTAGTTTTAAATTACGTTTTTTTTCCTTTAGAAATTTCATTTTGTGCAGGGACTGTTCTAAACACGGGAAAAATGCGCCACTTAACAGGCATACTATAGACACCCCCCAGGTACGTATTGTTTCACTTTAAGCATTATTAAAATCACTGCTCCCCAAAAAACTTTTTTAACAGTTTTTAAAACTTTTTTTTGCATTGATACATGTCCCCTGGGGCAGGACCCAGGTCCCCAAAACACTTTTTATGACAATACCTTGCATATTAACCCTTAAAATTAGCACTTTAGATTTTTCACATTCGTGTCCCATAGACTTTAACGGTGTTCGTGTGTTCGAAGAAATGTTTTGCCTGTTCACATGTTCTGCTGCAAACCGAACCGGGGGGTGTTCGGCTCATCCCTAATTAACAGTAAAAAGGCAAAATCAGAGCACATTGCACACATAAAATATGAGGATGGGAGGATGGTTACAGATGACACAGAGACGGCAACTGCACTAAATGCCTTCTCCTCAGTTTTTACACAGGAAAAGGAGGGTATACCAACCGCGACAGGACTGTTAGTGACACAGCAAATGGCATACCCTTGTAGCTAACAGAGGCCGGAGTGTAGGAAAGACTTAATAAACGTAATACAAATAAGTTACCAGGACCGGATGGTTTACACCCGAGAGTCCTCCAAGAACTCAGTCAGGTTATAGCCAGACCATTGTTCCTAATCTTTGTGGACAGCTTACTGACAGAAATTGAACCAGCTGATTGGGGAAAAGCCAATGTGGCACCACCATTCAAAAAAGGGCAGAGACAAATCCCTGGAAACTACAGGCCAGTAAGCTTAACATCAATAGTAGGTAAATTATTGGAGGGAATGATAAGGGACTATATCCAAACATTTACTGAAGAAAAAAGGCCTGTGGATTTAGTGTATCTTGATTTTGCAAAAGCATTTGATACGGTTCCCTATAAACGCTTAAATCACAAGCTGAGGTCTGCAGGCATGGACCATAAGGTTTGTTCTTGGGTAAAAAATTGGCTACAGGGACATGTCTACAGGGTGGTGATAAATAACGTGTACTCAGACTGGTTTGGAGTGGTAAGTGGGGTACCCCAAGGACCTATTTTATTCAATTTATTCATAAATGATAAAGAGGATGGGATAAATAGCTCAATCTCAGTTTTTGCATATGACACAAAAATAAGCAGGGCAATAACTTTGCATCAGGATATGGAAATTTTACAGAAAGGCCTGAACATATTAATGGAGTGGGCAACTACATGGCAAATAAGGTTTAATGTGGAGAAATGTAAAGTAATGCACTTGCGGCAAAAAACATAAATGCAAACTGTTCACTAGGGGGAGAACCAATGGGTGAATCAAGAAAGGAAAAAGATCTCCTGGTAGACAACAGATTGAGCAATAGCATACAATATAAAGCTGCAGCTACCAAAGCCGGCAGAATTTTAGCATGCATAAAAAAATGGATATACCCCAGGGATAAAATGATAATCCAGCCACTTTATAAAACTCTAGTTAGGCCACATCTGGAGTATTCCGTCCAGTTCTGGTCACCAGTCCTCAAAAGGGATGTGCTGGAACTGGAGAGAGTGCAAAGAAGGGCAACAAAATTAATAATGGGACTGGACGACCTCCATTACGAGGAACGACTACAAGCACTAAATTTATTCTCGCTGGAGAAGAGACACTTGAGAGGGGACATGATAGCGATTTATGAACCAAAAACAAAACAACAAACAATGAGACTCTACACTCCCAACTGAGTTAACTACATGTTGTTTATTACATAACACTATACAAAATACATTATCAAAAAGTGGATACCCCTACATTCCCCATAACCTCCCATAAGAACCCTACCTAAACTTACCCAAATACCTCTCCCTAAGTGGAGAAAAAATACACCACCCCTCGTAACCACCTGAGGAGTGGGAGATGCAGTCCCAGCAGGGAGCTGAGCCCACCCTCTCCAATATAAACACCCCCCTAAAAATTGTCTCTAAGCCAACCAGCCAAGGACCAAGTTGAACCTGCTCCTAAAGGGTGCAGTGCTCCACCTTAAAGAGGGGGGGGGACTATGCTTTTTTTTTATTTTATTTTTTTTAAACCCTATTAGATCCCATCTAGGTTAAAGGTCTGGTATGGGTTTTGGGGGACCAAATGCTATCTTTTTGACTAGTGTAACTCTTTAAAATCCATATCAGAACCCTCTCTGGGGGGGAGGGTACACATGCTGCCCCCACCATTCCTTGCCACCTAGGTTGCATGCCTGGATAAGAACCTAGTGTGGATTTTGAGAGGATCCCCTTTTCAAAACACAAAGAAAAAGGGTGCTAGGTCCCCCTAAAAATTCATAACAGATCCTTATCCTAGAGAGGGATTTGGTTTGAATTTTTAAGGTTGCTCCATACCAAACAATATGCCCTCAACATGGGGAGATAACCTTGCCAGAGGCCCCATCCTGCCGAAGCACCCTGTCCTCGTGTTGATGGGGACAAGGGTCTCATCCCAACATTTCTGACCTGGTGGATGTGGCAGTCTGTTGGAGGGGGACTTATCATAATATTGAAACCCTCTTAAAAACAAGGGGCCAGAAAATGTGAATTTGCTTTATGCAGTTTAGAATAAATTGCTCTAAAATATTAGGCAATACTTGCACTATACACCAGAAGTTCTGTATGTGCATTCAACTTTTGATGAATAAACTTTTTACATTCGTGATATGTGATGCAAAAAGTCACTTGAATACCTTTTGTTTTAAGAAGGCTTTAATTTGCTGTGCATTGATTCAGTTTAGTGGCTTTTTGATTTCTGTTGTTTCTTCTTACCATAACCTGTATTGTTGCACATTTCATTTTATCTTTTTGTACAATCCTAAAGTACCCCTTTTCTTTTTTTGAGTGTGATTAATTTGGCTTATGCTGAATTTAAATGCATTTTGAAGTATATTTAACCACTAGAATCCAGGTGTCTCTCCACAATAGATTACATATAAGGGCATGGCTTTGCTTTAAATGTTTATACATAAGGGCATAATTTCACAATGGTTTTCATGCTGTGGCACAACTGAAAAACAGTGCCAGTCTATGTTTATACTTGAATGTTTACTCGAGCACCAGCATGCTGTGGCACAACTGAAAAACAGTGCCAGTCTATGTTTATACTTGAATGTTTACTCGAGCACCAGCATCACTTTGCAATGATAAAAATGTCCACTGGGCTGTTACAGTGCTAATAATGCAAGTCACTGTGAATGACGATGAAGGCATGTCTTTGGTGTTATCTATTTGGTATTGGTATTTTCAGTCCTCTGCTTTGTTTGGTTTAGACTTTGCTTCGCCATTAGAAGACCTTAAAACACTTAAATATGCTTAATAAAGCTGTCTAAAGCTATATAGGCATTGACAAGTGTAACAGTTGTTCATAGGGGGTCATGTGAAATTGCCTTCATCTTGAAGCCATTGCATTCTATAGCTGTAGCAGTACCTGTGTGACAAGTCACTCTTAGCCTTTCTAAGTGGGAGTTGTTACATTTAGCATCCTGAAGTCTCTAGTGCCTCCACCTAGAGAAGTCTTGTAAATAACAAAAGGGACTCCTCCATATGATATTCCTAGACAGTCCTATGATAGATTACACTTATTTACACTACTATTAAGGTAGTAGGTCCACACATGAAATTGGTTGGATAGAAGGACAAAAGGAGGTGGAATAAATTAAACTCAAAGGGGTCTCTACAGCTTCCTAGATAGCATTTATGAGTGTATTTCAGCATCCAGCAGCCTCCCGGAGAATGTATTTGGGTACATCAGCCACAAAAGAAAAGGTTTTGGTGTAACTCTGTTCTGGTGATGTCTCTAGCTGAAAAATCTCTTCTTAGCCCTGGGGCCTAAAAACAGCCTTCTCAATGGGTGACTCCTTCCCTAGAACCTTTTCCAAGGAGGGAGGGCTTCCCAAGGACTTTCTCTTCCCAAAATAGAGAGCTACAAAAGAAGACACTTCTAGAACATTTCCACCCCTAACTCAGAAATCTGAAATCTTCACAGCACAATTACTGGCAGGCCATGTAATATTGATACAGCAAGGTTAGGGTACACATACCTACACAAGTTTTATGAAGCATTTCTTAATGCCCAAAAGTATAAGTCTATATGTATAAGTGCTAAGGAAACTTATACTATGAGATTTATTATGACCTATTGCTGGCCACCGTTTGATAATGCTTGCTGCCATGTTGTCTCTGGTTTAATGCAGTGACCTTGTGGAAGTATGCAGGAGCGAAAGTAAGTGCAAAGTAAAAACACCTGATCTGCATACTTGTTGTGGGTTGGTGACACAGAAAGTACTGGAACCACTTAAAAAGCATGCCAACCAGGCAAGCAACATTTTTAATAGAGAGTTTGGAAATGGCAGCCTTCAAATACTACTAATTTAGTTTAAATATTGTTCTATGGGCATAAAGCAGAAGTGTAGTCTTATGGGGTTACTCTGGTCAAGAAGTGGCAAAAGTTGAAGTGAACATGTGTGGACTTCAAATATCCAATCACAATTGGGATAATTTGAAAAAAAAATAGAGCTGCTTCTTGCTCCTCACTGCATGTCACAATTTTATTCCAGCATATAGGAATTGAAAGAAGAATGCATTATCTATGGGACATTAGTTACAGTTATATATGCTCTGCGTTTATGTATATGTTTATTCTTACTATATAGTAGCGCTATTTACATATATGCTCTGCTGTACTTCGCAACATCTGTAGAATTATAAAATATCCAAATATTTATTCCAAGGTTTTTCAACTCTAAAAACCTTTAATTAATGTAATCTTATTCCATATCTGTAGTTGGCACAAATCCCCTGCTCTTCTTATTGTACACTAAGCCTTGGGTTATTTTGACAGCTGTTTTTAAGGTATTATTTTCATGATATGAATATATAGATCAATAGGCTCCACAATGCATTGAGGAAAGCATACTTGCAGGTTCTATGGGAATAAGCTGGAAAAAAAAACCTTTTCAATTAGTCTCAGTATATATAAAAAAAAATTGTTATCCATACCAGCTTTTGATTCTGTTCATCAGTAACCTAGTGGCACCTTATTATTCCACTACTGCACAGCATCTTTATGAATAACTAACATATGATAATGTTTATAATTTCTTTTGGGTTAGCAGTTTTTTCATCTGAACAGAAAAGTGTGCATACCCTATAGTAAAAAAAATATATATATAATAGCTGTGTTTTTTTTTGTTTTTTTAAAGGGAGTCAGAGGTCATGAGGAACACTGATTTATATACTGCAATCTTTATCACCGTAACAGAAAGGTACACCCTTTAATGACATCTGTCTGAAATAATTATTTTATGATAAACGTTTGCTTGTCATTAAAAGGCATAATAGCTTGAATTTTCCTTAGATATGTCATGTACCGGTAAATGAACAGCCTAGGTTCACATATGAACTGCTCAATTTATTCAGGTTAACTATGACATATTATAGTTGTCATTATAATATCTGATTCCTTAAAGAGAACCTGTCATTTGGAAATTATGACTGAATAAAACACCATTATCTGTACAGAGGAAAATCTATTTTGCACAGGTCCTGATGCAAAGTGTGAAGTAATTAATGTAAGGAAGATTCTTTCTATCATTTAGAAAGAATCTAGCATGCAGATGGATAGATGAGAATTGCAGAACTCACTAGCAAGGAAAAATATCTCAGCACCAGAAAGGAAAGATTGCATGGTCTTTATAGTGTAAACTACTAGACTTGTTTAATAAAAAAAAAAAAAAGACTGTACTCATATATGATACACGAAAACGTAAAAAACTGTGCATTTAGCTGTTAATGTGTAGTGCATTATTAAAGTTATTAATCCATTGTGTGGTATACTGCCTCCTGTCATTCAAATGTACATCTATTAATGTGTCATAGTGGTCACAAACAATCTACAGTACATACACCTTAACCAGTTTAAGTAGGATAAAACAGCACATCTTTATACGGTAGTGTAAAGACAAAGGTTAGCTGGTCCATAAATCTGACTGGTTTTATCCTATGCATCATAGGGTCCAAGATCAACCACAGGGCAGTGGTGAGTAATATTAGAACGGGGGTCAGCAACCTGTAGATCGCAATCTACCAGTAGATCGCGTCCAGGTGACTGGTAGATCATGGTCTGGGCTTGCTTACCTGCTATTCCGGAGCATCAAACAGAGTGCGATGCAGAGGGACTACTTGTAAAGTTAAGGCTGTAGTAGGGAGCAAGAGATGCATAAGCCGATACCCCCTCTGTAGTATTGGCTCCTGTCCTATGTGGAGTGATACCAACTGCACTTCACCTCTTATCTTGTCTAGCGGCCCCCAGAGTGGTTCCAGCAGCAGGAAAGAACAGATCTTCAGGTCAGTGTGAAGCTATACACTGGACAGAATATGGCTGATTTCACAGTTATGTGCTGTGGTTTACCTACACCGCGGGTGCAGTGCAGTGTACCTGCAGCTTTCCTGCGGGTTCACTGCACTTACTCATAAACTTCTATTATATCCTGCTGTTTTACCACCCCCCAACTTTACGTGTGAATGAGCCCTAAGGGGTCGCTGCTGAATGCAACTAAGGGCTCATCACAAGTGCAGCAGGCACTGCTGCTTCTCTGAAAAGCGATCCGAGAGTGTATTGACAGGTAGTGAGGATATGTTGCCTCCTCACTACCTGATTTAAATCCACAATTGCCATGCAATGTGACATGGTAGTACAGCAATTAGAATTGTAAATCAGGAGCAAGGAGGCGGCACTGTCCTCGTGATCTTTTGCTTCTCTCATGTTGTTCAGGTAGATCTCCAACTCTTTAAGGTTGCCTACCCCTGTATTAGAACATAATAAAAAACAAAAAATCAAAAGACAGGATTTATAGTAAGGTAAGCTAAAAGTCAGAAGGAAAGTATCAGACAGAGGAGATCAAAAAACAAGTCAGGTTGGGTAGCCAGGTAATCAATGTTTAGTTCAGCATACAAACACAAAACACACAATAGCCATAACCAGAGAATAAGCTGGAAGTGACTCTGATCAAGTAGTACATTTAAAGTAAACACCCATTTTACACAGAGTAGTGCATGCAAAGTGCAGTCTCCAGCAGATGACAACAGCAAAATAGTAGAATGTGGTATACACGATATAGCACCCTGGTGTTAGGCAGGGTTACTAACAAATGTAGTTTGCTTGGCGGTAACCAGCCTGGCTGATTGTTAGGGAGATCTTTTCCTAAATCTGGGTTTGATGCACCTCTCTCTTATGTCACTAGGTGGCATTGTTACCTGTGGCATTAGATTGACAAGGGCTTAGTAAATCTGGACTAGGAGTAGAGGGGTTTCTTTGCCCTTGGTCTGCTGGGAAAGCCTATTTATTCGGGAGGGATCAGGTGATCAAGGTTCGGTGCCACCTGAACGGCTGCTAGGCCAGAAGCCTTAGGCCTATACCAGAGTACCTGGCTGCTAGGCAGTCTTAGGCCTATCCAGGTTGGAAGTAAGCAGCGTGGGGTTAGGGCTTCAGGCTTGGAGCCCAACCAAGTTGCAGGGGGTTCTGCCGGCTGGAGGTAAAGGGGGCACAGTCGCCAGCAAGGGACAATCTCTACTGTTATCAAAGGCCAGGTTCTGCGGAGAGACTGAGGAAGTACCAGAGCAGCTCTTTTCACTAGCCAGGGATGGTGAAGCATAGCCAAGCCAGGGACCCAGCAGAACAGTGTGGGTGACACTTGCAGAGGATTCAGCAGGTTAGCTGAAGAGCCAAGTCAGTGACCCAGTGGAACAGTGTGGGTGACACTCCGAAGCCACAGCGGGATAGTTGTAAAGGAGCTCAAGGGATCCAGTGGTGGCTGGGATCTGAAGAACCTAGTGAAAGACTGGAAGCTCAGTGATCTACAATGGGATACTGTGAGTTGTGATCTGTATTGAAGTTGAAGTTACCAGATCAGTTGATATAGGAGACTGCGGTCTACAGATACAGTTTTCTGCAATTCAGCTTAAAGGGCCCCGCAACGGTATAGCTGTTCTTCTATTCCTATTTTTGTCTCTGAGTATTTTGCATCTGCCTAAGGGTGTTTAGGCCCTAACCCTCTCTCCCCAGTTCTATTAAGAGACAATACATCTCTTTTTGCCTTCTCAAAGTGTCTGGTGCCCAACGTACTCTAACTACACCACACCCACTATGCCTAACCAACACTGTGAAGATGAATGTCAGCTCTCCCTGACTCTGGAGGTCACCATTAGGCCTCTAGGGGTTGGTGCCGTGGCTACAACAAGAAAACACAGTCAGCTTTTTAGGCTAGGGGGATTTCCAATGTGCACCATTTCATTTTCTGCAGCTGACATTCCTCTCCCAGCTGCCACCACCCTTGTTTTAGCATCCCTGAACAGCTACGGGTCTACCAGTTTGGATTTACGTGGACCCAGAAATATGCAGTGACCGTATAGAACCGTTCTTCTATGTGTTATCTGCCTGTTCTGATCTCTTTGCATTGATTGTGAAATTGGAAAACTTTAGAGCATAGAAAATATATATTACAGTACAAATAGATATGTACAGCAGATCTCACCATGTAAACCACTATACTTAACAGAAGCACACTATAATCTGGCTCATTTCCTGTTTTTGTGTGCCTGTGTGCCAATGTGCTGTCTCTCTGGTTTCATAATGTTTTGCATTTACTATTTTGTGGATTTCCCCATCATGACACGCTGTAACTGCTGTGATCCAGATTATAATGTACATGTCACGATGTGTGGGCCAACTTCCTAGATATGGGCTGTGTAATTTTATATCTGATTGTTGTATCACCATCCTCACTTGCCCCTTACTGATTCTGACCAGTCTCCTAGGGACCCTGGATACTCTCCTGATCTCACAAAGGTCCAACTGCTACTCTGAGTGAAAGGTGTCTAAGTTCTATGCCAATACCCTCACTTAAGTGACATGCCCTGACCATATTTATCTGGGTGATATTTATTCATTTCATGTGAAAGCAGGACTCCCAATGAGCAGACAACTGCACACTATACCTTAAAGAATATATTGCTATGCTTATCAAACCCAACCAAGCTCCACCCCAAGAGGTCTTTGTATAGCTGGTAAAACATGCCACTTGACTGGAAAGCCAACAAGACATACCTGTCAGTCATGAATACCTGTAAGTCAGGTTACCAACCTCTCATAATTTATTTTTACTGGCAAACCGTGACATTTTTACTGACACAGCAAATTTATACTGAATACTGTACATCAAATATGACAGAAACTCTTATGAGAAACAACGAATAAAAATACTATTTAAAAAGTATAAACAATAAAATATTCATCTGCCAAGCTTTATAATTAAAAAGTCAAACCAGTGTGACAAAATGTAGGCATAACTGGGTTTTTGAAAGAGTGAAGACATCACATGATAATGAGAAATAAGCCCTGCAATGTGTGCTGCAACAAATGGTAGGCATACCCAGATTGCACCTATCAGTGTGGATGGCTTAAAGGGTGACTTTTGTGGGGGGAAAAAATAGCAAAATAAAAGGCTACCTATGGAGGTGTTCTCTACACAGAATGTGTACCTTATATATTTTCCTCTTTAGAGCCCTGCAGGTGCAGCAGCTAATGAGATATTAGATTTTCTTACCACATGGACACAGACAAACACACAGGGATTTCTTCAGAATAAGGCCCCTTTCACACTGTGGTGGTGGGTGTGTCGGCAGTAAAGCGTCGCTATTTTTAGAGGCACTTTACCGCCAATTTTGTGGCACTATTCGGCCTATAGCGGGGCGCTTTTACCCCCCGCTAGCAGCCAAGAAAGGGTTAAAACCACTGTAAAGAGCTGCTGCAGCAGCACTATGCTGGTGGTATAGCCGTGCTGCCCCATTGATTTCAATTGGCAGGAGCAGTGAAGGAGCTCATTCAAGCACATGGTGCTCTGCTTGGTACTGGAGTGGAAAAAGATGCTTTGTGAATGAATGAATATAAGCCTTTAACTTTGTACCCTTAAAGTGGCCCTGTCACACGGGGTCAATTGTAAAAGCCTGGACTTTAAAAGAAGAACACCTATGCTTGTTTCCAGAGGCCCGTTTCTAGAAACTTCAATGCTTTACTGCATCCTAGCTGTGCGAATATATGTTCCTCCAGCTGCTTGCTAGGGTTCCTCTACCATCTCACAAGTCACTACAAGTCATAGAATAGCAGGACTAACTTCAGCATGAGATGGGAAATGCAGGTATTCAGCATACCCAAGGTGTAGAATATCTGAATTAGCTGAGTATCAGCAAAAGGCACTGAAAGGTCGAGGCAGAGTGTCCCTTTAAGTTTTATAGCACTGTTTAATGTGCAGCAGAGAGAGAGAGATTGATTCTGTTGCTCAGTGGCAGTGTTTACTCAGTCCTGACTCCTGGACTTGTCCCAGCTTGACCCCAACAAAGCTGTATAATGCACTTGGCTGTTGCCACTTGATGTTGTACTTTTCCCACTCCCTGCCTGACAATGTAATGTTAAATATTGCCAAGCCAGCAGCCCAGCAGGTAAAATCAATGGGATGAGAGGTGGAGCATGTGCAGATCCTCTGTTTCCTCTATTACACCTGGTAAGCCATTTGTACTGCCAGAAAAGTGCCACTGCCACTTGTAAACACAGACGCTGGCAGAGGAAGTCTTCCACAATTCTCTCCCTCTATAGCTCTAACTGATGGCATTACCTAATAGTGGAAATCTTCTTGTGATGACTTCTTTGTCTACAAGAGGCAGAGGCAAGTCAGTGAGCATTCAGAACATGGTTGGCTATACACAAGCAGATAAAAGCTTTGGGCACTGATTTTGATAGGCCTCGAAGTGTTTAGGTAAAAGTTCAGTGATGAGGGCTTCTGAGCTTTTGTATAACAAGCAGAGATTTTCTTGAGTTACCAAGCCAACTTGTTAGGGCTGTTACTAATTAAAATTTTCGTGTTCGATTAATCAACTAATTTAGATTAATTATAACGCACATACAGATCTAACTACTTTTAGCTGATCTCCTTGCATTGCAACTCTGCATTAGTCAGTGGTAAATGTGGTATACACTATATACAGTCACCCGACACTAGTTAGTTTCCACAATCCATGACTTAACTTCACAGTTCACACAAATACGTTTCAAATTCAAACTGTAGCACTGATGTAAGTAATTATTTTTTCCACAGTAGCCTGACAATCCCTCCACTTCCGATCTAACTAATCACTCTCACCTTATGGCATGGACCTCTGTGCAAACAGGTGGTCATGCAAGCGAGTATCAAAAGGGTTAACACAGACCATAAACTTCTCTCACGTCTCCTTAGATCTCAGAAAGGACGCCAGGTCATGGGTAGAAAGAAATTATCTAAGTGCTCACCGCTTAAGTTTAAGATTGAATTTTTTTTGTTCAAACACAAACTACTCACATAAAGATGATAAAAACACAGCATGTAAAGCCGACAATCGTGTTAGTTCCATAGGGCAGCAGCGGGTGACGTCATGCGTAGCTCCTCCCCCGTACGTGTTAAGTTCAATCTGAACTTCAACATCACCAGACTCCTCCCCCTTCCCTTCGTTAGCAGACAGAGCCACTTGGGGGAGGGGGGAGGAGTCCGGTGACGTTGATGTCCGTGACGTCACCGGATCTCCGACGGAACTCCCTGAAGACCCGGAAAAGCCGGCGGAGAGGTGAGTACTGAACAAAAGGATTTTAATCGTTCAAAAAAATTACCTATTAATCAAGGAATTAATCTTTAATTTCCACAGCCCTAAATTTAATAATGGTTTATCTTTGGTCTCTGGTTCTGACTTGGTTGCTCTGACTCCTTATTGATATCCACTGCTGAGGAGATCTGTATTTGGCTACTGCTTCTTCTGGCAATCCTTCCATAAGCTCTTGAATTGTTCCTAGTAAACCTGTCACAAACTAAGGTAAATCAACCAAAATTATTATGATAAACATGTTTGAGCATATGTTACCTACAGTGAAAAACACCTGTCAGAATGATCCCTAATGCCAGAGATATCATAGCTAAATATATATGCCAACCAGATATTTGTCATACTGTGTTTTGTCAGACACAGTTGTTTTACTTTCATTCATGGTAATTGGTGATCTTGATTAATTTATTTTTTGTTGAATTATTACATTTTGCTATTAATAAATATGTTTTTAGTCAATATACCACAAGTATCTAATTTATCATCTCACGCTTCTGCCAGGTTTGAGTGTGTAGTATATTTTTCCTTTAAATTCGTTTTTAATCTTAATCCCCTGTGCATTTTCTACAGAGGTATCAACACTACTGCCTAATGGAAACCTGCAATCTTTTCAGTGATATTTAATTTTAATGTGAATGTGACCAAGTTTGTTCTGTTTCAAATGCTGTTTTATGCATTGACATACCTCCTTTAGATCTCGATCCATCCAGACATTATGGCCACATGCTGATTTAGCAAAATCCAGGTGCTCCGTATTTGATCCCCTAGAGCCCTCTTGCCTCTTCTTCTAGCATGCCACATAGCAGATCCCTTATAGATTTAATTCAGGTATGTAAATAATTTCATGTTATGTATATGTAGGTAATTTAATTATACAGTAGATGATTATGGCATTACGGTAGTAATATATCTATTGGGTATATAATCATTTATGCTAGTATGTCATTTGCAGATACACCTCCACATTATACACCTCCACACATATTTGTTTTCCTCATGTTTTGCCTCTCAGCGCTGCTGATCTCTTGCAGCATCTTTCATCCACTCCCTGTCTAAATATATGTGCATTTTGTGCATCCAGTGCAGCTTTATGTCATTGCTATGTGTATTGGATCCAGAGTCTAGTCTCGGGAGGGGCACTGCCAGAAAATAAGGTGAACTGTATTTAACTTATCATACAGTCCAGCCATCCGCGATCACTCCCCACAGAGATAGAACAGTGGTCTGCCGATGTAAAAAAAGGAAGACTGCTGTTCTGTCAGAGATGCTAACCAGGAACACGGATCACTCTGTTAATCTAGTGAATCCATCCCCCACACAGTTAGCAAGTTCCCCTGATGTTGACCCCTTCCCAGCCAGTGTCATTAGTACAGTGACAGTGCATATTTTTAGCACTGATCACAGTGCACTGATCACAAAAAGTGTCAAAAGTGTCAGTTAGGTGTCCGATCTGTCTGCCGCAATGTTGCAGTCCCGCTGATCGCTGCCATTACTAGTGAAAAAAATGCCATAAATGTATCCCCTATTTTTTAGATGCTATGACTTTTGTGCAAACCAGTCAATATATGCTTATTGTTTTTGTTTTTACCAAAAATATGTAGCAGAATACATATTGGCCTAAACTGATGAACATTTTTTATAGTAAAAAACATTGCTCTGACCCAGTTTCCTGTTGATGACAACAGCTGAATAGGTCTGTGCATTGAGCATCAGCACAGTTACTTATAGCCTCTACCAGAAATGTACATGTGTTATGCATTGTGAAATGTTTTTCTGTATAATGCCTTCATTACAAGGCCTTTTTTTTGCTTCCAGTGCTGTGATACCATGACTGACAATTACTCTGGCTTGAAACACTGTACCCAAATGAATTTCAAATATTTTTTTAGACATACAAAGCTTTTGTTGGTTCTTATTAATAACAGGCTTTTTATTTTCTACTATATACTCTATTCAAAAATACAAATATTTAAAAAAAAAAATGATTCCCCTTACTTTCTGTTAAAATACAAATTTCCATACTTTGCAAATACCCTAAAAACAAACTTTTCTAAAAAGTACACACCCCAAGGTAATATCATTTTTGCACAAGTTTTTGAAATTGAAGAAAAATGCTGCCATTGAAGTGGATAAAACACGAAGCTTGGCATTGGTGCACTAGATACAGCGCATACATGTCATATACAGAGGGAGGGGGTAATGAAGGGTTTAATGTGCAAGTCAAATACAGTGAGAGAATGGTGATTTTGTGCAGGATAAAGGAGGTGAATGGTTAAAATACAGATCACTGAAGATACAGTATGGAAATCATATGTATACAAGAGAAGGGGGGTGAAAGGGTTAAAAAATTGTACAGTACTTGCACTTACTGCTCCCATGATCCCATGTACAGTGATCAGGAACTAACGAATCAGTCTTTCCTCTCTGTCCAACTTTCCTACAGTGTTTAAAGCTGTTATCACTGTGACTGAACTTGCAGTGACCCCAAGGTATAGAGCTGCTTGAATTGGCTCTATACACAGTGTTTATGGATGGCTCCATTCAAACTGCCCATTGCCTTTTTCTACTGTGCTGTTTATAAACCTTACTGCAGAAATAAGCATCCACCACTTTCACCATTTTAAAGACATACTGTGGTAGGCAAGTTGTAAAGGAAGCATAATCATTCAAATAAAGGCGCTGCAAGGAATATCATCACTGATTTAAAGATATAAAAAATGTACAGAAAGTTATAAATAGGATAATAAAGAGAAAATATTGAATCTAGTCATTATAACAGACATACAGCCAATCCAAAACTCTCTACACCCAGATAACAAAAGTAATAGTTCACCTACCCACTCCATTATTTATTACTAAACTTCATTTAGTAGAGCATACTAATGGCTAATGTATGCTTTATCTTATGGGCAACACAATGATATTGCTAGCAGCTATAGCAGCCAGTAGTAATCACATGTAAGAAATTTGACAGGCTGGTTGCACCCTAGTCGATCAATGGATCAACTTGGGCACAACCAGCCTGCCCCTTGTGAGATAGTCTACTGAAGCTAAAACTCAATTAACTCCTTAACATTCTACATGGGAGACACTGATTTCCAATATTTTCAACTGAAATTATCAAATTATGACTATGGCTGTAGGTATACAACATGACAGTGTGACAGTGCAGAAGAGTAATTAGGAGATAGGAGCAGAGTGTTGTCCACCCTATAACAGGAGATGCTTGAACAAGGACCTTTGTGACAGAATCTCTATGCATTATTTTACCAAAATCTGCAGATTTAGAAAAAAAATGAATGACTTCTGAAATTACATAAACTGACCTTTATGATATTTCAGTGATTTTCTTTACATTTTTTTTTAAGTTAAAGAGGAGGGCCGGGCAAAAAAAAAAAATTAAAAGTCAGCAGCTACAAATACTGCAGCTGCTGACTTTTAATAATCGGACACTTACCTGTCCCGGGGTCCAGCGATGCGGGGGAACGAGACCCCCCCTCGTTCCCCGCTCCGCTCACGACGCCGGCATTCTTAATGTGGGAACCCGGCGGGCACCCACTGCGCATGCGCGAGCGGCGCCGTGCGCCGTGATTCGACGCTCACTCATCTGGGACACATGACATGTCCCAGATGACTGTGCGTTGCCTACAGGAAGTGACTTTTAGCCCGGGCAATGAAGGTGGCAGACTTCGAGGGACCCCCTAGCAACAGGCATTTAGAGGTGAGTAAAAAAATTTTTTTTTTTTCCAATTATTTTTTTTTAATTTTTTTTTATGATTTTTAAGCCCCTTTTTGTTTTTTGGCTGCAACCCCACTTTAATGTCAGGTGGCTGTTTCAAAACAAAGCAAATGAAGAAAACAAAATGGAAAGGGAACTTCTGAAATTATTCCCATTGCTTTAGAGTGACTACTCTGCAAGACTGGTCAATGCGGACTGATTTAAGTTTCAGGAGAATTCATTCCTTTAATATTTTTTTTACATCAATTGCATATGACTACTTTACTTTGCTCATGGTGCTTTTCCCCAAAATCTAACACAAGACGAGACCTACCAAAGGGAATTGGCTGTGTGGTGCTTTAGATGGCAAAGTCACAATCTTGTTGACCTATATTCCTTGTAAAATATTTGTTATTTTTTTCAGAGATGTCTCTTCATAGTGAATAAATACTGAATGAATGTGCTGAGCTTAGTGGTCATTAAAATTTGCTTCATCTCAGCTTTTTAAACCTGCTCTGATCTTATTTTGCTCTGTCAGCTTAGCTGGTTTATTTTATCAAATGCAGCAAGATCACAGTTATTACAGTTTTAGCTGTATAACTTTTCTCTTTGATGTAATATGCTTTTTCCATCCTTGCATAATCAAATTTGCATTATCCAATAACGAAGTGAAGCTGCATTATTTGGTAAACTAAATGTTTGCTCTTCACTTTGACGACAAGGATTGTGCCTGGCCCAAGGCCCAGGAGTAATATCTTATTCTTCACATAGCTAGGTCTCCTCTGTGCCTTTTCTGCTTTATTGGTGGACTTGATGTAATCTGTCCCTGAAGACAGGAATTTTATTTACATCTCCAAAGCATCTCGGATAGACACCAGTTTGACTTAGTTTGGATTATGTACTTTGAATTAGCTTTTATTAATAAAAAAATCCCTAGTGACAGTATGTGATTGTGTGCTGTGAACAACACACATTAAAGTAAAGTTTTACATTTTTGCAAAGGTAACAAATATTTTTTAATTAAAAAAGAACATGATGAACAATGAATATTAACGCATTAAAAATGAAGTATGGTTTCAACAAATGTAAAATTATTACTTTTTCCCCATGACTGCCTATCTATCATTATATATTTATATCTAGATATAGATATATATCTATATCTAGATATAAATATATATCTAGATATATATCTAGATATAGATATATATATCTATATCGATATATATTATATACCATTTTTGTTTTCTATGAATTTTAAGTTTTGTTCTGGGTCCTGGAGCCCAGAGGCTTTGTAAAACTTTGGGTAGAATAAACCCTGCATTCCTAGGTCCACATCTTACCCGGTAACAAGACCTCATTAACAGTCTCAGCTGTCCACAAACAGCTCTTTCTCACTCTCATTGCTGTAGGAGCCCCCTACTATGGTAAAAGACTAGGGATGAGCTTGATGGAACGCCCCATAATGCACTGCAAGATCGCAGTGCATTGCTGTATGATGATTGGCCAAAGCATGCACCTGACCTGCATGCTTTGGCCAATCACAGTGCGCTCTGCTAAGAGAGCCATAATTGGATAAAGGGCGGGTGCCTTTGGCCAATCATGGCTCAGGCGGACTAAGTCCACACCCCACACTTTATAAGGCTGCTTACATGGCGATCGTGTGTAGTGTTAGCGTGGACAGAGAGATAGCTTGAGTTATATTAAGCAGGCGGTAATCTAACGATAAGCATTTTTCTGGTCTAGAATAGAGAACCATGAGTAGCCACTTAACTTGTCTAGCAGGTCCTGAACTCGTGGCAAGAGGTGTCTGTCAGGCATAGTATTATTTAATTTCAATAGTTATTATTGAGTTTAGCCAATGCACAGAAAGAAATGTGAATTGTAAAATAAGGGAAACATAACAATGGTTGCTATAAAAGTACATTAAGTATACGTAACCATTTCAAGAATAGGCAGATGTACCAGAACATGAGAATTACTCAGAGAGAGAAGAACACAGTGAGGACAAATTAAGCAAATAGTATAGTGCATGTGTACCAATGCAGTTATTGGTGTATTACAGAAATTGCTTTAAAACCATTCAAAATATTGAGCCCCCAATTTAGAAGCAGTAACTACCTTGAAGCTGCGAACATGCGCTCGTAGGTATTGTATATTGAAATCATATCCCCTCTCAAGAGAGAATAAGTTCAGTGCTCGCAACCTTTCCTCATAACTAATATCCTCCTGACCCTTTATTAGCTTTGTTGCCCTTCTTTGTACTCGCTCTATTTCCAGTACATCCTTCCTGAGGACTGGTGCCCAGAACTGGACAGCATACTCTAGGTGCGTCCGGACAAGAGCCTCATAGAGCTGGAGAATTATCGTTTTATCTCTGGAGTTGATCCCTTTTTAATGCATGCAAATATTCTGTTTGCTTTGTTAGCATCAGCTTGGCATTGCATGCCATTGCTGAGCCTATCATCTACTAGGACCCCCAGGTCCTTTTCCATCCTAGATTCCCCCAGATGTTCTCCCCCCAGTGTATAGATTGCATTCATATTTTTGCCACCCAAATGCATTATTTTACATTTTTCTACATTGACCCTCATTTGCCATGTAGTTGCCCACCCTATCAATTTGTTGAGATCTTTTTGCAAGGTTTCCACATCCTGCGGAAAAGTTATTGCCCTGCTTAGCTTAGTATCGTCCGCAAATGCAGAGATTGAACTGTTTACCCCATCCTGCAGGTCGTTTATGAAAAAATTGGATTGGCCCCAGCACTGAACCCTGGGGGACCCCATTACCCACCCCTGACCATTCCGAGTACTCCCCATTTATCACCACCATCTGAACTCGCCCTTGTAGCCAGTTTTCAATCCATGTACTCACCCTATGGTCCATGCCAACAGACCTTATTTTGTACAGTAAACGTTTATGGGGAACTGTGTCAAATGCTTTTGCAAAATCCAGATACACCACGTCTACGGAAGGCGTTATGGCAATTTAATCATCTTAAAAGCGGCAAGCCTGCCGGACCATGTGTGATGAAAATTGGAGAGATTTTCAAGGTCCTTGAGGGAGGCAGTTTATAAAGGGGGTGTAGTTAGCCTGGAATAGGGAGAACACCGATTTGGTTAGTTTGATTCCCAGATAGGATATTGAGTCATTAGCCCAGATATATGGATACTGCTTACTGAGAATTGTTGCTCTGAGGAGAGTCCCAAGGGAAGTATACAGGATTTAGAAGCATTGACCTTATAATAGGATATATAGCTAACCATTTCAAGAGTTTTCCCTTACCGATGCCAGGGAAGGCACAGGGTTTGACATAATAAGAATAACATCATCTGCAAACAAATTTATTTTGTGTTCTTGAGAACCGATTGATTAATTTCCTTCATGGATCTAATTTTTAGGGATGACAGAGGTCAACCTTGTCTTGTCAACCTTGTCTTGTCCCATTTGTAATGTTAAAGGGTGTGGATAGCATTAATGAGCAATAAACTTGAGACGAAGGGCAGGAATCTAATGCTAAGATTGCTGATAGTATGTGGCCCTGAAATCCAAATTTCTCAACAGGTTCAGGTATCTCCAGTAGGCTCTATCAAATGCCTTTTCTGCATCTAAAGAAAGAAGCAAAGAAGGCACTCCATGAGACTCAGCGCAGTAACTTATGTTTATCGTCCTGTGGCATTGGACTTTTGATACCCTTTTGTGAAACCTTATTGGTCATAGGGATGATCCCTTAGCTGGGTGGTTGAAGCTGTTAGCATTGATTGACAGGATTTTGATGGTCATGTGAAGGTAGTGATGATGATGGACATAAAGAAGATGACTTTTGGATCGTTTATGTTCTTGTCCTCAAATTAGATACCCCAGAAAAGTGGGGTGCAAATGTGAAGTTGTGAAAACATGTGAAAGTGGTATTCTTTGAGCAAACACTTCAGAAGGTGATGAATAGCAATTGGGTGTAGCTTCTGCCGTAAACTGAAGAGACAAAACAAAAAAAAAGTAATAAAAGGGAGAAAAAAAAGAAAAAAATTTACTCCTAGATCACTCTTTATGAGATCAGGCACAACCTGTGCCAAGGAATGTGAGAGAGGGGTAAAGAGTTCTTGAGACCGAGTGTAGCTCGAGTATACATCACACCAGGCCTCCCTTAATTTGGATATTCCTGCGTCTTCTAATTAGCATGAGTGAAGTCTGTGGATCATTGGGGTAAAGGATGTGCTTGCTGGTT
Source organism: Lithobates sylvaticus (assembly GCA_028564925.1). Lineage (NCBI taxonomy): Eukaryota > Metazoa > Chordata > Amphibia > Anura > Ranidae > Lithobates > Lithobates sylvaticus. The sequence continues at coordinate 157,284,486 of CM053027.1, read as the reverse complement.
CCCTTTCAAGCTCTGTTCCCTGGGGATAGTGGCAGATTAATCAGGAATAATGTACCAGCCTTGCAAGAGACGTAGCCCATCTGGAACCAAAGCCACAGTGTGCTTGGAGCCGTTATGAGTAATGGAGATCTTGGCCAGTGCTATACATTAATATTGCATATGGTGCTTGCGCAATGCCTTAGTAATGGTATTTAGCTGTCTATGGCAATTCAGGGTGTGTTGGGATAGGTCCGCAAAAATGATCTGCAGTTGGCTTTAGGGATCAGATAAGGTGCCCAATGCTCTTGTTTTCTGCATAAATTGTTCCTGTACGTGGTAGAAGTGGACCCGTATAGGATCACATCTTGTGGTACCGTTTCGGAGAGAAATGTGGGTTTGGGTAACCTGTGAATCCAGTCAATGATCAGCTAAAATGTTCAGGTCAGGCAGTATAGCTTTAAACAGGCCATGCATATATGGGGATAAATCAGAGGGCTGTGCCGATTCCGGTATTCTGCATATTTTTTATGTTGTTGCGGCGAGACCTATTGTCACGTACCTGGTGGTGCGAGCCCGAGATTGCAGGGAGAGGCCTCCCTTGCGTCTCCCACTCCTGGTCCCCTGGTGTGGGAACAGGAGAGCCAGGAGTGAGGAGGAGCACGGGTGCCTGGCAGGATCAACAGACCGGTGGGAAGGAAACAGGTTAGCTGAGCAGGCTGGATCTCTGGGAAGCAGGCTCACAGGTAAACCGGATAGCAGAGCTGGCAGGATCACAGGAAAGCAGGCTCACAGGTAAACCGGATAGCAGAGCTGGCAGGATCACAGGAAGCAGGCTCACAGGTAAACTGGATAGCAGAGCTGGCAGGATCACAGGAAAGCAGGCTCACAGGTAAAACGGATAGCAGAGCTGGCAGGATCACAGGAAGCAGGCTCACAGGTAGACTGGATAGCAGAGCTGGCAGGATCACAGGAAAGCAGGCTCACAGGTAAACCGGATAGCAGAGCTGGCAGGATCACAGGAAGCAGGCTCACAGGTAAACTGGATAGCAGAGCTGGCAGGATCACAGGAAAGCAGGCTCACAGGTAAACTGGATAGCAGAGCTGGCAGGATCACAGGAAGCAGGCTCACAGGTAAACTGGATAGCAGAGCTGGCAGGATCACAGGAAGCAGGCTCACAGGTAAACTGGATAGCAGAGCTGGCAGGATCACAGGAAAGCAGGCTCACAGGTAAACTGGATAGCAGAGCTGGCAGGATCACAGGAAGCAGGCTCACAGGTAAACTGGATAGCAGAGCTGGCAGGATCACAGGAAGCAGGCTCACAGGTAAACTGGATAGCAGAGCTGGCAGGATCACAGGAAAGCAGGCTCACAGGTAAACTGGATAGCGGAGCTGGCAGGATCACAGGAAGCAGGCTCACAGGTAAACTGGATAGCAGCGCTGGCAGGATCACTGGAAAGCAGGCTCACAGGTAAACTGGATAGCAGCGCTGGCAGGATCACTGGAAAGCAGGTTCACAGGTAAACTGGATAGCAGAGCTGACAGGAACTGGACAACGGCTTGGCAGGTAAGTTCACAGGTAAGCTTGGATAGCAGAGCTGACAGGAACTGGACAACGGCTTGGCAGGTAAGTTCATAGGTAAGCTTGGATAGCAGAGCTGACAGGAACTGGACAACGGCTTGGCAAGCAAGTTCACAGGTAAGCTTGGATAGCAGAGCTGACAGGAACTGGACAACGGCTTGGCAAGCAGGCTCACAGGTAAGCTTGGATAGCAGAGCTGACAGGAACTGAACACAGGAAACGGAACCACAGAATGGACTGGAACCAACAGGTGAACAGGCTCGTTACAGAGGGTCAGACTGCAGACTGGACAAAGGCTAAACAAGGAACCAAAGTTCATCAAGAAGTCAGGTAATGAATCTGAACTAGAGCAAGGTACAAGGGATCAGGCAGGAGGATGGTCACTGGAAGCTGGGGTCTGGTACAGGCAGAAAGCAGGATAGTCTTTATGGCAAGCCGGGTCAAAGGAACAGGTACAACAGAATCAGGTTTCTTTACTACACCACAACGCTGTAGAGCAGACAGCAAAGACCGTCTGCTCAAGTCAGGCTTAAATAGGCCGGCTGGTGCTAACTAGGGCGCGCGCCCGTCTCCCTGTGCGCGGTTGTGCACGTGCCCGCGCCCGGGCGCGCATGCGCATGCGCAATGGAATCTGAGGGCCAGGACGGCCCGGGTTTAGATTTCTGGCAGGATCTTCATGACATTGCCCCCCTCCTAGGGGCAACCTCCGGGTGCCCCTCTGGGCAAACCTCTCAGGGTGAGCTCTTTTGAAGGCTTGAACTAGACTCTTAGCATGGATATTACACTCGGGCTCCCAGGAATTTTCTTCAGGACCATATCCCTTCCATTTGATCAAAAACTGGTTCTGATTTCTCCTTTTTCTAACATTTAGTATGGCCTCTACCTCATATTCTTCCTCGCCATCTACCAAGACTGGGTCCGGGGGTACCGTCCTTCTGTTGGAAAAGGGGTTGGAAGTGGAGGGCTTTAACAGGGAAACATGAAAGACTGGATGGACCTTGAGGGAATCAGGAAGTTCCAACTCATAGGCTACTTCATTAATCTTTCGTTTGACTGGAAAGGGACCTAAGAACTTAGGGCCCAGTTTCTTTGAGGGACAAGCCAATTTCAGATTCAAGGTGGAGAGCCACACTGTGTCACCCGGTGCCAGTACCAATTCTCCACGCCTCTTTCGGTCAAAGACTGTTTTGTTATGTTCCTGGGTCCGGGCCATGGTGTCCTGCAGGAGTTGGTTATTGGAGGCAAAGAAGTCAATCTTCTCCTGGACTGCGGGCACAGTACATTCAGGAAGAGAATTGGGCAAAAAGGAAGGATGAAAGCCATAGTTGGCGAAAAAAGGTGTCTGTTGGGTGGCCGAGTGGATAGCATTGTTATATGCAAACTCGGCAACTGGTAACAGGGAGATCCAATCGTCTTGGGAGAAGGAAGAAAAGCATCGAAGATATTGTTCCAGGGTCTGATTGGTTCTTTCGGTCTGCCCATTGGTTTGAGGGTGATAAGCGGAAGAAAACGACAGCTCAATATTGAGGGCCTTGCAGAGTGATTTCCAAAACCGAGAGGTGAATTGTACCCCTCGGTCGGACACTATGTTGGCTGGTACCCCATGGAGTCTGATGACTTCTCGGATGAACACTTGTGCGGTTTCTGAGGCAGAAGGGGTACCCTTCATGGGAACAAAGTGTGCCATTTTTGACAGACGATCAACTATCACGAAGATCGTAGTGTGGTCCTCTGCTGGGGGCAGTTCCACAATGAAATCTATAGACAGCATTTTCCAAGGGCGATCTGGAACTGGTAATGGCTTGAGTAAGCCCCAGGCTTTGGTTCTGTGACTCTTGCTCCGAATACACACAGTGCATGTTTCCACAAATTTCCTGCAGTCTTCCCTTAGCTGAGGCCACCAGAAGGTACGTTGTACCAATTCAGTGGTTTTGGTGACACCAAAGTGTCCGGCAAGCTTGTGATCATGGCACAATTCCAGGACGGTTACCCGCAGACCCTCGGGAATGAAAATCTTATCCCCATGCCACAATATCCCATCCTTGGCCTGCAACCCAGGACCGGGAGTGGGTATGAGGCCACTGGAAGCCCGCCTGAGCTGGGACAGTAGGTCTTCCTGTAGCAGGAGAAAGTTTCCAGGGGCAAGGATAGTGTCTGGAGGGGAACCATCCTGGGATTTGTGATACATACGAGACAGAGCGTCCGGCTTCGCGTTTTTGGAACCCGGACGATATGTCACGTGAAAAGTAAAACGAGAGAAAAATAAGGCCCAACGGGCCTGTCTAGGTTTTAACCTCTTGGCAGTCTTCAGGTACTCTAGATTCTTGTGATCTGTGAAGATCAGGATTGGGTGAGTAGCCCCTTCTAGCAGGTAACGCCATTCCTCGAGGGCGGTCTTTATGGCCAGTAATTCCCGATCCCCCACATCGTAGTTCTTCTCGGCTGGGGACAGTTTCCGTGAGAAGAATGCCACGGGGTGTAGCAGGGCTTTGATGCCCTGTCTCTGGGACAGGATGGCCCCTACCGCTATCTCTGAGGCATCCACTTCGAGGACAAAGGGCAGAGAAGGATCTGGATGCTTCAGGATAGGGGCTGAGGTAAAGAGCCCCTTGAGGGCCTCAAAGGCCCCTTGGGCTTCAGGGGACCAATGAAAACGGGTACCTTGTTTGGTGAGTTGAGTAATGGGTGCCACTATGGCCGAGAATCCCTTGATGAATTTGCGATAAAAATTGGCAAAGCCAATGAATCGCTGGATCCCCTTTTTATCTGCGGGAACTGGCCAGTCCAGGATGGCTGAGATTTTCTGGGGGTCCATCCGGATGCCTCTACTGGAGATGATCAGACCTAGGAAGGGTATGCTTTCTACCTCAAAGAGACATTTTTCTGCCTTGGCATAGAGGCCATGTTGCCGGAGACGGCCCAACACACTTTTAACATGTCCACGATGCAGCTCTAGGGAGGAAGAGAAAATTAGTATGTCATCAAGATAAACAACAGCAAAAACATCAAGGAAGTCCCGAAGTACATCATTTATGAAGGCCTGGAAGGTAGCGGGGGCGTTACAGAGTCCAAACGGCATCACCAGGTACTCGAAGTGCCCAAATCGAGACCGAAATGCCGTCTTCCATTCGTCCCCATCCTTAATACGTATCAAATTGTATGCCCCTCTGAGGTCCAGTTTAGAAAAGATGGAGGCCGTGCCAAGCCTCTGAAACAGTTCAGGTACCAGGGGAAGCGGGTAGCGATTTTTGACTGTGACCTCGTTTAGGGCACGGTAGTCCACACAGGGTCTGAGAGAATGGTCCTTCTTCTCTACAAAAAATATTCCTGCACCTGCAGGAGACGTAGATGGGCGGATAAACCCTTTTTTCAGATTATCATCAATATAGTCCTTTAATTTTCCCTGCTCCACCTCTGTTAACGGAAAAACCCTACCGAAGGGAATCTTGGCCCCGGGAAGGAGTTCAATGGGACAGTCATAGGGCCTATGGGGTGGCAGCACATCTGCCCTTTGTTTACTAAACACATCCAGGTATGCATGGTAGACTTCAGGGATGGACTGACGTAGACCTGCCTCGTTTTCGAGGCAGAGCAGAGCAGAGGGTTCTGCGGGGGCCAAGGAGCCGCAGGACCTTTGGCAGTAGGGAGAAGAAAAGGCCACCTCTCCTGTGGACCAGTTGATGACCGGGTTGTGTGCTTGCAGCCAAGGGATCCCTAGAATGACTGGAAACAGGGGAGAAGAAATTATGTCCAAACATAACAGTTCTTGATGTGACTCTGAGATCACTGTGTGCAATGGGGCAGTCTCCTGAGTCACTGGGCCAGATTTGATGGTGGACCCATCCGCCAGGTGGACAGACAGGCCTTGTTTTCTCAGACGGAGAGGAATTCGATGCCGGGCAGCAAAAGCAGAGTCCATAAAGCAACTGCAGGCACCAGAGTCAATGATAGCTGTGGTTTGTAGGGTCCTTCCTGAGAACTGGAAGGAAACAGAAAGGGCAAGATGAGATGAAACCCCGGTCACAGGATCCACATAACTGGAGAGAATAGTGGGGAACTTACGGAGTTTAGCCGGGCAGTTCCGAACATAATGACCAGGCTCACCACAATACAGGCACAGATTGTTGCTGCGGCGTCTCTGACGTTCTGCTGGGGTGAGAGAAGGCCGCAGGAGTCCAAGTTGCATGGGTTCGGATGCTGAAGAGGCATGAGTAGGTTTAACGGGGGGAGCAGTGCGGAAGTGACTAGGACCCCTGGGGAGCATCCAGGTAGGTCTTGGGGACCCCAAGGTTCGTTCGGCCCTACGCTCCCGTAGGCGCCGGTCAATTTGGATGCTTAGGTCTATGAGGGAATTCAGGGTCTGGGGTACCCCCACTCTGGCGAGCTCGTCCTTGAGTGCGTCTGAGAGGCCCATGCGGAATTGGTGACGGAGGGCAGCATCGTTCCAGTCGGTGTCGGCACCCCAACGCCTGAACTCAGCCACATAGTCCTCTGCTGGTCTTCGACCCTGTTGGAGAGAACGTAAGGCGGCCTCCGCAGTGGTTGAGAGTTGGGGGTCCTCATAAAGCTGCGCCATGGCATCAAAAAAGGTGGAGAGACTGGTCAATGCTGCATCCTTCTGTTCCACGAGACGGTGGGCCCAGATTTGGGGATCCCCAGTCAGTAGGGCTACCACAAAACCCACCTTGGTGGTCTCTAAAGAGAAGGTCCTAGGTTGCAGGGCAAAATGGAGTTCACAGGAGTTACGGAAAGTTCTGAAGCTACCACGGGCACCCGTAAATTTCTCTGGAGTAGGTACCTTGGGCTCAGGTGGTAGCATCACTATAGTCTGGGTAGGTGCAGGCCCCGTTGGGGGTATTGCTGGGTGAGGAGTTCCTTGGGTACTGGATGGACCAGACAGGGCCAGTACCCGTTCCTCCAGCCGGGTATAACCCTGCTGGAGGTTCTTCGCCGCTTCGGTCAGACCTGCCAGGTGTTGGCATAGCCCCTCCATGGCGGGGGCTCCCTGCTCGGGCTCAGACATGGCTGTCTGCTACTGTCACGTACCTGGTGGTGCGAGCCCGAGATTGCAGGGAGAGGCCTCCCTTGCGTCTCCCACTCCTGGTCCCCTGGTGTGGGAACAGGAGAGCCAGGAGTGAGGAGGAGCACGGGTGCCTGGCAGGATCAACAGACCGGTGGGAAGGAAACAGGTTAGCTGAGCAGGCTGGATCTCTGGGAAGCAGGCTCACAGGTAAACCGGATAGCAGAGCTGGCAGGATCACAGGAAAGCAGGCTCACAGGTAAACCGGATAGCAGAGCTGGCAGGATCACAGGAAGCAGGCTCACAGGTAAACTGGATAGCAGAGCTGGCAGGATCACAGGAAAGCAGGCTCACAGGTAAAACGGATAGCAGAGCTGGCAGGATCACAGGAAGCAGGCTCACAGGTAGACTGGATAGCAGAGCTGGCAGGATCACAGGAAAGCAGGCTCACAGGTAAACCGGATAGCAGAGCTGGCAGGATCACAGGAAGCAGGCTCACAGGTAAACTGGATAGCAGAGCTGGCAGGATCACAGGAAAGCAGGCTCACAGGTAAACTGGATAGCAGAGCTGGCAGGATCACAGGAAGCAGGCTCACAGGTAAACTGGATAGCAGAGCTGGCAGGATCACAGGAAGCAGGCTCACAGGTAAACTGGATAGCAGAGCTGGCAGGATCACAGGAAAGCAGGCTCACAGGTAAACTGGATAGCAGAGCTGGCAGGATCACAGGAAGCAGGCTCACAGGTAAACTGGATAGCAGAGCTGGCAGGATCACAGGAAGCAGGCTCACAGGTAAACTGGATAGCAGAGCTGGCAGGATCACAGGAAAGCAGGCTCACAGGTAAACTGGATAGCGGAGCTGGCAGGATCACAGGAAGCAGGCTCACAGGTAAACTGGATAGCAGCGCTGGCAGGATCACTGGAAAGCAGGCTCACAGGTAAACTGGATAGCAGCGCTGGCAGGATCACTGGAAAGCAGGTTCACAGGTAAACTGGATAGCAGAGCTGACAGGAACTGGACAACGGCTTGGCAGGTAAGTTCACAGGTAAGCTTGGATAGCAGAGCTGACAGGAACTGGACAACGGCTTGGCAGGTAAGTTCATAGGTAAGCTTGGATAGCAGAGCTGACAGGAACTGGACAACGGCTTGGCAAGCAAGTTCACAGGTAAGCTTGGATAGCAGAGCTGACAGGAACTGGACAACGGCTTGGCAAGCAGGCTCACAGGTAAGCTTGGATAGCAGAGCTGACAGGAACTGAACACAGGAAACGGAACCACAGAATGGACTGGAACCAACAGGTGAACAGGCTCGTTACAGAGGGTCAGACTGCAGACTGGACAAAGGCTAAACAAGGAACCAAAGTTCATCAAGAAGTCAGGTAATGAATCTGAACTAGAGCAAGGTACAAGGGATCAGGCAGGAGGATGGTCACTGGAAGCCGGGGTCGGGTACAGGCAGAAAGCAGGATAGTCTTTATGGCAAGCCGGGTCAAAGGAACAGGTACAACAGAATCAGGTTTCTTTACTACACCACAACGCTGTAGAGCAGACAGCAAAGACCGTCTGCTCAAGTCAGGCTTAAATAGGCCGGCTGGTGCTAACTAGGGCGCGCGCCCGTCTCCCTGTGCGCGGTTGTGCACGTGCCCGCGCCCGGGCGCGCATGCGCATGCGCAATGGAATCTGAGGGCCAGGACGGCCCGGGTTTAGATTTCTGGCAGGATCTTCATGACACCTATCCTCTATGTCTGCTAATTTATCTTTTATCCACTTAGTGTCATGTGCTTGATCCTCCTGAGCATCAATAATTTAATTCACAGTGGTAGTAAAGTCTCCAATGTTACATTCAAAATGAGAGAATCTGTCCTCTAATACATTTATGCTGTGGCCAAAATTATGCATTAGAGAGAGCATATCAGCTTGTAAAGAACTTCTCAAAGACATTAACATGCGCTTTAGTGTAGTGTCCATCACAGGCTGACCCACAGTGGGAAAGGCAGCTATGGAGTCAGGTTTGGAGCCTTGCAGTGGCAGTGTGGGGGAAAATAGAGAAATGTGGCTCACCTCAGGGGTGGCTACAGTAGAGTCCAGGTGCCTTTTCGATTTAGCTGGGCTGGAGAGACAGGGGTGCTTGGAGGAGACAGCGAGGAGTCCCTGCTGGGTTGTGAGGAAGTGCTATAGTTGTCCTGGGAGAAAGCAGACTGTGTGGACTGCAGAGAGAAGAGAGCTGCGGGTGTTGTAATCAGTGAGCCGGCCACTGCACCATTTTGGCTGCACCTCGCGGCCAGCTGGTACATGTAAGCTGTCAGCTTGCGGGGGAGCTGGTCATCCTTTCTCTTCAGTGACATGGTCGGAGGTGAAGAGGAAGGTGTCACATTTCATTCTCTGAAGTCCACCCATAGTCTCAAGCTCCCATCTTTTTTTTCTTACACAAACTACAGGGGAGGAGTAAGGGGACTGGGATTTTCTTATCCATCACCTTTCCAACAGCTTCCGTAAGTAGACCTTTACTTTCTGGTACAGGGGGGTATGAAGTTACAGGACTTTTGCACTGGTGTCTTATCCATTAAGTTGAAATTGAGCCGCCTAGCACACAGATGTTCAATTTATCTTGCTTTATTCATACCGAGCATTCTAAACCCCCCCACACACGGTCGAAAATTCCGACCACAAAATCCGTCAGATTTTTTCGAACGGATTTTGTACGACACTGGTGTTGCATACACACGGTCGGACAAAGTTGTCGGAAAATCCGATTATTCTGAACGTGGTGACGCTCGTTGTGTACGACGGAACTATGTAGAAGCTAGTAGCCAATAGCTTTGGTCTCGTAATTTGATCTGAGCATGCGTGGCACTTTGTCTGTCGGAATTCTCTACACACGATCGGAAAAAGTCCGATCAGATTTTGTTGTCGGAAAATTTAAGAGCAGGGTCTCAAATTTTTTCCGACAGAAAAAGTCTGATGGAGCCCACACACGGGGGGATTTTCCGACAACATGGTCCAATCAGACATTTCCCGTCGGAATTTCCGACCGTGTGTACGGGGCATTACTCTGTGTTAGGAGCGTGGGTCCTTGCTGTATTCTGTTTGTGGTCTTTTACTAACTCTACCATCAACAACAAAATCCCTCGGGGAAGGGAAATTTCGGTTACCGCAATGCTTGGAAATGCGTCATACTCCGGTAACGGTCCCTCCATGCCGCCTAGCCACCTGCATACCAAGCCTCGCTTTGCTTTTCTACAACATATGGCTGTTCTTACATCTAAGCACTGACCAGCTGGGATCCGAGTGCCCTGCAGAGGAGTGGAGTAATTTTCTTTTAATTCTTTATTTATTTAAAAAAAAAAATGTCAATACAAACATTGCATACTGTAAAACATTTTACTTTACCCTCCCCTATATTCCCCTCCCCCCCTTCCCCCGTCCCTGCCTTGCAAAATATTCCCAGGATCCTCAGAACTTCTATCGTCCCGTTGTTTCGTCGTATCAGTACTTCTATTGTCTAGTTATCTCTTCCCAGTATCTCCATGTCTCTCTGAAATCATCCCAACAGGACCATTTTACCTAATTTATCCCCGTCTTCCCCCCATGATTCTGCATTTTCCCGTTTTTGCCGTAAATTCACTCGCATGAGCCATTCCCCTATTCGCGGGCTCTCCACTTCTGTCCACTTCTTTGGGATTACGTTTTTCGCCTCATTTAGTAGGGTGGGAATTATTGAGTTTCTGTATTGCTTCATGGGCATGTCGGTCCCATGGAACAGTACCACCCAAGGGTCCTCTGGGGTGTTTTTTTTTTTTGTAATAATTTTGCTTAATTCTAATATCTGTTTCCAGTATGTTTTTATAATAGGGCATTCCCACCATATATGTGACATCGTACCTATAGCTCCACAGCCTCTCCAACATGCAGGGGATTTATCTCTTTGTATTTTACTCATTTTTACCGGGGTTATATACCACCCCATAAGGCACTTATAATTGACTTCTATAGTTTGACTGTCCAATGCCGCGCCATGTATTAGTTTTAGTATCTTGTCACATCTGTTTACCGTACAGGGGCTACCCAATTCCTCCTACCATCGCTTGACACCTGGGGGGACGTCTGCATGGCCTTCCTGAATCAACAACTTATATATACGTGATATGTTTTTTCTGGTAGAAGGATGCATGCAAATTTTCTCCATCGCGGTGTAATTTTCACTGCATCGGATTGGTTGCGGTAGTCCGTCTACAAAGTATTTCAGTTGGATGTACTTCCAGGTATCAATCGACATTAACTCCACCTCTTTACTCAATTCGTGAAAAGTGATTAATTTACCTCTTTTAGTGATATCTCTTAAGCGTGCATCTCCCTTTTTGATCCAATTACCCCAAAGTTTACTCCTCCCTGGTTCGAAAAATACATAATTTTTTAGATTTATCAATGGGGAGTTGTATTCCCATTTATTTTTTCTGTGCACCCTATCCCATATTTTCAAAGTGACCCGTGTAATTTCATGTGTTTCTTCTCCTATTAACCTAAATTTTGGTGGGTTCCATATTACGGGACCCCAATCCCTGTTACTAAGTGCGTTTTCTAAATTCACCCATCTTTGTTTCACTCCCTCTTTTGTCCATTCAGTGACTCGTGACAGTGCAATCGTGCTGAAGTATTGTTCGAAGTCTGGCAAGGCGAGCCCCCCCTGTTTTTTCGACCTAGACAAGATTTCTGCTGCGATACGTGTTTTTTTGTTGGACCATATAAATTTAGAGATAATCCCTTTTAAAATTCTGAAAAAAACTTTGTGATGGGTTCATCCATACACATACTGTCCTCTGCTGTCAGTGAGGGGACGGAACTGTTCCTTAAGAAGTTCCTACACTCTTCTCTTTCCGTTAGTGGTGTCGGGTATTTAGTTTTTACGTCGTATAAAGCTTCGTAGTAGGTTCTGAACTCGTTGGCTATATCTTTAGTCAAATTTACCATTGAACCTGTTTTATTTTGTATTTTATCTATATAGTTGGATTCCCTCTTTTTTTTTAGCAGTCTTGCTAGATGTTTACTACTTTTATTTCCCCATAGGTATCTTTCTCTGTCCAGTTTATGGAACCATTTCCTCGCCTCTTGATCCATATCTATTTTTAGTTCTTCTCTTTTGTTTAGTAATCTGTGATAGGTATACGGTTTTCTTGCCTTAACATCCCTGTGTTCCTGTTCTAGCCTGTGGATTTCTCCTACTAGCTGCGACCGAGACTCCCTTTTCTCTCTCTTTTTTCCCGCCCCGATAGAGATGAGGATTCCCCTGATATACGCTTTATGTGCTTCCCAAAGGGAGGCTAGTGATGTCTCCCCTGTGTCATTAATTTCAAAAAAAGTTACAATTTCCCTTCTTTGATTTCTTCCGTATCGACATCGGCCAATAAGCTGTCGTTTAGGCGCCAGGAACTTGACTGTACTTGAGTTCCAGGGAGTCTAATAGTCATTGATACTGGGGCATGGTCCGATAAGGTCATTATTTCAATCTTGGATTCAACAACCTGATCTAGGAATTTATGTTCTATTAAAAAATAGTCTAGGCGGGAATGTGTTCCATGCACTGGAGAGAAAAAGGTAAAATCCTTTAAATTAGGGTGTTGCACTCTCCAGACGTCTAGCAGCTGGCTTTGCTTAATTTAAAAAAAAAAAAATTTTAACTGGCATTGACTCTGGCTTCCTGTTTTTGATGTAGAGTCCATGATAGGGTCCCATCCAAAGTTTAGGTCGCCTGCGATAATCACTACCCCCATCTGGAAGCTTGTCAGGCGTCCCAACACCTGGGATAGGAATCTAGTTGGATTTTTGTTTGGGCAGTAAATGTTTACCAGAGTTACTGTGTTTTCTCCTATTTTGCCTTTTATAAATATAAACCTACCGTCAGGATCCACCAACCTTTCCAATATGGCAAACTTGACATTTTTAGCAATCCCAATGGCCACCCCCTTCGAGCCTCTTGTTGGAGTGTCCCCCTGGAACCATAATGGAAATTCATGGGAAACTAACCTGACCCTACTGTCGAGTGTCAGGTGCGTCTCCTGTAAAAAGATAATCTCAGCCTGATAATTTTGTAGCTCTTTAAATATTTTATATCTCTTCATCTGCGAATTTAGCCCTTTGACATTATACGACAAACACTTCAAATTACTAGCTTCCATATTTCATACCGAGGTTTTGTGCGATTGTCAGACCGTATTAACCAATATTTAAATACTCGTACTTGCAAGGCAGGGACCGTATCCCCCCCTCCCCCCCACCTCTTCCCCTCCCACCCCATCCCCTCTCCCCCCCCCTGCCGCCCTCCCACTCCCCTGGTCGAATTCCGACCATATGTGAGCAGCGAGGTGTCCCTTAGAGATACCTCCTGTCCACTGCACCTCTAGGGTGGAGCTCCGTACCTGGCGATCTGATGCTGGGTCTCCCCCCCCGTCGCTCACATGAAGGGGGGAGAGGGGAGCCAGCTAACCTACGTTTGGGACCGCGGGTCCCCCATCTCACCCCGCCCGCCCCACCTCCCCCTATTTATTCCCCCTCCCCCTCTCCAAAAAAACAAAAAAAAAAAAAAAAAAAAGAAGGAGGGGGGGGGCATTGCCCCACACCTTTCCCTTCCCTTTCTAGTTCCGGTTCTAGGGAATTTTGGGGACCGGGATCCCCAATTCCTCACAGAAATTTTGCATCTCGTCCATGAATTTCATGCGTAGTGTCCTCCCAGACTTAATGACGATCAGTGCCGCCGGATATCCCCAGCTGTACTTAATATTCAAGGCACGTAGGTTTTCCAGCAGGGGCTTCATCTGTCTTCTCCGAGCAAGGGTCCCCGCTGATAGATCCGAGAAGACCTGTAATTCAGCCGTTTCAAACATCAGTGGGGGTTTTCCTCTAAGATTATTGTAAATTTGGGATTTTTCCTCGTAAGAATGAAACCTTATAAGAACGTCCCTAGGCAGTTCTTCTCTTACTCCGGGAGGTTTTCTATTGCGATGGGCTCGCTCTATTTTTAAGTCCATTCCATCCTCCAACCCTAGAACTGGTTTAAAAATATTTTTCATTTTCAACATTAAATCTTCCCCCCTCTGTTCAGGTAAAGATCTTATCCTCAAGTTTTGTCTTCTGCTTTGGTCTTCCATGCTTTCCATTTTATACTTCATGTCTCTTTCAGTAAGTTGTATTTTTTCCATCTGCTTTCTGAGATCCTTATTTTCTTTTGCTTGTTCAGTTGCAAATTCTTCCATTTTTTCCACTCTCTTCAATAGGAAACCCATATCAATTCTAACGTTTAGGATCTCAGTTTTTATGGAGCTTTCCAAATTGGCGAACATTTCCGCCATTTCGGTTTTGGTTGGAATTTGTGTGATGTCGCTTTGTTGTATGATGGTGCCTGTGTCTCCCACCCTTTCCAGCTCTGCTTCTGTCCTGAGTGTTTCCGCCAGCTCTGCTTTTTGCTTTTCCAACTCTTTCTTTTTTTCCTTCGCCCCCTGTTGTTTTTTTTCCATCTCGGGACTTTTTAGGCTGGTATCTTTAAGATATTTTTGTATGGTACTGGTGTTCAGGTTATCCTTAGGTGTTTTGGGCTCCGAACCTCTTTGCGTTCTCCCCTTCATCGTTGGTTCATACCCACCACCACTTTAGCCATTTTCGCCCATGGGCAGGGGTAATAACAGATTAATTCTTGGAAAAAGGCTTCTGGGTGCTGTATAAACACTTATTTGGTTTGTTTCTTCCCCTTTTCCCCTTTTCCCCCCCTTTCCTTTTCTTTCCTTTTCTTCTCTCCTTTTCCTTCTCTTCCTCCTCTCCCCCTTTCCCCTTTCCTTTACCGCTTCCTAAGATCCAAGCGACAGGAGACAAGGTTTCTTTAAGCTCTTTTGGCCTTCTCAGTCAGTGAGTTCTGTTGTGCACCTAATCGGGCACTTATGTTATTGCTTCAGTTGTCAGCAACAGTTCGTCAGCCTTTCTTGAGGGGAGTTTAGGTCAGTCCCACCTCCACTCCACCGCTCGAGCCTGTTTCGGGTATTTATTCTCCGTTGGTCACCGGGATCTGACTTACTCCCTCCTATGATATATCGTCTGGTAATACCAATAAGTTAGACCGGGGAATTTAGTCTCTAATAGCCACAAAAGCAGTTTAATAATAATTTGACTTGTGCCGTCAACACACCTTTCACCTAGGAGCTTTAATCAGTTCCTTCGTTGATGTACATCTTGCTGTAGTGTATTCATTCTAGCACTCTGTAGAACAAGGCTTGTAACGCTGTGACACATATAGCCCTATTTCAGAGAAAGTGATCTAGTAATATACACGTTTGAGGAGATGGATAAAAGGAAAAAAAAAAGAAGAGCAAAAAGAAATGTTCATACCTGGGAGAGGGGTATCCCCCATACAATCCCCTCCTTGTCCCCGGTGGCCCGGCTGCTCCGGTATATAATACCTCGTTCAGTGCTGTGGTGTGCTATATTCTTAGATCGACCGAAGACTGGTGTATATATTGTAGTTCATTAAGGCCGGTACCTTCTAGTGCGGCGGGCAGCCCCCTAGGGCTAAGTACAGAAAACTGGGGGATAATTTTCTCAAAGGTTCTTTTATCCTTCTGGATCAGTAGGTTTTATTGAACCCCTGTTCGGGCCAGTGGATACTAACTTCAGGTATCAGCATTCAAACTTTGACCCCTTTTTAAAGGACCTTTGAGTCGCTCAAGTCTCTACACCTGAAGTGCATCATCCAGTAGCATACCGAATTGGGCTGGGATTTACAGGCAATTGTAGCGAACAGGCAGTTTAATGATAATATATCCTCATGCTAGGTCCTTCTCACGGAAGCAAAAAGTTCCTTCAATAGTATACGTCCCTCTGTGATTTGCTCATTTCTATCATTCAATAAAGCGGGGTTTGTAACGGTAAGTTCAGAGAGGGAGTTCTAGTGGTATATGTATTTGAAGAGAGACAAAAAGAAAGACGTTCCTACCTGAGAGAGGGATGCCCTTCAATAGATCCCCTCCCAGTCCGCAGTAGTTCGGCTGCACGAGTGTAGTTTGCTTCCTCTGTGCTGTGATGGGGTATGCCGTATTCCAGGTCCTCTCGAGAGCCTACTTCCTGCACGGGTGAGGAGAGTTGCCTCTATGAGGGAAAGGGTCACTGCGTGAGGACTGCTGGCGCTCGGGTACAGAGTACGGGAATTCTCCGCTTCCTCATTCCCGGTCCTGCCCGAGAGATGGATCAGGGTTGGCTTGGCAGCGGGCAGACGGGGGGGTTCCCCGAGGTCCTCTCAGCCGGGTAAGGAGTGCTTTTCGCAGGCTCTCACTTCTGCGTTGCCTCTCCTGGTTCTCATCTTCCGGCTAGAGATCCGTGCGGCTTGCAGTCAGCCTTTGGCGGGCTCCTCCCCCGACGCTGGCGTCTCACGTCAGCATGGCGTGGAAAGGGAAAAACAAGTCTCGAAAGGGAAAAACAAGTCTGAAGGAGTGGAGTAATTTTGATCTTGTATCGATGACAAGTGTTTGCGCCTTTTACTTGTGTTGGCTACTTTTTTTGACTCACAGTGACAAGGTGAGTGAAGGATTTCTTTAGGTTCTGCAGTGACTTAGGACTTTTTATCATAGCTGATCACTGGTTGCCCTGCACCTGTGATCATTTCTCATTTTCTGGCAGCTTTTCTCTTTTTATGCACCCCTGTCCCATATGACCTTCTTGTCCACAGTTAAAGCAATGCCTACATTTTTTCTTTTCCATGGTTCAAATATGGTGTACATCTCTGCATAATTCCTGCTTTTATGATCTGACAACCTTGTCAGACTAGCTTCACATTTTCTCACTGCACTTGCCTGCATTAAAGATTGTACATTTTTGCAAGGACAGCAACTTGTGTAGTTGATTCTACAAGTGGAGCATGAGTGGTATTTGCCACAGTCTATAACCTCTTCTGTTTCCTGTGCCTGTGTGACATGGCTAATTTAGACTTAAAGTGGTTGTAAACCCTTACAAACCACTTGGACCTACAGGTAAGCCCTAGATTAAGGCTTACCTGTAGGTCAAAGAAATATCTCCTAAACCTACACGGTTTAGGAGATATTTGCCAAAATACAGGCACCGCTGTCTACAGCGCAAGCGCAGGCGCACTGAGAAGGCCACTCTCAACGGCGATATGCAGCGAGTGGCGGCTCCCGTGTGCATGCGCGGGAGTGACGTCATCACGGCGCAGTCGAATGACAGCGAGACCCACCAAGAAGATGGAGGCACCCTACACAAGGGGACAGCGGTGACTTTGCTGGCTCCTGTGTCAGGTAAGTGACACATAATGCGCCGATTGCCGCGATGCGATGCATAGTAGTCCATTATGCTTTACCTTTGCAGGGAAACAAAGAGGAAGTAAACCCATTAGGGTTTACTTCCTCTTTAACAGTACCACCCAGTCTGATTTGCCTCTCTGCTTCTACTTGGGCTGCTTTTGTAACTTTCTCTAGAATAAAATTATCAGTGACTGATAAGTCGAAATGTATGGTTTGATATCCCTTCAAATATCACTATATGTTTCACTTAATATAATTAGGAATGAGCCGAACACCCCCCGGTTCGGTTCGCACCAGAACCTGCGAATGGTTTGTATTTAAAAAAAAGAAAGAATGAAAGGCCATAAGAAGACAATTTCGGATGTGGCAGAAGGTGCTCTGGTCAGATGAGACCAAAATTGAACTTTTTGGCCTAAAATCAAAACGTTATGTGTGGCGAAAAACTAACCATGCACATCATCCTGAACACACCATCCCCATCGTGAAACATGGTGGTGCTAGCATCATGTTGTGGGGATGCTTTTCTTCAGCAGGGACAGGGAAGCTTTTCTTCAGCAGGGACAGGGAAGCTTGTCAGAGTTGATAGGAAATGTTGGATGTGAGCTTGTTGGCTAAAGATCCGACCGTGTGTATGCTCCATTGGACATTTGTTGTCAGACTTTCCGCCAACAAATGTTGGCTAGCAGGTTCTCAAATTTTCCGCCAACAAAGCGTTGTTGTCTGCCTTTCCGATCGTGTGTACACAAGTCTGTCGCACAAAAGTTCATGCATGCTCGGAATCAAGTATGAGCCGGAAGCGCACAGTCTTGTAAAACTAGCGTTGGTAATGGAGATATCACATTTGTCACGCGGCAAATTATGAAATCTCTCAATGCAGTGCATTTTCTTCTTCTTTATAATGCTATAATAATGAAGTTGCTTTGCTGCTGACATTCACAGAGTTCTGACAAACGTATTTTTTTTTTTTTTCTAGTGATCTCATGAAGAATATTTTTTTTGTTGTTTTTTTTCTCGTGATCTCCAAAATAATCTTTTTTTTTTTTTTTTTTTTTTTTTCTAGTGATCTCCATATTTTTTGTATATTTTTTTTTTTTCGTGATCTCCAGAATAATATATTTTTTCTCGTAATCTCCAGAATAATATATATATATATATATATATATATTTTTTTTTCTAGTGAACTCCGAATAATATTTTTTATTCGTTTTGTGTGTCAAGTTACCACAACATCATTCATAGTTTCATAGTTAGTAAGGTTGAATAAAGACATCAGTCCATCCAGTTCAACCAGAGTGAGTGTCTACAATTGTCCCTATCCCTGTACATTGCACACTCACATCGGTCCCTACCCTCAAGGAGCCCACAATCCAAGGTCCCCATTCATATACTAGGCCAATTTTTGGACAGAAGCCATTTAACCTACCTGCAGGTCTTTGGAGTGTGGGAGGAAACCGGAGTACCCGCCATTATTATCTTGTATTTTTTAACCTCAAAGATACAACTATGTTGGTGTCCCTTGTTAACCGCTTCCCGACCGCCCACTGCATATATACGTCAGCAGAATGGCACGGGCAGGCAAAAGCACGTACCTGTACGTCCCCTTTAAATGCCTGCCCGTGGGTCGCGCGTGCGCCGCCAGCGGCACGCTCGCGACCCGGTCGGGAGCTTCGTGACCCCGGCCGCGGGACCAGCGGACCCGATCGCCGCTGGTGTCCCGCGATCGAGTCACGGAGCTGAAGAACGGGGAGAGGTATGTGTAAACAAACCTCTCCCCGCGCTTCCTACTCTGCCTGTCATCAATTGGCTGTTCCCGGTCATCGGGAAAGCCGATCAATGACGTCAGACGTCAGCCCCGCCCCCTAATGTAAAAAAACACACACACGTCACAGCCCATAACCCCTTCCCTCCCCCTAGTGGTTAACTCTTTCACTACAACTGTCATTTATACAGGAATCAATGCATTTAAATAGCATTGATTGCTGTATAAATGACAATGGTCCCAAAAATGTGTAAAAAATGTCCGATGTGTCCGCCATAATGTCGCAGTCACAATAAAAATCGCTGATCGCCGCCATTACTAGTAAAAAAAAAATATTAATAAAAATGCTATAAAACTATTCCCTATTTTGTAAACGCTATAACTTTTGCGCAAACCAATCAATAATCGCTAATTGCGATTTTTTTGCCAAAAATATGTAGAAGAATACGTATCAGCCTAAACTGAGGAAAAAAAAATGTTTTTTTATATATTTTTTGGGGATATTTCTTATAGCAAAAAGCAAAAAATTTTGCAAAATTGTCGCTCTATTTTTGTTTATAGCGCAAAAAATAAAAACCGCAGGGGCGATCAAATATCACCAAAAGAAAGCTCTATTTGTGGGAAAAAAAGGACGCCAATTTTGTTTGGGAGCCACGTCGCACGACCGCGCAATTGTCAGTTAAATCGACGCAGTGCCGAATCGCAAAAAGGGGCCTGGTCCTTTGGCTGCCAATTGGTCCGGGGCTGAAGTGGTTAATTTGACACTGTATTTTTGAAATGTACCTGCCTACTCACAAACTATCCCTTTTGAAGTCAAACACATAGCCAAGTATTTGTCAAAACAAAAATTTTAAAATTTAATAAGGAGCACAAGGTCAGAACAAAATAAAGACGAAGGCAAAGCTGGAGAAACATTTGGAATTGGTGAAGCCTTTGTACCCCAGGGCAGACATCAATTGTTTGCCTGTCAAAATTGGTAACCTGAGGAGTCCATTTAATAGGGAGCACAATACGGTCCAGGACTCCAAGAGATCGGGAGCAGCAGCAGATGACATATATGTCCCGAGGCTGTGGTCTTCCAACAGCCTGCGTTTTTTGCCAGACCACACCAAAACCAGGCCATCACTCTCAACACTTCCTTCCACGCTTCCTTCCACGCTTCCTTCCATGCTCCTGTGGTGGGTGGGGTGGCTGTGTTATTCGTGGTGTTGTTGGAGGTGGTGGAGGAGCATGGTCCAACTCACACCCCCTTGTTTAGGGCCTTCAGAATAAGCTCTTTGCATATAGTGCACTGGGCCTCCTCCATCTTCTTTAATTTGCTGGCAGTGACGCATGCAAATGCCTCGTGTACACCATGGGTCATGGTAATTGCCGCAGTAGCCTGTTTTAGGAAAGCAGCCGTGGACTCCTCCAGGTTCCTTGCCTTCCTGGTCCTTTTGGTTGGAGGGCGAACAGGAGGAAGCTGGGATTCCATCAGGCTGCTTGTCACGGCCTCCTCCTGGCTGAGACTTTCCTGTGTATGAAAATGGTACATAGTTTTAGGTTTTTGGTCATCAATCACACACAATTTTGAGCTCATGACTGTTGCAAATTGAATGTTAACAAATAGAAAAGACTATCATTATGACCCCATCATTTTTCATTCTTGTCCCAATTATTTTTGGCTACTACTGTCCATTGATATGTAAACCACTTTGTTAAATCAGAAATTTGTGATCAATAACATCTAGTTAACATCATTCAATTTTTGACAAGAAATATCTTCAACAATGCTATACCTGGGTCAAGCTGGGCTCCTCAACATCTTCTTCCTGGGTGGAAGGCCCAGGTTGGACCTCAGGAGCCTCAGCTGATGTGGAAGGAAGTGTTGATAGCGATGGCCTGGGTTCCATCTGGTCCGACAAAAAACACAGGCTGACGTAATTCCACAGCCTGGGGACATATACATCATCTGCTGCTGCTCTGGATCTCAGGGAATACTGGACCTTCTTGCACTTCCTATTATATGTGCTCCTCAGGCAACCAATTTTTTCCTTCAAATTCTTGATGTCTGCTGTGGGATACACAAGCTTCACCAATTCCAACAGTTTATCCAGCGCTGCCTTCCTCTTTTTCTTGTTCGAATAGTCCCTGCATTGGATTTGCCATAGACATGGCAGCTCCCTGTACTTGTCTATGAAGTTGGGCAGGAAGTCAGGGGCTGTGAATTTGTCAACCATTTTATCTGCAAGACACAACACAAGACAAACCCTAATATCAGGCTAAACTCTCCTAATCTTGTCACAATATGGGCCTCAATCTATAAGCAGTATAGGCCACTAACCACTGATCGGCGCTAACTATCCTCTAACCTCCACTCACAGATCGTATGCACGTCGCCTGTGTTTTATGCTTTATATACACTGCGCATGCGTCAAACTCCGCCCCTGTCCTTCTTTCTAGTGTATTCCCCACCTCTTCTCTTTCAGGGCAGTTGGAGAGCACATGGCGGAGACAGAGCAGGTGTGTGCTGTGGGCAGCAATGACGAGGAAAGCCCGGAGCAAGGCAGTTCCACACCCAGGAGGAGATATAAGGCCTCAAATATGTCATTTGAAGAGATGGTGGAGATGGTGGACATCTTGAAGGGGACAGACTATAATGGGAATCATAGACCGTACAGAAACCCTAATGTGAGAAAGGCCAAGATCATGACTAAATTTGTGAGAAGTCTGCACAGGACTTTTGAGGTACGATGATCCAAGGAGCAATTAAGGAAACGCTGGTCATACCTGAAATTGAGGGAGCAAGATCAGTATAGAAAGATCAGGAAAGTTCTGCAAAAAAGTAAGTATTTGTCACGTGTTCCTATTATTATTATTACTTGTGTGCTGGTCCATTTGCTTTTCTTTATTGTTGTACAGTTTAAAATGCCAAGTTTGAGGTTCGTGGGCACAGGAATCGTTCGTATTGTTCGACCACTAATACAACCTTTTTGGCAGATGCAGGTAAACTACATTTGTTCATGCCTATTTTGATTAAAAGAAGTTTATTACATTGTTGTCTAGATGTGTTTGAAACTATAATGAAATGACAACTTGATTCAGTGTAAGGAGAGGACACTCAGCAGCAGTTTACACATCTGGACGCAGGAGCACTAGTGCGGGACACCATAACAACCTTTTTATGGTGTCCCACGCAGGTGCTCCAATGGATACCAGGGGTCTCTCCATGTGTTAAACTTGCACAAAAAAGGTAAGTATTCCAGCTTTTGAAAGGGAAAAAATCATGTCTTCAGCTTGGAACTCTGTCAAAACAGACAATTGGATGACACTTCCAAGCAATGTTTCATATTACTATTTCTAGCTTAAAATATCTGTCTGCTAAGTATACCTTTTTTGTATTCACATAGGGGAGAAAAGAATTGTGACATCTGAGGACACCTGTAACCCCCACACCTACTGAAGAAAGGGAACTCAGCACACAACCTGGATATGTGGATTCAAAGGTTCAGGAAGTGGTGGGTGAAGTGGTCAAAATGGTGTCGACAACAGGTCATTGTCTGAGACCACAGCTTCAAGTAATAGATGGATGCCTGTATATTTCTAATACATGGTGTGTTTTTTTATTTTTAGGTGATGTGGATGTTGTAGAAGAAGAAACTCACTTTGGCAGTGCAAGTGCACAAGTACTCATCAGTGAGCTAATGGTGTGTGATCGTGATTTAGAAAAGCTGAAGCAAAATATCCATGATGTTCAAAAAAGACTGAGCAACATCAATGATGTTTTAGGCAAAATCTAAACCAAAAAAAAAAATGTTGTCGTTATTGTTGTACGTTTTTTAAAAGTTTTAAAGTAATTGCAAAGCCAAATTTTGAAGATGCACACAGTGTGTCAACATGTGCTTTATGCCATCATGGGATATCAATGTACGCGTTTTGTGGGTGCAACCCCTTCCTCAAAACTAAAGTAGGTGAGAGGAAGGGGTTGCACCCCCCAAAACACATCCATTGATCCCCCATGATGGGATCTAGCTCATGTTGACACACTGTGGCTTATTTAAAAAATCAAAACCACTTTGCACTACAAGTGCAATGCAAGTGCACTGGGAAGTGCAATTGTAGGGCAAAGTGGATTGTCCTTTCTGAAATAAGGCCCAGTGTGTCAACATGTGCTAGCTCTCATCATGGGGGATCAATGGACATGTTTCGGGGGTGCCACCCACAAAACACGTAAATTGATATCCCATGATGGCAGATAGCACATGTTGAAACACTGTGTGTTTTGTGGTTTTAGCAAAATAGATGTAGGGTAAATACACACATTTTAGGCATGGGATCATGAGGAATATCTAAATTTTGAGTCACAATTTGTGTACATCTTCAAAATTTGGCTTTTACAGGGGTGAGATCACCCCATCTGATGAAGGCAAAATTAACACAGTTTTGACATACTAATGTCTCATATGGCCTACACCAGGCCTCAAAATTTGCACTCGCCTGCTCGCATTTGGCGAGTGAATTTATCAGCAGTGCGAGTATGGAAAGGGCTGTGCTGGTATGTATCCAGTCCCCTGACCCCCCGCCGCACACACTCGCAGTGCGGCCAGTTCACTATGCAGCTGCCTGGGACACACATCTCTGCCCCGCACAGGCTCGCAGCGCGAGCTTTGCAAAAAAAAAAAAAAAAAAAAGTTTACAAGCCAGCGCCGCCCCTCTCCACCCACTGTTACAGGCTAGTACTGCGGGAGCCAGCGCCGCCCCTCTCCACCCCCGATTCACCCACTGTTACAGGCTAGTACTGCGGGAGCCAGCGCCGCCCCTCTCCACCCCTGTTCCACCCACTGTTACAGGCTAGTACTGCGGGAGCCAGCGCCGCCCCTCTCCACCCCCGATCCACCCACTGTTACAGGCTAGTACTGTGGGAGCCAGCGCCGCCCCTCTCCACCCCCGATCCACCCACTGTTACAGGCTAGTACTGCGGGAGCCAGCGCCGCCCCTCTCCACCCCCGATCCACCAACTGTTACAGGCTAGTACTGCGGGAGCCAGCGCCGCCCCTCTCCACACATTACCGCTCGGGACTGCCCCTCTACACCTCCCACACTCATCTCTGTCCTGCACAGGCTAGCAGCAAAGGAGCTTTGCAAGGAAGTGTGCCAGCCAGCGCCGCCCCTCTCCACCGTCCACATATTGCGCCGCCCCTCTCCACATCTCTGTCTGCACAGGCTAGCAGCAGATTTTTGAAAATAAATGCACCAGCTGGCGCCGCTTAGGACCGCCCCTCTCCACCTCCCACACATCTGAGGAATGCACTGATGCCTGACCCCCTGGCTGCAGGACAATGGTATGTTAATAATGTGACACTCTGTGAATGCTGGATTGGGGGGGGGGGTTAATTTGAGGCATAGGTCTGAATCATCCCCGCCCCAATCCATTATACCTATGCTTCCAATTCTGCCCCCCTCCCCCCATTCTATCATACCTATGCCTCCAATTCTGCCCCCCCCCCCATTCTGTCATACCTATGACTCCAATTCCTGCCCCCACTCCCCCCATTCTATCATACCTATGCCTCCAATTCTGCCCCCCCGTCCCCCCAATCTATCATACAATATGATAGAATGGGGGCGGGAATTTGAGTCATAGGTATGATAGAATGGGGGGAGGGGGCATAATTGGAGGCATAGGTATAATGGATTGGGGGGGTGGGGGGTTACTGAATTGGAGTCATAGGTATGATAGAATGGGGGGGGCAGCTGAATTGGAGTCATAGGTAGGATAGGTATGATAGAATGGGGGGTTTGCTGGGGGGGGGATTGGAGGCAGAGACATACTAAGAAGAGGGATTGTAGGTATAGAGGTGTGCTAGGGGAGAAGGGATTGGAGACATAGGTGTGATGGAGAGGGGAGGCATTGGAGGAGGCGTTGAAGGTAGAGGTGTACAGTGATGGAGGTAGAGGTGTACTGCGGGAGGCTTTGGAGGTAGAGGTGTACTGCGGGAGGTAGAGGTAACAGGTGGCGAGCAACTCTTAAGGCCTGGCTAGTAGCTCAGGACCTGAAATTTTGAGGCCTGGCCTACACTTTAGCAAAGTTGAATTTGCAAGTTCCTAAGTTGGGGATGTGTATGTTATGGTTTTAAACATGCCTGTTTAGCAACAAAAAAGGCAACTTTTTGTCAAAAATACATGTTATACACCAAGATGTTGGTTTGTTAAAAAAAAAACATTTGTAAGGCACATGTGAATGTGCTTGGAGTAAAATGTTTTACACTCAACAATGTGTGGCTTCTTCTTTCAATGCTCAATACCAGTTTCTTTTTTAAGTTGGTGTAGTTACAGTGACAATTGGGGTTATTTACTAAAGCAAATCCACTTTGCACTACAAGTGCACTTTCAAGTGCACTTGTAGTGTAAAGTAGATTTGCCTTTAGTAAATAACCCCCACTGTGCTGTAAAATTTGCCCAAATCAGGCCATTTTAGGGACTACAAGCAATTAATTCATGGAGTTGAAAAGGATGATTATTTTTATCATTAATGCATTACGTACATTAACAACAAAAACATTGTGTGTGTGTATTTTTATCTTATGTATCAAAAAAGTTACGTTTGCACTATTGAAGAAATTGGCCAAAATATAAAAGGCCATTGGAGAACCTAGGAGACAGATAAGAAACACAAACAGTAATTCAAATGAAATATGAGTTTAGTTTTTCCCCAAAAAAATGTTTACACAGCTTCCAGATTTTCTGCTAAATCAATTGCCCCCCTACCCACGAAGTACTGCACATAGTTTTGCCGTACTTCGCGGGTGCTTTGGGGGGGCAAGCCAGGACGGCCACTTTCAATCGCCGTCATGTTTTGTTGAGGTGAAAAGGTGAAAAATAGTTGGCTGCATTCTTCCGCAGTAAATCGTGAAAAATGCAGCAGCCCAAGATGATGTGATTTAGTTTGTATTCGGCCATGTTGATGGCCGTTTGGAAAAGCCAGAACCGGAACCATTATGCCAATTATGCCAGAGGCATTCTCGGCCACTCTTCTGGCACGGGCCAGCCGGTAATTAAAAACCCTCTGCTCCAGGGTCAGGGTCCTCACAGGGAATGGCCTCATCAGATGGTCCCCCAGCGCAAAGGCATCATCCGCCACAAAAACAAACTGGAGGCCCGCCACGTTATCATGTGGAGGTGGCAACCCCAAGTTGCCATTCTGGAGATGCCGGTAAAATTCTGTCTGGGCGATCACTTCTCCATCAGACATGCAGCCATTCATCCCCACGTCCAGATATAGGAACTCATAATTTCCCGTCACCACCGCCAACATCACAATACTACTGTACCCCTTATAGTTAAAGTAGTATGACCCCGAGTTGGGTGGTGGGACAATCTGGATGTGCTTCCCATCGATCGCACCACCAAAATTGGGAAAGTCCCACTGCTGGTGGAATTGGGAGGCCACAGTCTGCCATTCCTGTGGGTTGGAAGGAAACTGTGGAGTCAAACAAGAAAAAAAAATACTACATTTGCACATAAAATTGCAAGCAGATTAGACACAAACATTCTTGGCCAACATAAGTATAACATTTATTGAAATGAGTATTTAAAGACAAAAGTATAAGGTCCACTTATCAGATTCCTCACCCCCTCTGATGGCCCATTGTAAAAATTTTAGGGTGGGGGGAGATGTTTTGGACAGGTAACCCTCTCCACTTCATTGAGAGCTGAATGCATAAATAATGTGTGTTACTTTGGCCAGCCCCTCCTTACACTATTGGCAGGCAACTGGACAGGTAAGAAGTGTCATAATCCAAAAATATGAATACACACTGTACAAATTGAAGCACATTTTTACATTCTGCAATTACTTATCAAGATAATAGGAGAACAAAACTTTAAACAGTACCATTTGAAAGTATTCAGGCAGGCACTTTCATTACATGCTTTGGTGAATTCATCCATAAATATGAACACAAAAGAGGTAGGTATAGTGTGTATGGGTTTGACAAGTCAGCAGATAGAGTATTGGTATTGGTTGACTCTTGCACCTGAATTTAAGGACAACAATAACATTGGGACACATTTTAGGGGGTGTTTAGGGTAAGCACTACAATGGAGCTGACAAAATACATTGTTAAGTGACTAGGCTAGGTGTGTATGGGCCCAGGATAGCATGCTGGGGAGGTTAGTGAAGGCAAATATGCATGAAGGACAAAAAAGGACATAAAAAAAGGACATAAAAAATAGTGCAGCGCTTTTTTTTGGTTTGCGCTGATTGCTTTATTCATAGTAAAAGCATACAGCATGTATGAGGACAAAGAGGACATTCACAGCATATTACAATCATGGTACTTATGGAATGATGAAATAAATACAATACATTAGCGAACATTAAATACATAGAATATGAGGTTAAAGGATAAAACTTACCTTAATATAGTCCTTCTGCTGGACCTGAATGATGGCAGAACAGGTCTCTGAAATAATGATTCCCAGAGCCTGGGGGGAGATCCCAGTCATGAAATTCAGGTCCTGGAGACTTCTCCCCATCGCCAAGTACCACATGGTGGCAACGAGCCTTTGTTCGGGATTGATGGCTTGCCGCATTTAAGTGTCCTGCTTCATAATATAAGGGGTCAGCAAAGCCAAGAGACGGTGAAAGATGGGGTCCGTCATCCAGGGATAATTCCTGAAATCACCAGGATTATTCTCCTGGAGCTCCCGCAACAAAGGCATATGATAGAATTGGTCATGATTAAGCAACCAATTCTTGGTCCAAGAACTCGTTCCCCCCCTGTTCATGGACTGGACTTGGGTCAAACTAATAACTCCAACAGCAAGCCAAACAACAGCATGAAATCTACAACGAGTACGTATCCGCAACTTGGCTAATAAACGAAAGGCTGCTTAGAATGAACTGACAGAATGCACTGAAAATCAGAAAGGACCTGATAAGAATGAGCTGAAAATAAGAAACGACCAGACAAGAATGCACTGAAAATCAGAAGCGAACTATAAATAGAACGCACTGAAAGACAGGAACGAACTGACAAGCACGCACTGAAGAACAGATACAAACTGACAAGCACAAACTGAAAGGCAGAAACTAACTGAAAAGCACGAGGCTGAAAAACGCAAATCGTCTCTCAAGACACTAACACGAGATAAACACGCGATTAGCAGAAGGAGCCCAAAGGGTGGTGCACTGGTTATTGAACTTCCTTTTTATCAGCCGTCGTACATGTTGTACATCACTATATTCATAATTGTTGGCCAAAATTTGTGTGACCGTGTGTATACAAGACAAGTTGGAGCCAACACCCTTCGAACAAAAATCTACGGTTTTGTTGTCGGAAAGTCTGATCGTGTGTACAAGGCATCAGAGTTTGCAAAAGACTTAAGACTGGGGCAGAGGTTTGCCTTTCATTAGGAGGACTCTAAACATACAGCCAGAGCTACAATGGAATAGTTAAGCTCAAAGCATAATAATGTGTTAGAATGGCCCAGTCAAAGTCCAGACCTAAATCCAATTGAGAATCTGTGGCAAGACTTGAAAATTGCTGTTCACATACAATCTCCATCCAATCTAACAGAGCTTGAGCTATTTTGCAAAGAAGAATGGGCAAAAATGTCACACTCTAGATGTGCAAAGCTGGTACAGACATACCCAAAAAGACTTGCAGCTGTAATTGCAGCGAAAGGTGGTTCTACAAAGTACTTACTCAGGGGGGCTGAATACAAATGCACACCACACTTTTCAGATATTTATTTATAAAAAATGTTGAAAACCATTTATAATTTTTCTTCCACTTCACAATTATGTGCCACTATGTGTTGGTCTATCACATAAAATCCCAATTAAATCCATTTACGCTTTTGATTGTAACATGACAAAATGTTCAAGTGGTTTGAATACTTTTTCAAGGCACTGTATGTATATATATATATATATATATATATATATATATATATATATATATATATATATATATATATATATATATATTATATGCACTGTGCATGTGTACATTACACATTACACACTGTTACTAGGTTTGTTAAAAGGCTTACTTGTTTATATAAAAAAAAAAGTGTCTCACCTTTGTTGCTGTTCTACTAAAGAGATTTCTAATGGCTATATGCTGAGAGTTCTTTGAAATGCTCTTGGAACAATATTCCCCAGTGGCATACACAAATGAGATTTCAACACAGTTAAGGGGAAAAGGGCACACTTTAAATTGGCTGGCACTGAGCTCTAACACAGGGGAAATGGTAGCCAGTTATCAGATTGAAAATCATTTGGAGCTGCCGCTCAACAAAATTATGCCTGGGGCTCTATGCGTGGTACTTTCAGTCTTTAGTGCGGTGCATTAAGCTTGGATCAGAATTTCAGCTAGGAAATTTTTGCACAGCAATTATAGGTCAATATCTATTTATTTGATTACAAAAGCTGCCAGGATATGCTTGCCATATATGCACAGTTTTCGCAAGTGAGTGTAATTGTTTACTTTTTTTTTTTTTAAAGAATTCAAATGCCAAAAGGTTTATTTTTATATTGTAAACAGTGGCGTGAGGATTAACAAACTGTATGTGCTTTACAATGCTGGGGTCCTGGATATTATTCTCAGGAGAGACTCAGTCAACTAAAGGTTTATTTTTGTTCTTATCAGATTTACTTTATGTACAATATATACCAGGGCAATATTCAAAAAAACAAACAATAAAAAAACTATTCTGCAATACACTCAGCTCCTAAATCCTTCTGTGCGTTGACAATAGACAGCAATTTTGTGAGATGAATTGTGTCAGCCCTGCCCAGTATTTTGTTGATAAACCACTAAGGCTGGCCTTATGTTATACAATTTTCTTATTCAATTTCCTTTAGATTTACCTTCAACTATGTAGTGTAGGGCCTGCCTGATTTTATACAAATTGAAAATGTTTAGGTTTGAGCTCATATTATATGGTTTTGGTCTAAAGGAAAATTGTACAAGAAAATTGTATAATGTATAGCCAGCCAAAAACGTTCCCCCTTTCCTATTCTCCACAACATATAACTAATTATTCTGTAGACATATATTTGGAATATTACTAGGAGGACTAATTAGGCTCCTTGAAATTACACAGTAAGTGAACACAGAAAAGTTCCATATTTGACATGAAATTTTTTTGGCACTTAACAGTCCATAATAGGAACAAATAAGAGTTCATTGTTAAGATTTACAAGGAATCAAATAGTAAAAACATGTGCCCGAAAACTCATAAACTAGTTTTACAGTGGATGTAGTATGCAGGAAAACATTAGACAACTTTGAAGAACCAGCTTCAATGAAACATGAAAAAGACAATCTGTAAAACTGATGGTGTGGTGCTATGCTGCAGTTTTCAGCTTATGTGAATAACTACAACACGTTGTGTACACAGTATATAGGCCATTAAAAATATCCTTCAAGTTCCTCACCATTCCTAAGTATGAGAATTATGAGAATTTATTATATAGGTAGTGGCATAAACTTTTTATTTTATAAAGATGATGCAATCTCTTTTTTAATGCTGAAGACTTTTGACCTTTGGTGGAATCTTGTTATTTGCCTTGGATACATTTCATTGAGCTATAAGCTTTCTAATTCTAAAGAGGTCATTATTTTAATCACTCAGCTCTTTGCTTGAAACTTGTCAGATTCACATTTGTATAAAATGAAAATGTGTAAGAAGAGGCTACTAAGGTTGTGAAAAGCCAAGCCAAAATGAACAAAACAAATTTCCACTAGAGTCAGTGTAGAGTACCACTTTGACTCTTTAAAATGTTTGGTATTCACTCTATTTTTTTTATTCCTAGATTGCCATCATATTTCAGGATCTTTTGGGGTAGGTTTACTTTAAACTAACTGTAGGAAATCAAATACATTTACTGTTCACTATACCACCCGCCAAAAGATTTTTATCTTTGACCAGGAACCTCTGCTAGTCAGACTAATCGTTTTTCAACTTCCTGGTTCAGCAAGCCATCTACTCTCTTTTGGGACAGCAATAGTAGAAAGCACATCTTCTGACTGATTCTCATTGATCTCAGTGCTAAATGTAAATGCACTTCCTAAGTTTACAGCCGTGTATGTGGAATCAGAAAATCAGAAGGGGCGATAGTGAAGAGTATGATAATTATTCTTGTGATTACAGTGTATCTAATGTCATTTGTTTTCCATTCTGGGGAGAGCATGGAATGATTAAACCTCATACTTTTTTTGCCAGTTGTGTCCCATTACAATGTTTTCTTTTGACTTCCTGGCCTGTAGATGCATCAGAAACTGGGTTTTCTAAGTGAGGAAAATCCTCCATTTGTCACCAGAACTAGTGTTCTCCTTGGAAGATTGCCCTTCAGTTCATTCCCATACACCTCTTCATACCTCTTCTGATCTCCAGTATCAGAGTGAATCCCCATGGCAGAGAAACAAACATAAATAAAAACCTGTGTAAAAGAATATGTAAGAAAGATATGATAATCATCCAAGCATTAACAGCACTTTAAAGTTTCTAAGCACACTTGGTGCCTAAAAAATGTAATACACATTAAACATAAAACATGTGGTTTAACACAATCACCACTGAGTAAAAACCTATAGTCCATAGCGAATGTGGGGTGATCAGAAGCATAGGTGAGCCTGATGTAATCCCTGTATACGGTCACCGATACACCACGTGCACTTATTTCCCCTATGGTAATGCACTCACCACAATTATGAGTAAAACCATTATAGAAAGTCTGCTATGCTACTTAATATTAAATATCTAAATATACAAATAGTTCTTCAAGCAGCCAGCACAAAAAATGGATGAACACCAATATGGAAGAAAATGGAAAAAAAGGTGCAGCACTTAAAGATATAGTTCTCAAGGCAATGAATCCTCAAAGCAGTCTTAAGATGTATCACATATGTTGAGAAACACAGTTGGTCAGGAAAGAGGGAGAGCCACCACCGTCACCCGAACACACTGACTCTTGCCCTCCTCTGTGGACCCTTGTTACAGGGGTCAGATCAGCCAGAGATATAAATGGTATCCTTAATCGCAGCACACCAAATTCAATCAAGCCAGGTAAGATGAACATAGGTGACCAGGTCTCCACAAGTCATTCCCATTATTCAGAGCAGCGTTATAACACCAGCATACATCCCAAGGAAACATAAAAGGACAAGCCTTATGGTGCAGTAATCTTAATCACAATTTATTGTAAATAATAGGAATTCCACTCACATCTTAGTAGATTAAAAATCGCTTTGGTTATGGTCTCATAACATGTAAACCTCCAACAAGATGGCCACCGCGTCCCAACCTAGATGAGATCCACGTCTGGTCACAAACTCCTCCCTACGCATTTCGTAGATGTCATCAGAGGCATGGCCAGACGTGCATAAAGGAGCATTATATAGGTGGGACAGCTAACTAGCGGCGGAAATGATTTGTGTTCCAGCCAGTAGGAAATAGTACACAACCATAACATTGGACGCTCCACCGGCAGGAAGTACCAACCAACAGGAAATTAGTCTGGTACACAAAACCAGACATATCATTAACTGGACAAATAACATCTCATGGCAATAATCACAGTGCTATAAGAAGACACTAAAAGGTATATGCTAAGCTGATCAATGGACCACTCATGGCCATATTAAAATAATCATATATAGTAGATAGATAATTCATAACAGATATAAAAATATATATATTTAAAAATGTGTTTTGTTGTATAAAGAAACATACAAAACTTACTCATCGTGCCAAGACACAGCGCCATCCTGTGGGATGTTCATAAAAATACAAATCACATTTCATTTCAGAATAATATAAAATGAACAATTAAAGATAAAAAATTTGAAAAATAAAAATACAGCAGCTGAATTAGGCATTATTAATAAATGCATTCACGTCCCATTCTGCTTTGATACCAAAAGGGATTATAGGTTTCAACCTTATATATCCATTTGGTTTCAAGCCCGGAGACTCCTCTGGTCATATGGCTCCATCTCCGGTTGCCAACATATTTGTCTATCCCCAGAAACACAGTACCCTTAGGGTCCCGTTTGTGATGGGTATCGTAATGCTATGAAAGGCTATGTCACATGGTTACAGTGGTGTATTTGAATTGTCATTCAAAGTGTGACAGCGCTGAAAACTGAAAAAATGGCTTGGGCGGTGCGCATGCGCGAGAGCTCCAAGATGGCCGCTTAAGCCGGGAGCTCCGCGCCATACCGAGCCTACAGCGCCAGCCGAGTGCCACCCAGCACCGTTTTCCGCCATCCGAACGGCTAACCGGGACCTCCGCCACCCGGTGACCATCCCCATACACTTTTTCGGCCGCCCGCTCCGGCCGAAGGTCCCACACAGAAGCCGCAGTACACGCAGGGTGTACCAAGATGGCCGCCGGACTTTTCTAAACCAGAAAGGGACCCTCATACTTTGCAGAATTTGGCAGGAGGACACAAATAGAGGTACCTCATACTCCCCCTGTTATAGTAATCACTCTGCATGCAGAAATCTGGGGTCAGAAGAAACCTGAAACAAGCATTCTCTGCCGCCTCACATATCGGGTGTCCCAAGATGGCCACTATGGCTGCTGCAGCTCCTGTTCCCTCACACCTTCACCTGGAATTAACTCCAGATCACAAAACTGGAATTTCCCCTGCTCCCCCACATTATTCCCCAGGGACATATAGCATTGGATCTCTGCCCCAGATTCCCTCTCCTGCTTCCACGGAATCCCTACTCAGTCACACTTTTGGGGATCAGGCATTATCTCCTGCAGTTCCACAAGGCGTGTCGGCTTCGGGCCCTCAGGGTCACTCTTCACAACTTCCCCAGATCACAGTGGATGATCTATTCCTCAAATTCTCTACACTTCTAACTGCTAACGCTGCTGCCATAACGGGTGAAATTAAAGCAGACTTACAGAACATTGGCTCCAGGATGGACGCCATTGAAGAAAGACTGGAACAGACAGCTGCAGTGTCCTTTCAGAATTCAGGCCTCATCCAAACAATGCAAGATCAACTGGACACTGCGTTTTCACGCATTGACGACTTGGAAAATAGGTCGCAGAGACTAAACTTTAGAATCAGAGGCCTGCCTGAATCGATCGCTGACGTTACCACTGCCACACAAGACTTGATTAAGTCGCTCGTGCCGAACATTCCGCCGGCCCGCCTTGAATTAGACAGGGTACACAGAGCTTTGGGCCCACCCAGAAAGGACGGTTCTCCCAGGGACATCATCGCCAAGCCGCTTTACTATGCTGTGAAGGAGTCTGTGATGAAACAGGCTCGGGCTCTTCCCCAGGTCACCTGCCAAGGTCACCCCGTCCAGATATTTGCAGACCTCTCCCCCTCTACCATTCAACGGAGAAGAGCTCTTAAGCCACTTTTGACAGCTATGACCCAGAAGGATATTAAGTACAAATGGGCCTTCCCATTTGCGGTTAAGTTCGCTCACAAAGGTCAGCAACACTCCTTTTCCACCTTCGTATCGGGTGAACAACTACTCCTCAATCTAAAAATCATCACACAGGAAATGGAAACGGAAGCCTCCTCGTCCATCCTAGGTGCCAACAAACGCCCGCTCCCGACGAGCCCCCCGAACCCTCTATGGAACAAGACCAAGTCTAGAAGATCGTCACACAACGGCTCCACCTGATCTGGAATTTCCTCTAATACCCTAAACTGGTTCCACCCCGGACTCTGGACCTTTTTTGATTTTTATTTTTATTTTTATATTTATTTTTATTATTTTTTTTAATTTTTTTTTGGGGTCCTTTTATGGTCTGCAGTCCGGGTTGTTTCCCTACAACTAGGGAAGGTCTACACCTATGTCTACCTTTACTTGGGGGTGATTCAGGGTCCCCATGTGGATTTTTGGTCTCCCTTGACGACATAGGTCCTAGCTACTCCCCCTTTCTTTTATTTTTTTTTTTTTCTTTCTTGTTTCCCTAGACTCCTCCACAGTAGATCTTCTGAAACAATCCTTTAAATTTCAATGGAGTGAATCTTCCATCAGATACTTGGGTATTAACCTCACAGCTAAAATTGAAAGTCTATACAGTCACAACTATCCTCCCATGTATCGTAAATTAGAAACAGATCTGCGCAACTGGACACAACACACCATTTCCTGGCTGGGAAAGATAAATGCCATCAAGATGACATTACTTCCTAGATTACTATATCTATTTCGATCCCTCCCCATTCCCATTAGGAAAGACCACATCAAAACCTTCCAAAGTAAGCTTCTAAAATTCGTTTGGGGCAAGGCAGGGTACAGGTTAGCCCAAGGAATCCTTTATGCGCATAGGAAAAGAGGGGGCTTAGGTCTTCCTCATTTATATAAGTATTATCAAGCAGCCAGGCTTGCCCAAATATCTATGGTTTATTCCAAATTTGAGAAGCCTGATTGGATCCAAATAGAAAAACACGCAGTTCCTCGCTTTACTCTAGACTTCTTATTGTGGACCCCTCAGAAAAATAGACCCCCAATTCTCTCCCCTACATTGTCCCACTCCTTCGCCCTATGGGACTCCTTACGTTCTTCACCTTCACTTGTCTCTGTATACAAACCCTTGACCCACTTATTTAACAACCCACAATTCCCCCCAGGTAACAACGTTCTGGCCTTTAAATGGTGGGTTGATAAAGGTCTATATAGAATAGGTCAGTACTTTACAGCTGCAGGACCGCTCACTCTTAAACAATGCATTAAAAGATTTGACCTCCCCAACTCTGAACTGTTTAGGTTCCATCAAATTCACCACTTTCTGCAATCCCTATGTAAAGACAATCCTACCACGCCAGCATTCACGGATTACGAAATTTGGTGCGGTCAGGCCATGGACCAGAGGGGGGGATCTCCACGGTCTACACATCACTTACGGCTCCTATCTCCAAGACGTCCTTTATGGTCGCTTGGGAAACTGACTTCAATTTTCTCTGGACCAAAGAGAAATGGCATTCTGCATGTGCTAAATCATTCCGAGGAATTCTTAATACCACACTGATGGAAGCTGGCCTAAAAGTGATGACCAGATGGTAGTATACGCCTTTCAGAATAACCTCAATGTTTCCGGCTACCAGCCCCCTATGCTTCAGAGGGTGCCAACTTTTAGGTACAATGTCACATATATGGTGGGAATGCCCGAAGATTCGATCATTCTGGAAAAAAATCTTCAATATGATTGACAAATTGGTTGGCTCTTCTGTCCCCAGGTCCCCCTTGATAGCCCTCCTACATGAATCCATCCCCCACATATCTAAGCCCTCTAATAGATTGGTACAGTTCGTGCTTTTAGGAGCTAAGCTCACGATTGCTAGGGCTTGGAAAAAACCGAGCATACCTCTCTCAATGGCTAAAAGGAAAATCTCATGGGTAATGTCTCAGGAAAAACTTACCAGTCTGTTACAGGACACATCTGAAAAATTTGAAGCCACCTGGGAACCGTGGGCCCGACTAATGGGGCTATCCAACTTCCCCTTCTTGTCATAAACAGGCTTCTTCATTTGGACGGGTAATGGTGCTCCTTCCCCTCTCTTTCTCTTCCCCCTTCTCTTTCCCACTCTATATCTTGCTCTACTTTTCTATTTCCTTTTTATATCTGCTATTCCATTACGGACAAAATTTATGTCAGTTTATCTTAAGGACGATGTCGAGGTACAAATGCTCCTGATTGGCTCGGTTTACAATAACAGACCCTCAGGCGGAGGATCAAACAGAGTTAGGTCTGTTGCCTAACACACGAGCATAGTTATCTTGTCCTTGGGGTTTGTGATGCTCTGCATTGCTGGTGGGGTTTGGCACCAGCCCTCTCTGACACAGTGTGATCCCCTTGGGGGTGTCGGAGGGTGCTGGGGCTGAAACTAAACTGCTCATTCTCCTTTCCCAGCCTACTGGCTTACAGTCAAGATTCAAACCTAGACCTTGATGCCTACTATAAGTACACAGCATGATCACTCTTCCCAGGGACCAGTTTCCGTATCTTCTTTATTCTCACCTTATGTTTGTCAATTTGTTTGGGTTTCTGCACCTCTATATTTTTGATTTTACCTCTGTTTACTCTAAAATAAAAACGTGGGGTAATTTAATTCAACTAATTATCAAATTCAGGAACCCGGTAATATAGCTACCCCATGTCGGGCAGGCATAGCCTCCGCCCACACACAGTAAGATCCCGACAGGGGTGTATGGGCGCTGAGGCTGAATACCCGATCTTACTGAGAAATTTTCGGGGTAAGCCACTATAAAACCCTCCATGAGACACTAACACGCCTGTTCAGGTCAAAGAAACCTCTAGCTGCCTTGCAGTTTTATAGGCTCTAGCAGTGTTTTAAGGTTATTTCCTGAATCTTTATAGTTCTTTTGCATTTTCTAGACATATTGCTGAATCTAGTACAGTGCAACAGTACATTTCAAGATTGTAATGGAATGTAATGATATTTTGATATGTATCTGATTATTTGTAATATGAAATTTCTTCAATAAAAATATTGAAACGAAAAATGGCTTGGGCAGGAAGGGGTGAAAGTGCCCGGTAGATAAGTGGTTAAGAGGATTTTGCATAAACATTGGAGAGTTCTACAAAACGATAGGGTACTAGTACCCCTTTTACCTGACCATCCTGCAATTGTTTTTAGAGGGTCTTGAGGCTCCTTGTAGAAAATACCTTGTAGAAAATACTCGGTTTGTAAAATCAATCTGCAGGGTAGAAAAAAGATGGAACTTTTCAGTAAAATTCTACCCACAAGCATTTTTCTATAAAACCCCTCATTACGTGCACCACTAGATATGTGGTTTATCGCATCAGGTGCCCATGTGGTTTGGAATACAATGGCCGCACCACACGCATGCGCCAGGTAAGATTAAAGGAGCATGTTACTAATATCAGGAATGGCTATCCCAAACATTTTTCAAAGCATTATGATACCCGTCACAAACGGGACCCTAAGGGTACTGTGCTTCTGGGGATAGACAAATATTTTGGCAACTGGAGAGGAAGCCATATGACCAGAGGGGTCTCCAAGCTTGAAACTGAATGGATATATAAGGTTAAAATCTATGATCTCTTTGGTATAAATGTAGAATACGATGTGAATGCATTTATAAATAATGCCTTATTCAGCTGCTGTATTTTTATTTTATATTTTTTATCATTTTTATCTTTAACTATTCATTTTATATTATTGTTCTGAAATGAAATGTGATTTATATATCAATGGACCACTCATGGCCATATTATTAAATATATAGTAGATAGAAAAATTCATAACAGATTAAAAAAAATATTATATTTCTATATATATATATATATATATATATATATATATATATATATATATATATATATATATATATATATATATATATATATATATATATATATATTATATATATATTTTTTTTAATCTGTTATGAATTTTTCTATCTACTATATATTTAATAATATGGCCATGAGTGGTCCATTGATCCACTTAGCATATATGTTTTGGTGTCCTCTTATGGCGGTGTGATTATTGTCATGAGATGTTATCTGTCCGGTTAATGATATGTCTGGTTTTGTTTACCAGACTAATTTCCTGCTGGTTGGAACGCATTCCAGCGTACTTCCGGCTGGTGAATCGCCCAATGGTATGATTGTGGACTATTTCCTGCCGGCTGGAATGGAAATCATTTCTGCCACTAGTTAGCTGTCCTGTCTATATAATGCTCCTTTATGCACTTCTGGCCATGCACCTGACGATGTCAGCTCATGACAAAATGCATAGGGAGGAGTTTGTGAGCAGACGTGGAGCTCGTGTAGGCCGGGACACAACGGCCATCTTGCTGGAGGTTCACATGTTATGAGACCATAACTAAAGCATTTTTAATCTACTAAGAGTGCAATTCCTATTATTTACAATAAATTGTGATTAAGATTACTGCACCATGAGGCTTGTCCTTTTATGTTTCCTTGGGATGTACGCTGGTTTTATAACGCTGCCCTGAATAATGGGAATGACTTGTGGAGACCTGGTTACCTATGTCCATCTTACTTGGCTTGATTGAATGTGGTGTGTTGCAATCAAGGATACCATTTATATCTCTGGCTGATCTGACCCCTGTAACAAGAGTCCACAGAGGAGGGCAAGAGGCAGTGTGTTCTGGTAACGGTGGTGGTTCTCCCTCTTTTCTGACCAAGTGTGTTTCTCACCATGATATGTGATACATCTTAAAGCCCCATACACACGGTCGGATTTTCCGATGGATTCTGTCCTATCGGACAATGTTGTCGGAAATTCCGACCGTGTGTAGGCACCATCGGACAGTTTCCATCGGATTGTCCGACGGACAAAGTTCTATCTCCTGCTGGATAGATTTTCCGACAACACAGTCCGATCATACCAATTCCGATCGTGTGTAGCGAATTCCGACCGGACAAAGTGCCACGCATGCTCAGATCACATTACAAGACCAAAGCTATTGGCTACTAGCCTCTTCATAGTCCCGTCGTACGCAACAAACGTCACCACGTTCAGAATGATCGGATTTTCCGACAACTTTGTCCGACCGTGTGTATGCAACACCAGTGTCGGACTAAATGCGTCGGACCAAATCCGATGGATTTGGTGGTCGGATTTTCCGACCTTGTGTATGGGGCTTAAGACTGCTTTGATTCATCGCCTTGAGAACTATATCTTTAAGTGCTGCACCTTTTTAGTAAAACCAGCCTGGTATCTCCACGTGGCTCTCCTGTCAATCAGTTGGTGTGTCATCCCGGGTCTCATCGCACCTGGCTTTCCAGGAATCGGTGAGAGGACACATGCTGTTTGCACAAGTTAATGATTCAATGCTGGTTTTAATCTTGCATCTTGTAAGCACGTTTTTATTGTGGGGATTTGGCATTAATAAAGAAACAGTATTATGCTATCCAGAGTGTTCCTTTGTTTCCCACGTGTACCACTGCGCTACCTTATGGGGAGCCTCCACTGTGCATGTACAGTTGCCAATCAAGGATTTTTGGAGATACCAGGCTGGTTTTACTCATACCTGTGGTGAGCGCATTACCATAGGGGAGATAAGTGCACGTGGTGTATCGGTGACAGTATACAGGGATTACATCAGGCTCACTTATGCTTCTGATTGAATACGGATCACCCCACATACGCTATGGACTATATGTTTTTTACTCAGTGGTGATTGTGTTAAACCACATGTTTTATGTTTATTCAATTTCTTATGCACCAAGTGTGTTTAGCAACTTTAAAGCGCTGTTAATGCTTGGATGATTATCATATCTTTCTTGCATATTCTTTTACACAGATTATTTTGTTTATAATAGCAGCTAATGTGTATGAACTTTTAGTCTTTTGAGTGCTGGGATCAGTGACATTGCAGGACTGATATTCTGTGTTTTATAAATAAAAGCCTGACAAAAGGTTTACTACATACTCTATCCAAAGCAAAAAAATGTGCTTAGATACACTTGAAAGATGTTCTTCTTCAATTGATTAATTTATCATTTTTTGTACTTTTTACCCCTAAGAAACGGTAGGTCCTGTTGTGTTTGGGGTACACTTTCTAGCCAGTGGGTCTTTTGAGACAGGGAGGGTTATTTTATTTTTCTTTAGTAACAGATTCGGCTTATTTTGGGGTCATGCCTTTCTTTGCCTATAGAGTCTTTTGGGACATTAAGGCCCTCTTTTGTAATGGTAATGAAAAGGAGTAGGGATGGCAAGCCCATCTTTTGATTTCATCTTATTAACCTCAATGCTTCAGGCAACCAAGCTGTGCTTGTCTACCCTTTATAGAAGAGTAAACCTTCGTTCATGTTTTACATTTTCTGCATGTTCAATCAGAAGGAATAGCAATGAGTGTACTTTTTGACTTGTTTGCCCTAATGATTCAAAATATTTGTCTATAACTGATTAATTTGGAAAGTCTTTGAATTCTTCGCACCTAGGAAGAAATAAACTATGCTGTTTTTGGGATTTGACTGTTTGGCCATTGGATCTGTGTAGGTATTATCTTAAAGCAGAATTAGGAGCTTTCCTTTCAGTTCAGTTCCTTTTAATGTCACAATTTGTTGCAACTTACAATTGAAATGTACCATACAAGTTTACAGTCTCACAAGAAAATAGCTGCCCACAATAAAATATTTTTCAAAAAACTAACTTATAAATTCCATAAGAGTCAGCAGGCATGACATGTGGAATATCTAGTCTAGAGAAGACATGTAGAGAGATGTCACCACAAGCCTGTATGAAATTCCCTCACCTCTCACTCTGGGTGTCAACCAAAGACAACCCAATCAGGCTCTGTGAACTCAATAAGATATCAGGAAATCAAACAGGGCGTCAGATCTATCCAACGTTAATAAACCCTGATATGGCACACTGAAGCTTCACATCGGACTGCCCCTGTCAAATGTTTGACTCAATACAAGCTCAATCATGGAAATCATGTCAAGAAGAAGCTCTTTAATGCTTTTTTTTAAAGGGATAAAGGGGGATGGGGATAGGGAAAGACAAGGGGTAAAGGAAAAGGAAGGGAATAGAAAAAACAGGGGGTGGGAGAAAAAGAAAAAAGAAGAACATTTGTGGGGGCAGGAAGAATAGAGGCATAGTAGCAGAGTAAGGAAAAAATGGAGGAAAGGGGGTGAAACTTCATTTTCTTCC
Source organism: Lithobates sylvaticus (assembly GCA_028564925.1). Lineage (NCBI taxonomy): Eukaryota > Metazoa > Chordata > Amphibia > Anura > Ranidae > Lithobates > Lithobates sylvaticus. The sequence goes on along the minus strand of CM053027.1, from coordinate 157,243,204 downwards.
CTTTTCACTTCCTCTCATCCCTTCTTTTTTCACGAAGACTTGAACCCTATTTACAGGCATGTAACTCTAAAAATGCTCACCAAACTGAAACAGTGCATACTACAGCCCCAACATGGGTGGATGGGGTCCCAGGATCATGCAGCCCTGTTTGCAGCAACTGGTGATCACGCAGCAGGAGATGATAAGTGGCAGAGTTATGCAGTCATCCTGGATTGATCAGCAGTAGGCAGCTGCGTACATTCAGTTTCCCCAGTAGGAGAGACAGCGTGCTAATGGCAGTATACATCCACAAACATGGAGTAAGGGCTGCCCTTTGCTCCTTCCAAAGTTTTCTGCCATACAGTGCATATGACCCTAAGCGAATGCTCAGCAGCTTATCGCATGTTTGAATTTCTTTGCAACAATGTACCATTTATTATGTGACACCAATTGATTTTTAATGTATGCTTTAAAACTTTGTAGAAATGCTTCAGAAATTGTTGAGCTGGATGCAAAACATGTTGGTAACAATTGTCTGGATTTATTTTGTTGGTGTAAGGTTTAACACTTTCCACCAAAATAGTCTGTGGTCTGTGGCAGATCCTTAAAGTGTGTTTTAAAGTGGAGTTACACTGCCCCTGATGTTTTTTTTTCCACTGGTGATTGAATAATAAATTCTTTAGTAAATTTTTAACTCACCTGTCCTGCTTGTCTCACTGTTGCCATTCGTTTTTTATGTCCAAAAAGCACTTTATATTAATTTCCGGTTTCTTCACCATCTTGCCTGTGGGCATTTGAATACTCCAGGGCATTCTCTTCCTGGATTTTAGCTCCTGTTGCCATCACAACGGCGGCGACGTCGAAAGTCCCACCCCGTTGTGATAGCAGAGACCGAACGTGACTGTCGTGATGACGTCACGTTCGGTTTTAAGTCTCGCGCGATCTCGGGCCAGGCCGCCGCACTGACTCCTGGGAGCTATGACAAGCTCCCAGGAGACAGTGCGGGCTAGGGGATATTACGTAATAGCCGTAATATCCCCACCCATATCCGAGGACCCGAGAACCAGGAAGCGAAGAAAACAACCAAAGGTAAGTAAAAAAAAAAAAAAAAAACCGTTTCGGATCGAGGAAGGTGAGTTTTTTTTTTTTAATAGGTTGTAAAAACGGGTGGCGCTCCGCTTTAACTTTTGCAACCAAATTGAAATAATACCTACTTTGTATTTATTACATGATATCTTTCAGAAAGCATACAAATACTCTAGAAATTAAGTTTTCCACTGCTATTCAGCATTGAGGAGGGGGTGCCAGGAGTTAATGTTTACTATAGCTAACCCTGTTCAAACTGTGCTGGAAGATCTGTGGTAACAGTGAGCTCCATTCGCTATTTTATGAAGTCATTCACTACTTTAATAGTGAAAGCCTGCCATAATTTGCCCCTGGCCGTAGCTGGCATCCATAATAAACAGTGTAAATAGCTGGTTGTTTAGGGGCGGCTGGCCACCAGCATCCTTAACCACCAGTAAACAACATGGTTGTTAATGTGTGGGCTGCCGTTGCATCCTTAACAACTGATGAGTCATCAGCTGACTGTTTGAATAATTGCCGGCAATGACATATTAAGAAAAAAAGGCGTGGGGTCCCCCCATTCCATATCAGGCTCTTTGGGTCTGGTATGGATTTAGAGGGAAACCCCCCTGCCAAAATAAAAAAAAAAAGGGGTCCAAACCAAAAATGTGATAAAAGTGAATAAAAATGCAACAAAGGTTTTTGACAAGTCCTTTATTTAAAAATAAATAAAAATTGTCCCATGGTGTAGATCCCACATCCATCATGATGAACACTGACCACCAACCCTAACGAAGGCTCCCACCTAATGACAGCTCCTCCGCCTCCAGTTGCTAAATATTCTAAGGGGCTGGGCCACCCAGGGAGTTCACTGGGTGGCCAACACCCCCTTGTGACATCACTCACCAGGGCATGCTGGGTCGGTGATGTTACAAAATGACAGATCCACCTAATATAATCCCCGAGTGGCCCCACCCCTTAGTTTATTTAACGGTGAGAGCTGTAATTCTGCAGGATCCTTCATCAAGAACGGAGCTTTTTTTACTTTTTCAGGTCAGCGGCCAGCGTTCATTGTGATTGATGGGGGATCTACACCATTACTATGTACCCCTACTCATTCGCATGGAGGGCAGGATCTAGTATACCCTTGTTAAGTAGGGGTTCCAGATTCCAAAAAGCCTCTACCCACAGACCCCCACAACCACTGACCAGGGTTATGCGGAAAAGGGCCTTGTCCCTATCAACAATGAGACAAGGTGCATTGTGGGGCAGAGCTGCTCCAAAGCACCCCCCGTTTTGAAGGCATGTTGCCTGGTATAGTTCAGGAGGAAGCACCTAGTAGGGCTTGGTATGCAATGGAGGGACCCCACGCCATGTTTTTCCTCATGTTTTTAATGGCTGGCAATTCTTCTTACTTTCATGACTCATCGGCTGTTAAGCATGGGGCAGCCACCAATTCCTTAACAATCATGTTGTTTACTGGTTGCTAAGGACACTGGCGGCCACCCTTATCAACTAGTACACATTCCTTAAATACCACATGCCTCGGCCACTACCTAATTACTGCATGCATTTAATTATTTATTTCCTTCTGCAAATTGAGTTTAAAACATGTTCCTGTACCGCAGAACGGTACAGTTAATTGACAGTTTCAGGACCGCATGTAGTATTTAGTGAAAATGTGTCTGGACACCTACATACAGCATGCAATCTGGTTCTGTGAATAGAGCCCATTATGTAAAAAAAAAATTAATATTTGTTTTTCAAATTGTTTTATATTTTTTCCTTTTTCCTTTTCTTTTTTTTACATATTTTATTACATACAGTGACCAGAGCAGCACAGTGTTACCAAAGTAGTAGTTATCAGGATTTTATTTATTTTTTTTAAACTGTGATTGCTTTTAGCAGTGTATTTCACTGCTATAAGCAAACATTTTTACTGAATGAAAGTGTATATTGTTGTGATTAGCTGTGATAGGCCACAGCTAATCACATGGTGCAGATGGGCTGTGATTGACCTGTCTGTGACCTGTCTGTGATCACTGTGACCTATCACAGCTAGAAAAACAATTATACACAATGAATGGCATGAAAGGAAACCATTTATTGTTTACAATTACCACGTGATCTACTGTGAATGGTCGCAGTGATTACATGGTACCGGCATTGGGTCGGTACACTGATCATTCACCCTCCAGTGGACACAGCAGGTGACACGCTCTTGGGAGGACGTCATATTAACAATAGGGTTCCTGTCCGGCCTTCATTTTACAAAGGCCCAGACATGAAGCAGTTTAAAACAAATTTCAAGGTTTAGTAGCCACAGACACATTTTTTTTAGTATGTAATGCTATCACATTGTAAACAATTGCAAGGCATTACAAGATTATTATTCAAAGCAGTTGTAAGAAAGAAATTTAAAAAAAATTCAGGAGGTAGCCTCCAATAATGTAATTCTGCATTTATTGGCAATTTAAAACAATTAAAATATGCCTACTCCATAACAGTGATTGTATATACACAAGCTGCAGCTGATGTAAACCACGTCCAGGAGCCACCTGCTCTCCACAGACCAGAAGTATGAAAGCAGAAGTGGCGTAGGGTGGGGTGGGGATTACTATGTTACTTCCGTTTTCATACTTCTGGTCTGTGGAGAGCAGGTGGCTCCAGGAAGTGGTTTACATTCACTGTAGCTTGTGTATATACTGTATAAGCACTGTTATGGAGTAAGTGCTGCCTCCTGACTTTTCTTTGTTTGCATATACAAACTGGAGGAAAGTTTAGGAAGAACTGGTCCTGGGGAGCGAATCTGAATAAACCTGCTGATGGAAAGATACACTCTTGAAGCGCTAAAGACCCCTTTATAGGGGGTCATGGAGATCTGGTGAGTGTGGTGTTCACAAGGAGAGCACATATCAAAAACAATAAGTGAAGATACTGGATTTTCTACTTCTGGGCACAAGACAATTTATTTAGAGTATTGTATGGGGATTGTTGTTGTGTTGTAGTATTGCAAGTGCCACACCATATTATTTTTACAAAATGTATATTTTTTTAAAATGTTTGCACTATATTGCATAGTGATTGTTATAGTTGAAATAGTATGTGTTTTTGATTTATACACTTCGTTAAGGATGCAACTAGGTGTGTTGTAGTACAGTTCCATGTGTATGGTGTCACTGAAGGGAATTTATTTACATTATAGTATAGGGGAGTTATTGTGTTGTAGTATTGCACACACAACACCATTTTGTATTTGCCATCATGGGATGTAATCCTAATACACCAGTTATTACTAATATAGTGTTGCAAATGTGTACGAGTAACAGGCCATACACCAACTTGATACTTTGTTTCTTGTATTTCTTTGGCAACAAGCAGTGTAAGTGTAACTAAACATACATTTTGCAAAATAGACTTGTAATGTTTCTTCTGCTAAAACATGACTTCTTCTTTCACTCTTCTTTCGTGTGTACTGATGGTGGTGCATGTGCAGGGCTCAGTTGAGCCATGCGTCAGGGACAATTTAACTTCGGGTACATGCACAGGAGTTGCTTCATCAGTGTCCTCTCAATGGCCATAGATGATCATGAAGGACCTGTAAATAGCAATGAAGGAAGGGGCATCAACAGCCTACTGCAGATCGGTCAGTGCAGAAGGACACACCTGTCAGGTAAATGTGCCATAATATGTATGTATGTATGTTGTGTGTATGTAAACATTATGGCAAGAACCAACCCTCCACAGCCGACTTACTTTCACTTTAATATGGCCCGATTATGAGTACTATTGTACTGAAAAGTGAAGCTCCCAAATTATATTTTTCATACTAAATTATTCACGGATAGAGTTGAGCGGACACCTGGATGTTCGGGTTCGGCGGGTTCGGCCGAACTTCGGAAAAAAGTCCGGGTTCGGGACCGAACTTGACCCGAACTTGACCCCGAACTCCGAACCCCATTGAAGTCAATGGGGACCCGGACTTTTGAACACTAAAATGGCTGTAAAAAGGTCATGGAAAGGGCTAGAGGGTTGCAAATGGCAACAAAATGTTGTTAAGAGCATGGCAAGTGATCTGCAAACAAATGTGGATAGGGAAATAACTTAAAATAACATAAAAAAAAAAAAAAAAAAAAAATGCTGGAGGCCCCCTTCTCAGCAGAAGAGGTACAGGAAGTCATTAAGAACCTCAGAAACTCAACTGCACGATGCCGCACATATGGTGGGAATACCCCAGAATACGCACTTTCTGGAAAAAATTATTCAATTTAATGGATAATATAGTGGGAAAATAAAATACTTGGAAATTAAAAAAAATGAAAAAATTATAATCTTGACCTAGGAGGACAAAATTCAAATGGAGTAGGAGATTGAGGTGGCGGTGGATGTGGCGGTGTAGGTGGAAGCAGCGGTGGAGGAGGACGAGGTAGCCAACACTGGTTCAAAAATACAACAATGGCTGGGTAAGGCTAGTGGTGAATGATGTGTCGAATTCTGTCCCCCGTCGCATAGTGTCCGCCCTGTACTGCGCTTGCTCAGTACGTAGGACAAGGTGATTTTGAAACTCTCCGAAGACGATCCGCGGTGACTCCAGGTTCAAGCCACATCATCCGAGGTTGAAGCTTAGCCAAGCGAGCCCGTGAGGGGCCCTGTTACTATGTGCTACCGTATGTCCACTTGGATGGTCGGGCTTGAACCTGCACTCACTGCGCAGGCGACGTTCATCTTTGGAGATTTTGTGAATCTCCTTGTCCTCCGTACTGCGCAAGCACTGCACCTGCGCAGTAAGTGGCCGGACACTATCCGATAGCAAGACAGTTTTCGTCAGAACACCGGTATATGTGTCTATTCTGCACAAGGTACGGCCAAGTCCTGTGGGATCCATGCCTGGTTCATTTTAATGAACGTGAGCTTGTCCACATTGGCTCTGGACAGGCGGCTGCGCATGTCTGTGATAACGCCACCTGCCGTGCTAAATACACGTTCAGATAATACACTGGCGGCAGGGCAGGCCAGCACCTCCAAGGTGTAAAGGGCAAGCTCAGGCCATGTGCCCAATTTGGAGACCCAGAAGTTGAAGGGGGCAGACCCGTCATGCAGTACGTGTACGCGTGTGCACACATACTGCCCCACCATGTTTGTGAAATGCTGCCTCCTGCTAAGACGTTCCATCTCAGCTGGTGGTGCTGGTTGTTGTGGCGTGCCGACAAAGCTTTTCCACATTCCGGCTATGCTAACCCTGCCTTGCGAGGTGCTGGCGGTGCCCCGGCTGCGTTGGTGACCTCTTCCTCCTCCTCTGCCTTCGCCTTGTGCTTCCACCGTACCCCTGCTTCCAAGTGGGAATGCCACCAGCAGCGCGTCTACCAGCGTGCGCTTGTACTCGCGCATCTTACGATCACGCTCCAGTGAGGTAATTAAGGACGGCATGTTGTCCTTGTAACGGGGATCCAGCAGGGTGGCCACCCAATAATCAGCACCAGTTAAAATGTGGGCAACTCGGCGGTCGTTGTGGAGACACTGCAGCATGTAATCGCTCATGTGTGCCAGGCTGCCCAGAGGCAAGGAAAAGCTGTCCTCTGTGGGAGGTGTATCGTCTGTGTCCTCTGTATCCCCCCAGCCACGCACCAGTGATGGACATGAGCTGGTCTGGGTGCCACCCTGCTGTGAACATGGTTCCTCCTCCTCCTCCATCTCCTCCTCATCCTCCACCTCGTCATCCTCCAGAACTGTGTCCTTGCTGCCAGACAATTGTGTACCTGGCGCTTGTTGGTGCAGGAACCCACCCTCATAGCCACTTGTAAATGACTGCCCTGAAAGCCTTGGAAATGAACCCTCTTCCTCCTCCTCCTCCTCCTCCTCCTCCTCCTCATCCTGTGCCACATCCTCTTCCATCATCGCCTTAAGAGTTTTTTCAAGGAGGCATAGAACTGGGATAGTAACGCTGAGAACGGCGTCATCGGCACTGGCCATGTTGGTGGAGTACTCGAAACAGCGCAACAAGGCACACAGGTCTCGCATGGAGGCCCAGTTATTGGCGGTGAAGTGGTGCTGTTCCGCAGAGCGACTCACGCATGCGTGCTGCAGCTGAAACTCCACTATCGCCTGCTGCTGCTCGCAAAGTCTGGCAAGCATCTGCAAGGTGGAGTTCCACCTTGTGGGCACGTCACATATGAGACGGTGAGCGGGAAGGTCGAAGTTACGCTGCAGCGCTGACAGGCGAGCAGCAGCAGGGTGAGAACGCCGAAAGTGCGCACAGACGGCCCGCACTTTCTGCAGCAGCTCTGGCATATCGGGGTAATTCTTCAGGAACCTCTGGACCACCAAATTCAGCACATGCGCCAGGCAAGGGATGTGCGTCAAACCGGCAAGGCCCAGAGCTGCTACGAGATTTCGCCCATTATCGCACACCACCAGGCCGGGCTTGAGGCTCACTGCCACCAACCACTCATTGGTCTGTTGTTCCATGTCCCTCCACAACTCCTGCGCGGTGTGCGGTTTTTCCCCCAAACAGGAAAGTTTTAAAACTGCCTGCTGTCGTTTAGCCCTGGCTGTGCTGAAGTTGGTGGTGAAGGTGTTACGCTGACCGGATGAGGAGGCGGTAGAGGATGAGGAGGCGGAGTAGGAGGAGTTAGCAACAGGAGGCAAACTGAAGTGCCCTGCAATCCTCGGTGGTGGAAGGACATGCGCCAAACTGCTATCCGCCTCAGGCCCAGCCGCCACTACATTTACCCAGTGTGCTGTTAGGGAGATATAACGTCCCTGACCGTGCTTACTGGTCCACGCATCCGTAGTTAGGTGGACCTTGCCACAGATGGCGTTGCGCAGTGCACACCTGATTTTGTCCCCCACTTGGTTGTGCAGGGAAGGGATAGCTCGTCTGGAAAAGTAGTGGTGGCTGGGCACGACGTACTGTGGGACAGCCAATGACATCAGCCTTTGAAAACTCTGCGTCTCCACCAGACGGAATGACAGCATTTCAAAGGCGAGCAATTTTGAAATGCTGGCATTCAGGGCCAGGGATCGTGGGTGGCTAGGGGGGTACTTCCTCTTCCACTCCAGTGTTTGGGAAATAGAGAGCTGAAAGCTTCCATGGGACATTGTGGAGATGGTTGGTGACCCAGGTGGTAGTCTTGCTGGCAGATCCTCTGTTTGCGGGTTGGCAGGTGTCACTGTCACTACAGAGGTGGATGAAGAGGCCGAGACTGCAGCAGAAGAGGAAGCAGGAGGAGCCAGAGACCTTTCTTGGTTTTTGCGGTGTCTACTCCACTGCATCTCGTGCTTTGCACTTAGATGCCTGGTCATGCTGGTTGTGCTCAGGTTGAGAACGTTTATGCCTCGCTTCAAGCTCTGATTGCACAGCATGCAAACCACTCGTGTCTTGTCATCAGGACATTGTCTGAAGAACTGCCACGCTAGGGAACTCCTTGCACCTGGCTTTGGTGTGCTCGGTCCCTTGCTGCGTTGGGCAGTAGCAGACGTACTGTCTAGGGGACGGACGCTCCGCTTTTGCACCCTGCTCCCTCTTCTGCTGTGCTGGTGGCTCTGTGCGACCACCACCTCTTCCTCTGAACTACACTGGTCACCTGCATGACGTTGATTCCATGTGGGGTCAAGGACCTCATCGTCCTCCACATCATCTTCCACCCAAAATTCACCCCTGCCCTCCTTGTCGGTCTGCACAATGGCGAAAGCAGCAGCAGTTGGCACCTGTGTTTCGTCATCATCCGAGACGTGCTGCGATGGTCCTCCCATGTACTTATCATGAAACATAAGTGGTTGGGCATTGGTGCACACAATCTCTTCCACTTCTGGGGCAGGGCTAGGTGGATGGCCCTGGGAAACCCTGCTAACAGAATAATCAAAAAGCAGAAGAGACTGCTGCATGATTTGGGGCTCAGACTGATTGGCTGATTTGCAAGGGGGTGAGGTGAAAGACTGATGGACATTGGCTGCAGGTGCCAACTCTGAACTTTCATCAGGAGACTGGGTGGGAGACAATGTGAAGGAACCGGAGGCACTGTCAGCAGCAACCCAATCTACTATCGCCTGTACTTATAATATCGGCCTTGACATTCATACAGCCTCATTAGGCGCGCCAAAATACTGCTGCAGGCTCTTTCGCCTTTTCGCACCTGAGGAAGGTGTTTCACTAGTGCGTGTAGCTGGCACAGATCGACCACGTCCTCTCCCTGCAACAGGAGCGCCACCAGCAGCACCACGACCCAGGCCACGTCCCCTTTTTGATGATCTCCTCATATTTTCAAAATTCATGATCTTGCCCTAAATGGGTGTTTTTGAATATAGCAGAATACACGTACAGTGTCTAAAGCGTTTATGAAAACGCAGAAAATGCTATTGGGAAAAAAAAAAACACTGCAAAATTAAATTTTTTTGCAATGTTTTTGCAATATCAGAATACACGGACAGTATGTAAAGCGTTTATGAAAACGCAGAAAATGCTATTGTGAAAAAAAAACACTGCAAAATATATATTTTTTTTGCAATGTTCTTGCAATATCAGAATACACGGACAGTATGTAAAGCGTTTATGAAAACACAGAAAATTATATTGTGAAAAAAAAACACTGCAAAGTATTTTTTTTTTGCAATGTTTTTGCAATATCAGAATACACGGACAATATGTAAAGCGTTTATAAAAAAGCAGAAAATGCTATTGGGGAAAAAAACACCGCAAATTTTTATTTTTTTTGCAATGTTCTTGCAATATCAGAATACACAGACAGTATGTAAAGCGTTTATGAAAACGCAGAAAATGCTATTGTGAAAAAAAAACACAGCAAAATATTTTTTTTTTTGCAATGTTTTTGCAATATCAGAATACACGGACAATATGTAAAGCGTTTATGAAAACGCAGAAAATGCTATGCAATATCAGAATACACGGTTAGTGTCTACAGTGTGTATGTATGAACACGCAGAAAATGCTATTGGGAAAAAAAAAAAAAAGAAAGATTTAATTTTTATGCAATGTTTTTCCAATAGCAGAATACACACAGACTTTGGTGTATCTCTTAGTATATGCAGTGTTGGTCCTAATGTTGCATTGAGCTTGCAGGTAAAACGTTTATATTTTGTCTGGCACTGGCCTCATGGCACTGTTACTGTGACTGTGCACTGCACCCCAGCCAGGGTACAATTGATTTAGGAATCTCTTCAATAATTATCTCTGCCTCTTTCTTTTGCTAAATAAAGAAACTCCCTACTGTAGCTATCTAGATCGCTCACTGATCTAACTAATTAGAATAAAATTCAAGGAATGTGGACTGACTTTAGCACACTAACTCCTAAAATCCTCTATCTATCTGCAGCACAGGAACCTGTCTAACAGTGTCTGTCTATAGCAGAATGACGCTGTGTGCTGTGTGTGTACTATTTATAGAGACTGGGTCACATGCTGAACTGGCCAATCACAGCCATGCCATTAGTAGGCATGGCTGTGATGGCTTCTAAGGGCACACTAGTGAAACGATCATCCATTGGCTGCCCTAAAGCTGTTAAAAAGGCGCCAATACAGCGCCGAACACCGGACCCGAACCCGAACTTACAGCCAATAGTTCGGGTTCGGATCCGGGTCCCGGACACCCAAAAGTCCGGTACGGACCCAAACTTTACAGTTCGGGTTCGCTCAACCCTATTCACGGAGCCAAATCTATGCAACATTTCATAGGACTGAAATAAAAATAACATCACACAATTTCTACTAGCAATCCAACTCAAATGGCATGTCCCTTTAAAATAGTACACAATACTGATATCTACTACCTGAAGAAAAATATCTATTTTCCCCTAAGAGCAAAAGTTCAACTGACATTCACAAATTGTTTACCTTTTTATATTACACAAATAACACAGATGTTATGAAATGTTTATTGCGTAAAAATTGAATTTTATTAATAAAGTTGTATTATTATTTTGAGCATGCACTTTGCAAACATGCGTATTATTTTTTTTCGATAAAATCTGTTATCTTCAACTAAGCTCACACTAAAATTAATTTCTATCTAATATTGATCTGGCTGGAAAAACAGTGACTAATTCCCAGTGGCAGCTATTCAAGTCACAACGGTTTCTGCTTAATTTTCGCTGCCAGCAGCATTTCTCTTTATTGAACCAATGTTCTTTATTTTCATTCAATGTAATTTGCTATTTTACAGAAGATATTTTTTCAATTATATATTTTCTTATAATGAGTGAAGGAATTTTATGTATGTGAATTTTTTTTTATTTTTTTATTCTGTTTGATTACCTAATCATTCCAAATTTCTTTGAACCTTTAATTAGACTAAACACACTGTATTTTATATTATCTAGTGATAAAATCAATTTTTGTTGTTTATTGTTGATATTGCTAATACATTGGTTTAAACTTACATCTGCCTATATATGGGGGGGGGGGGGGGGGCATACTTGCCACTGGCTCTGTTCCTCACTCTTTGTGGTCCACATATGTTGCTTGTAAGTGCCTAGGTCTATTCACTAGTATATAGCATGTTAGTATATCTGTTTAAAGTGTCATTTTGAACTCTGTCTATGTTTATTCCCGAACAGAGTTTAATACTGTAATTAACCCTTCACACTCCCTGTAGAATGCGATTTAATATTAATAACTAATATTATATCATCTATGTATAATTTGTCTAGTCCCTATAATTTTGTTAGTCTGTTAAAACTATGAGCGCATGCTACTGTTAATATCACAATAATACAACGTTAGCTATGAAATCAAACACACGGCTTAAGAATAATCAAATATCATTTATTTCCCAAGGAAATAAGAAAGCTAACATGTATTAAAAGGGGGTTATAAAATTACATAGCATACAGTCAAAATACAATACAATGATATACTTAGCACATCCTCATGGCTTGCCTCTCGATGGAAAAAGAGACAGTTGTGTGTGTGAAATTCCCTTTTGTCAAACACATCTCATTCATGCCGCATCCCATTGCCCGCCCATCTTTTCCTTGTGGACGAATCAGTTTCTAAGGGGATCCTGATCGTCCTGCCACAAGTGGTCTCTGTGTCTGTCCATGAATTGCACTTGATCCGACTGTTGTCTAATCTTAGGGTTTGATCTCTGATGGCCCACCTCTATTATCTCTTTCAGTTAGGTTCGCCTTTGATCCTCATAGACAGACCGGAGCCGGCATTCATCATGCATCATGCAGAATAGCAAAGTGGAGCTTTTAGTCTAATGAAAATAGGAGGTATGACTGGCTACATTCCACACGGGGGAGGGCATCCTGTTCTCCGGGACACTGTCAATGTATGGATCCCAGCATATTGAATCCAACACTCCCGAAGAAGCATTAATTGTCAACGCGAAACATGTTGAGCACACCATCGTCCGCCTAGTGTGAGGCTCCACTCTTCTTTACAGACATAGCCCCCCCCCCGCTTTATTATTGGTTCTTGGTGACTCTGTTTGTTTTATTGCACAAGTGCCAGTGTCAATACTTTGGAGGCTCCCTACCTGTATACAGGGGGTGGGTATACTCACACATTAGTTTGTGTTAATACTATTAATGTTTTTAATCACTTTTTAATCTATTTCCTCATAAAAGACAATATTTACCTTTATATATGTTTTTGTGTTTTTGATACAGTGCCTAAAAAGTCCCATATTTTGTGGTTTCTATCTCTCTTATGTATTACTCAGGGATGAGGCATAGTGTATCATTTTTTATGTCCATGATAGCCATGGTGACATAATTAAGTTAATTGTTACAAGAGACGGTAGCCATTACGGAATAACAAATCCATAAATATTCTTTAAGTTTGAAGAGGATAAATAGATTGCCTATTTTCAATGCATGGCTACCTGGTAGGCACTAGAATGTTGTATGGCTTGTTGATAAACATACTTTAGTTGGTTGGTTCCTTGTAAAAAGGACAGGTTTGCACATTTCATTTAAAATCAAAGAATATAATGATTTATTAGTGTTCTTTCTGTCAAAAACATACTGGTTATATGACATCTGAAACATTAAATTCTATTTTAAAGCCACTATTGTGTATACACTATATTGTCAAACATATTGGGATGCCTGCATTTACACGCACATGAACTTTAATGGCATCCCAGTCTTAGTACGTAGGGTTCCATATTGGCTTGGCCCACAATTTGCAACTATAACAGCTTCAACTCTGTCCACAAGGTTAAGGAGTCTGTCGATGGGAATGTTTAACCATTATTCCAGGAACCGCATCTGTGAGGTCAGGCACTGATGTTGGATTGGAAGGCCTGGCTTGCAGTTTCGGCTCTAATTCATTCAAAAGGTGTTCTATCAGGTTGAGGTCAGGACTCTGTGCGGGCCAGTCAAGTTCCTCCACCTCAAACTCACTCATCCATGTCTTTATGGCCCTTGCTTTGTGTACTGGTGCGCAGTCATGTTGGAACAGGAAGGGGCCATCTCCAAACCGCTCCCACAAAGTTGGGAGCATGGAATTGTCCAAAATGTCTTGGTATGCTGACACCTTAAGAATTCACTTCACTGGAACTAAGGGGCCAAGCCCTACTCCTGAAAGAAAGCATTGCACCATAATCCCCCTCCACCAAATGATTTGGACTAGTGTACAAAGCAAGGTGCATAAAGACAGGGTTGAGCGTGTTTGGGGTAGAGGAACTTGACTGGCCTGCATCTCAACCTGACAGAACACCTTTGGGATGAATTAGAGCAGAGACTGAGAGTCAGGCCTTCTCGTCTGGCATCAGTACCTGACCTCACAAATACGCTTCTGGAAGAATTGTCAAATATTCCCATAGACACACTGCTAAAGTGCGTGTAGAGGCAGATGTCCCAATACTTTTGACAACATAGTGTATATTAGAAATTAAACTGGGTATAGAACACAGCTGGCACCCAATCCATCTAAAGCTATCATCCTACTAAAGACTATCTATATAAAAAAATTGCTATCCCTTACATTAACTTCATAAGCCACATTTGAGAAATGATGGCAAACCTTGGGTTAACTTGTGTAATAACTAAACTTGTAGTATTAAAGCAACAAAAGTCATATAGACTTGTGCAGTGCTTATACATATGGTTATTTCTCATAACATGAACCATCTATCTATATAAATAAATGGAGTTTGTAATCAAATATTATTTATTTCTATATTGTGTATGGACTACATAGAATGGACATATGTTGAATAGATCGTTCATGTTATGTGAATAACCATATGTATAAGCGCTGCCCGAGTCTATATGACTTTTGTTGCTTTAATTTTATTTTGACTCAAAAAGAGTGTTTTTAGGCAGCAGCTGTTGTCATTACTTTGGCTGATTAACACAATCTATTTTACTATTCCAAAAGCTCTTGTTTTTTGGGAATAGGCCTGGTTTCTCATTTTTAAAACTTGTAGTATTGTTTAACTATTGTGAAATCGACTGTTGTATGTTATTTCTTCAACAAAGTTTCAGGCGTTCTCTTTCTTTCCTTTTTTTTTTCTTTTTGTATTTCGGCAGTAAATAGTTTGAATAAAAATGAATTGACATAAGACTGGCTGTACAGTGTTTCAAATGACATGGGAACACTAAACTCAAGAAAAGTCTGCATCTATAGCCGCTAGAATTGTTTGCTTCCACATTGCTTTAGAACTTGATAGTGATAGTAAGATTTTGCTTTTATGTATTTCTGTAAAATACTCTTGCCAAACCTGTTAAATATTTAGAGAAGAAAAGTAAAATTAACGTCTTTAGCCAGTCTATAGCCCAACTCCCAGCACAGCTATTTTTATGGTTTTCAATCTTTAAAAATTGACAAAATACAGCACATTGATGATTTTTGTGCTGTGCTGGGCTGTGTGAGTGGGAAGGGGCAGATCCACAATACCAGGAATGGTGTTGATCAGAGGCAATGTTCAAATAAAGTTGTATACATCAGAATTACTCAGCAGAGTTTCTAAAGTGCTAAAAGAATTAGTCATTGTGGCTGATGAAAAGTGCTTAGAATCTTCACTCTATATTTTGTTTAAATATTTCCTTCAATTATCCAATCATGTGGAAAGCCAATTCCTGTTCATTTTTAATACCCAATCATGTGCATATACATTTGTTAACAGAAAGTTGCTTTTCATATGATTGGATAACTTGGATTCCAATTCATACAATTTATTGAGTAAATATTTTCAAATCCTTTAAATCGTCCAATCAAATCTTGGTTCCATGAATATATACAAATATCTGTGAATTTAGTATTTTAGATAATATTTACAGTATATAACAATTATTTAGTATGCTGTAAGAATTCACTCAACAATCTACAAATTATCAGAGTATCTGAAATGAGAAAGGGTCATACAACCACATGCAGTTGTACAAGTTAATATCTTGCACTATGGAATTTATTTCCCCAAATGTGTCCTCTCTATTCCTCATTAGTCTACCATTTCCCTGTGTTTCCTACCTTTTTCTATCTTTTTGAGTGCCAGATTAGCACTCCCAGCATTTTTAAAAAATCTCCCTCCGTCATACACTGCCCAATCCAGGATTTGATTCCTCCATGTAAATCTCCTGACACTTTGGTGTCTAGCTTCTCGCAAAGGAGTAGCTTGTAATACTTTATTTGCAAGTCCATGAATCAGCAAGGCATAAAACTTCAGAAGTAAAACACAATTCTGCAACTCACTCAAAAGCTTAATGGGTGATGCAGCCAGTAACATGCACAGGAAACAGAGTAGCAAGGCACAGGTAATAAAAACTTGACTTTATTTGTAAACAATAGTATTACTTAAGCCTCATACACACGATTGGACCGTGGACCAACTTTCCTGTGGATTTTTGTCCAAAGGGCGTTGGCCCCAAGTTGGTATTGCATACACACGGCAGGACTTTTTCAGCCAACTTTCACCAAATCACTTGGTTTTTCTGCTCTTTACCGCCACCTTTGGTCAACTTCTGTATTGTTGTCTGATCTTTTGCATTGGTTCTGCATTGGTTTGTACAAAAGTCCGTTGGTTTTGTGTACACACTGTTGGACTTTGGTCCATCGGACTTTTGTTGGCAGAAAGCTGGTCCGTTCGCACAGCCAACAAAAGTCTGATGAAACCTGGAAAAAGTTGGTCCAATGAAGCGTACACACGGTCGGATGTTGGTCCAAAACAGCTAATTCGCATGTTGGTTGTCAAAAAGTCTGATCGTGTGTACGGGCCTTTAAGGGTGTAGGTCCCCCCTCCTGCTCATATTACTATAACAATACACCTGTAACAAATTAACATGAGCTAATTAACTAATCCCTTTAAGCAGCCGATGTGACTCTGTGCCCTACAGGATTTCACTACAAGTCAGACTAGTTGTCACCGAGCTTCACACAGTAGATTATACATTATCATAAGTACAACCATAAGACATTTTGTCCTAATAGCAGGAGTTCCTCTAGGAGTAGGCCTGTCTCCTACATTGTACAGAGGACAATGTGATCAGCTCTCTCAATTAACATCTTGAGTTCAGAATCAACAAACTAAGAATAGTCTTTACATATATCTTGGGAGATATTGTGGATACATATTACTTACATTTTAAGTAATCCAAGCTATATTTTCTCACTCATCCTGTACCAGGATGGCACAGGGTGACTTAGACATAAGAGGTGTATGGGGAGCTGAAACATGGGTTTCCCAACCTTTCCAAGGGAATCTGAGTTCCACGTGCCCTCCCGTCACAATACTTATAGGAAATGATCCCCTTTAAGACGTAAACTAGCTAGAAATGCAGTCAATCCCCCTAAAAAGGAGAGAAATTGGATAAAATTGTTTTTTTGTGTGTCAAAGATGCGCTGGATGTGTACAGTGTAATAACAGCATCATAATAGAGTGAGGGAAGAGTAATAAAACCATAATGAAAGAGTCAGGGAGTCCTTCATTTCTCAAGTCACCAAAAATAATATGAGATACAAAGAGTTAATTTTGTCACACTAAATAAGTAATTTATGTGTTACAATGACCTTGTGGTTACCAGTATTTCAGATGGACCATTCAGACTTTGTCAGAGTGTATTAGGAAGCATGTGATAACATCAAAGTGGGTTTTATACAATACAGTGTATTAAAAAATGTGTGTCTACTGGTGCAAAAAAACTATATCTAAGTTGCCAAATTAACCCCCTCCACTACAACATTAGTGAAACTTTGGCCGTCTGCTGCATTAAAAAAATGTGGTTCTTAATAAACCTATACAAACAAAAGACAATGTGTGTTGACTGCACTGACTCTTGTGTTATATATCTTAACACCAAATAATACACCACTATAACATTTTTTATATATATCTTAACACCAAACAATACACCACTGTAAAAAAATACACCACTGTAAAAAAATATACTGTTAAAACATGTACATATATAAACCACCCGTGTGTATATCTCAAGTGCAACCAATATCACCTGTTTGTATTTGACTTTAAATAATAGTAAATAAAAGTGTATATTCAATAATTGCTGGTATCTGTGAACCAGCACATAAATAATTCCCCTTTTCCGGTTCTCTGCTGTGTGAAACATTTTTCTCAGTTCTCCTATTTTTTGTGATCATGATTTTTTGTGCTTCGTATCCACCAGTAATACAGTGTGTTAGTCTATTTATATATTTTGTTTGGTCCAATAATATATATATATTGATATATACATGATAATGATATTACCAAAAGTATTGGGGCACATGCCTTTACACGCACATGAACTTTAGTGGAATCCTAGTCTAAGTCCGTAGGGTTAAATATTGAGTTGGCCCATCCTTTATAGCTATAACAGCTTCAACTCTTCTGGGAAGGCTGTCCACAAGATTTAAGAGTGTGTCTATGGGAATATTTGACCATTCTTCCAGAAGTGCATTTTTAAGGAAAGGCACTGATGTGGACGAGAAGGCCTGGCTCCCAGTCTCTGCTCTAATTCATCCCTAAGGTATTGAGGTTGAGGTCAGTACTCTGTGCAGGCCAGCCAAGTTCCTGCACCCTAAGCTTAACCATGTTTTTATGGACCTTTATTTGTGCACAGGATATTGGCTATTTCCCAGGGGATCTCCGGCCGCAGCTCCCAGCTGTGGAGAGACATGGCAGAGGTCTCCAGTCTCTTCCATGTGTACGGTGGAGAGGCGAGGGGCCTCTGACGCCCGGGCAGCTAATCATCTAATCAGCTTCTCTTTTCAATGTACAAGCAGACAATTCAGTTGAACACTGCAGCCGTTTGGCTCCCTGGCCGGGCCCCTCCTCTCTATACTCTACACACGGAATAGAATGTTAGCCGCATTTAGATCCCTCAGGTGACAGAGCTGCCATCTGCCTCCCTCCTGCAGGCACCAGGATATTGCAGTTAAGTGGCCATGGGGTGATGATGACCTGCTGGATGTTCTAACCTGGCTCTGTATACCAACCTAACCTGGCTCTGTATACCACCCTAACCTGGCTCTATATATACCACCCTAACCTGCCTCTGTATACCACCCTAAACTGGCTCTGTATACCACCCTAACCTGGCCCTATATACCCCGCCAACCTGGCTCTATATACAGTATATCACAAAAGTGAGTACACTCCCTCACATTTTTGTAAATTTTTTATTATATCTTTTCATGTGACAACACTAAAGAAATGACACTTTGCTACAATGTAAAGTAGTGAGTGTACAGCATATATAACAGTGCAAATTTGCTGTCCTCTTAAAATAACTCAACACACAGCCATTAATGTCTAAACCGCTGGCAACAAAAGTGATTAGAAAAGTGATTACACCCCTAAGTGAAAATGTCCAAATTGGGCTCAAAGTATCAATATTTTGTGTGTCCACCATTATTTTCCAGCACTGCCTTAACCCTCTTGGAAATTCATCAGAGCTTCACAGGTTGCTACTGGAGTCCTCTTCCACTCCTCCATGACGACATCATGAAGCTGGTGCATATTAAAGACCTTGCACTCCTCTGCCTTCCGTTTGAGGGTGCCCCACAGAAGCTCAATAAGGTTTAGGTCTGGAGAAATGCTTGGCCAGTCCATCACCTTTACCCTCAGCTTCTTTAGCAAGGCAGTGGTCGTCTTGGAGGTGTGTTTGGGGTCGTTATCATGTTGGAATACTGCCCTGGGGCCCAGTATCTGAAGGGAGGGGATCATGCTCTGCTTCAGTCACAGTACATGTTGGCATTCATGGTTCCCTCAATGAACTGTAGCTCCCCAGTGCCGGCAGCACTCATGCAGTGTCAGACCATGACAAACCCACCACCACGCTTGACTGTAGGCAAGACACACTTGTCTTTGTACTCCTGACCTGGTTGCTGCAACACACGCTTGACACCATCTGAACCAAATAAGTTTATCTTGGTCTCATCAGACCACAGGACATGTTTCCAGTAATCCATGTCCTTAGTCTGCTTTCTTCAGCAAACTATTTGCGGGCTTTCTTGCGCATCATCTTTAGAAGAGGCTTCCTTCTGGGATGACAGCCATGCAGACCAATTTGATGCAGTGTGCGACGTATATGGTCTGTAGCAATGCTGGCAGCACTCACACTCTCCTGTACCATGTCTGCACCCTCTCACCCTCTCCTGTACAATTTCTGCACCCTCTCATGTACCATGTTTGCACCATCTCTGACAGTGTACTGTAAAATCTCTGCACACTCTCTGACCGTCTCTTGTATAATCTCTGCACACTCTCTGACTGTCTCTTGTATCATCTCTGCACATTCTCTGACCCTCTCCCTTTCATTCTCTTAATCTCTCTCCCTCTTTCTCCCTTTATCTTTCTCTCTCTCTCTTTTTCCCTCTTTCTTTCTCTCTCCCTCTTCCTTCTCCCTCCATCCCTCTTTCATCTAAGACTCTAAACCACACCCCTTTTAAGCCACACCCATTTTAATTGAGGCATATTTTTCTCACTCCTAAGCCACACCTACAAATGAATGCCCTGCTCCGCATTAAAATAAGACTCCTACAAGCCTACATACCAAAAAGTGTCCATATTCATTTTTTTAGAATGCTGGCAAGTATGCTAATATTACTTTGCGGTCTTATAAGCAGCAGTGTCAGACTAGTGCTGTCAGTAATCAACACTCCATAATAGGCCTGGCCAGGCATACATCCTCTCTTCCTCTGCAATACATGTATGCATGAGGACACCATCATTGTGGATGTTACACAGAGGGACAGAAGAAGGAAAGTTATTGTGCTGCATTTTCAAGCAAATGCCAGACATAAATCATATCATACAGAGTACAGGGCTATAAATAGTGTAAGGCTTTAACTGGGCTTTAACCACTCCTGTATTTTAGGTATAAGAGGTGCAAGTTAATCAAAGTTAATCAAAAATCAAAGGGATTTTTGCCCTGTGTCACATTCTAGCTGCTGCTGCCAGCAAATGTCAGCTGTCAAAATGATCTTCATGTGACATTGTTTTGCCAATGAAAAAAGGTTTTGTGATTTTATATAAATTTAGTTCTTATGGAGTTTTAATGGATTATTGTGAGGTTACATGCTAACTACGTACAAATCCATCCACAATTTTGCCCCCAGCTACATCACTAGCCTAGTCTCTAAAAACCAACCTACTCATTCTCTTCATTCCTCTCAAGACCTCCTGCTCTCTAGCTCCCTCCATTCAAGAGATAAATCAACAATTCTATCTCTTTACAAAACACTGGGTTGACTTTATCTTGAATATGCAGTTCAATTTTGGTCACCAGTCCTCAGGTAAGAGATTGTTAAATTAGAAAAAAATCTGTGAAGGGCAACAAATTGAGTAGGGTGGAAGGAAAACCTCAGCTAAGAGGATTGATTGCAGTTATTCACTCTGGAGATGCCAATTTTCCATAATTCAATTTATAGAGTATGGAGATGTCAGAGGTAAGTGTATTTCCCAATATGGCAAGGCACCGGTTTCCCAAGAAAAGGTAAAATAGACTTTAAGATGTTTGATTGTGAAATTGGAGAGACTAAAATCTAAATTTTCTGAATTGCTAGCATTAACTGTAATTCCTCATATGTTCCCAAAGTTCTTCAAGATCTTTAACACATTGGGTAATGTGGTAATTGGTGAGGTGATTAAAATGTATGCTAAAGATTATAAGAAAACAAATAGTCCTTAGCATGCAAAAACAAGCAAGCATGACAAATAGACTAGATTTATGGCAAACTGTAACTCCACAAAATGGATCAGATCACTTACCCCTTCCCCAGGAAATGTTATCACCATTGTAAACATGTTTTTGAGTGGCAATAAATCCTTCTAAAAAAGGGACTTGCACATGCATGTACATGCTGGTACCATAGGATTGTTCTTGTGTAAGTAAGAATTTGAATTAAATTCCAAAACTACTACCTACCCTCTTAATTTTTTTTCTCTAGTTAAATTGTGCAACACTGTATTAAAGAGGTGCCAAAGTTGCTAAATATCAACATGTATGATCATTGGTCATCTGATATCTATTTACACATTTTGGTATTTCTTCTGCTAGTTGCCAAAAAGTGAGTAACACTGTTCCCATTCACCACCATCAAAATGGGGCACACTAAGCAGCAAGAGGGGTACAGACACTGGCCACCAATGTAACAAGGAGTACTGCACTGACCACACATGTAACAAGGGGTGCTAAACTAACTACCAGTGTGACAAAAGGTGCTACATTGACCACCAATGTAAAAAGCAACACTTAATTATTCAAGTGTAACTACACCGGGGCACTACACTGACCACTATGTAACAAGTGGCACTAAACTGACCATCGGTTAACAAGGTTCACTACAGTAGCCACCAATGTAAGGGACAATACACCAATGTAAAAAGGGGCATTGCACTGATCACCAGTGTAACTAAGGGTTTTACACCAACCCCCAACATAACCAGTGTAACACCAATCCAACCAATCCACCAATCCAACCATTATAACAAAGGGCATTACACTAACCACCGATGTATTGGGGGCACTACACTAACCACCAATGTGAGAAGGGGCAGAGACACTGACCAATGACTCCAGGCAATTATACCTCCAAGTCTTTTTTTTCTCCACATGCTCACAATAGTAGGCATATTTCCACCTCCTGACCGCTGATGCCAGACTTTTTTTACTCCTCAAGTCCATCAATGTCAGGCATTTATTTCACACTGAAACCAGCAATTTTTTCCTCTTATTGACAACAGACGTTAGTCATTTTTAGGGGTGGGCCAAACGACCCCCTGTTCGGTTTGCACCAGAAATTTAGAACATCACAAAAGTTTGGAACCGAATATGAAACCCCATTGAAGTCTATGGGAGCCAAACTGGCACTGGGGGACATGTATCAATGAAAAAATAAGTTAGTAAAAATTTAATTTTTAAATGAGCAGTGATTTACTGATGCTTAAAGAGAAAGCAAAAAAATGAGAAATAACAATAAAAATGAAAAACACCTTTCAATATAGTGCCTGGGGGTCTCCTTAGTCTACATGTAAAGTGGCACATCTGTGCTGTGTAAAATTGTAAATGATATGCACCTGTCAAACAGGTGCAGGAAAAATTGGTCTTTGGGTGTTGGAGGTGCCTTCACACCATTACCCTATAGAGGTACTCTTCATGAAAGCAAGAATTAGCATGACTGTCAAAAACTTAAATAATATTCCCCTGTCAAACAGGTGCAGAAAAATTGGTCTTTGGGTGTCGGAGGTTCCTTCACACCGTAACCCTATAGAGGTACTCTTGATGAAAGCAGGAATTGCCTTGCTGTCAAAAATTTTAATGATATGCACCTGTCAAACAGGTGGTGCATAAAAATTGGTCTTTGGGTATCGGAGGTGCCTTCACACTGCAACCCTATAGAGGTAATCTTGATGAAAGAAAGAATTGCCTTGCTGTCAAAAAAATTATATGCACCTGTCAAACAGGTGCAGAAAAATTGGTCTTTGGGTATCCATGGTGCCCATGAAGCCTACACCAAAAAAATTCTTCCAGATGAAATCAACACCCACAACGCTAGGCAGCCTAGAACTTCTGCAGAGATTCCACTTTTCAAAAGCACTTAATCAGTGACATCGAAAAAGCTGCTGGTAATCCAGGACTGATTCATTTTGATAAATGTCAGACGGTCCAAGGAGTCTGTGGACAGACGTGTTCTATTATCAGTAACAAAACCTCCAACAGCACTGAATGCCTGCAGCTCAATTGCATACTGGGCAAGTTCTGGCTAGGGGTCTATTCTCATGACCCAGTAAGCCAGTGGAAAACTCTCTATCTCTGCTTTCGTCCCTAGATAATTATCCACCATATGACGCAGATGCTGCAGATAAGGTATAGAAGCTGACAGCCCTGAGTGACAAGGACAAAAAAACTGTGAAATACATCACTTAAGCGGCCGCCTTCTCCACCGCCCCTCTCTTGACCAACAGAACCCTTTAAAACTAAGTTTTCCACGACACTGTAACCTACCAGATTCAGAAAAAGAGTTAGATAAACTCCTCTTTAATGTGCCCTCAAGAGATTTAATCTTCTGCACCCTCTGTGGGGACAGGATGAGTTCTGAGACTTTCCCCTTGTAACAGTGGTCAAGGAGGGTTGCCAACCAATAGTGATTCTTCTCCTTTATGCCAAGTATTCTTGGGTCCTTTTGCAGGCATTGAAGTATGAGATAGCCCATGCACCACAAGTTTGCGGAGGCATGAGAAGCAGACTCCTCTGGGTCACTGAGGATTACAGTATCTGGAACTGCCTCCTCCCAAGGGTTCTGGGGATGGAAAACCATCTCTTATTTTTTGAAGAATGTCTTCTTCTGCTTCAATGCCTCCAAAACTGCCAGAATCCTCCTCCTCCCTCTCCCCTTGTGTGATCTGTGGCGTAGGAAGAATAGTTTCTGCATAAAGTGGGCCTTGAGAGGAAAGGAAGTCCTCCTCTTTCTCCTGCTGCTATGACTTGAGTACCCTATCCCTAATGCCACGCAGAGTCTGCGCCAGTAGGAACACAACAGGGATTGTGTCACTGATGCATGCATTGTCACGGCTAACCATCCTTGTGGCCTCCTCAAATTGTGACAGTACAGTGCATGCATATTTTATGAGCAGCCATTGCCATGAGGAAAAAAAGCAGAACAAGCCTGAGACTGTCATTGTGCTATACTCACACAGGTACTCATTTACTGACATCTGCTGCATGTGCAGCGGTTGCAGCATTGCCAAAGTTGAATTCCACCTGGTGGGCATGTCACAAATCAGGCGGTTTACGCGCAGGTGGAATTCCCACTGAAATTCAGCCAACCGAGCATTGGCTGTGTAGGACGGCCTGAAATGGCTATACACTCTTCTGGCCTGCTTTAGCAGATCTTCTAACCCTGGGTACCTATTAAAGAAAAGCTGCAACACCAAATTGAGGACATGTGCCAGGCATGGTGGACAGGAGGTTTGTGCCATTATCGCACACCACCATTCCTGACTCCAGCTGGTGTGGCGTGAACCTCTGGTCCTGCCCCTGAAGAGCTGCAATAATCTCTGCTCTGGTGTGGTTCCTGTCCCCTAGACACACCAGCTGAAGCACTGCATGGCACCTTTAAGCCTGACTCATTTGAATAGCCCCTTGAACGCTTAGGGGGTACTTGTGGTTCATAGGATAATTCAGCACAGGAGAGCCTGGAGGAGGAGGAGGAGGGGTGGCAAATCTTGCATCATCACCACTAGCTGTATGGAGACGTGGTGGCACAACAAGCTGCAGCACTGAGTCCTATCCTGCATCCTTCGAAGTTGCAAGAAGCGTTACCCAATGTGCTGTGAACTAAATATATCATCCCTGACCATGCTTGCTGGACCACATATAAGCAGTAACATGGACTTTTTGTCTGACTGCCTTGCCCAACGATGCCACAACATTGCCTTCCACGTGATGGTACAGAGCTGGAATGGCCTTATGTGAAAAGAAATAGTGTCTGGGAACCTGTCATTGTGGTACAGCACATTCCGCAAATTCACGAAAGGGGGAAAAATCCACCAGACGGAAAGGCAGAAGTTTTAGAGCCAGCAGCTTTGACAAGCTTGCATTTAGACACTGGGCATGTGGGTGGCAATGACTATATTTTTTTTCACTGCAGCAGATGGGGCAGATACATTTCCCAGCTATAGTCTACAGCTGGTGGTGTGCTACTGGCAGATGTGCTGCCAGGACCTGGGACACCCTGCACTATACTATCATCCCTGTCAGTGGAGGCAGCTTAGAGGTCATGAGGTATAGCAGGGGCAGACTGAGTTGAGTAAGAAGGAGAAACATAATTGCATCTCTTTTGTGTGGCTTTCAGGTGCTCTTGCCAACGGGCTGAGTGGTGGGAGGTTAAATGCCTTGATGTTTTTGCCATGCTTGATGTGCTGGAGACAAAGTTTGCAAATTGCAACAGTGCGATCGGCTGCATATGTGCTAAAAAAAGGCCCAGACAGCTGAGCTGTGGGAAGAGGATCAGGAGTTAACAGCTCCACAATGTGATGGAATAGGGTGGCTGCTCTCTATTCTTCTATAATGGCTGCCTTGTTAGGGTTGTGCCTCACCCTCACCTTACTCCATTGCTTTATACGGCACCCAAGTCACGTCAGTGACCATATCATCATCATCATCTGCTCCATCCTCATTACCACTGGAGATAACTTGGCAATATGCTGCAGCTAGGGGAACATGACTGCCAATTTGTGTATCAGTGTTCTCCCCTCCATCGGCTCCTGTTCTTACCTTCCTCAACCTCAGAACCAACAACTGAATCAAGTAATGGCTGTGGATCCTAAAGGAGCAAGTGGCTGAAGCTGTGTTCAAATAACTCCACTGAATCTTCCATGCCTGATGCTGGGGCTATGGCAGGAATAGCTGTGGACAAGGAGGCAGATTTAGCCAATCTGGCAGCTGCAGTGGACTGCACACTAGTCTCTGCTTGGGTGACAGAGGATGAGGAGGAGGAGGATGGTTTAGTGCATGCTGTGGCTGGATAGCATGGGCAACATCACTAAACAGAAGAAATTATGCCCTGCCTGAGTACTGACCATGTCCACCTTTGCCTGTGGACACATACGCTTCTGGCCCCCTCACAGTGGAATAGGTACATCTGCCTCTCCTTATTGGCCTTCCAGACATGAAGTATAATGCGTTAAATGTGCAGTAACGCACATAAATATACTGCGTTAAATGTGCACTAATGCACTAAACTATACTGCAGTAAACCTGCACTAACGCACAGATATGTACTGCGTTAAACGGCACGTAAAGCACTGAAATATAGTGCGTTAAACGTGCACTAACGCATATTAATATGCTATGCTAAATGTGCACTAATGCACAGATATGTACTGCATTAAACGTGGAGTAATGCACAGAAATATACTGCGTTAACATGCACTAATGCATTGAAATATACTGCGTTACACGGCACATAACACACTGAAATATACTGCTTTAAATGTTCACTAATGCACTGAAATGCACTGCGTTAAACGGCACATAATGCACTGAAATATACTGTGTTAAACATGCATTAATGCACATTAATATACTGTGTTAAACGTGCACTAACGCACTGAAATATACTGCGTTAAATGGCACATAACGCATTGAAATATACTGCGTTAAACGTGGAGTAACGCACAGAAATATACTGCGCTACATGTGCACTAACGCACTGAACTAAACTGCAGTAAACCTGACACTAATGTAAAAAAATGAATGGTCACTCACTACACTCACACTGACTGAACTATCACTAGATTCACACTAAACGGATATTCTACACTGACAATAGAATCAGAATAGCACACTATAGCACAGTAACTGTTCAGTAGCACTGAACAGATCCCTGTTCTATCTCTTGCCACTCCAATATCACACTACAAATGGCCGCTACTTTTTATAGTATGGGGTGGGACTAAGAGCAATGCGCCATGATTGGATTGAGTCATCATTACTTTCTCCAATTATGGCTCTGACAGTGCTCTGTACCCTGATTGGACAAAGCTTTCATTGCTTCAGCCAATCAGGGCTTCCAATGTGGTCATTTAGCGGGCTGAACAAACGATCAAACTCCCTGATAATTCGGGTGTTCATCGAACTGGCAAACAGCCAATGTTTGACCCGAACTCTTGCTTGGGTTAAACCATTTGCCCATACCTAGTCATTTTCCTCTCCTGCTGACAAGCATTATAAGGGGCACTATGACAAATAGTGCTGACCGCTTTACTATTTACCTTGTGTTACACATAACAAAGTGTTTTTAGACACAACCTTTTATATGTTGGCAAATGCATTATGCTAACCACCACATCTAGGGCTAACAATCTAGTTACTACATTATAACAGCTTCTCTTAAATCACTTAAATACACTTTTTTCTGTTTATTACTATGGCACTGTGACTTTACACTCCTTCCTATGTGCAATTTTATATCATATTCTGCAAAATGATTGTAATATCTATTAGTACATGGTTGCCTGTAAAGTTTCACCCTTCTTGAATGCTAAATAAATGGTTTAGCTTGCTCGAACTCTGGTCTGCATTCATCCACTGTTATATTAAATGTGACTTGCATTCTGATGTGCTCTTTCATCTGGATCCAAGGATGGATAGAATGCTGAATAATATAGACAGTAGTCCCCTTTGCAAACCTGTGCTATTACCAGCTCACTAATCAATATACTGTTTGTAGTAATTATAAAGCTTTCACAAATGACTTGCTTATTTTAAAACTGCCTAGGGCAAGCACTGTAGTTCCATCTTTTAATCTTCTTCATCATCAAGACATTTTAGTTAGAAGTAAACAGGTTTCTTCAGTAATAATGACCCATTTAGTGGATTGCAATCTCGGTGTCTAATCATGCTGTAGGCTAAAATATACAGAGATTATTTTAGGCCTGATTGTATCCTATACTTCAGTACTTAAGTTGGTAGAAATTAATGTTATTAAAAGTTGTTTTTTTTACTTTAATAAAGAAAAAAACTGTTATGTTCTCAGCAATTTAAATAATAATTAAAAATACCATGGGGGCTACAAGACATCCAACAAATACCCCATGGAAAGATCATCTGTGTTTGCAACATGATGTTACATGTGCTAAAAAACAATTGAGTACTGTTCGTGAAACTTTTTTTTTCACTAATATTACAATTTTTAGGACAAGCGTTCGAGTTATTCAATTCTTTTCAGTCTAAACTTGGACCCAGAAGACAGGAACACTCAAAAAACTACTGAAAATGTAAATGTTAGTGCTATTAGAAATGGTTTGTTTTTGTTGCAAGTGCATTAATACAACTACAATTGCCTCAAGCATGATATGTGGTCCTAACGTTTTACTATGAAATAGGGTTGCCACCTTTTCTTCAAGCCAAACCCGAATACTTTAGCAGCCTGGGACACTTTTAGGCACCCCAAAGAGAGTAGTAATGTGGTGTACATAGCGTTCCGTAGCGAACAGTGAGTGTGGCCAAATTGCTTTTGCTGAATTCATCTCCCTGCACTCAGTGATGCCAAACATGCTTCCAGACAGCCGCCCACAG
This sequence comes from Lithobates sylvaticus, assembly GCA_028564925.1. Classification (NCBI taxonomy): domain Eukaryota; kingdom Metazoa; phylum Chordata; class Amphibia; order Anura; family Ranidae; genus Lithobates; species Lithobates sylvaticus. Next base: position 157,214,674 of record CM053027.1, on the reverse strand, counting down.
TGTGACTATCTTGGTTCCTTGGGGAGCCACAGCCTAGTCTGAATAAACTCGGACACATGATTTAAAACCTTTCCGGGTATATCCTGAACAGGTGGCAACATTATTTTGAAACACATTACATAAGTAAAGTCAGCTCCCCCTACTACCCCAGTGGAATTCACTGAAATACACATTTCCCTAAAACATGCATCATGCTTCCCCACTGGTTCAAGACAGTTTAAATTGACAGGACCAGTCAACCATTTAGATGTCCATGCTTATAGACCTCAGGGAACATTCATCTCAGACTTTGTCTCAACTCAACTCATATTGTGAAAAAAAATCGCATTCATTTGTATGCTACGTCCAGGATGTCCAGGAGTCTGCAGTTCACATCAGGAGTATCTGCAGTTCACATAGACTTACATGTCTATGAGCTTCTCGGTGTAAAATAGATCTTTTGGTAAATATCCAGCCATTGTCTAAAATCTATGGACATCTTGGATATCTTAGCACCTCTAACATCTAAGTAGAGACTAACCATCTCAAAAATGTAAAGTGGACATTGCCAGGCTATGGACATTAAAATATTTACATATTCCTCTATTACTCTAACCCTTTAGCTGCCACAGACATAAAGCTAGCAGGGGCAACATTTACACACACTTCCAACTGCTATAGGAGCCAGAAGTGTGTGTGCGCATTTTATCAGCCTATTGTTGGCTTTCTTGTGGAAGTGATTCTAAATTTTCATAGGTGCATACCAATTCCACCCCAATCATGCATCCTGGGTTCTGCTGCCCCACTTGGGCACCTGGAATATTCATAATGGGTGTCAGTCAGGAAACCAGAAGATGATCACCAAACATCCATTTGAATATTGCCCTGTAGCAAATGAAGCCAGAAGCATTGCATCACTTTTGATTTCACTGCTGTCATTTCCTGGTTGCTACGGTTGGGGAAGAAGCTAATTAATCATGATCTGTGCCCGATTAGTTTCTATGGAGTGCAGAGGAGACCCCTAATTTCTCATTAAAGAAAACCTGTCACTAATACTGTGCTGTCACAGAAGGGGTTTGTAATTAGTGATACCAATAAAGTTAATTAAAAAAGATAACGTTACATAAAATCAATTAAAAAATGTTTTAAAGCCCACGCACACACATATACACATAATAAAAGAAAAATGTGTTGTGCTGTCTTATAAAGTGCATAGTGCTATATATATATTGCATAAATAAACAGAATGCACGATTAATAAATACATCAATATACCAGTATAAAGAATAAAAGTGAAAAAAATTATAGTCTCATAGTTCTCGAAACTCAAGCAACAGTCCAAAGAGAGAAATTAATCCCAATGAAATAATAAACATGTATGCATTAATATACTGTAAGGGGCTCCACTTGTGTGGTTCGCGCAAAGATCCATTGTTCCTGGTAACCACCGCAAAAGTGTACCAACCGAGGGATAAAGTTGCCTCTTACCAGAAATAAAGACCCTCTTACAGGTCTAGCTGTGCCTTAGTAATAGACCCTCAATTGGATGGATGGCTAGATAAATAGATGTAATAGAGCTTCACTCCATCCCAGACACATCAGAGCAAGCTCAGCAGCCGTTTACAGTCTCCTCTAATACTTCTCAGACCACCTCCATGGGGTATACACTCACAGCTATGAGTGAATTCAAACAGGAACAAGGAACGCTTCATTGTGCATTATCTACTTAAATAAAGAGGAGTAACAAAAGCATCAAATACACAAATACACGTCCGGCACTGGGACAACAGAGATAGTGGTGTATAACAATAGCTGAGCTATATAGGCTCACAGTGATCCAATAGATCAATATGATCCAAGAAATTCAATGAGGTACAAAGGACTCAATACCAATAACTTTAAGACAAGACAGATCCCTATTGTGTTTCTGAGAACCCCTTTCTGATATTTGCAGGATGCTCACCTATCTGCACTTATAGGGCCCTTTTGGTCCTCCCTACCACATTTGCACTCTAAAAGGTAAGTCCTACCAGTAACTGTGGAATGAAAAGTTTGGGTCCTCACTGTATTTGTACCAACACAATTACACATAGGACATTTACGGCAAGGAAAGAAAACCTGCAAATTAGCAAAAAATAAGGGCAGTAATGAATGCTCAATCACATTGGGTGCACAAAATGTCTAAGGCCCCTTTCACACTGGGGCGTTTTTCAGGCGGTACAGTGCTAAAAATACCACCTGTTCACCGCCTGAAAAAATCCGGCCCCTTTAACTCCAGTGTGAAAGCCGGCGGGCTTTCACACTGGAGCGGTGCGCTAGCAGGACAGCAAAAAAAGTCCTGCTAGCAGCATCTTTGGAGCGCTATAGGAGCGGTGTGTTCACCGCTCCTATACCGCTCCTTCCCATTGATTTGAATGGGAAACCGCAGTAAAACCACGGCAATACCGCCGCAAAGCGCCACTACGGCGGCAATCTGCAGGGGTCTTTAACCCTTTTTCGGCCACTCGCGGGGGTAAAACCGCACCGTGAGCGGCCGAATACCGCGGTTAAAATGACGGTAAAGCAGCGCTAAATATAGCGCTGCTTTACCGTCACCGCGGCTCCCCACCCCAGTGTGAAAGGGGCCTAAGAGCAGGGGCCTTTTTAAAGATGACACTGGAACCAGATTTTGAGAAAAAAAAACTTTTTTATATATATACTTTTTCTGAATTTTCTTTGCAGGATTTGGTTTGCAGAATTGGAGGGGGGGTTCACAGAATTGTGGTCCTGTTGTAGGGATTTTGATGCAGAGATTTCTCTTGCAGGACTATATATACATATACCTGTTCTGAATTTCCTTTGCAGGGTTTGTTTTGCAGGATTGGGGGGTCTTCATAGAATTGTGATCCTGTTGTAGGAACTCTTGTTGTACAAATTTTTCTTACAGGATTATATATATATATATATATACACATTGTGTTTCCTTTGCAGGGTTTGTTTTGCAGGATTGGGGGGTCTTCTTCACAGAATTGTGATCCTGTTGTAGGGATTCTTGTTGTACAAATTTTTCTTACAGGATTATATATATATATATATATACACGTTGTGTTTCACAGGATTGTTCAGCACTTAATTAAGCATTATATAGTAATTAGGGGCACATTAGATATATAGTAATAAAAGGGGATTTGCATATATTTTCACTTTATATATCTTTTTATTTATTCTATTTTTCCCACTATAGGAGTGGTTTAGCCCTCTAAAGCCCCATACACACGGTCGGATTTTTGCATGGATTCTGTCCGATCGGACAATGTTGTTGAAAAATCAGACCGTGTGTATGCACCATCGGACAGTGTACATCGGATTGTCCGACGGACAAAGTCCTATCTCCTGCTGGATAGATTTGCGGACAACACGGTCCGATCACACCAAATCCAATCGTGTGTACGGTTGTCCGACCGGACAAAGTGCTACGCATGCTCAGATCACATTACAAGACCAAAGCTATTGGCTACTAGCCTCTACGTAGTCCCGTCGTAGGCAACAAACGTCACCACGTTCAGAATGATCGGATTTTCCGACAACTTTGTCTGACCGTGTGTACGCAAAACCAACATCAGACAAAGTATGACGGACATGGTCCGACGGACCTGGTCCTCGGATAATCCGCGCGTGTGTATGGGGCTTTAGGGTTTCTTAGCAGACAGCAGGGGTATAAAAAAAGTTCTCTAATAACTCTAGCATGGTATTTGAGGAAACAAAATTTCTTTGATTGGCGTATGAATTCATTCCATATACCATAATTTGAAATATTGCAATACGCCTTATCAACAAAGCACTAGTTAATTACCGCTCACTAATTCTTAAAATCATCCAAACTAGAACAATTGTGTCTGATACTTAAAAATTGTCCCTTAGGTACACTGTGTAACCAAATAGGATGATGACAACTCTGGGATAGAATGTACCCATTCTTATCCATTTAAAAAAAAAAGGGTTCTGGTACTGAAACCCTTCCCATCCCTCATATTTGTGGGGTCTAAGAAATTAATCTGAGAGTATTTATAGTTCCATTTAATACCCAAAGACTTTTCCCAAATCAATAAGGCATCCTCCTTGGATGACCTATAGATAGCATCCTCCTCCTGGTGGGCCATAAATTAATTGGCCACACTGGGAGCTAATTTTGCTCCCATGGCAACCCCAGTTTTTTTTTTTAAATAAAAGTTGCTATCATACCAGAAGTAGTTATGAGGCATTTAGAAGTCTAATAATGACAAAATAAATCTTGTCACTTCTGGTAATACATCAGCACCATCTAAGAAATGTCTAATTGCTGCCATAGCACTATCGTGGGGTATAATAGTATAAAAGGAGGAGACGTCGGTCGTAACAAGCAGACAATCCCCCCTCCACCGACATCTCCTTTAAAACCTCGATAGTGTCACAAGTATATTTAAGTTAGAATTATATTGGTGAACTCATACGCTGCTAGGTATATAAATATAAATAGATGAATAACTATAAATGTGCTTAGAACTGCTGCGACCACCTATCAAGTGTACTCAATCACTTTATAAATAAATATGACCAAAAAAACGGTGTAAAAGAGAAAGTGTTTGACTCTGCGCTATGGAGATAGTAAGTACCAGAAGGAAGAAAATGTGTGTAAAAATGAAAAAAGGAAAAAAAGAGAGAACTGCTGCCCCTGCTGGTTACTCCCACCTAAGTGGGGTAAATAGATAGAAAAAATAAAAGTAGATGTGGCGCTGTTCATTTAAATCTAATGTGTCGAATGTGATTGGTGTATTTAACGTAACTAATGCAATCTATCCTTATGAAAAATAGTGCAAAATACCTTCATGGAATATAAGATAATAAAATAATAAAAATATGTGCAATATACCTTATAAGATAATAAATAATGAAGGTATATTGCACTATTTTTCATAGGGATAATTTGCATTAATTATGTTAAATACACCAATCACCTTCGACACATTAGATTTAAATGAACAGCGCTACACCTACTTTTAAAAAAACGGTGTGCTGTTCCTTTAAACATATAAATACTACTAAATAGTGCAATATAATACAAAAAAAGTTTGTTGTAGTAATTCAATCAGCCTTATTTAAACATATAACACCATAAACACATCCCATCAGTGATGAAAAAGTGCTTATACTGTATCTCACAAAATTGAGTACACCCCTCACATTTTTGTACATATTTAATATATCTTTTCATGTGACAACACTGAAGTAATGACACTTTACTACAATGTAAAATAGTGAATGCACAGCTTGTATAACAGTGTAGTTTTGCTGTCCCCTCAAAATAACTCAACACACATCCATTAATGTCAAAACTGCTGGCAACAAAAGTGAGTACACCTCTAAGTGAAATTGTCCAAATTGGACACAATTAGCCATTTTCCCTCCCCGGTGTCATGTGACTCATAAGTGTTACAAGGTCTCAGGTATGAATGGGGAGCAGGTGTGTTAAATTTGGTTTTATCTCTCTCACTATCTCATACTGGTCACTGGAAGTTTAACATGGCACCTCATGGCAAAGAACTCTCTTCTGAGGATCTGAAAAAAAGAATTGTTGCTCTACATAAAGATGGCCTAGGCTATAAGCAGATTGCCAAGATCCAGAAACTGATCTGCAGCACGGAGGCCAAAACCATACAGCGGTTTAACAGGACAGGTTCCACTCAGAACAGGCCTCGCCATGGTCGACCAAAGAAGTTGAGTGCACATGCTCAGCGTCATATCCAGAGGTTGTCTTTGGGAAAAAGACATATGAGTTCTGCCAGCATTTCTGCAGAGGTTGAAGTGGTGGGGGGGGGTCAGCCTGTTAGTGCTCAGACCATACGCACACTGCATCAAATTGGTCTGCATGGCTGTCGTCCCAGAAGGAAGCCTCTTCTAAAGATTATGCACAAGAAAGCCTGCAAACTGTTTGCTGAAGACAAGCAGACTAAGGACATGGATAACTGGAGCCATGTCCTGTGGTCTGATGAGACCAAGATAAACTTATTTTGTTCAGATGGGGTCAAGCTTGTGTGGCGGCAACCAGGTGAGGAGTACAAAGACAAGTGTGTCTTGCCTACAGTCAAGCATGGTGGTGGAAGTGTCATGGTCTGGGGCTGCATGAGTGCTGCCAGCACTGGGGAGCTACAGTTCATTGAGGGAACCATGAATGCTAACACGTACTGTGACATACTGAAGCAGAGCATTATAACTTCCCTTCAGAGACTTCCAACATGCTAACGACCCCAAACACCCCTCCAAGATGACCACTGCCTTACTAAAGAATCTGAGGGTAAAGGTGATGGACTGGCCAAGCATGTCTCCAGACCTAAACCCTATTGAGCATCTGTGGGGTATCCTCAAATGGAAGATGGAGGAGCGCAAGGTCTCTAACATCCACCAGCTCCGTGATGTCATCATAGAGGAGTGAAAGAGGACTCCAGTGGCAACCTGTGAAGCTCTGGTGAACTCCATGCCCAAGAGGGTTAAGGCAGTGCTGGAAAATAATGGTGGCCACACAAAATATTGACACTTTGGGCCCAATTTGGACATTTTCACTTAGGGGGTGTACTCACTTCTGTTGCCAGTGGTTTGGACATTATTGGCTGTGTGTAGAGTTATTTTGAGGGGACAGCAAATTTACACGGTTATACAAGCTGTACACTCAATACTTTACATTGTAGCAAAGTGTAATTTCTTCAGTGTTGTCACATAAAAAGATATAATAAATTATTTACAAAAATGTGAGGGGTGTACTCATTTTTGTGAGATACTGTAAGTGCCCATAATATGATAATAGGTGTTCCACAAAAAAGTTCACACTTCAAGCAAATGACAATAAGGTGAATATCCAGGAATGCCCCAGCCACCAAACACCTCTGGGTGCAATGCTCGCTCACCTTCTACACTGACCTAAAAGGTCAGTAATTGCAGTTTCCATGAACAACTTTGCTAGTCCACCATGTGAATCTTTACACCACCATCCTACGTGTTACAAGGGATGTTTACATTCCTTGTAATAGGAATAAAAGTGAGCCAATTAATTTTTTTTTTAAAAACAGTGTAAAAATAAATAAAATCAAGAAAAAGAAATAAGAAAAACAAAAATTTTTTTTTTTAAAGCACCCCGTCCCGACGAGCTCGTGCGCAGAAGCGAACGCATACGTGAGTAGCGCCCGCATATGAAAACGGTGGTCAAACCACACATGTGAGGTATGGCCGCGATCGGTAGAGCGAGAGCAATAATTATAGCCGTAGACCTCCTCTGTAACGCAAAATATACAACCTGTAGAATTTTTTAAACGTCGCCTATGGAGATTTTTGAGGGTAAAAGTTTGATGCCATTCCACGAGCGGGCGCAATTTTGAAGCGTGACATGTTAGGTATCAATTTACTCTGCGTAACATTATCTTTCACAATATATAAAAACATTGGACTAACTTTACTGTTGTCTTATTTTTTTATTCAAAAAAGTTAATTTTTTCCAAAAAAAGTGCGCTTGCAAGACCGCTGCGCAAATACAGTGTGAAAAAAAGTATTGCAACAACAGCCATTTTATTCTCTAGGGTGTTGGAAAAAAAACAATATATAATGTTTGGGGGTTCTAAGTTTTTTTCTAGCAAAAAAAACTGTTTTAAACATGTAAACACCTAAAATCCAAAACGAGGCTGGTCTTAAAGTGGTTAAGAAATGTTTACATTTTTTTATTGGATGTGTTTAATAGCAGTAGGTAATATATATATATATATATATATATATATATATATATATATATATATATATATATATATGGCTCTCACTTGCAGCACTGCAGCTCTGGCTACACCCATGCAGCCTCTGACTCCTCTCAGAGGAATGGGAGTCCACCTGACTCCCATGCACAGACTTCCTGTCTGTTGGGTGGAACCCAGAACCATAGTCAGTTACTACTAAAAGCCCAGCACACACCTGACCAATCAGTATGCTGGCTGTTCTGAAAATCAGGACCCAGGACTAAGGATTCCATCCCACCCAGATCTCTCAGAAATCTTTGAGCTCCAGGTCCCAAAGTGGACTTTAGAAAACACTGAGGAAACTGAAAGGCCAGTATCCTCTTCATGTTACATGCTCCCTGGAGCACCTCAACCCGTCTGGTTGAGAATTCTGGGTCACATTCTCCTTCTAGACCCTGGCAGGGCAACGCTCTGCCACTATATATATATATATATATATATATATTTATTTATTTTTTTATTTTTAATTATCTGTCTTTTTTGTTTATAGCACAAAAAAAAACAAAAAACAAATCACTATCACTACTGGTGATCAAATACCACCAGCTCTTTTTGTGAGAAAGAAAATGACATATATTTTATTTGGGTACAGCATTGCATGAAGCACAATTGTCTGGTAACATAACACAGTGCCTTATCACAAAAAATTTCTTGGTCAGACTCATGAAGGAGGGTTAGCCTGGGTTCACACTGGTACGACAAATGCTCCGACATTGGGAGCTCATGTCGCATGACGTGTGAAAAATCAATGTTTCCTTATGGGAGCCAACTTAACTGGTCCGACTTTGAAAATGCTCTCTGTACAACTTTGGTCCGACTTTGATCCTTCTTCAGCCCATTGACTATCATTGAAGTAGGATCAAAGTCTTGCATGATCCAACTTTGGCATGCGACTTGTGCTCTGATGATCTTGAGGGGGAACTCTACGCCAAATTTTAAATAAAAAACGCCTTTCAAAAGCATAGGGCCCTTGGGTCTGGTAGGGATTTTAAGGGAAACCCCCTATGCCAAAAAAACAGCGTGGTGTTCCCCCCAAAATCCATACTAGACCCTTATCAGAGAACGTAGCCCGGCCGGTCAGGAAGATGGGGGGGAATGAGCGAGCACCCCCCTCCTGAACCGTACCAGGCGGCAAGCCCTCAACATGGGGGGGTGGGTGCTTTGGGGCAGGGGGGCACCCTGCGGCCCCCCTACCCCAAAGCACCTTGTCCCCATGTTGATGAGGACAAGGGCCTCTTCCCGACAACCCTGGCCGTTGGTTGTCAGGGTTTGCGCAAACCAATCAATACACGCCTATTGTGATTTTTGTTTACCAAAAATATGTAGAAGAATATATACTGGCCTAAACTGAAGAAGAAATTTTTTTTTTTTACATTTTTTCGGGGGATATTTATTATTGCAAAAAGTATAAAATATCGTTTTTTTTTTCAAAATTTACGCTTTTTTTTTGTTAATAACGCAAAAAATAAAAACAGCAGAGGAGATCAAATACCAACAAAAGAAAGCTCTTTTTGTGGGAAAAAAGTACATCAATTTTGTCTGGGTACAACGTTGCACGACCGCGCAATTTTCAGTTAAATCAACGCAGTGCTCACAAAAAATGGCCTGGTCATTAAGGGGGCAAATCCTTCCAGGGGTGAAGTGGTTAATTGAACAAGCTGAAGTTAGAAGCTAATTGGTTACTTTGCACAGCTGAACAGATTCTGTGTGCACCAGTTTTAGTAAATTGCTCCCCCCCCCCCCCCCATTGTCATTTGTCATTACTGAATTGGTTGTCAAACTAATGGCAGGTAATACATTCTGGCAAACTGTGGTATATAGTATTGCATTACTGATTCTGGTTTCCTAGGATGTAGTACATAGTCATGATGCGTCCTTGGATATACTTTTAATTTGTAAAATTAAATATTTAAAATAGTTATTGTTACATTCCTGTGCATATTACACCATTTAAGACCTTATAAAAATCAATAAAGAGCATCTGTTCATTTTCAGTGTAACATCCTCTTTGCAGTAATCTTCTCAGCATGTTTCCCGAATTTGTGTCATTTGAACAATATTTCACATGACTATAAAATTCACTTATCATTCTCTCTTGTATTTTTTATTAGGGACAATGAGAACAAGGAAAATATTATCAAGGGGCACAAATAATACCAAAGCATTTAAAAACATAACAATTAGATTTCACCTTTTAAACAAATACAGAATTTATAGCATGTTATTTTCATTGATTTAGGATGTAATATATTAAGTCATGAATATTAATTCTCATATCAGGTGAACTCTATTTCAAAAGCCTGGGACTGAGGAAGTGGAATGGGTTATTTCCCAAACTGCATTGATGTTGCATTAGGGCAGTGATGGCGAACCTTGGCACCCCTGATGTTTTGGAACTACATTTCCCATGATGCTCATGTACACTGCAGAGTGGATGAGCATCATGGGAAATGTAGTTCCAAAACATCTGTGGTGACAAGGTTCGCCATCACTGCATTAGGGTGTGCATACCAAAGCTCAAACACACATGCATTTATATAGCAGTGGATGGTGTCAGTAGTGCAGAGATTGGTGTCAGTACTTTTTCATTTTTTTTTTATTATTATTTTTTTTATTTTATTTTTGCAATTTTTTTATTTTTTCTTACAATATAATTTTTTATATGTTTTTACTTATTTATATTCATTTATATTTATTTACTTTTAGCAGCCCCTTTGGGGGCTTTGTGAAATATCAGGGGTCTACACACGCCCCTGATGTCTCACTTTTGAGAAAGAGAAAGGGACTGAGGACAGAGATTACTCAGTCCCCTTCCATGCAGCCACAACTGCACTGGACAGTGGATGAATGGGAAGTGCTCTGTGCTGTGTGGCTTCCTGTTCATTCACAAACTGAAGCATAGTAAACACAGTTGTTCACTATGTTGTTCAGAAAACAAGAAGCTGTTAAATTACATATTTACAGGATCCTTCCCCACTCTCCATCCTGAAACAATCCTCCTCAGCAGCTGGCAGGAGAGGAGAGGAGAGGAAGCCAGACAGTACTGCAGGGCAGGGAGGGGGTGGCCAGTGGAGCATACAGGGGCAGCAGAAAGAACAGTGACAGGGACAAGGAGAGGAAGTGGGGGCAGCATATACTGGTACTTATCCCCTGTATTTTCCTACTGTGACAGCTGAATTCCAGTGGGAGGGAGAGGAAGAGAAGTCTACTTTTAGCTGATGCAGGGGAAAATGCCATCCCCACCACCCCTCCTGTACAGGTTTCACAGAGGTCATGGGTTGGCAAGGAAGGATCGCAATCTACCCATCACCTGCCCACAATCAAAGGGTAGATCGTGATCAATGGGTTGCCAACCCCTGGATTAGGGTGTGCCCAGGCACAGCCGACATGCCCCGTGCACATGCCTATGATGTTGATGCTAACTGGCTACATACATGTTAACCATCCATGTGCATGTGCAACTATTCTGCTAACTTTCAAAGCAATTACAATAATGTTGCTTACTGGCTGGGAGTGAAAATTCCCAAAATAGAAGGAGCATCAGCTCTAATATTAGTGAATATATAGTCAATATAAGTCCTAAACAAATGACAGTTAAAGTGTATTTAAACCAAAAAACAAGAATATAAAGTATTGTAGCTTAATAATCCTGATAGCAAACATTGTAACTTTACTAGTTTTCTCTTTTAGGCTTTTTTCCCTTATTTGCAGCTTAGTACTGTAATAGTAGTAACTCCACACTTCCCACTCCTCCATTGGAGTATGCCCACTCCTCCATTGTATCTGTAGAGGAAGCCATGGTTGTCACCCAAGTTACTCTTCTGATTTATGCCTTGTACACATGATCGGACATTCCGACCACAAAATCCGCCTGATTTTTTCCGATGGATTTTGGCCGAAACTTGTGTTGCAAACACATGGTCGGACAAATTTGTCGCAAAATCCGATTGATCCGAATGAGGTGACGTGGAAAACGTACGACGGAACTACGTAGAGGCCAGTAGCCAATAGCTTTCGTCTCCAAATTTCTTCTGAGCATGTGTGGCACGGAAAAAGTCTGATCGGATTTTGTTGTCGGAAAATTTTAGATTCTGCTCTCAAATTTTTTCAGTCGGAAATTCCGAAGGAAAAAGTCCGTTAGAGCCCACACACGATCGTATTTTCCGACAACATAATCCGATCTGACTTTTTCCATCGGAATATCCAACCGTGTGTATGGGGCATAAGACTACAAATAGTCATCCCCATTACATAGAGGGCAAGGAAAGAGTAGTTTACAGACAGCTAGGAAGACAGGTAAGAATGTTTGTGATTCTAGTTCATGCTACAGAAAGGGACATCTGGCAAGATCAGCAGGTATTTTCTGTACTTGCTGAAATGTTCTTATCTAGCAAAAATAACAAAAAAAACGAATGCAGCCAAACATTTAAAGTCTGATTAGCTGCAATATATTTGTTCTTTGTTTTTGGATTTTCACACTGGTGCGTTTTTCAGGCGTTTTTCGGGCACTCTAGTGTTAAAAAAAGTGCCTGTAAAGCTCTTGAAAGAAGCCTCATCTGCAATCCCAATGTGAAAGCCCAAGTGCTTTAAGAGCCCTTTCACACTGCCAACGCTTGTAAAGCGGCGCTTAAACTAGCAGCGCTTTACCAGTGTTTTTCGATTGCTAGTGGGGCGTTTTTAACCCCTGCTAGTGGCCAAATACAGGGTTAAAAGTGCCCACAAAGCGCTGCTGCCAAAGGCGCTTTTCAGGCGCTTTGCAGGCGTTTTGCAGGCGCTTCCCATTGATTTCAATGGGAAGGGGCACTTTTGGAGCGGTGTATTTACCGCTCCAAAAGCGCTGCAAAGGAGGCGCTGGCAGGACTTTTTTTGATGCCCTGCCAGCGCAGCGCCTCAGTGTGAAAGCACTTGGGCTTTCACATTAGGATTGCAGTTGAGGCTTCTTTCAGGCGCTTTACAGGCACTTATTTTAACGCTAAAGCACCTGAAAAACGCCATAGTGTGAAAGGGGTCTCAGTGTGAAAGCACTCAGGCTTTCACATTGGGATTGCAGATGAGGCTTCTTTCAGGCGCTTTACCGCTAAAGCGCCTGAAAAACACCCCAGTGTGAAAGGGGTCTTAATGCTGGAATAATGTGACTACACAAATATTTAAATATAGACTTTACAAAGATTATGTGGATTATTGATACCATACAGTGACAAATCATGTGGAGACCTGGCATTTAGCCTGCCTAGCACACAGCTTGGTGTGCCTACAGAGAGGGAATGATTCATCTATTCATTACAATCTAGAATTTATTAAAATTACTAATTATAGTTTATGTGCATATAAATAGAATGTTTTAAGCATTATTGAACTACTAAATTGGCCTCATTTGTATTAAAATTAAACACAAAGATAGTAATATAGGTTAGTGGAAATGTATGTAGATGTAAGGAGTGAAATCAAGAGAACAGGTAATGCATTTGCATTTGGTAGGCAGATAGAAGACTCAATGTTCTGTTAAATCGGGTGCACACTTTCTATTAGGCTTAATGATTATTAACATGGTTATACAATTAATTTAGTAATATACATTCTGTCTAACAGTGTAGCCTATACAATAATTGTTTCAGTTATTAGATTCAAGCTGAGTACCTTTCTTTGCAGAACTTAACTCAAAACCTCTCTAGTTTTGGTTGCAGTGGGGTAGTGTTTGATTTCTTCATCTGACTGTGTCCACTTTAATAAAAAAAGTGGCAAAGATTTTCAAAGGGTAGCCTCCTACTCCTACTTTTATGTAATACTGACTGCTAGGGTAAAACAAAAAGACACAACTTAAAAGCGGAAGTAAACCCTTTGATTTAAATAGTTAAAAAAAAAATGGCATGCCGGAAATGCTACCTGTCACATTGACTATGTTTTCAACCAAACTTTCAAACCATCCAATGGCTGGTGTCATAACTGATCACATGTGCAGCATCATGGCAGTTGAAGATTGAACAGAGGCCAAGATGGCAGCTTCCTTGGCTGAAAACGATAGGAGGGTTTACTTCCACTTTAAAGCATTTGATTATTTATTAATACATCCCTAAATGTATTTTTAATGCAAGCAGTGTAATGACATACATTTGACCTAGTAGGAGCCTTTACCAGGGCCGGTACTAGGGGTGGGCAGGAGGGGCATGTGCCCTGGGGGTACATTGGTGTTGTGCACATCCCAGTGTCAGCACCCCATTCATATCTACTAGGACATGAGACTGCATGGACACAGCAACTGTATCCTAATGTGACATTCAGGTGCGGGTCCCAAAAGAAGTGAATGGGACGCTGGCACAGTGATAGGCACACAATGCCCGTCCATCTCTGTATTGATAAGCGAGCCCTACACAGGACACACATGTCTGCTCCACATGTGAATGGGTCCTAAAGAACTCCTCCTATACATGGAGGCTTTCTGAGCTCCCCAGGCATAAGAAAACAGGAGCTACTAAACCTGCCCATAAATGGATGGAAATGTAACTGGTCCAGCAAGGACCGGACAAGTTTCAATCCTTCTAGTCATTCCTGCTAAAGAGACATCAATTTAATGATCAACTTCTCTCAAACCAGCAGAAATGTTTCCTTAGATTTGCAGGACTGACATAGATGTCTCAGCGGAAAGGATTCCCTCATCCACCTTAGTTGTGTGGATTGGGGGGATCCATTTAATTTTTTTCGATCAGACACTGATTGATAAAAAAAAAAAACGATCCATCAATGGCCAGCCTCCAGCTTACCATACGTCATACAATCTGCTTGTACAATATCTTTTGGATCTACCACCAACTATGTAGTACAAAGGCCTGCTTGATTGGATACTACTTAAATTAATTGTTTAGGTTGTCCATATATTACAAAGTTTTCGTAAATCTAAAGGAGATTGTGCAGAGATTGTACAATCAGATTGTATAGTGTATGCTATACCTACAGTATAATGTTCTTGTGCATAAGTACTAACAGTGAAAAATGTTTTCCCTGTTATCTTTATTCTCACCTATGCAGATTTGTTTGCCCAGGAGCTTTGTCTTTGAGTTCATTAAACACCCCGACACATTGTCTAAAGCTGGATACACACTAGGGTTGCACCAATACCTGTTTTGTACCAACAATAGCTCAAGTACTCACTGATACCAGTTGCCAATACCTTTGTGGTGCGGTTTGAGCCTATACAAAATGAGTGGGCTCAAATCGCACTGTAAAGAATCACATGTGATTTAAACAGGTATGTGGTGCGATTCCTGTCTGAATCACATGTGGTTTCCCGCACCACTCCTGTGTGAACCCAGACTGAAGTCATTGTGACAAGATTGGATTCACACAGGAGCGGTGTGGGAAACTGCATGTGATTCAGACAGGAATCGCACCACATTCCTGTTCAAATCACATGTGATTCTTTACAGTGCGATTTGAGCCCATTCATTTTGTATGAGCTCAAATGGCACAGAAAGTATTGGTTTTAGATATTGGAGCATTTGCACTAGTACAAGTACTCTTGCAAATGCTTAGTATCAACAACGATACCGGTATCAGTGCTACCCTAGTACATGCTATTTTTTTTCCAGCAAGCTGAACAGATTCCTACATCCACTCAACAAAACACTGTCAGAATAAAATGATCAGTGCTGCAGCCCACAGATCATAGTTCTAGAGCACCATTTACAATCTTCAGAAATCACCCCTGGGCAGCCAGGTTACTCTTTAATGACCGTGAACCAAGCCGTCATCAAAGCAATGTAAATAGTAATACGGGTGCACTCTGCAACCATCACATGTGTTTTTGTGTGCCTCAAATGCTTCTACTAGCTCTGACCCCTGTGCTCTGCGACCGGAGGGGGGGGGGGGGGGGGGTTGCGCATTTTGGCATCTTCGCCCTGGGCACTGGAATATCTTGTCCCACCACTGGCCTTTACAGTCTACTACACAGCAAAACTAAGTGGGAGAGGAAACAGCAACACAAGGAGCTGTGTTGACAAGGAGTATACTGATAGGAGGAAAAATCAGAGTGACAGGGAGATGAGCTTATCACTGTGCTGCTTCTGCTTCACTGTCTAGTCACCAGATAAGGAGGGGACCATAACAACCTTTGCTCAGAGGGAGTGAGTTGACTGATACTGGCCATCATTCTATTTCAAAAAGACTGAGATCATATTAAGGCAGAAATGAAGTACCGCAAGGACTAACAAAATCAGTTTTTCGTATTTCATCTTTTAATGAGCTATTTTTAATTTTTTTGTTTGTTTTATGTTTGACTGGAGTTAATTATATTGGAGCCTAGGCAGAAATGGAAAATAATTGTTCACTGGCTTTGTGCACTTTTTGTACTGATCTACGGTAGGATAGCCAGTTACATAATGTCAGCAGTTAAACTAAAGCTACAGCATTCTTGTTCAGCCCACACAAAATTGAATGCCTTATTTGTTGCTTTTCTAAAATGATTTCATTCTTTACCTGCAATCTTCTTCTTCCCCTCTGTGTTTCTGTCATGTTGTATCATTGCCAGAAACAAACTTAGCATAAAATATAATCAAGAGATGCTCTATAAATGTTGATGTTTGGAACACTGCTGAGATAAATTCATAGCTCCTACTACAATATTATAAATAGTAGTATATTGCTTATACAACCACTGACTAAACTGAAGCTTTTTAAAATGCTTGTGTATGTCAATACTCATACAACTTATTGAAAGTATTAAACGTTTACAGTCCCTGTCCACATTTGGTATATTTTTCACCCTACTTTTAGTAATGGGCAAACCAGCCAAAAGTTGACCAGCAGCAGAAAAGTTTTGCATGAACGCTTCATTTCCCGAAGCACTGAGAGACACCATCTTTCTCTCTTGGCCATTATCAATTCCCCTGGAGAAAAAATGAATACCATCATCTTTCCATCTGTGGCTTCTTCTATAGTAAGATAAACATGGAATACAAGAATAGTTCCATTGGCTCCCCATGTCCAGTTATGGTGAAAGTAGTAGAGAAGAAGGACAAGGGTATAACAACAACATATGCATGGTAATAAGTACCCTATTCCTGGGAAGTGGACTGGTGTCAACAGCCAGTAAAATGAATATGCTGCTTAAATGTAAAATACATTACAGGCCATGCCTTACCATACCACAAGTAGCCAAACAGAAAAGAAGTGGGCCTTATTTTTATTTTTTTCTAAACAGGTATGTTTTTTGAGAGTTTTTACATTATTAAAAACAAAAAAACACAACATGATACATAAATCAGCATTAGTATTGCAAATAATGAATCGGGTAGTAGTGCAAATAGTCCTTTTTTATTTTATATCTGTAAGCCATAACACACATATATATATATATATATATATATATATATATATATATATATATATATATATATATATATATATATATATATTGTGGAAGGGCGTTGCCCTGTCAGGGTCTAGAAGGAGGATGTGACCCAGAATTCTCAACCAGACAGGATAAGGGGCTCCAGGGAGCATGTAACATGAAGAGAAAACTGGCCTTTCAGTTTCCTCAGTGTTTTCTTAAGTCGGCTTTGGGACCTGGAGCTCAGGGATTTCTGAGAGAACTGGGTGGGATGGAATCCTTAGTCCTGGGTCCTGATTTTGAGAACAGCCAGCATACTGATTGGTCAGGTGTGTGCTGGGCATTTAGTAGTAACTGACTATGGCTCTGGGTTCCACCCAACAGACAGGAAGTCTGTGCATGGGAGTCAACTCCCATTCCTCTGAGAGGAGTCAGAGGCTGCATGGGTGTAGCTAGAGCTGCATTGCTGCAAGTGAGAGCCAACTAGGCTGAATATAGTTTTGTTGATGAAAAGGAATGCTGAAACCCCTGCGAGGGAAACCTATCTTTGTTTGTTGGACTTTCTTTTAATAAAAATGGGCAAACAAAGACCTTAAAAAGAAGAACCAGCAAGTGGTGGTGTCCTTCAAGCTCTACATAAAACCTTTATAATAATAATAATAATATGAGTGGGTTGTAGGCAATGGGAAGAAAGAGGAGGGATTGCAGGGGGGAGATAAGGAGGTAAAGGTGAGGGAATAGAAGCTAAACATCCAAAAAAGAAGAAAACTTACTGCAGTCGTTAATAATAAAAAACTAAGCCCTCTGGGGCAAAGACAGACCTAGACTTAGTCTAGATAAGCTTTGCTTACCAAAGCTGAAAGGTGGGATAGGCCTTCCAGATGTTGCCAAATACCATTGGGCCTGTCAACTGACGAGGATTATTGACTGGAACATTCACAAATCATCAAAAGACTGGATAAACATCGAAAACAAATTCTCTACGGTCCCTATAGGCCAACTACCATGGATAGCCCAAGCAGTTGTACCCCGTCCCTGTAAAGCACACCCTTTAATTGCCAGTACTTTACACACATTTCAAAAATTATGCCGGACCCAGCACATCTCGTCAATGCAGAGCCCATTAATGCCTGTTCGGCACAATCCGGAATTCCCGGTGGGTATGTCAGACTCCTTCCTGGCTGCCTTCTGGCCCTATCCTACTGTTCAAGCTAGACATTTTTTTTCCAATAACGCCTTCCTCACCCGCCCCCATATACCCAGACGAGAGAATGACCAATCTTGCCCGTATTGGACCTACTTCCAGATCCGACACTTTCTGACCGACCCTACCAAACGACCTGACTTTGGCAGACGACTTACACCCTTTGAGACACTGTGTACCAAACAGGAACCGCAACGACACTTAATCTCGGAAATTTACTCAATGCTTTTTGCTGACAGTAACTCTAAGGCCAATGTCGCTACGCGGCAGTGGGAACGAGATCTATCTCTAGATCTCTCAGACGAAGATTGGGAACGTGTATTCACACATGTTCATAAAGGGACCATTAACGTTACAGCGCAAGAAAACGGCTTCAAAATACTCTCCAGGTGGTACAGGACCCCATCCAGACTCCACAAAATGACCCCGGCTATACCTCCGGAATGCTGGAGATGCTCTAACAGGGATGGCTCTCTCTTGCATATATGGTGGTCCTGTCCTCTACTACAACCATTCTGGCAGGAAGTACATCGCCTCACCTCACAGATTACTACATACCAAATAGCCTTTACACCTGCACAAATGCTCCTACATCACTCCTCTATCCCTTTCAAACATTATCACCGTTCCCTTGTACTACATTTACTGAATGCAGCGAAACTGTGCATACCTGTGCTTTGGAAATCGCCTACTCCACCAACTATTGCGGATTGGCTTAGTCGCATTTCTAAAATCGAAGAAATGGAGAATTTGATTCACCAATCTAAGGACTCTCCCTCTAAATTCAATACCGTGTGGGCCTGCTGGCACCACTTTACCACCACGGATGAATACAGACATTTACGATCTCCTTGTCCTCCCAAACCCCCGGACTCCCGGAGTCAGGACTAATATTTCAAATTTACCCCGACAGGTTCGCTTCAGCCCCTCCCCCTTTCCAGATATGTGACACCTCTTGGCCTTTGGTGCTGGCTGCCCAAGGCTTTTTCCCTATAATGTGGGTCCACACCCTTTCCGTCCTGCCTCCCACCCCCGCTACTTTCCGCAATGCCTTAACTTACCTTACTCCAGGTTTACCCGTGCCTTTCTACTGACATACATCGGAGAATGCTTGTGGTCCGAGACCGCATTCCCGGAATTGTTCCAACCTCACTCCTATAAGTAAGGAAAGGGTATAGTGCTCACCCTTGTTTATTCCTTCGAGGTTTCTCTTGTTTGCCTAGCACTTAGTATTATGATAGTGTTTTACTGTAGCTTGTCTGTACTACTCGCTAATGAGGCCCCTGCCCTTCCGTTAGCGTCAGTTCGATAGTTCTCGGTTGCAGGGCTTGTCCACGCGAGCTACAATCCTGCCTTCGATATATTGCTTAGGAAATTTATCTGTTTTGCTTTACCTGCAGTGTTTCAATTACTTGTTGTTTACTTGTAACATACACTACGTTGTAAACATTGACTGTGTAAAACTGTTTGTTGTTATTACAATTTTCAATAAACCTTTCTTGGAAAAAAATAAAAAATAAAAAACTAAGCGTCAATAGAAATAATAAAATATTAAAAGGCACAATGTTAAACCTGCAGTAAAAAAAATTGGCAAAGGCAATGATAAATGAGTAAAATAGTCCACCTAGCTTGGTCTTGGCAAATATATACACATATACTGTATGTGGAACAGTCCCAATATGAAGTTATATAAAGTGCTCATGCTCAGTAATGGTAAATCCTTGTTCCAATTTGCTCAGACTGGGTGCCCCACATAGATGTACATTCACCCCTAGGAGTTGACCAACTTTCTCTAGTATAGTCGTTCAAGTGTGTGGGGATACCTCTGTTAAATTGTGTTGCTGGTGTCCATTGCAGTGTAATGCCTCATACGGATAGATAAAAATCAGAACGAATCCTCATTGCGCAATATCTTTCCAAAGGATTATTTTTAAAAAACAATAATACAATTCCACTCACATGTAATGGTGCCTTATCATCCTGGCACCCAGCATGTGTAGCAGGTGATTTATTTAGGGGAAATCGGCCCACAATGGTGGAGCCACTGCTTATAGCGGTTCTGCTGGATTCCTGGTGTTTGCTTGAGCTGAAGTGTGTTGATATGATACTGTAGACGGTAGAAAGTTTTTGTGGAGTGTAGTAGGCTCAGTGAAGAAACTTGAGCTGTATGAATCTGTCCCTGAATGAGATTATACATGGAAGATAATGTTCCACTCATTCTTCTGAGTCTTCCTCAGCCAGGGAATGTCACTTTTCCATTTCTGAAAAAGGAAAATGAACCTACAAAAATCATCAGTAATCAAGGACCTACATATTTAAGAGCCGGTTCACACCAGGGCGACTCAGGATCCGACTTCAGGTCGCCCCGAGACGCCCCAAGTCGCCCCAAGTCCTGCTGTAATGTTAGTCTATGGAGCTGTCTCAATGGCCCCGCCCCGTATGACGTCACAGTCCCAGCATGCCCCCCTCCCCAAAGCACCCACCCCCCATGTTGAGGGCATGCGGCCTGGTACGGTTCAGGAGGGGGGGCGCTCACTCGTCCCCACCCCCTTTCCTGACCGGCCAGGCTGCGTGCTCGGATAAGGGTCTGGTATGGATTTTGGGGGGACCCCCACGCTGTTTTTTCCGCCGAGGGTTTCCCCTTTAAAATCCATACCAGACCTAAGGGCCTGGTATGCTCCTGGAGGGGGAACCCAATCCGTTTTTTTTATTTAAAATTTGGCGTGGAGTTCCCCCTCGAGAGCTGATTTTTCTCTGATTGGCCACGGCCAAAGTCTGGGCCTGGGGCGACTTAAAGTCGTGTTGTAAATCGCCTCAAGTCATGTTGAAGTCGCTCCAAGTTGTGCTGTTATTCATACTCAAGTCGTGTCCAAGTTGCCTCCAAAAGTCGCGCTGGAAGTCGTGTTGCCCCAGTGTGAACCAGCTCTTAAGCTCTGGTCATGTATTCAGGAACAAATCTTAGATGTGTGTTTTGGGTTTTTTTGTTAGATTTTTTTGCATATACAGAGAAAATATCACTAAATATATACAATACCATAAAATGGTTGGTGTAGGATAGGAAAATCCCCACTGTTGATGTTGCCATTCTGATGTGTCAGTAATAACGAAGGTCCTAAAAAGAAAAAAAGTTGTGTCATTAAAAAATCAATCACTTTAACCACTTCAATACAGGCCACTTATACCCCCTTCCTGCCCAGACCAATTTTCAGCTTTCAGTGCTCTCGCACTTTGAATGCCAATTGCTCAGTCAATGCACACTGTATCCAAACAATATTTTTATCCTTTTTTTCACACAAATCGGGCTTACTTTTGGTTGTATTTAATCACCAGTGGGTTTTTTTTTTTGCGATATAAGTGAAAAATTTGAATAAAAAACACTTTCTTTTAGTTACTATTATAACATTTTGAAAATAAGTAATTTTTGTTCATAAATTTGGGCCAAAATGTATACTGCTACATAGCTTTGGTAAAAATAACCCAAATTACTGGATATTATTTAGTGAAAGTTGGAGTCTACAAGCTATGATGCCAATCATTGAAAAATGATCACACCTGATGACGGCCTATCTGTTTTCTTGAAGCCCTGACATGTCAGTAAAGTAAAAATACCCCCTCAAATGACCCCTTTTTGGAAAGTAGATAGTCCAAGGTATTTAATAAAAGACATGGTGAGTTTTTTGAAGTTGTAATTTTTTTCCCACAATTCTCACACAAGTTATTTCGCACACAAAGCATAGGCATACTTTGAATTACACCCCAAAATACATTCTGCTACTCCTCCCGGGTATGGTGCTACCACATGTGTGAGACTTTTTTACAGCCTGGCCACATAGAGAGGCCTAACATGCAGGGAGCACCGTCAGGCATTCTAGAAGCATAAATTACACATATCATTTCCTAATGACCTATCACACTGTTGAAGGCCCTGGAGCACCAGGACAGGGGAGTTACCCACAAAATGACCCCATTTTGGAAATAAAACACCCCAACATATATCCTATGAGGCATGGGCTGCAGATAGGTACTCAGGTACTCTGATGGACTGGAGACAGGTACTCAGGTAATCTGATGGGACTTGGATACTCGGGTGGGCCACAGATAGGTACTTGGGTACTCTGACGGGCCGCAGATAGGTACCTGTGTACTCTGATGGGCTGCAGATAGGTACTTTGGTACTCTAATGGGCTGCATACAGATACTCAGGCATGCTGATGTGCTGCAGATAGGTACTTGGGTACTCTGGGCTGGAGACAGGTACTTGGGTACTCTGATGGTCTGCAGATAGGTACCCAGGTACTCTAGGCTGGAGATATGTACTTGGGTACTCTGATGGTCTGCAGATAGGTACTTGGGTACTCTAGGCTGGAGATAGGTACTTGGGTACTCTGGGGTGAAGACAGGTACTCTGGTACTCTGTTGAGCTGGAGAAGGTACTCGGTACTCTGATGGGCTGCAGACAGGTACTCAGATATTCTGATGGGCTGGAGATAGGTACTCTGGTAATTTTGGCTGTAGAAAGGTACTCTGGCACTCTGATGGACTGGAGACAGGTGCTCGGGTACTCTGGTGGGCTGCAGATAGGTACTCGGATACTCTGGGCTGGAGCCTGGTACTTAGGTACTCTGATGGTCTGCAGATAGGTACTCAGGTACACTGATGGGCTGCAGACAGGTACTCAGGTACTCTGCTGAGCTGGTGACAGGCACTCGGGTACTCTTATGGGCTGTAGATAGGTACTCAATTACTCAGATGAACTGGTGAGAGGTACTCAGGTACTCTGATGGGCTGCAGAAAGGTACTCTGGTACTCTGATGGGCTGCAGAGAGGTACTTAGGTACTCTAATGGGCTGGAGACAGGTGCTCAGCTACTCTAATGGGCTGGAGACAGGTACTCGGCCATTCTGATGCGTTGCATATAAGCACTTGGGTACTCTTGGCTGGAGACAGGTACTCGGGTACTCTTATGGGCTGGTGACAGGTACTCGGGTACTCTGATGAGCTGGTGACAGGCATTCGGGTACTCTTATGAGCTGCAGATAGGTACTCGGGTACTCTAATGAGCTGGTGAGAGGTACTCAAGTACTTTGATGGGCTACAGATAGGTACTCTGGTACTCTGATGGGCTGCAGAAAGGTACTCAGGTACTGTGGCAAGCTGCAGAGAGGTACCCATGGTACTCTAATGGGCTGGAGACAGGTACTCTGGAATTCTGATGTGTTGAAGACAGGTACTTGGGTACTCTGGGCTGGAGACATCAGAGTACTCGGGTACTCTGATGGTCTGCAGATAGGTACTTGGGTACTCTGGGCTGGAGACAGGTACTTGGGTACTCTGGGCTGGAGACAGGTACTTGGATACTCTGATGAGATGGAGACAGGTACGTGGGTACTCTGATGGGCTGCAGATAGGTACTCAGTACTCTGGGCTGGAGACATCAGAGTACTCGGGTACTCTGATGGTCTGCAGATAGGTACTTGGGTACTCTGGGCTGGAGATAGGTACTTGGGTACTCTGGGCTGGAGACAGGTACATGGGTACTCTGATAGACTGCAGATAGGTACTCAGTACTCTGGGTACTCTGATGGTCTGCAGATAGGTACTTGGGTACTCTGGGCTGGAGATAGGTACTTGGATACTCTGATGAGCTGGAAAAAAGGTACATGGGTACTCTGATGGACTGCAGATAGGTACTTGGGTACTCGGATGGGCTGAAGATAGGTACTCAGGTAATTATGGGCTGAGAAAGGTACTCTGATGGACTGGAGACAGGTAC
This sequence comes from Lithobates sylvaticus, assembly GCA_028564925.1. Taxonomy (NCBI): domain Eukaryota; kingdom Metazoa; phylum Chordata; class Amphibia; order Anura; family Ranidae; genus Lithobates; species Lithobates sylvaticus. The sequence goes on along the minus strand of CM053027.1, from coordinate 157,190,606 downwards.
TCAGGTAATCGGATGGGCTGCAGATAGGTACTTGGATACCCTGATGGGCCACAGATAGGTACTTGGGTACTCTGGCGGCCCGCATATAGGTACCCGGGTACTCTGATGGGCTACAGATAGGTACTTTGGTACTCTAATGGGCTGGAGACAGATACTCAGGCATGCTGATGTGCTGCAGATAGGTACTTGGGTACTCTGGGCTGGAGACAGGTACTTGGGTACTCTGATGGTCTACAGATAGGTACCCAGGTACTCTAGGCTGGAGATAGGTACTTGGGTACTCTGGGATGAAGACAGGTACTCTGGTACTCTGTTGAGCTGGAGAAGGTACTCAGTACTCTGATGGGCTGCAGATAGGTACTCAGATATTCTGATGGGCTGGAGATAGGTACTCTGGTAATTGGGGCTGGAAAAAGGTACTCGGGTACTCTGATGAACTGGAGACAGGTGCTCGGGTACTACTCTGGTGGGCTGCAGATAGGTACTCGGATACTCTGGGCTGGAGACTGGTACTCAGGTACTCTGATGGTCTGCAGATAGGTACTCAGGTACACTGACGGGCTGCAGACAGGTACTCAGGTACTCTGCTGAGCTGGTGACAGGCACTCGGGTACTCTTATGGGCTGTAGATAGGTACTCAATTACTCAGATGAACTGGTTAGAGGTACTCAGGTACTCTGATGGGCTGCAGAAAGGTACTCTGGTACTCTGATGGGCTGCAGAGAGGTACGCAGGTACTCTTGGCTGGAGACAGGTACTCGGGTACTCTTATGGGCTGGTGGCAGGTACTCGGGTACTGTGATGGGCTGCAGAGAGGTACTCAGGTACTCTAATGGGCTGGAGACAGGTACTTGGTACTCTTATGGGCTGGTGACAGGTACTCGGGTACTCTGATGAGCTAGTGACAGGCACTCGGGTACTCTGATGAGCTGCAGATAGGTACTTGGGTACTCTGATAAGCTGGTGAGAGGTACTCAGGTACTTTGATGGGCTACAGATAGGTACTCTGGTACTCTGATGGGCTTCAGAAAGGTACTCAGGTACTGTGACAGGCTTTAGAGAGGTACCTGGGTACTCTAATGGGCTAGAGACAGGTACTGAGGAATTCTGACATGTTGCAGATAGGTACTTGGGTACTCTGGGATGGAGACAAGTACTTGGGTACTCTGATGGTCTGCAGATAGGTACTTGGGTACTCTGGGCTGGAGATAGGTACTTGGGTACTCTGGGCTGGAGACATCAGAGTACTCGGGTACTCTGATGAGCTGCAGATAGGTACATGGGTACTCTGGGCTGGAGATAGGCACTTGGGTACTCTGGGCTGGAGACAGGCACTTGGGTACTCTGGGCTGGAGACAGGTACTTGGGTACTCTGGGCTGGAGACAGGTACTTGGGTACTCTGATAGACTGCAGATAGGTACTCAGTACTCTGGGCTGGAGACATTAGAGTACGTGGGTACTCTGATGGTCTGCAGATAGGTACTTGGGTACTCTAGGCTGGAGATAGGTACTTGGGTACTCTGGGCTGGAGACAGGTACATGGGTACTCTGATAGACTGCAGATAGGTACTCAGTACTCTGGGCTGGAGACATCAGAGTACTCGGGTACTCTGATGGTCTGCAGATAGGTACTTGGGTACTCTGGGCTGGAGATAGGTACTTGGGTACTCTGGGCTGGAGAAAGGTACTCTGATGGACTGGAGACAGGTACTCAGGTATTCTGGTGGTCTGCAGATAGGTACTCGGGTACTCGGATGGGCTGATAATAGGTACTCAGGTAATTATGGGCTGAGATAGGTACTCTGATGGACTGGAGACAGGTACTCAGGTAATCAGATGGGCTGCAGATAGGTACTTGGATACTCTGATGGGCCACAGATAGGTACTTTGGTACTCTAATGGGCTGGAGATAGATACTCAGGCATGCTGATGTGCTGCAGATAGGTACTTGGGTACTCTGGGATGAAGACAGGTACTCTGGTACTCTGTTGAGCTGGAGAAGGTACTCGGTACTCTGATGGGCTGCAGATAGGTACTCAGATATTCTGATGGGCTTGAGATAGGTACTCTGGTAATTGGGACTGAAAAAAGGTACTCGGGTACTCTGATGAACTGGAGACAGGTGCTCGGGTACTACTCTGGTGGGCTGCAGATAGGTACTCGGATACTCTGGGCTGGAGACTGGTACTCAGGTACTCTGATGGTCTGCAGATAGGTACTCAGGTACACTGATGGGCTGCAGACAGGTACTCAGGTACTCTGCTGAGCTGGTGACAGGCACTCGGGTACTCTTATGGGCTGAAGATAGGTACTCAATTACTCAGATGAACTGGTGAGAGGTACTCAGGTACTCTGATGGGCTGCAGAAAGGTACTCTGGTACTCTGATGGGCTGCAGAGAGGTACGCAGGTACTCTTGGCTGGAGACAGGTACTCTTGGCTGGAGACAGGTACTTGGGTACTCTTATGGGCTGGTGACAAGTACTCAGGTACTCAGGTACTCTGATGGGCTGCAGATAGGTACTCGGGTACTCTAAGATGGAGACAGGTACTTGGGTACTCTGATGGGCTGGTGACAGGTACTTGGATACTAAGATGGGCTGTGACAGGTACTCGGGTATTCTGGTGGTCTGCAGATAGGTACTTGGGTACTCTGGGATGGAGACAGGTACTTGTGTACTCTGATGATCTGCAGATAGGTACTATGGGCTGGGGACAGGTACTTGGGTACTCTGATGGGCTGGGGACACGTATTCGGGTACTCTGATGGTCTGCAGATAGGTACTCAGGTACTCTGGGATGGATACAGGTACTCGGGTACGCTGATGGGCTGGTGACAGGTACTCGGGTACTCTGACGGACTGGAAACAGGTACTCAGATATTCTGGTGAGCTGCAGATAGGTACTTGGATACTCTGGGATGGAAACAGGAACTTGGGTACTCTGATGGTCTGCAGATAGGTACTCAAGTACTCTGGGCTGGGGAAAGGTACTTGGGTACTCTGATGGGCTGGGGACAGGTACTTGGGTATTCTTATGGGCTGCAGATAGGTACTCGGGTACTCTGGAATGGAGACAGGTACTCGGGTACTCTGATGGGCTGGTGACGGGTACTCGGGTACTCTGATGGACTGGAAACAGGTACTCAGATATTCTGGTGAGCTGCAGATAGGTACTTGGATACTCTGGGATGGAAACAGGAACTTGGGTACTCTGATGGTCTGCAGATAGGTACTCAAGTACTCTGGGCTGGGGAAAGGTACTCGGGTACTCTGATGGGCTGGGGACAGGTACTTGGGTATTCTTATGGGCTGCAGATAGGTACTCGGGTACTCTGGGATGGAGACAGGTACTCGGGTACTCTGATGGGCTGGTGACAGGTACTCGGGTACTCTGATGTACTGGAAACAGGTACTCGGGTACTCTGATGGACTGGAAACAGGTACTCAGGTATTCTGGTGTGCTGCAGATAGGTACTCGGATACTCTGGGATGGAAACAGGTGACACTGTCCCTTTCTATCCTGCTCTCTCCCTGAACACTACACTCACTGTAACAGCGCTATCTAAAGAAGTAAAGCACAGCTGACACTGTCCCTGCCTATCCTTCTCTCTATGAACGCTGCAACACACTACACAAGGCTGCCACGCTGGCAGCCTTATATAGTGTGGGGCGTGTACTAAACCCCCCTGAGCTATAATTGGCCACAGGCATCCTGCCTGTGGCCAATTATGGCTCTCCTCGCTGCCGGCGCTGTGATTGGCCAAGCATGCGGGGTCACAGTGCATGCTTGGCCAATCATCAGCCAGCAATGCACTGGGACTGGTGCAGTGCATTGTGGGCCGTTCGTATCACACGAATTTGATGTGAACGGCCCACAAAGTTCTGGTTTAGATGAACGGACGAACGGCCGATGTTCAATTCGAGCATGGGTTAGAATCGAACACCAGGCTCATCCCTATTGACCAACAAGGAGTCCACAGGCATAACCATAGTTTGGATGTTACTTTGCATCTAAAATAGGTAAAGGTTTGGATGTGATATTTAAATGTGTGTCATATGTTGTCAAAGTTTTGATTGTTGTCCTGAGCTTGTGGAAGGCTATTTTAATGTCTACTCTTGTTTTTCAACTAGCTATGACTAAGGCCATTTGGGTCACAAACACGTCAGCAGTTGTATTTAAGTGTGCTGGATTTTCTACAATAAACTATGCCTTGGAGGTGCCTGAAAGTCCCACCCCAATTGCTATTAGAGTTTTCAATTTCCAGTGGCTTGGCCTATGTCCTTAGGGATTGGATTTATCTGTTTGACTGTGTTACCAGAACTACTCTGGCATTTACCGAGAGGGATGCTATTTATTGGGATAATCATAAAAGTAAACCCCATCAACCTTCAACAAGCCAACAGCTCCAAGGTTATTCACACGCAGAGAGGTGATGGCTGCCTGTAAGGCAGGGTACTCAAAGGCTGGCTGGCCAGAAAACACTGTATAATAAGTACATACTTGAACCATGGAAGCTTGTTGGGGATGAAGGCTGAATGAAATCAATGGTAGTTTAATAAAAGTTAACTAAAGCCATAACTGTCTGAAAACAAGCTAGCTAATTAACAGACACTTGATAAGGCTTCGTTTGTATACTGATTACTATGTTGCTATTTAGTCAAACCATTTCAAGAATTACAATTTTAATCTGTAGACTATATGCAGCAAAAACTGTGCTTTTTTTAATATGCATAAGCAGCACAGACTTAAATTACTTTTTCTTCTCAATAGCTTTAAGATGTTTGTGAAATGAATGCAAATAGCTCTACAAGGATGCGTCCATGCATACAGCACTTCAATAAATCATTTAGACTCCAGTTGCATTTAATATGCAGCATTGTCTGATGGTTCCAGGGTTAAAAATGTGGTTATGATAAACAATCACAATTAACTTTGAAAATAAATGAGTAGTGTGACTGCAGCACAGTGCAAGTAGAAATGATTTATGAAAGACAGCCACTTCTAATATCTGCCTGCTAATGTATTTCCTCTATACAGCTCATGAGCTGGGTCCCATGGTGATCTGCATTTTATTTTGCTCAACAACTGTTGTGCTTTTTTGTTACGTCGTTTACATAAACAAAAGACGAGATATGAATCGCTTAGCCATTAAATGATTTCCTTTTATGGAGGCAAATTTAAAGCAAAACATTGTATGCATGCTATATTAACAACAAAGCTTATTGGCAACATTGTGAATGTGCAAAACTGTCCGGTTTAGTTTAAATCTTAAAAAAAAAAAAAAACATAATAAAGCTAAACCTCTAGTTAAATTGACTCTATTTCAGCTAGGATTAAGGCAATACAATTCTGATTCATATGTGACAAATCAACAGGCGAATAAGATATTTATATTTGTAAATGAGAATCATGAAGGCATCCTCTTGTTGCGTGGCAGTGGTTGAGTAGAATTGGAAATCTTTTGATAAGTTTTTTTTAATCATGCGTTTTTCTCTTTATTTTCACCGGCGTGGGGTCCCCCAAAATCTATATCAGATCTCTGATCCGAGCACGCAGCCTGGCCGGTCAGGAAAGGGGGTGGGGACAAGCGAGTGCCCCCCTCCTGAGCCATACCAGGCCGTGTGCCCTCAACATGGGGGGGTGCTTTGGGGAGGACAAGGGCCTCCTCCCGACAACCCTGGCCGATGGTTTTCGGGGTCTGCGGTCTGCTTATTGGAATCTGGGAGCCCCCACTTTAATAAGGGGGCCCCCAGATCCCGGCCCCCCACCCTATGTGAATGAGTATGGGGTACATGGTACCCCTACTCATTCACCTAAGGGAAGAAGTGTTAAAAAAAAACACAACACAGGTTTTTAAAGTACTTTATTAGACAGCTCCGGGGGTCTTCTTCTGACTTCGGGGGTCTTCTTCTGACTTTGGGGGTCTTGTCCCGCTCTTTTTTTCTTCTGCCATGCCTCCGCTATCATCTTGCAGCTCTTTTACTAGCGTTGGCCCGATCTTCTGGTTCTTCGCTGTTGTCGCCGCATCCGCCTTCTGCTTCATCTTCTTCCTTATTCTCCCAATGTTGACACGATGCTCTCTCCGCTTGTAATGGCCGGCACGCGTTGCGCACCCCCTTATATAGTGACAAGGGGCGAGGTCATCGTCTGATGTCACATGATGACCCCACCCCTTATGATGTCACAGTCCTGGGGATGCTGGGACTGTGACATCATAAAGGGTGTGGTCACCATGTGACATCAGCCAGTGACCGCGCCCCTATATAAGTGGCCGCGCAACACGTCCCGGCCATTACAAGCAGAGAGAGTGTTGTGTCAACATCGGAAGAAGAAGAAGCATAGGCGGCAGCGACAACAGCAACGAACCAGAAGACTGGACTTTACTCCGTGTGTGGGCAAGTCTATTCATTTCAAAAGTCGGCAGACCTCCGCCAAAATTCCGGTGGATTGTCCGCCGGAAAAGTCCGGTCATGTGTGGGCAAGTCCGCTCGTTCGGAAAGTCCGGTGGACCTCCGCTGGAAAGTCCGGCGGATTGTCCGTGGGACTAAATCCGCCGGATAGTCCGATCGTGTGTACGTGGCATAAGATGCACTAGCAGATTTAGATGGACTTGACAATGTAAAGCAAAACTCCAGCCTAAATGCTGCCAAAATAAAATAGATGCAAATCACCTGCATATGGGACATAACTTACAGTCAGTAGGATGTGTCCCTTGTGCTAATGCCTCTTCTCAGATAAAATCCTCCTGTGTCCATGCTCCCCCAACCACCACCACCAACTCCACCAACTTTTGCTGCTGTAATTTTCTGGTGCAATGGGGGGTTAATAGATCTAAGGGACATAACTTACAGTTACTGAAATCCCCTTCCATCAGTGGTGGCTGGTCAAGATTTTGGATGAGGGGGGTGCCAGACCACGCCCATCATTTTTGACCCATCCCACTTCTCATAAACCACACCCCTTATATAATCCACCCACTCCATCCCCTGTATTCCACTTGCTTCCACCGATAGTGGCATGATGAGTCTCATGTCAGGGTGGTCGGGTATTGGTGTCTATGGCAGAGCCTTCTCTAAATCACACTCACTTACTAAAAAACAAAAACAAAAAACACCTTACTTAATGAATTGATATATTTTAGCATACGTAAATTGAAATCTCAAGGTGGCATAATAATTCTACCAGGGGCACTGCCAACTTGGGCCGTCTTATCTGCCCATAGACAACACATTCACACACAGTGCCTGTCACCAGCCCATCAGTGTACCCGAGTACCTGTCTGCAGCTCACCAAGTTACCGAAGTACCTGTGTCCAGCCCATCAGAGTACCAGAGTACCTATCTGAAGCCCATCAGAGTACCCGAGTACCTATCTGCAGCCCATGCCTCATAGAATATACGCTGGGGTGTTTGCTTTCCAAAATGGGGTTATTTTGTGGGTAATTCCACTGTCCTGGTGCTCAAGGACCTTCAAAAGTGTGATAGGTAGGAATGAAATGTGTAATTTATGCCCCTAGAATGCCTGACGATACTACTTCAATGTTGGGCCTCTTTTGGGGTGTATTTTTTTCTATATAGATGCTATGTGTTAGACATATCTTATAAATTGACAACTTTGTGTTTACACATTTTCCAAAAACTTCTGGAAAAAAATGAACCGTTCAAAAGACTCATTATGCCTTAGAGATTATATGTTGGGTGTTTGCTTTCCAAAATGGGGTCATGGAAAATGCAAAAGTAGCAAAATGTATTTTGGGGTGTAATTTGTTGTATGCATATGCTGTGTGTGAGAAAAAACCTGATAATATGACAATTTTGTAAAAAAAAAAGAAAAAAATCTTCATTTTGCATAGAATTGTGGGAAAAAAATGCAAATTAAAAAAACTTACCATGCTACTTAATACCTCGGAATTAGGGATGAGCCGAACACCCCCGGGTTCGGTTCGAACCAGAACCTTCGAACGGACCGAAAGTTCGCGCGAATTTTCGAACCCTATACGTTATAATGGACGCGAACGTTCGAAATCAAAAGTGCTAATTACAACGGCCAATATGCATGTTAATGTCATAAAACAGGTTTGGGGACCCGGGTCCTGCCCCAGGGGACATATATCAATGCAAAAAGAACTTTTAAAAACTAACGTTTTTTCGGGAGCAGTCATTTTAATGATGCATAAAGTGAAAAAAAAAAGTGAAATTTTCCTTTAAATATGGTACCTGGGGGGTGTCTAAAGTATGCCTGTGAAGTGGCATGTGTTTCCCGTGTTTAGAACTGTCCTTGCACAAAATGACATTTGTAAAGGAAAAAAAGAAGCCATTTAAAACCACTTGCGGCTTTAGGTTTGATCTTAAGTAGAATCTGAACAGGTACATTATGAAGTGTAGCTCCATCCCAAAAAAATCTATTTTTAAGCTTTTTGGAGAACATAGGGAGGGGTTATCACCCCTGTAACATTTGCTGTCTTTGCACATCTGTTCAGAACATGTCACCTCACTTTCCGTCCCAATGACAAATGTTTTTGGAAAAGTGGGGTTTTAATTGAAACAAGGATTGGTGATAAAGTATCAGTAGAGAGGAGATACCTTTTTCCCAAATTAAATCTAACAGGATAGAATTTCCCTTCCTAGGGGTAGATTTCCTCTCACTTCCTGTTTTCTCTTTCCATTTGCAAGTAGGAGTCGTTTGTAAGTTGGATGTTTGAAAGTAGGGGCCTGGCGTATATACTCTGCAGAAATTTGCCCTATTAGATGTTGGTGTAGCCACAAGACTGGTGGGCACAGGAATGGGCCCTGCTGTGAGTTAATAGATCAAGATTTGTAATTGCATGCACCTGTTGAACAGGGCAGAAAAATTGGGGGTGGTGGTGGTGGTGGACGGTGTTGCCACAAGACTGTAAGCTCTCACAGTTACTCTTGGTGGGCGCAGGAATGGGCCCTGCTGTGAGTTATTAGATCAAGATTTGTAATTGCAAGCACCTGATGAACAGGGCAGAAAAATTGGGCCTTTGGCGGTGGTGGTGGACGGTGTTGCCACAAGACTGTAGGCCCTCACAGTTACTCTTGGTGGGCGCAGGAATGGGCCCTGTTGTGAGTTATTAGATCAAGATTTGTAATTGCAAGCACCTGATGAACAGGGCAGAAAAATTGGGCCTTTGGCGGTGGTGGTGGACGGTGTTGCCACAAGACTGCAGGCCCTCATAGTTACTCTTGGTGGGCGCAGGAATGGGCCCTGCTGTGAACTATTAGATCAAGATTTGTAATTACCTGCCCCTGTTAAACAGTGCCTGAAAAATTGTGCCTTAGGCACTGGTGCTGGTGCCACAACACTGCAACCCGGCCTCACAGATACTGTACTTGGAGCACAGCAGTCACACGTGTTGCGAAGCATGTTTTTAAAAAATTGTAAGTACCCGCCCCTGTTAAACAGGGGCTGAAAAATTGTGCCTTAGGCACTGGTGCTGGTGCCACAACACTGCAACCCGGCCCTCACAGATACTGTACTTGGAGCACAGCAGTCACACGTGTTGCGAAGCATTTTTTTAAAAAATTGTAAGTACCCGCCCCTGTTAAACAGGGGCTGAAAAATTGTGCCTTAGGCACTGGTGCTGGTGCCACAACACTGCAACCCGGCCCTCACAGATACTGTACTTGGAGCACAGCAGTCACACGTGTTGCGAAGCATTTTTTTAAAAAAATTGTAAGTACCCGCCCCTGTTAAACAGGGGCTGAAAAATTGTGCCTTAGGCACTGGTGCTGGTGCCACAACACTGCAACCCGGCCCTCACAGATACTGTACTTGGAGCACAGCAGTCACACGTGTTGCGAAGCATTTTTTTTAAAAAATTGTAAGTACCCGCCCCTGTTAAACAGGGGCTGAAAAATTGTGCCTTAGGCACTGGTGCTGGTGCCACAACACTGCAACCCGGCCCTCACAGAGACTGTACTTGGAGCACAGCAGTCACACGTGTTGCGAAGCATTTTTTTAAAAAATGGAAGTACCCGCCCCTGTTAAACAGGGGCTGAAAAATTGTGCCTTAGGCACTGGTGCTGGTGCCACAACACTGCAACCCCTCACAGAGACTGTACTTGGAGCACAGCAGTCACACGTGTTGCGAAGCATTTTTTTAAAAAATTGGAAGTACCCGCCCCTGTTAAACAGGGGCTGAAAAATTGTGCCTTAGGCACTGGTGCTGGTGCCACAACACTGCAACCCCTCACAGAGACTGTACTTGGAGCACAGCAGTCACACGTGTTGCGAAGCATTTTTTTAAAAAATTGGAAGTACACGCCCCTGTTAAACAGGGGCTGAAAAATTGTGCCTTAGGCACTGGTGTGGTGCATGGATCATTGAGGAGGAGGAAGAGGATAGTCAGTGAACATAAGAGGACAGTCACTCAGCATCAGCATAGGCAGTCTTGAAGGGATGTGACATTAAAAATTATTCGGTTATATCCGCCTCAGGTGCCTGGTAGCTGGTGGTGATCCAAGACTGATTCATTTTGATGAATGTCAGTCGATCAACCGAGGCGGTGGACAGGCGCACCCTATGATCAGTCACAAATCCTCCAGCAGCACTGAATGTGCGTTCGGAAAGAACGCTGGAGGCAGGACAGGCCAGTAGCTCAATTGCATACTGTGCAAGCTCTGGCCAGTGATCCATCCTCAGGACCCAGTAAGCCAGAGGATTTTCGGTGGGAAAGGTGTCCAAGTCTGACCTTGCCCCAAGGTATTCCTGCACCATGTATATCAGACGCTGGCGATGGTTGCTGGAACCGATCATACCTTGGGGCTGCGGACTAAAAAATTGTCTGAACGCATCGGTCAGACGTCCACCTTCCCCACCGCTCCTTCTGCCACTGACCGAAGCCTCAGCAACTCGTCGCCCAGGACCAGGAGTTTGTAGCCTCCCAGTTTCTGGGAACGCGTTGCACAGACCTTTCTGCAAGGCCTCCCTGAGATGTCTCATCCTCTGCTCCCTCTGCGACGGCAAGATAAGGTCCGCAACCTTACCCTTGTACCGCGGATCAAGGAGAGTGGCCAGCCAGTAATGGTCCCTCTCCTTGATCCGAAGAACACGAGGATCCTTCCGCAGGCTTTGCAGGATCAGGGAGGCCATGCAGCGTAGGTTAGCTGAGGCATTCGGTCCGGAGTCTTCTGGGTCACTGAGGATGACATGATCGCCAGCCACCTCCTCCCAGCCACGTACAAGTCCACTGGCTTGTTGGGACTGTACATCATCCCTAAAAGACTGCTGCTGCTGATGCTGAGTGCCAGGCTCCACCTCCATGCTCACACAATCCTCCTCCTCCCTCCTCCTCCTCCTCCTCCTCATCCTCTTCCTGTGTGATGGGTGGGACAGAAGGAACACTGTCCGGATAAAGGGGGCCTTGAGAGGCAAGGAAGTCCTCCTCTTCCTGCCTCTGTTCTGCCTCAAGTGCCCTGTCCATTATCCCACGCAGCGTATGCTCCAACAGGTGGACAAGAGGGACAGTGTCACTGATGCATGCACTGTCACTGCTCACCATCCTCGTGGCCTCCTCAAATGGTGAGAGGACAGTGCATGCATCCCTGATCATGCTCCACTGACGTGGGGAAAAAAAAAACAAGCTCCCCTGACCCTGTCCTGGTGCCGTAGTCGCAAAGGTACTCATTGATGGCCCTCTGCTGCGTGTGCAGTCGCTGCAGCATGGCCAACGTTGAGTTCCACCTGGTGGGCATGTCAGATATTAGGCGGTTCTTGGGCAGGTTCAGCTCCTTTTGCAGCTCAGTCAGCCGAGCACTGGCATTATAAGATCGGTGGAAATGCACACAGACTTTCCTGGCCTGCCTCAGGACATCCTGTAAGCCTGGGAACCTGCCCAAGAACCGCTGCACCACCAGGTTGAGGACGTGAGCCATGCAGGGCACATGGGTGAGCTGCCCCTGTCGCAGGGCGGAGAGGAGGTTGGTGCCATTGTCAGAAACGACCATTCCTGGCTTAAGCTGACGTGGCGTCAACCACCTCTCGGCCTGCCCCTGCAGAGCTGCCAGAACCTCTGGCCCAGTGTGGCTCCTGTCCCCCAAAGTGTATTTTTTTGGACATTGCTATATAGATGCTATGTGTTAGACATATCTTATAAATTGACAACTTTGTGTTTACTGCAAGTACTTGGTTGTGACACACCTAATTCTACACCTTCAGTCCTCTCAGAGCAGCTTTCAGAGAGGACTGAAGGTGTAGTGGGGATGGAGATCCCAGCTGAGGAGGAGCAAGGAGAGGTCCGCTTAGTTCTTTGGTGTGGGTCTTTTAAAATGGCAGGTCGCCAATGATGTTTTGGCCACGCGAGATACGCTTGAGACAAATATTGCAAATAGCCGAGTGGTGCGATCTGCTGCACTCGTCTCAAAAAAGGCCCACACCAAAGAACTTTTCTGATAACATGCAGAGGCAGCGCCCTGCACAGGCGGAGCTCTGCGGTGTTGTACAGTTGCTGTGCTGGCCTCTACCTGGCCTCCATGGGGCATCCTGCCTCGTTGGACATGTGACGCCGCATCCTCCTCCTCCTCGTCCTCCTCCTCATCCTCTCTCCCTTGAGGCACCCACGTGGAGTCAGTGACCTCATCATCCCCACATTTTCCAAAAACTTCTGGAAAAAAAAAAATGAACCGTTGGGTGCTGCTGAGAAGAATATATAGGAGCTCTGTGTGATGCCACTAACACACTAGAAGTCCTATGGGTGCTTCTGCAAAGAAAATAGAGGAGCTCTGTGTGATGGGACTAACACACTTCAAGTCCTATAGGTGCTTCTGGGAAGAAAATAAAGGTCTGTGTGATGGGGACTAACACACTTCAAGTCCTATAGTTGCTTCAGGGAACAAAATATAGGATCTCTGTGTGATGGGACTAACACACTTCAAGTCCTATAGGTGCTTCTGGGAACAAAATATAGCTCTGTGTGTGTGATGGGACTAACACACTTCAAGTCCTATAGGTGCTTCTGGGAACAAAATATAGCTCTGTGTGTGTAATGGGACTAACACACTTCAAGTCCTATAGGTGCCTCTGGGAACAAAATATAGCTCTGTGTGTGTGAAGGGACTAACACACTTCAAGTCCTATAGGTGCTTCTGGGAACAAAATATAGCTCTGTGTGTGTGATGGGACTAACACACTTCAAGTCCAATAGGTGCTTCTGGGAACAAAATATAGCTCTGTGTGTGTGATGGGACTAACACACTTCAAGTCCTATAGGGGCTTCTGGGAACAAAATATAGCTCTGTGTGTGTGATGGGACTAACACACTTCAAGTCCTATAGGTGCTTCTGGGAAAAAAAAATATAGCTCTGTGTGTGTGATGGGACTAACACACTTCAAGTCCTATAGGTGCTTCTGGGAGAAAATATAGCTCTGTGTGTGTGATGGGACTAACACACTTCAAAGTCCTATAGGTGCTTCTGGGAAGAAATCTAATAAGCTCTGTGTGTGTGATGGGACTAACACACTTCAAGTCCTATAGGTGCTTCTGGGAAGAAAATATAGCTCTGTGTGTGTGATGGGACCTAACACACTTCAAGTCTATAGGTGCTCTGGGAAGAAAATATAGCTCTGTGTGTGTGATGGGACTAACACACTTCAAGTCCTATAGGTGCTTCTGGGAACAAAATAATAGCTCTGTGAGTGTGATCAAAAGACTCATTATGCCTTAGAGATTATATGTTGGGTGTTTGCTTTCCAAAATGGGGTCATGGAAAATGCAAAAGTAGCAAAATGTATTTTGGGGTGTAATTTGTTGTATGCATATGCTGTGTGTGAGAAAAAACCTGATAATATGACAATTTTGTAAAAAAAAAAGAAAAAAATCTTCATTTTGCATAGAATTGTGGGAAAAAAATGCAAATTAAAAAAACTTACCATGCTACTTAATACCTCGGAATGTCTATTTATAAAAATCGGTAATGGGGGGGGGGGGCATATTTGTACTTTCCTGACTTGTTAGTGTCTCAAGAAATGAGATACACCTGATGTATTGAAGGCCTGATCAGATGTGATCAATTTTCAGTGATTGGCACCATAGTTTGTAGACTTTATAACTTTCACAAAGACTAAATAATATACACTAATTTTGGTTATTTTTACCAAAGCTATGTAGCAGTATAAATTTTGGCCAAAATTTATGAAGAAAAAATTACTAATTTGCTAAATTTTATGACAGAAACAAAGAAAAAGGATTTTTTTCACTAAATGTATGGTCTTTTTTTATTTATAGCGCAAAAATTAAAAAAAAAAAAACACTAGTGATTAAATGCCACCAAAAGAAAGCTCTATTTGTGTGAAAGAAAGGACGCAAATTTCATATGGGTAAAGTGTTGCATGACTGAGTAATTGTCATTCAAAGTGTGAGACTTATTGCCTGGCTCAACAGGTGAAAATAAAGGGAAAAAAAAACAAATATATTTGTCACATCCAAGGACTGGTATGTTACAATATATTTCAACATAGTTATGGGATTTTGACAAGTTTTAAGCTTTATGACCAAAGTGCAGATTTAAAGTGGTTGTAAACCTCTGTCATTAAATATGAGCAAAGTATATCTCTCTATAGTGTGTACTGTATCTCAATCCAATGTATCATTTCTATCTGCTGCCTCATTCCTCTGCTATATACATGAGTCACTCCTCTCAGGTTTTTCCCTACACCAAGTGAAAAAACATCCCGTGATTGATAGCCTCAGCTTTGCTCCTGTGTACAGTGTGAGGGGGGTGTGTCCCGACCCTCCAATCAGCTCTCACTGAGCTCTGCAGAGGGTACCTTCTGTTGCCCTTTCCCTGCTTTCTGAAATCTCAGACAAGCTCTATAAATTCTGGACTTTGAATAGATGTAGAGAAGAGAAGGCTACCAAACCAATGAGCTTCTAACCCCAGCTTGTTCAATTATGCTTTGGTAATAAAACCTGGAAGCTCATTCGTTTCTATGCAGAAGTGAGCCTGATTTTGCACTTTCCAGCTTTAAGATTATTCCAGTGACGGTTCCCATGTGAGCCATAAGGGTGTCCTTCACTCTGTTTCTGATTAAGTCTAAATGGGGCATTATTCATAGAAAATGGCTGATGTGCTACATCCTCTCTCTTTCCTTTTACCTGATGAACTATCTCCTGAGGTAGGGGCTTATTAACAGAAGGTTGCCTAACTGGTTCTTTTGATTCTGTAGTGGAATTACCCATGCCAGAATCCCCCCTCCCTGCTATAGGGGTACCATGCCATAAATATACCATGTTATTCTTAAAGTCAGACAAATATCTCTATTCTATTCCTTAACCTTTTTTTTGTGTCTCCATATTTACTTTCTCAATTTTGAGAAGCCCTTAATTTTGGTGAGCCCTTAATAGGTTCTAATTTAATTTGTAAATCCTTAATTTTATTTTCCAAGAGGCAAATTTTCTTTGTCTTCCTTTTTAAAATCAAAACTCTTTCCCTGCTTGAATAAAAAAGGCAAGCCATTCTTCCTCTGATTCCTTGTTTCTCAACCCATCCTTAGGGGCTACTTCCCATCTTAACCATCTACTGATAATACCCGCTTTAAACACCTTTCTAAAGTGCACATATCCCACCACATCTTTACTTGTTTCTCAAGTACATGAGAGACAAAACATTACCTTCAAAAAAACCTAATCACTGCTGCCACCTTAATGATAAATTCAAGATTATCAACATAGGAAAAAAAAAAGGTTGTATCCCCCCCAAAAAAAATAAAAAACTAACTTCAGTAGCGCTGTGATAAAAAAAAAAAAAACCCATTGATTATCAATAAAGTGCATAGCCATCACATTAAAAAAAGTATGGTGCAGCAGTGCATGGTAGCCAATCAGCTTCTAACTTCAGCTTGTTCAATTAAGTTATGACAATACAATCTGGAAGCTGATTGGTTTCTATACAGAGCTGCACCAGATTTTGCACTTGACAGTGTTAGTAAATGTATCCCCATAAATATGTGCAAAGGAATAGGTGTTACGTTCCTTCCCAAATCTTCCACCATACACCAAATGTGCAAGTAAAATGTTTTGATTTGGTCACAACTGAATCCCTGGGCTCTTTTGACAATGTAGATAATATTGATAATATAATGGAAAAGGTGAACACTGATATTTCAAAGGAGGTGGAAACCTTATTAAAAGTGGTATTAATCTCTAAAACAAAAATGTATTGTATTGCAGTTCACCGATTCTTAGGGTGGCTGCATGTGTTTTCTTTTTTTAAACTTGGCTCCTATTTTCCCCAGGTGATCCTGTCAGTAAGTCTGTAACTTTCCATCTTTCTTTAAAAGACCAAGCTGTCTAGAAAAACTGGCAGTTAGAGGGTTGAGACAAACAATTTCACACTGACAGGGGTGCTCATAATGGTCAGCCTTTAATCATTTTTGTGAAAACTTTATCCCTAAAAGGAAACATAATTCTTGCTGTAGCTGCCTAAAATGTGTTAGCTCAAATTCAGATTTAATTTGTTAGTCAAGTCCAACTAAATTTGCTAGTGCATCTAATGCCGCATACACACGTGCGGACTTTTGCCGGCGGACTTAGTCCAGCGGACAATCCGCCGGACTTTCCAGCTGGCTTCGCCGGACTTTCCGAGCGTGTGGACTTGCCCACACACGCGCGGACTTCTCCGGCGGACAATCCGCCGGCCAAAGTCCGTGGGACTTTTGAAAGTGAACGGACTTGCCCACACACGGAGCAGTCCGTTCATTTAGAACGTAACTTCAGGTTACATAGCTAGCGTAAATGCCGCCGCGCTGGCATGGATTTAAAGGGACTCCCCATGCCGAAAAACGGCGTGGGGGTTCCCCCCAAATCCATCTCAGACCCTTATCCAAGCACGCAGCCTGGCCGGCCAGGAAAGGGGTGGGGACGAACGAGCGCCCCCCCCTCCTGAGCCGTACCAGGCCGCGTGCCCTCAACATGGGGGGTGCCCTGGGGAAAGGGGGGCCGTGCGGCCCCCCCACCCCAAAGCACCTTGTCCCCATGTTGATGAGGACAAGGGCCTCTTCCCGACAACCCTGGCCGTTGGTTGTCGGGGTCTGCGGGCGGGGGGCTTATCGGAATCTGGGAGCCCCCTTTATAAGGGGGCCCTCAGATCCCGGCCCCCCACCCTATGTGAATGAGTATGGGGTACGATGTACCCCTACCCATTCACCTAAGGTGTAAAATGTAAAGTACAAAAACACACACACTTTTGAAAAAATATTTTATTGCACTGCTCCGGGGGTCTTCTTCCGTCTTGGGGGTCTTCTCGCCGGACTCCTCCGCCATTTACCAAGCTCGTTTACCGAGCGGAGAAGTCCGGCTACCTTCTTCGTCGTCGTCGTCGCCGCCATCGTCTGGGGGTCTCGATCCACCTTCGGGGGTCTTCGGGGGTCTTCCGGGGGTCTCTTCTGTTCTTGCGGCGGTTGTCGTCTTCCACGCCGCCGGCGCCTTTTCTTGTTCTTCTTCTTCTTGTTCTTGTTCTTGTTCTTCTTCTTGTTCCGATGTTGACCCGTCGCTGTCTCTGCCCGGAATGGCAGAGCCGCGCTGCGCTGGGACTTATATAAGGACATGGGGACAGGGTCACATTCTCATGTCACATGGTGACCCCGCCCCCTTGTGATGTCACAGTCCCAGCATCCTCCGGGACTGTGACATCGCAAGGGGGCGGGGTCACCATGTGACATGAGCATCTGACCATGTCCCTATATAAGTCCCAGCACAGCGCGGCTCTGCCATTCCGGGCAGAGACAGCGACGGGTCAACATCGGAACAAGAAGAAGAACAAGAACAAGAACAAGAAGAAGAAGGCGCCGGCGGCGCGGAAGACGATGACCGCCGCAAGAACAGAATAGACCCCCGGAAGACCCCCGAAGGTGGATCGAGACCCCCAGACGACGGCGGTGACGACGACGAAGAAGGTAGCCGGACTTCTCCGCTCGGTAAAAGAGCTTGGTAAATGGCGGAGGAGTCCGGCGAGAAGACCCCCAAGACGGAAAAAGACCCCCGGAGCAGTGCAATAAAATATTTTTTCAAAAGTGTGTGTGTTTTTGTACTTTACATTTTACACCTTAGGTGAATGGGTAGGGGTACATCGTACCCCATACTCATTCACATAGGGTGGGGGGCCGGGATCTGAGGGCCCCCTTATAAAAGGGGGCTCCCAGATTCCGATAAGCCCCCCGCCCGCAGACCCCGACAACCAACGGCCAGGGTTGTCGGGAAGAGGCCCTTGTCCTCATCAACATGGGGACAAGGTGCTTTGGGGTGGGGGGGGGCACGGCCCCCCTTTCCCCAGGGCACCCCCCCATGTTGAGGGCACGCGGCCTGGTACGGCTCAGGGGGGGGGGCGCTCGTTTGTCCCCACCCCTTTCCTGGCCGGCCGGGCTGCGTGCTCGGATAAGGGTCTGAGATGGATTTGGGGGGAACCCCTACGCTGTTTTTCGGCGTGGGGATTCCCTTTAAATCCATGCCAGGTCACGGAGCTAGCGCAGCGGCATTTACTGCCTACACTAGCTACGTAACCTGAAGTCACGTGCTAAATGAACGGACTTGCCGATGAGCGGCAAGTCCGTTCATTTTCAAAAGTCCCGCGGACTAGCCTACTAACGGCGGGATTGTCCGCCGGACTGCCAAGTCCAGCGGATAATTTTAAAACCAAACTTAAAACTTTGGTCCGCCGGACTTTGGCGCCAAAAAGTCCGCCGGCGCCCACACACGAGGGCATTGTCCGCTGGACTTGAGTCCAGAGGATAATCCCGCGGGATTGTCCCTTCGTGTGTACGCGGCATTACACTACCCTCTCCCTAAAATGACAATGCTACTGTCCAACGGTGCCCGTGTTGCTCCTCCATCCAGACTGGAAACAATATAAGGCACCTGAATCACCAGGTGAATGTATAGTGAAAAAAGAAAGCTACTGCAACCATCACATTAAAAGATTTCTAAGTTGCAATAAGTCACATTTTTGATTTTGGGTTTAATACCACTTTAAGGAACTCCAGAAAAGAGAATAGGAAATAACAATAAACAACAACAGAATTGTGACACAGATCAGTGAAAATGTTTGTATTCTTAAGCCATTAAATAAAAAGTATTTTTCCAGTAAGGAATTGAAAAAAGTATTGCACAATGCACAAATAAAAGTCCAAATGTGGATGTTTAATGGCTGTCAAGAAAACTTTTAAAGGACTGAAAGGTCAGCTGAAGTGGAAACTGCTATTATTCAGCAAAATGGAAGGTAGAGGAATACAACAAAACTTTCCATAGTCCATTGCCTTGCAGGAAAAAAAATGGACACTAGACTGAGAGAGGTAACATAACTACAAAGAATACAACCTTGTAGGTGAGGGTAGGAAAATGAATTTCTCTAGTGGGTTAAGAAGGCACCTTCTGGGGTATATGTATGTTGGCAATGGTGTAGTCCTTTAACCAGACCTTCATCATATGGAAACAGCCGATGACAGATCACTGTACCAGGCTGCTGCTGGTACCATGTGATCGCTGTGACCAATCACAGCAGATCATATGACAACTGTAAACAATAAATGTCTTTCTTTTTTGCCATTCATTGTGTATGATTGTGTTGCTAGCTGTGATTGGTCAAAGTGATCAAATGGTACAGACATGTCCAATCACAGCCCATGTGTACTATGTGATTAGCCGTGGCCAATCACAAATAATCACAACAATACACACTGAATGAATCAGTTTCATTCAGGAAAGATGGTTGCTTATAACAGTGAAATTCACTAGTATGAGCAATCATAAGGTTTTAAAAAAACGAGTAGTACAATGCTACTATTGTAACACTTTATTGCTCTGGCTCACAGTGTCCTTGATCACTACCACGCCAGTTATATGATGACACTGTACAGCATTGGTGAGAGTATGTAAAAAATAATTGTAAAAAAAATGCCCTCATTTTCCAAAAAATCCTGTTCGAACATCAAGAAATGAGATTAACCATTAGCACATCAGGATTGATCAGTTTTCAAATACCATAGTTTGTGGACTTTATAACTTCCCTACAGACTAATTAATAAACATTGATTTGGGTTATTTTCACCAAAGAAATGTAGCAGAATACAGTTTGGCATAAAGGAAAGATCATTTATTTGCAAAATTTTATAACAGAAAACAAAGAAAAACACGTTTTTTTCCCAAATTTTTGGTCTTTTTTTGTTTATTTACCAAAAAATAAAAACCCAGTGGTTGAATAAATACCACCAAAAGAAAGCTCAATTTATGTGAAAGAAATTATAAATATTTCATACGGGTGCAGTGTTGCATGACTGCACAATTGTCATTCAAAGTGTGACCGTGCTGAAAGCTGAAAATTAGCCTGGGCAGGAAGGGGTTCAAAGTGCCCTGTACTGAAGTGGTTAAAGGAAAGTGCTGCAGTATACACCAGATTTGTCTGTTAGACAGGATAATTCAGTTGGTTGCAGGCTGGTCAGTGAGTTGATCTGGGATTTTTCTTTGGTTTTGTTTGGCATGCATCGCCCTTCTATGTGCTGCAAAAGCTAGTTATAGGTGGGAGCAGTGGTCATTTGTTTGTACTGTTGGAATACTGGTGAGGGGATGCACTGAAGACTTTTGCTGCCATTGTGCTGTCTGCTGGGGGTTCAGTGCACCTCTGTGCCTTTATGGAAGGGTAGGCTCCCTCCAGGCTCACCTGCCCTCTACCTATCCATTATAATGCATGTGCTTCTACTAAAGCCCCATAAACACGCGCGGATTATCCGAGGACCAGGTCGGTCGGATCCTGTCCGTCGTACTTTGTCCGATGTTGTTGTTGCGTACACACGGTCGGACAACGTTGTCGGAATATCCGGTCTGCAAGAACGTCGTGACGTAAGTCGTCTTCCACGAGACTAGAAAAGGGAAGTTCAGCACCACGTCAGGCAGCCGTTGGGCTCCTTCTGCTGATCCCGTGTTTATCGCGAGTTAGTTGAAGTTTGGGGACTTACGATTCGCGCTTCTCTGTTTTCTGACTCAGATCGTTACTGCTCTTCAGTTTGTGCTTGTCGTGCGTATTTGTTTATTAGTGCGTGTAGTCAGTTCGCATTTGTTGGTCATTGCGGCCTATATCTTGATATAGGACGTTTTGATTTTCACTGCTTATTGTCTGCTCGTTTCTGGTATTCATTTCGTTCTTTCAGGCCTTGCTGTTTATCGGTGCTTTCTGTTTGTCCGTTCTGACCAGCCGACCGTTTGTGAGCTTGTGAGCGATGTTTCCCGTGCGTACTCGTCGCCGAGTTCGTGCTGTACGCGGAATTGGTGTCGGGCTTTTAGCTTTGAGCCAAGACCCGTCCATGAACAGAGTGACGAGGAGTATGTGGACCAAGAATTGGTTGCTTCAGCGTGATCAGTTCTCGCACATGCCTTTGCTTCGTGAGATCCGGGAGAATAATCCTGATGATTTCAGGAACTTTCTCCGGATGACGGACCCCGATTTTCACTGTCTTTTGGCTTTGCTGACCCCTTTTATCAGCCGGCAGGATACCTGCATGAGACAAGCCATTACTCCGGAGCAGAGGCTTGTTGCCACGTTGAGGTACTTGGCGACAGAGAGAAGTCTTCAGGATTTGAAGTTCTCTTCAGGTATCTCTCCCCAGGCCCTGGGAATCATTATTCCAGAGACCTGTTCTGCCATCATCGAGGTCCTGCAGGAGGACTATATTAAGGTAACATTTCTACTTTACTATTCCATTCTATGTATGCTCTGTTTGCTAATGTCTTGTATTTTTGACCTCCTTCCCTAATTACCATGATTGCAATATGTTCTAATATGCTGTGCCCCTTTTCTCCTTCATGCATTTTTCCCTTCACTTACCTCACCAGCATGCTCTTCTGCCCCAATAGACACCTATGGCCTAGTCACTTAAGCAATGTCTTTTGTCTACTGCATAGTATTGTTTGCCCCCAAACACCCCCTAAAATATGCACAAATGTTTGCTGTGTGGTTTACTTCATGTCAAGCCCCTTTTTTTTGTGTTTTTTTGTGGGGGGGGGGGGCAAACTCATTAGGAACCCCCTCCCCCAACTGCTCTGTCAGATGGTACCAATCCTCTATCTGCTGGCTTTCCCAAGGTCAATACACACTATATACCTACCTCTTTATAGTGGGCATCTTTAGGGATGAATTCAGCAAAGCATGTAGTGCAAGGGGCTGCCTCCATACTTTACATTTCCTCTTTTTTTGTGTTCTTTCCCTCCTATTAGCTTGCTTGGTCATTTCAGAATGTCACAATGTGCTTTCCTTTTTTTTTGGGGGGGGGGGGGGGGGTTGAAATGTTATTTTAGCTTTCCTGGGGGCTGCCAATAGTGTTAAGTAAGGAGGGTCTGGCCAAACTAGCACACATTATTGAGCCATTTGGCAATCAATGAAGTGCAGAGGGTTACCTGTCCAACACCCCCCCCCCCAAAACCCGAGTTATTGGCAATGGCCCATCAGAAGTGGGGGGATTGATGGGGGGTGATTAATCTGTGAAGGGGAGCCTCTACTTTTCTGTGCAAATACTTTCCTGCCTCAAATTTTTAAGAATGCTCTTGTTCCAAGATGTTGATTGTCTAATCTGCTTGCAATGTTTATGTGCAAAGTGACAATTTTTTTTTTTCTTGTTTCACTCCACAGTTCCCTTCCACGCCACAGGAATGGCAGACTGTGGCCTCCCACTTTGCCAGCCGTTGGGACTTTCCTAACTGCGGAGGGGCAATTGATGGGAAACACGTCCGCATTGTCCCACCGCCCAACTCGGGGTCCTACTATTATAATTATAAGGGGTTTAATAGTGTAGTGATGTTGGCTGCGGTGTCGGCGACATACGAGTTTATGTATGTGGACGTGGGGATGAACGGCCGGATCTCGGATGGTGGTGCCATTGCGCACACGGAGTTCTACTGGCGTCTCCAAAGTGGCAGTCTGTGCTTGCCACCTCCAGAGGAGAATGCTGAAGGACTCCCCTTCGTCTTTGTCGCAGATGAAGCGTTTGCGTTGACTCCCCATCTGATGAGGCCGTTCCCGATGAGGACCCTCACCCCAGACCAGAGGGTCTTCAACTACAGGCTGTCCAGAGCCCGAAGAGTTGTGGAGAACACTTTTGGCATCCTGGCCAGCCGCTTCCGCCTGTTCTTGACGGCTATTAACTTGGCGGAATACAAACTGAACCACATAGTTCTTGCCTGTTGCATATTGCACAACTTCCTCAAAAGACATAACAGGAACTATGTGGTGCCCGTTGGCCCAGATGTGGAGGGCCCTCCAAATGCTGACCTCACAGCCCTTCAAGTGGCACGTCCAGGCTTGCCCCCTCTAAATGCCCGCGCGGTCCGCGAGCAATATATGGACTACTTTGTGGGTAGGGGGGGCCATTGCTCTGCCTGACGATGTGTGAGAGGCATTTTTAATTAAATATTTTTTTTCAACCAACCTATGATTTCTTGTCATTTCCGTATTCTCGCTTATTTGACCTTTACATTTTTTCCCTTTGCCTTCGACAGTGGGAATGCACTTTCTGGGCAAAAGGAGGTAACAGTCTCTTCTTCCCAAAAAGATTATTCTCATGTTGTGTGTTTGATACCTAATCTTTGGTCTAGAGAAGGTTTGTAGTGCATAACTGACACCCAAAATACTCCTTTTCATCACCAGGTCAGACATGTGTGTATTCACAAAAATGCTGTGCTCCGTGTTTTCGTACAAAGCACTGTGGGTGTCATTTACATAAGTCAAATCCACTATGCTCTACAAGTGCAGTGAAAAAGTGCCCTGGAAAAGAAACTTGCAGTGCAAACTGGACTTGCCTTTAGTAAATAACACCCATTGCCCCCCAAATCCTTTACATTTGACATACATAATGTTTTTTGTTTTTTAAATAAGGAAGCCACACATTTTGAAAAGTAAAAAAGTTTACTTGCAAAACATTCACAAGTGCGTTTACAAACTTCTTGCCCAAACTGACAAGATCTTGGTTATTTACAACATTGTTTACAAACATTCCGCATTTTGTAAAACCAGGCATGGAGCAAAACAGAACCTAGGAACTAGGAAAGTTCAACTTTCGAAAGTGAAGACAAGATCAGACATGACTATATGTTCAAAGTGTGTTTGATCTTGCCTTCATCACATGGGGGGGTCACCCCTGGAAAGTGGAAATTTAGAACATGCACACAATTTGGGTCTAAAAATGGTCATTATATGTTAAAACACATGCCTGGAATCTTCAAAAGTGCCATTTTCCATCATGGGGATGAATGGACGTTTTTTGGGGGTGCAACCCCTTCACCACAACCACTTTAGTAGTTCGTAAAGTGGTTGCACCCCCAAAAAAACTTTGTCATTCATCCACCATGATGGGAGCTAGCACATGTGGACACAATGTGTGCATGTTCCAAATTTCACACAGTTCTTAACTTGCAAATGTGGTCAGAAGCAGCCACAAATGTGTGTTAATTACTTGGTGCGTTTTCAGATTTTTCCTAAAACATCAATGATGTTCTTCAATTTTTGTTGAACATCATTGATGTTTTGCTTTATGTAATCTAGATCTCTATTGCAGACCATTATCTCCCCGATGAGTACGTGGGCACTCTCTGTGGTAAAGTGCGATTTTTCTTCCACAACATCCACGTCACCTAAAAACCAAACACAAAAAAAAATAGGGTCTTGGAAATGAGGCAGCCATACATTGATTAGCTTACCAGTAGCTGTGTTCTCCCACACTCACCTGTTGTGGTGACAAGTTCTCCAATTTCTCTGATCTCTCCTTCCTCCTCCTCCTCTGCTTCTGCTCTTTCCCTTTTTTTGGGAGGTGTTGGTTTTGGGGTTTCCTCAGACGTCCCAAGTTTTTGCTCCCCTATGAGAATGTACAAAAGGAAGATTTAGCAACACAATCTATTGAGGGCAGAAATAGGAAATGACAAACATTGCTTGAAAGTGAGGGACAATATTTTTGGGTGTCCAGTTACAAATGACACCAACATGAATGTAGTCACTTTGTAAAGGTCCTAAACTTATAGCTTTTCGGTCGACGTTTGGGTGATGGAGACCCCCCTCTAGTATCCACTGTGTGGAAAAGCCTAATAAAAAGGGGGTTTAGGTGTCCCAGCACTAGTGCTCTAGAGTCCAGATGGGTTAACAGCTACTGGGTGACGTCTCCTTTACATTGAATAAATTGGCTGGACAGTCTTGATGACATTTCTAGAGAGAACAAACTTCCTTTCCCCCAAAAAACAACAAACATCGTATTATAAGTGGCCGAACGATCGAGGTTGAGTACGATCGAATGGACACACACACACACGAACATGACAGTGGCAGAAAGATCGAGGTTGAGTACGATCGAATGCACAGACGAACCTGAAAGTGGCCATTTTGGAATGTACAACTTTGTAAAAATCCAAACACATGGAGCAGTATGCAAGCAAGAAATCAAACACAAAACACAACTACTTACTTTTTTGAAGAACTCGCTTGATCTTTCTGTACTGATCGGCCTCCCTCAGTTTCAGGTCTGACCAGCGTTTCCTCAGTTGCTCCTTGGATCGTTGTACCCCAAAATGATTGTACAGCCTCCTCACAACTTTAGACATGATCTTGGCCTTGCGGACATTGGGGTTGAGGTAAGGCCCATACTTCCCATCATAGTCGCTCCTCTTTAATATGTCCACCATCTCCAACATTTCTCCAAATGACATATTGGAGGCCTTGAATTTCAGGCTCCAGGATCGGGACGTTTCTGCCTCCGGACTTTCCTCGTCCTCCTCCTCGTTGGTGGGATATTTCGGGCGCACCTGCTGTGTCCCCGCCATGTGCTCTCCCCACTGCGCCATAAAGAGAAGGGGTGGGGAATAGACGAGAAAGATCGTCAGGGGCGGGCAGAGTTTGACGCATGCGCACTGTATATAAAACGTCACACGCCTGTGTCGTAGCCATGATCTGGGAGACGAGGGGAGAGAAAGCTCACGCACGAGACGATCGCTATAAACGAAGGTACAATTTGACGTTGGTACATAACTAGCCTAGACTGATTCGACCTTGAGGCTTCTTTATGGAGAAGATTAGGAGAGTTTAGCCTGACATAATTTATAGTGTTTTGTGTGGTGTTGTGTCTTGCAGAGATTATGCAGGGATTCAACGACGTGAGTTTTTCTCCCCCTCTTCATTGAGAAATACAGGGAATTTCCCGTTTTATGGCAGGCCAAACACCCCCATTACGGCATCAAAACAAAGAGGTACGCAGCCCTGCTGGAACTTGTGGAATTTGTAAAGCCAAGGTTCCCCACGGCAACTGTTGGTGATATAAGAAAGAAAATTGGAAGCCTGAGGAGTGCGTATATCAGGGAGCGCAAGAAGGTCCTGAAGTCGGAAGAAACTGCAACTGCAGCAGATGAGGTCTATGCCCCCAAGCTCTGGTACTATGACAGTCTCCATTTTCTCAAAGACCAGGCTGATGTCACGGAGTCACTCTCGACTCCTCCTTCCACGCTTCCTTGCGCGCAGGCCACCCCTGATGAGGCTTCCGAGGAGCAACCTGGGCCTTCCAGTCTGGAAGAGGTGGAGGAGCCCAGCTTGTTCCAGGTATGGTAGTTTGGGAACCATTTTTGTGAAAAAGGAATGATGTTCACTGAATTCAGGATCACCAATTGCTTAGTTCCTAACGTGTTTGACATATCAACAGACAGTAGTGTTGGAGACATTTGGGGCAAGAATCTAAACTGCAGGGCTGAGAATTGTATTGTTTTCTATTTGTAACCATTTTGCAACAGTCACTAGATGAAAATTGTGTGTGTTTGATGAACAAATAACTGAAACTATGTCCCTTTTTCATACATAGGAAGACATCAGCCAGGAGGAGGCTGTGGAATGTGGCAGTCAGGAGGAGGAAGGGGTTAGTGGCAGCCAAGAGGTTGGTAGTGGCAGCCAAGAGGGGGCTAGGCCTCGGAGCCTGACTGACTCCCAAATCCCTCCCCTTCCGTACAGAAGGGCGAGAAGGGGGGGGTGATGCGGGAGAGTCAGCGCTCCGGATGATCAGAGAGGCTTCAGCCTCCCTACATGCCACACCCACCGACGAGGAGACCTTTGGCTCCGTGGTTGTCACTAAAATGAAGGGTATGGAGGTGAGGCAACGCAACATGTGTGAGGGGCTCATCCTCCATGTCCTAAATAAGGGGATGGCTGGGGAGATGACCCCACTCACACAGGTTTGCCATAGTGACCATGCTCCGCCTCCTCCTCCTCCTCCTTCTGCCACCCCACCAGCACGACAGCCACAGCGTGCAAGGAAGCGTGGAAGGAAGACCTGAGAGTGATGACCTGGATTCAGTCTGGTCTGAGAGAAGATGGAGCCTCTCATAGTACCAGAGCCTGGGGACCTAGATGGCATCTGCTGCAGTTCCGGATGTTTTGGACTTCAGGACCAGATTGCACTCCCCTTAATATACGTACTCCTCAGGCCCCCAATTTTCTAAGCTTGAAAAATGATGGTTGCTTTGCAAATTCCCCAAGTTTCACCATGGCTGCGTTCCTCTTTGTTTTGTTGCTGAGACCGAAATAAAGGTCTTTTTGATTTGAAATAATCATTGCCTATTGTGTTTTACTTTTCTACAATGACAGTTTATTTGTGAGTAGGCAGGTACATTTCACTAATCATAAAGTATAATTAACAAGGGGCACCAACAACAAACAAACTGCTAGTAAATTTAAGCAACAAATACAAATGTTAATAATGTGTTTTTGCTAAGTTGAGACACACAACCCCCCCCAAAAAAAAATAACACAATCTCCTTCAAATATGTATTCCAAAAAAAAAACAAAAAAAAAAGACAAATCATGCTAAAAATATAACAAAGATTCTTTTATGATCTGAGTAAAAATAAACATGTAGTGTAGAAATCCTGAAAAGTAATAAAGAACTAAGTTTGTGAGAAGTGCGGGTGAATAGGAGCAGCTAAAACATGTCATTGTTCTTGCATTGTAAAGAAAAAAAGAATGCGCTGCATTAAAGACATTTTAACATTGCAGCGTGACGAATGTGCTGTGTCGATTAGGAAAGGTAGTTTTACCTGACCGAGCGCTTCCGTCACAGAATTTCTTCTGAGCATGCGTAGCACTTTGTCCGTCGGACTACCATACACACGATCGGATTTGGTGTGATCGGACCTTGTTGTCCAAAAATCTATCCAGCAGGAGATAGGACTTTGTCCGTCAGACAATCCGACGTACACTGTCCGATGGTGCATACACACGGTCGGATTTTTCGACAACATTGTCCGATCGGACAGAATCCATGCGAAAATCCTACCGTGTGTATGGGGCTTTAGACTCTCCAGAGTTAGGACTGCAGATAATACTGAGGTGCCATGAAGTGGCTCTGCAGCTTATGCATGTAATTGAAATTTGTGCAAACTAAACACCTGTTTTTAATGCATACTGTTAACCTCTATAATCTCTATTTCTGATTTATTAATCACAAAATATGAGTTCTATTGACCAGGAGGAAAAGCTTTAAATATAATAGCATTTATTAAAGGTAGTTAAAAGTCTAGCTAATACACAAATCTCTAGCACATCAAGGCATAAAATGCTAGGTTGGAATAAAAATATATACCTGAAGGAATGTAGATTATATTCCTTCAGACCTACAAATAGCAGGGCATGGCTTCCCCTGCTAGCTACCATTTACCTTGGCTCCATTCTGCTTGCTGGTTCCCCCGAAAAGAGAGCTGCCTCCCCTTTCCTCTGAGGATATCAAAACCAGGCTGATGTCTCATTGGCTGGCTTAGCGTGAATTCTGATTGGTTATCTTCCCTATACTTAGTCTAAGCCAGCCCCCGTTAATGCAACTCCTAGTGATTATTCTGAGCAAGAGAATGTAGCTGGGAAGTTAAGAATTGATTCCGGGGTGGGACTTGATTACATAAACCAGCATGGGGTGTTTTGTAGTGCATAGGTGACAAACAATGAAATTGACTCTCCATTGTTTGGGTATACAAGTCTCGGCCCCACATTGTCTGCTCTTAACAAGTACTTGGAGGAAGGCTTTTGCCCAGCTTTCATAGCTGCAAGCAAAAAGAGATATATTCATAATTACAATATTTCACAGATATTAATGGAGATTTCACATAAACTCATAAGGCAACAATACTGTTAGACAGGCTAAATCGGTTGGTTGCAGGCTGGTTGGTAAGTTGAGCTAGAAATTTTCTTTGGTTTTGTTTGACATGCGTCATCTTTTCCATGTGCTCCTTGCTGCAAAGGCCAGTTATAGGTGGGTGCAGTGGTCATTTTTTTGTACACCAGATCTTCACCAGAGCACCCTGCATGGAGTGATGAACTTTAGAGAGCATAAAGGGAGGGGACAACAGACATGAGTGGCAGATATAGTGGGAGAAAGGCACAACATCAGCAAGGTAGATGTAGGATGTCATCCAGAGGCAGCTTGCAGAGGAGTGGATTGAGCAGCCACTTTATTGCAACAGATGGCAGAGCTTTACAGATGCAGGCCTTTGTTATCTCCTGGTCCAGCTCAGTTATGTGCCACTTTTTAACACATGTGCTGCAGACCAAACCTGCTAATTTGCTGCATCTGTCAGCAATGTTTCAAGTGTGTCAACACGATTGGTCATTTGGGTACCACATATAAAAAGAGACATATGAGTATTCACCAAGCAGTTTAGTGGGAGCAACACCTGCATGCTAGCGGTTAATTAAACAATGGCCACACTTCTCCTCCTTCAAGCTCCTCCCTTTTCATTTCTCCCTGCTGTACTCTATCAGGAGCCATAAACAATAAGGACAATAGTAATGCAATAGGTGTCGGAAGTTTACCCTATGACACTTGCAGTGGAGGACAGGTTCAGCATGGGTCTGCACAGAGTAGGGGTACGTGTAGACTGCAACCGTGTTCTGATTCTGCCAACCCTATCCTGACATCTTAAGATATATTAGCCCTAGCTTCTGGAACATCCAGTAAGAAAGTGAACATCCCCAACTGCTTCTATGCTCGGGGTCCTAATGCTAGCTTGGCAAAATTACTATCTTTACAGCTGCTGCAATTCCAGATAGTGGAGTTCGGTCCTTAGCCAAAATTTGCAGACAATTCTGTACTGCAGTGGTAGCTTCCAGGCCACCATTTTTCCATACATAGGGCAATTTCTGCCCCCTACTTGTAATGTTTCCACATCACTGGAAAGTATGTACAGGGACATTATGTCCTGTTTGCAGCCCACTTGGTCACTTTGCTGGTGCTCCACCACTGGAGTTGGCTGTGCTGCCATGCATTTGGACACCTGGTACCAGTGGTAGATCAGTAACCTCCACCTCCTCCTCAATACCCTTAATTCAATGATTCATTCTCAGAACCACCTGTCCTCCAAAAGTGACCAAGATGTTATGCAATACCTCAGGCATGAGACCATTGGGTCAAAGATTTGTCAGCTCTCCAGGAGCATGTCCAGAGGTGTGATAATAGGACCAATCTTCTGTCTTTCCTCAGCAGGAAAGCCCACACACATGCCCTGCCTGGTGTACCCAGGTTTTCATGATCTTCTGCAGTAGGCCAGAAGAGTTTGTGGCCATTTCAAACAGTTATACCCAACCAGTGCATGGCTGTGTGAAATTATGTGTGAACATAATCTGCCCACAAACTGCCTGATACTGTATGTCCACGTCATCTCTGCGACATTCTATAAATTCTGTATACTGATTCTTTCCTCAATAGTTGATTTATTACACTGTTGGTGGTGAGCACATGAATCTCCATGCACTTTGCACAAATTGCAGAGATCTCTATCATATAGTTTCCTCTTCTGGTCAAATGTTTTTAGCCTAGAGTGTTATTTATTGGTCGATTTTTCTTTAACTCTTCTAGTCAAAAGTTCTTGAGGCTTTTTTCTCTTAGAATCAAAGTTAGAAAATGTTACTATTGCCCCATGAAATGTGCCAAATAGAAACTGATCCTTTTCACAGAATACAAACAAAACATGTTTTATTTGTGAATTTTGCATGAATATTGAGACAGTTCCCAATCAGATTTTTATAAGTAGACCCCTAAATGTTTCCACCTGCTTCTCTTCAGAAGGCATTTTTTTGGCTTTGATGCAAGCTACATTGTGTATCTATCTTTTGGGCCTACTTAAATGGACTGATATGATGCAGAATATTTCTTGGCATACACCCTATTTACATTAGTGTAGCCTAACAGGTATTCCTTAAAGGGTAAGGTCACCTTTACAGAAAAATATGTAACGGGAACTTACACAGGACCCCCTCCTCACCCCCCCCCCCCCCAGTCCTGCTGACCTAGATTGCGGCGATCTCCCATTCTGAGCCCTGGTATAGCCGCTTCAGGGCTCCGGGGCTTAGAAATCCCCTCGGCATTCACGTGTCTTCTTCCCTGCTGACATGACAAGCTACACAGGTCCTGATTGGCCGGCGCATACCAATTAGAATGCTCTGAAACGTCCCTCTTGATGGGGTACGTTTTGGAGATTCAGCTGTGGGGATTTCTAAGCCCCGGACCCCTGACACGGTTATACTGGGGTCAGAACGGGAGATTGTCACAACCTAGGCCAGCAGGACTGGGGGGGGGGGGTGAGGAGGGGGTCCTGTGTAAGTTCACCTTACAGAGTTCTCTGTAAAGGTGAACTTACCCTTTAATTAAAAACATCCCAGACTTACTCACTACTTCTAAAATTTGGGGCCTATAAAACATTTTTAAATTATGTGCTGATAATTTGTGCAGATTGTTTCCCCCTTATCACAAGGATAATACAGTATGCCTACTATGAAAAATAATTAGATTATGTGCAGCAAATCTGTATAATTTTTAGAGTCTACTTCTACAGTTATATGCTAGAAAGGATGAGCTTCTATTCAGAAAATCTGCCCAAGTTTTACAACGTGTGTCTGAAAATAATTATATTTTGATGTGATGTTTATAGCTGGAATAGGGTTACTGTCTGCAAAAAATATTGCCTCCCATTAATAAAGATGAGATCTCTGCAGTAAGTTTGTATACTTTTTTTATCATGTCTTTGCAAAAATACAATCTAATTTTATATATATTGATTAGATCTGCCTACTCTCTCCTTCAGAAATAGCAGCCTTTCTAATTCCTTTTAATAGTGGGGTATTCTTTCTGTAAAATTAGTTTGTCTAAAATGAAAAAGAAAATTAAAAAAGAAATGCTAAGTCATTGCAGACTTCCCAAAATGGCTTAAAAGGTGTGCTTGCAATTGCTAACATTTTTCTTTAATAAATTCAAATTTAGAATAACAATTTTTGTTATTTATACTGATCACTGCTTGCAGCTATCAGCTGCAAGAGCTGATCAAATTCAGTTTTTTTAATCATGACCGTTCGACAGAATCTGGTTGTTAGACCAGTTTCTATTGAACAGACAGCTGTACACATGGACTGAAAGTCGGCCAGCCTCTTGCTGAACCAGCTGATTTTTGACCCATATGTACCAGGTTTTAGTCTTCAGTAGGGATGAGCCGAACACCCCCGGGTTCGGTTCGCACCAGAACCTTCGAACCGACCGAAAGTTCGCGCGAATTTTCGAACCCTATACGTTATAATGGACGCGAACGTTCAAAATCAAAAGTGCTAATTACAACGGCCAATATGCATGTTAATGTCATAAAACAGGTTTGGGGACCCGGGTCCTGCCCCAGGGGACATATATCAATGCAAAAAGAACTTTTAAAAACTAACGTTTTTTCGGGAGCAGTCATTTTAATGATGCATAAAGTGAAAAAAAAAAAAGTGAAATTTTCCTTTAAATATGGTACCTGGGGGGTGTCTAAAGTATGCCTGTGAAGTGGCATGTGTTTCCCGTGTTTAGAACTGTCCTTGCACAAAATGACATTTGTAAAGGAAAAAAAGAAGCCATTTAAAACCACTTGCGGCTTTAGGTTTGTTCTTAAGTAGAATCTGAACAGGTACATTACGAAGTGTAGCTCCATCCCAAAAAAATATATTTTTAAGCTTTTTGGAGAACATAGGGAGGGGTTATCATGTAACATTTGCTGTCTTTGCACATCTGTTCAGAACATGTCACCTCACTTTCCGTCCCAATGACAAATGTTTTTGGAAAAAGTGGGGTTTTAATTGAAACAAGGATTGGTGATAAAGTATCAGTAGAGAGGAGATACCTTTTTCCCAAATTAAATCTAACAGGATAGAATTTCCCTTCCTAGGGGTAGATTTCCTCTCACTTCCTGTTTTCTCTTTCCATTTGCAAGTAGGAGTCGTTTGTAAGTTGGATGTTTGAAAGTAGGGGCCTGGCGTATATACTCTGCAGAAATTTGCCCTATTAGATGTTGGTGTAGCCACAAGACTGGTGGGCACAGGAATGGGCCCTGCTGTGAGTTAATAGATCAAGATTTGTAATTGCATGCACCTGTTGAACAGGGCAGAAAAATTGGGGGTGGTGGTGGTGGTGGACGGTGTTGCCACAAGACTGTAAGCTCTCACAGTTACTCTTGGTGGGCGCAGGAATGGGCCCTACTGTGAGTTATTAGATCAAGATTTGTAATTGCAAGCACCTGATGAACAGGGCAGAAAAATTGGGCCTTTGGCGGTGGTGGTGGACGGTGTTGCCACAAGACTGTAAGCTCTCACAGTTACTCTTGGTGGGCGCAAGAATAGGCCCTGCTGTGAGTTATTAGATCAAGATTTGTAATTGCAAGCACCTGATGAACAGGGCAGAAAAATTGGGCCTTTGGCGGTGGTGGTGGACGGTGTTGCCACAAGACTGTAAGCTCTCACAGTTACTCTTGGTGGGCGCAAGAATGGGCCCTGCTGTGAGTTATTAGATCAAGATTTGTAATTGCAAGCACCTGATGAACAGGGCAGAAAAAATTGGGCCTTTGGCGGTGGTGGTGGACGGTGTTGCCACAAGACTGTAAGCTCTCACAGTTACTCTTGGTGGGCGCAGGAATGGGCCCTGCTGTGTGTTATTAGATCAAGATTTGTAATTGCAAGCACCTGATGAACAGGGCAGAAAAATTGGGCCTTTGGCGGTGGTGGTGGACGGTGTTGCCACAAGACTGTAGGCCCTCATAGTTACTCTTGGTGGGCGCAGGAATGGGCCCTGCTGTGAACTATTAGATCAAGATTTGTAATTACCCGCCCCTGTTAAACAGGGGCTGAAAAATTGTGCCTTAGGCACTGGTGCTGGTGCCACAACACTGCAACCCCTCACAGATACTGTACTTGGAGCACAGCAGTCACACGTGTTGCAAAGCATTTTTTTAAAAAATTGTAATTACCCGCCCCTGTTAAACAGGGGCTGAAAAATTGTGCCTTAGGCACTGGTGCTTGTGCCACAACACTGCAACCCCTCACAAATACTGTACTTGGAGCACAGCAGTCACACGTGTTGCGAAGCATTTTTTTAAAAAATTGTAATTACCCGCCCCTGTTAAACAGGGGCTGAAAAATTGTGCCTTAGGCACTGGTGCTGGTGCCACAACACTGCAACCCCTCACAGATACTGTACTTGGAGCACAGCAGTCACACGTGTTGCAAAGCATTTTTTTTAAAAATTGTAAGTACACGCCCCTGTTAAACAGGGGCTGAAAAATTGTGCCTTAGGCACTGGTGCTGGTGCCACAACACTGCAACCCCTCACAGATACTGTACTTGGAGCACAGCAGTCACACGTGTTGCAAAGCATTTTTTTAAAAAATTGTAAGTACACGCCCCTGTTAAACAGGGGCTGAAAAATTGTGCCTTAGGCACTGGTGCTGGTGCCACAACACTGCAACCCCTCACAGATACTGTACTTGGAGCACAGCAGTCACACGTGTTGCGAAGCATTTTTTTATAAAAATTGTATGTACACGCCCCTGTTAAACAGGGGCTGAAAAATTGTGCCTTAGGCACTGGTGTGGTGGCATGGATCATTGAGGAGGAGTAAGAGGATAGTCAGTGAACATAAGAGGACAGTCACTCAGCATCAGCATAGGCAGTCTTGAAGGGATGTGATATTAAAAATTATTCGGTTATATCCGCCTCAGGTGCCTGGTAGCTGGTGGTGATCCAAGACTGATTCATTTTGATGAAGGTCAGTCGATCAACCGAGGCGGTGGACAGGCGCACCCTATGATCGGTGACAAATCCTCCAGCAGCACTGAATGTGCGTTCGGAAAGAACGCTGGAGGCAGGACAGGCCAGTAGCTCAATTGCATACTGTGCAAGCTCTGGCCAGTGATCCATCCTCAGGACCCAGTAAGCCAGAGGATTTTCGGTGGGAAAGGTGTCCAAGTCTGACCTTGCCCCAAGGTATTCCTGCACCATGTATATCAGACGCTGGCGATGGTTGCTGGAACCGATCATACCTTGGGGCTGCGGACTAAAAAATTGTCTGAACGCATCGGTCAGACGTCCACCTTCCCCACCGCTCCTTCTGCTACTGACCGAAGCCTCAGCAACTCGTCGCCCAGGACCAGGAGTTTGTAGCCTCCCAGTTTCTGGGAACGCGTTGCACAGACCTTTCTGCAAGGCCTCCCTGAGATGTCTCATCCTCTGCTCCCTCTGCGACGGCAAGATAAGGTCCGCAACCTTACCCTTGTACCGCGGATCAAGGAGAGTGGCCAGCCAGTAATGGTCCCTCTCCTTGATCCGAAGAACACGAGGATCCTTCCGCAGGCTTTGCAGGATCAGGGAGGCCATGCAGCGTAGGTTAGCTGAGGCATTCGGTCCGGAGTCTTCTGGGTCACTGAGGATGACATGATCGCCAGCCACCTCCTCCCAGCCACGTACAAGTCCACTGGTTTGTTGGGACTGTACATCATCCCTAAAAGACTGCTGCTGCTGATGCTGAGTGCCAGGCTCCACCTCCATGCTCACACAATCCTCCTCCTCCTCCTCCTCCTCCTCATCCTCTTCCTGTGTGATGGGTGGGACAGAAGGAACACTGTCCGGATAAAGGGGGCCTTGAGAGGCAAGGAAGTCCTCCTCTTCCTGCCTCTGTTCTGCCTCAAGTGCCCTGTCCATTATCCCACGCAGCGTATGCTCCAACAGGTGGACAAGAGGGACAGTGTCACTGATGCATGCACTGTCACTGCTCACCATCCTCGTGGCCTCCTCAAATGGTGAGAGGACAGTGCATGCATCCCTGATCATGCTCCACTGACGTGGGGAAAAAAAACCAAGCCCCCCTGACCCTGTCCTGGTGCCATAGTCGCAAAGGTACTCATTGATGGCCCTCTGCTGCGTGTGCAGTCGCTGCAGCATGGCCAACGTTGAGTTCCACCTGGTGGGCATGTCACATATTAGGCGGTTCTTGGGCAGGTTCAGCTCCTTTTGCAGCTCAGTCAGCCAAGCACTGGCATTATAAGATCGGCGGAAATGCACACAGACTTTCCTGGCCTGCCTCAGGACATCCTGTAAGCCTGGGAACCTGCCCAAGAACCGCTGCACCACCAGGTTGAGGACGTGAGCCATGCAGGGCACATGGGTGAGCTGCCCCTGTCGCAGGGCGGAGAGGAGGTTGGTGCCATTGTCAGAAACGACCATTCCTGGCTTAAGCTGACGTGGCGTCAACCACCTCTCGGCCTGCCCCTGCAGAGCTGCCAGAACCTCTGGCCCAGTGTGGCTCCTGTCCCCCAAACACACCAGCGCAAGCACGGCATGGCATCTTTTTGCCTGCGTACTTGCGTAGCCCCTTGTACGCCTACGGAGCACCGCTGGTTCCAAGGACAGAGCACTGGAGGAAGAAGAAGAGGAGGGGGTGGAGGAGAGAGGTGTGTCACAACCAGTAGCAGTAGTAGCGTTTTGGAGGCGAGGTGGCGGAACAACCTCCAACACTACTGCACCTTGTCCTGCATCCCTCCCAGCTGCCAATAGAGTGACCCAATGGGCCGTGAAAGAAAGGTACCGTCCCTGTCCATGCCTGCTGGACCATGAGTCAGCGGTAATATGCACCTTACCGCTGACCGCCCTGTCCAGCGAGGCATGGACATTGCCCTCCACATGCCGGTAGAGAGACGGAATCGCCTTCCGTGAGAAAAAGTGGCGTTTGGGAACCTGCCACTGAGGAACCGCACATTGAACAAACTCACGGAAGGGGGCCGAGTCTACCAACTGAAAAGGCAGCAGTTGAAGTGCTAGCAATTTAGCCAGGCTAGCATTCAACCGCTGGGCATGTGGATGGCTGGGAGTGTACTTCTTTCTACGGTCCAGCAGCTGGGGCAGGGAAATTTGCCTGCTGCAATCGGACGTCGGTGTACTGCAAGTACTTGGTTGTGACACACCTAATTCTACACCTTCAGTCCTCTCAGAGCAGCTTTCAGAGAGGACTGAAGGTGTAGTAGGGATGGAGATCCCAGCTGAGGAGGAGCAAGGAGAGGTCCGCTTAGTTCTTTGGTGTGGGCCTTTTATGTGTGCCTGCCAACGAGCTGCATGGCAGGTCGCCATATGTCTGGTCATGCTTGTGGTGCCCAAGCGGCTGATGTTTTGGCCACGCGAGATACGCTTGAGACAAATATTGCAAATAGCAGTGGTGCGATCTGATGCACTCGTCTCAAAAAAGGCCCACACCAAAGAACTTTTCTGATAACGTGCAGAGGCAGCGCCCTGCACAGGCGGAGCTCTGCGGTGTTGTACAGTTGCTGTGCTGGCCTCTACCTGGCCTCCAGGGGGCATCCTGCCTCGTTGGACATGTGACGCCGCATCCTCCTCCTCCTCGTCCTCCTCCTCATCCTCTCTCCCTTCAGGCACCCACGTGGATTCAGTGACCTCATCATCCCCTCCCTCTTCACCACTAGAGCAAACCTGGCAGTAAGCTGCAGCTGGTGGAACAGTACTGCCAGATTCCTCAAGCTGGGTATCATCATCCGAGCCTTCGAATCGTTGGGCATCCTCCTGGAGCATGTACCCAACACTGTGCTCAAAGAGTTCGGGGGACTCCTCAGGAGGACATGGTGGGTCTAGGGAAGGGGTGGCTGATGATGCTCTGCCAGTACCCTGAGCCTGGGTGAGAGAGGATGAGGAGGATGAGGAGGGCTTGGTCATCCATTCTACCAAGCCTTCAGCATGATGCGGCTCCACATGTCCAGCTGCCGAAAACAAAGACGCGCGTGTCCCATGGCCACGTGCTGATGACGATGCACGACCACGTCCACGGCCACGGCCACGTCCACTAGAAACAGAGCCTGCCTGCCCTGTGTTCTTGGCTCTGCACGCTCTGCCTCCCCTTGGCGGTCTTCCAGCCATTGTAGTCGGTAGTCCTGTGGGTGCTGCTGAGAAGAATATATAGGAGCTCTGTGTGATGCCACTAACACACTAGAAGTCCTATGGGTGCTTCTGCAAAGAAAACAGAGGAGCTCTGTGTGATGCCACTAACACACTAGAAGTCCTATGGGTGCTGCTGAGAAGAAAATATAGGAGCTCTGTGTGATGCCACTAACACACTAGAAGTCCTATGGGTGCTTCTGCAAAGAAAATAGAGGAGCTCTGTGTGATGCCACTAACACACTAGAAGTCCTGTGGGTGCTTCTGCAAAGAAAATAGAGGAGCTCTGTGTGATGCCACTAACACACTAGAAGTCCTGTGGGTGCTGCTGAGAAGAAAATATAGGAGCTCTGTGTGATGCCACTAACACACTAGAAGTCCTATGGGTGCTTCTGCAAAGAAAATAGAGGAGCTCTGTGTGATGCCACTAACACACTAGAAGTCCTATGGGTGCTTCTGCAAAGAAAATAGAGGAGCTCAGTGTGATGCCACTAACACACTAGAAGTCCTGTGGGTGCTGCTGAGAAGAAAATATAGGAGCTCTGTGTGATGCCACTAACACACTAGAAGTCCTATGGGTGCTTCTGCAAAGAAAATAGAGGAGCTCTGTGTGATGCCACTAACACACTAGAAGTCCTGTGGGTGCTTCTGCAAAGAAAATAGAGGAGCTCGTGTGATGCCACTAAAACACTAGAAGTCCTGTGGGTGCTGCTGAGAAGAAAATATAGGAGCTCTGTGTGATGCCACTAACACACTAGAAGTCCTATGGGTGCTTCTGCAAAGAAAATAGAGGAGCTCTGTGTGATGCCACTAACACACTAGAAGTCCTGTGGGTGCTGCTGAGAAGAAAATATAGGAGCTCTGTGTGATGCCACTAACACACTAGAAGTCCTATGGGTGCTTCTGCAAAGAAAATAGAGGAGCTCTGTGTGATGCCACTAACACACTAGAAGTCCTATGGGTGCTTCTGCAAAGAAAATAGAGGAGCTCTGTGTGATGCCACTAACACACTAGAAGTCCTGTGGGTGCTGCTGAGAAGAAAATATAGGAGCTCTGTGTGATGCCACTAACACACTAGAAGTCCTATGGGTGCTTCTGCAAAGAAAATAGAGGAGCTCTGTGTGATGCCACTAACACACTAGAAGTCCTGTGGGTGCTTCTGCAAAGAAAATAGAGGAGCTCTGTGTGATGCCACTAACACACTAGAAGTCCTGTGGGTGCTGCTGAGAAGAAAATATAGGAGCTCTGTGTGATGCCACTAACACACTAGAAGTCCTATGGGTGCTTCTGCAAAGAAAATAGAGGAGCTCTGTGTGATGCCACTAACACACTAGAAGTCCTGTGGGTGCTGCTGAGAAGAAAATAGAGGAGCTCTGTGTGATGCCACTAACACACTAGAAGTCCTATGGGTGCTTCTGCAAAGAAAATAGAGGAGCTCTGTGTGATTCCACTAACACACTAGAAGTCCTATGGGTGCTTCTGCAAAGAAAATAGAGGAGCTCTGTGTGATGCCACTAACACACTAGAAGTCCTGTGGGTGCTGCTGAGAAGAAAATAGAGGAGCTCTGTGTGATGCCACTAACACACTAGAAGTCCTATGGGTGCTTCTGCAAAGAAAATAGAGGAGCTCTGTGTGATGTCACTAACACACTAGAAGTCCTGTGGGTGCTTCTGCAAAGAAAATAGAGGAGCTCTGTGTGATGCCACTAACACACTAGAAGTCCTGTGGGTGCTGCTGAGAAGAAAATATAGGAGCTCTGTGTGATGCCACTAACACACTAGAAGTCCTATGGGTGCTTCTGCAAAGAAAATAGAGGAGCTCTGTGTGATGCCACTAACACACTAGAAGTCCTGTGGGTGCTGCTGAGAAGAAAATATAGGAGCTCTGTGTGATGCCACTAACACACTAGAAGTCCTATGGGTGCTTCTGCAAAGAAAATAGAGGAGCTCTGTGTGATGCCACTAACACACTAGAAGTCCTGTGGGTGCTTCTGCAAAGAAAATAGAGGAGCTCTGTGTGATGCCACTAACACACTAGAAGTCCTATAGGTGCTTCTGGGAAGAAAATATAGGTCTGTGTGATGGGACTAACACACTTCAAGTCCTATAGGTGCTTCTGGGAACAAAATATAGGATCTCTGTGTGATGGGACTAACACACTTCAAGTCCTATGGGTGCTTCTGGGAAGAAAATATAGGTCTGTGTGATGGGACTAACACACTTCAAGTCCTATAGGTGCTTCTGGGAACAAAATATATGATCTCTGTGTGATGGGACTAACACACTTCAAGTCCTATAGGTGCTTCTGGGAACAAAATATAGGATCTCTGTGTGATGGGACTAACACACTTCAAGTCCTATGGGTGCTTCTGGGAAGAAAATATAGGTCTGTGTGATGGGACTAACACACTTCAAGTCCTATAGGTGCTTCTGGGAACAAAATATATGATCTCTGTGTGATGGGACTAACACACTTCAAGTCCTATAGGTGCTTCTGGGAAGAAAATATAGGTCTGTGTGATGGGACTAACACACTTCAAGTCCTATAGGTGCTTCTGGGAACAAAATATATGTTCTCTGTGTGATGGGACTAACACACTTCAAGTCCTATAGGTGCTTCTGGGAAGAAAATATAGGTCTGTGTGATGGGACTAACACACTTCAAGTCCTATAGGTGCTTCTGGGAACAAAATATAGGATCTCTGTGTGATGGGACTAACACACTTCAAGTCCTATAGGTGCTTCTGGGAAGAAAATATAGGTCTGTGTGATGGGACTAACACACTTCAAGTCCTATAGGTGCTTCTGGGAACAAAATATATGATCTCTGTGTGATGGGACTAACACACTTCAAGTCCTATGGGTGCTTCTGGGAACAAAATATATGATCTCTGTGTGATGGGACTAACACACTTCAAGTCCTATAGGTGCTTCTGGGAACAAAATATATGATCTCTGTGTGATGGGACTAACACACTTCAAGTCCTATGGGTGCTTCTGGGAAGAAAATATATGATCTCTGTGTGATGGGACTAACACACTTCAAGTCCTATAGGTGCTTCTGGGAACAAAATATAGGATCTCTGTGTGATGGGACTAACACACTTCAAGTCCTATGGGTGCTTCTGGGAAGAAAATATAGGTCTGTGTGATGGGACTAACACACTTCAAGTCCTATAGGTGCTTCTGGGAACAAAATATATGATCTCTGTGTGATGGGACTAACACACTTCAAGTCCTATAGGTGCTTCTGGGAAGAAAATATAGGTCTGTGTGATGGGACTAACACACTTCAAGTCCTATAGGTGCTTCTGGGAACAAAATATATGATCTCTGTGTGATGGGACTAACACACTTCAAGTCCTATAGGTGCTTCTGGGAACAAAATATATGATCTCTGTGTGATGGGACTAACACACTTCAAGTCCTATGGGTGCTTCTGGGAAGAAAATATAGGTCTGTGTGATGGGACTAACACACTTCAAGTCCTATAGGTGCTTCTGGGAACAAAATATATGATCTCTGTGTGATGGGACTAACACACTTCAAGTCCTATAGGTGCTTCTGGGAACAAAATATATGATCTCTGTGTGATGGGACTAACACACTTCAAGTCCTATAGGTGCTTCTGGGAACAAAATATATGATCTCTGTGTGATGGGACTAACACACTTCAAATCATATAGGTGCTTCTGGGAACAAAATATATGATCTCTGTGTGATGGGACTAACACACTTCAAGTCCTATAGGTGCTTCTGGGAACAAAATATATGATCTCTGTGTGATGGGACTAACACACTTCAAGTCCTATAGGTGCTTCTGGGAACAAAATATATGATCTCTGTGTGATGGGACTAACACACTTCAAGTCCTATAGGTGCTTCTGGGAAGAAAATATAGGTCTGTGTGATGGGACTAACACACTTCAAGTCCTATAGGTGCTTCTGGGAACAAAATATAGGAGCTCTGCCTGCCTGCCACGAACACACTACAAGTCCTATAGGTGCTTCTGGGAACAAAATATAGGAGCTCTGCCTGCCTGCCACGAACACACTACAAGTCCTATAGGTGCTTCTGGGAACAAAATATAGGAGCTCTGCCTGCCTGCCACGAACACACTACAAGTCCTATAGGTGCTTCTGGGAACAAAATATAGGAGCTCTGCCTGTCTTCCACGAACACACTACAAGTCCTATAGGTGCTTCTGGGAACAAAATATAGGAGCTCTTCCTGCCTGCCACGAACACACTACAAGTCCTATAGGTGCTTCTGGGAACAAAATATAGGAGCTCTGCCTGCCTGCCACGAACACACTACAAGTCCTATAGGTGCTTCTGGGAACAAAATATAGGAGCTCTGCCTGCCTGCCACGAACACACTACAAGCCCCTCTTTCTAAATCAATCTTTCTAAATGAATCTATCTAACTCAATCTCTCTAAGTAAATCTCTCTAACTAACTAAATCCAGCAGAGTGTCACAGAACTATCCTGCTCTATCTGCGCCGGAACAGCATGTGACCGGCGCAGACGGCGTGGCGGCCTTTTATAGGGGGGGCGTGTACTAAAGCCCCTGAGCTGTAATTGGCTACAGGCGTCCTGCCTGTAGCCAATTATGGCTCTTCGAGTTTCCGGCGCTGTGATTGGCCAAGCATGCGGGGTCACAGTGCATGCTTGGCCAATCATCAGCCAGCAATGCACTGCGCCGGCCGCGCCGGCCGCAATGCATTGCGGGGCGCTCGCATCACACGAACGTGATGCGAGCGGCCAAAATAGTTCTGGGCTCGCCGAGCGAGCGAACACCCGGTGCTCGATGCGAACATGGGTTCGCATCGAGCACCGGGCCCATCCCTAGTCTTCAGTCTTAAAAAATAGGTACTCATTATTTTTTTTTATTTATGAAATCTGCCTGCTGTTTTTCTCTGAAATAGCGGAATATCAAAAAGACTTGAAAAGCTCTGCAGCAGGTTTGAACTATAACACAGTTAGTAGAACTTAGTTTACAATTTTCAAACTTTACAACAAATGCGATGAATACCCCGTGAGCCAAACCCAGACATATTTACGTATCTTTAAATGCATGTAACTAAATGGAGCAATCAAGAGAAGACATATGTAGACAGTGATAATAAAGAAAATAAGAGAGGCTGATAGTGAGAACAATATAAAAAGAAGGCTATAATTAGTTATTTTAAGTCATTGTTGTTATTGTTCTACTTAGTGCTCTTTTATACAGCTGTTTAATAATGTAAAATATCTGATAATTTAACACTTGTTCAAGTTGCATTATGGTTGACTGTTAAATAATTCCTGAGTTCTTTACCTAGTTCATAAGTCATGCTGTGGTCAGGTAGGCATCTCTATCAGTTCTAAGCATCTAGGAGCTGCCTTAGGAAATAGAAAGATTAAAAGCTACAACCTCTGTATTCCCTAGCTGTATCTGTCACCATGGGCACCTCGGCATTCACTCACTTAAAACATCCATTCTACTTCTAACATTCTACTGCAAGAAGTACTCTCTGCTAGAAGTCTTTAAAATGAGCTATATCTATTTTCCTTGCAGACAGCAAGTTACTATCTAGTTCATGACAAATTCTTTTGATCTTTTCTATGAAAAATCTTATTGATTTCTTGTTGGGATATTAGTTATAGAATTTCAGTTTTCCTTTGTAAAGAATTTCCCAAATAAACACATTGTGTGTTTTAAAAAGTTAGTCCTGTGTAATATGAAGCAGCTTTGGCACTTTTCAGACACCTGTTCTTTCTTTGTAAACTGTTCTACTAATAAATGTGATATTTTTATTTTATTTAGTACAGGTACTTACAGTATATATATATATATCATCATTTCATGCAGTGCTTTACATATATATTGCACATTCGCCTAAGTCCCTGCCCTCAGGCAGCTTACAATCTAAGGTCCCCAACTCACATTCATTCATAAACATACTAGGAAAAATGTAGACAGTTAAATAACCTATCAGTATTGTATAAAAAGGCAGAGAGGATCCACTAGGTTATACAGCACCTC
The DNA here is from genome assembly GCA_028564925.1 of Lithobates sylvaticus. Classification (NCBI taxonomy): domain Eukaryota; kingdom Metazoa; phylum Chordata; class Amphibia; order Anura; family Ranidae; genus Lithobates; species Lithobates sylvaticus. Next base: position 157,146,337 of record CM053027.1, on the reverse strand, counting down.
ATCCCTTTTGGTATTTAGGTGTAGACGGGGGGGATAGCGAAATAGGGATTATAGCGGTGCAAAATTACAATATAAAGTAGTCAGGGTTGACTGACAGTTCAATGCTAGAGTCTTTGTTTAAAAGTTAACAAAATAATTTTATTACATATAATTACAAACACATTAATGACAAATGCATAATAAGGCAAAACAGTACAAAAATAGTAGACAATATTAGATCTAATGAGGTGAGCGAGCAGTTTAAAGGTCCCCGGTTAGGGTGGACCAATTTGTGGATTCAACAAAGGGTATTGGTCAATTCAAAGTGGCGGCTGGGGATAAACTTGAGTGTAACAAGGTGAGTGTAAGTATCAAGGTACATAGAGAAATATCAAGGTATTATGTAAGGTTGGTTGTCATTTCATAAGACTATCAGCAATAATGTAAAAAGACAACCTTGGAGTGACAGTATCTGACTAAGGCAGCAGTAGATCTGGATACCTGATAGCATCACAAATGACAGATTATCAGGCTCTTGCTGGGATTATGGTAGGGAGAGTACTACATGAGCATGTAGGGGTAGTCCCTATGGGATGTCAAACCTACATCTGGAGTCACCTAACCATGGAGCCCAGTGGTCAAAAAACAGTGTAGAGCCAGTGGTCAAAAAACAGTGTAGAGCAAGGTGGGCTTTAGCATGCATGAATTCCATGTGCAGATGTCAATTAAGTATGGTTATGAAGTACTAAAAAGTGGGGGCTTGAATGTTTTTACAATTTTGTGCAATGGATAAATGTGCAGCGATTAGAATATGCGTTATTATGGGATGGAATTGCACGTGCCGTACTTCAAGCCCCAATCCCAGCAAGGCCAATTGAGGGGTAATAGGACAGATCAACCTGGTGAGTAGAGATATTAAGGCATGCAGGCCACAATTTCTTCAACATAGATAAGAGTGGGTTGGGTAGAGATGGGATAATTTTGCTGGGGTATAATACTAAAAATGAAGAATCTTTAGGGCCGATTCTCCTATGTGTTAGGCATTTGGAGTATCTTAGTGGGTAATTGATTGCTTGGTGCCATGCTTGAACATCTGCCATGAAATGCAGGTTGTGCTCCCATTGCTCCATGATTGGTAGTTTCTGATGAGTCGTTCTGGAAGTTAGGATTCTATAGATGTTGGAGATCCCTTTGCGTTTACGAAAGGGTTGTCCATTGACATCAGTGAGATCCTGTAGGAGGGTGGAGATCGACCACTGTGTAGCTTGCAAAGCATGTCTGATGCATAAATATTTATAGACTTCCCTGTGGCTAATGTTTGATTTGGCTTGTAATGTTTTAAAGGAAGAGAGCTTGTCATATTCAAATAAGACTCCAATGGTATGAAGCCCAGCAGTTACCCAGGAGTCGATCACTAGATCTCAGCACATAAGGTTTAATTCAGTTAAAGGAAGCAACGTCAGAAGAAATTTAGGTATTCCTTGGGGTGTTTGCGGGATAGATTTCCAAGCTTTTTTCGTTGCATTGACCTTACTGTGATAAAAATGTGGTGATTTTAGTTGTAGCCATAAATGCCCCCAGTATTTGTTTGGTAGAGCAGCCAATTGTGACCTCCTCAATTTGTACCCATAAGTGATGGGGTGATGAAGACCACCACCTTTTCAATTGGTCCAGCAGGATAGCTCTGTAATATTGTTTAACCTCTGGAGTACCTAGTCCAGCTGCATTCGTTTTTTACCAGAGTGATTTTCCCAGGTCAAGATGATTTTATTGTGCGTGAGCTGAGGCACAGGTCTTGTAGTTTCTTAACCAATCTATCAAAATTAAGTCTTACTAAGTTAGTTGAGGGAGATACCAACTGAATGCAGAAGTATGTTAATGATAATGCTGGGGTTCAAGGGAAGGTTGACAAGTCAGATATGTTTTTTTTTTTCAATTGGGAGACTGGGAAAATGCCTAGCATGCAAGATTTTGAGCAGTTAACTTTGTAAAGTGATACCTGCCCAAAAAAAGTTAGGAGTTTATTGAGGGCCGGTAGGGATTGGGTCGAGTTAGTGAGAGCAATTATCACATGGTTAGCATAAAGTCCTATCTTGTGGGTAGTTTTTCCTATTTGTATGCTTGATATGAGAGGTGTGCCCTGATCGCCTCGGCTAGTGGTTTCATCACTAGAGCAAAGATTAATGGTGAGAGTGGGCACCCCTGTCTGGAGCTGTTAGCAATATTGAAGGGTGCGGAGGTGATGCCAGAAGTGTGGACCCTAGCTGAAGGAGAAAAGTATAAATGTAAAATAGGTGTTGCAAAAGTTCCCTATAGGCCAAACTTCTGCAGTACTTCTGTGAGGTACAACCAATGCACTCTGTCGAACGCCTTCTCTGCATCCAGAGAACGGAATAGCGAAACGATTCGATGATGCTCTGCCCATTGAATGAGGTTAATAAACCTTTTGGTGCCACACAGGGCCTGTCATTGTGGAACAAAGCTGACTTGGTCGGCATGGACCAAATGTGGTATATACTGTATTGGAAATGATGGGTGGCAAGAATTTTTGCGTACATTGTCAGTGTTAAGCAAGGGAATCAGCCTGTAATCGGCTGGGCCAGTATGTGGTTTGGGCATAGTAACAATCCCCGCCTCAAGAGATTCCTTAGGGATATGTCCTGTGTCTGCAAAGTGTCTTTCAAAGATTGGGGCTAAGAAGGTTTGGAACAGTCTTGTAATATTCATTACAGAAGCTGTCAGGCCCAGGAGCTTTATGGAGTGGGAGTGCACAGATCGTATCCAGGACCTCCTTTTCCGAAAACGATTTGCTATGCTTTGAAAGTTGGGCAGATGTAAGAGTAGGTAATTGGATGGGGTCTAAAAATTGATCTCTAATATCTTTAGGATTGAAAAAACAAAAAAACAATACTGTGCTTGTGTATTAAAAAACAATTAAATGCAAAAAATGAAAAAGCTGCAACAGTGAAATGTGAGATATAACACAACAAAATAATTGAACAAAGGAAAAAGTTGCAATAATTGTGTATTCTGTGTAACAGATGCTCTGAATGATCCAATTCGATCAACAATGGGTGATGCGATTCATAACAGATGGTATCCAGTGATATCCTCTATCAAGTGACGTCACCAACATTTAGTCAAGGTGTACTCTTACCCGCATGGTGGACCCTCTAATTATGGAAGGTCAATCTCGCTTAGGATATATCTGCTGAAGGCATCCAAAAGGGTATGTCCACGTCTCTCCAGCCATTTCGCCCGCACTAGGAATGAACCATCATGGCAGCCCAGCAGTACCCAAAATTGAATAAAACAAGGGGCCTCCGATAGTGTAAAACTTTTGAGGTATTTATTGGCACATCAAACAAAAAGACTCTCAAAATTTTAGCCCTGTTTCACCAGCAGGTCAAATAAAGCAATTCCCCTCTGGGGCAATCACAAGGGACTGGCGTAAAGCTGACCTTGGAAGACCTCAATTCCATACACTTCCTCTAAGTGGTTGACAAGCTCTCCAAGTGTGCAACGATCAGCATATGTATAAAAACAGAATGGTGAGATCTAATGCTCTCCATTTAAAACCAATTTATTCCCATAAAAGATGAGTCAAACATATTCACAAGTAAGGCACTAAAATCCGTGCTAGCTGTACAGGCATAGATACAAATCAAATTGGATAGCCGCAGTGTGATGTCAGCACGTGGGCTCTGTCCACTATACATGTATCATCAAGGCCCAAGGCGTAGACTTCTTCAGTAGGGTTGACTCAATTCATTGGTGATTGACCCAGCATTGAGGGTGAAATAAGTCTCTATCTCCTTCTTGATTTTTTCCTGGTATTTGGGATGTGTTAGAATAGCTGTGTTCATTAGCCATAATGAGCTTTGCTCTTTTGGAAACTGATGCAGTTAGGCGCATACTGTAAATGTTTGCAATCACCATGGAAGAATTATTGAAAGAAGCAAACAAGATTAGGTACTTGCCCAGTGGGTCAGTTTCTATATGATGAAGTTGAAAGCCGACTGAGCTATAGATAGAAATCATGACAGCTTTGACCTTTTTAGGTGCGTTAGCAAAAAATTGATGGGGGATTAGCCTATGCTCACAGGATGAGGCTTTAGTGTGTGTAAAATGCATGCAAAGCATATCTGATTGCCTCTCTCCAGAGTTTGGATTGCCTAAAGGGTATATTAAGCCCTTTTGCATTGATGGTGGTAATGTTGAGTGGCATTGTAATTAGAAGGTGACAGTACCAACCAGGTTCGGAGAAAGATCACTGAGGTCACTCTATACTTGTCCAGCTGATTGTACTAGAAATAATAGTTACAACACCTGGATGATTTCAATAACACAGAGTTAAGGTACAAGCACAATAGATGAACAGTCAATATAAAACGAAAACTTTTAGCAGTAACAGTATACTGTAACATGTGTGTAGCACATTTGGTAACTGTGGAGTGAAAATGGAATGTGTGGTATGGCTAGGCCTCCAGGGTGACAATGGGAAAGATGATTTTCATTGTAGTATGCCCGCTGGAGAGAAAACTAAGCTTTAGAACTAAGGAGGAGATGACCTCTGGTTGTGCGATGTATTCTGACGAGAAGCATTCAAAAAGAATTGTGGAGCTATTTAAAACCCTCTTTCGGGGGAAGTAATAGCTACTTGCTGATTCTGATGCATGACCAATAGTTTGGTCAGGAATCCCCATATATAGGGTAGATTTTTATCTTGTAGGATTTTAGTGATCAAGATAAAATGTTTCCTTCTCTTTGCAGTAGCCGCTGAAAGATCCTGATATAGTGCTATGCCTGCCTATGGAGGAGGAAGCATGTAAGTATTCCTGGCGGGCCTGAGGAGCTGATGTTGGATGTGATAAAAATGGACGTGTGCCAGAACGACTCTAGGGACTGTATCCAGGAGGTGCGCCGTCTTCGGGATTCTATAAGCACAGTCAAAAAGACCTCTAGGAGAAAGGTCAAGCAATAGCTTAAGGAATAGTTGTTTCAAATAAAGGAAGAGCTCATTCGCTTTGACAGACTTAGGGATTCCCCTAAATTTGAAGTTATTGCAGCGGGATCTATCTTCTAGATCTGCCACTTTCAATTGTTGTTTTTGGATCATCCCAGCTTGCTCTTCATGAGCGTTGACCACTTCCTTATGTGATTTATCCATGTCAGAAATCTGGTGCGCTATATGGTCTGATATTTCCTCCAGACAGCCCATCCTGGTAGATAAATGGTTAATAGAAGAGAGCAGCTCTTTGTGGTACCCCGTCTGAAGCAAAAGCCGCATGGCTTCAAGTGTGGCTTCACTGGCCACAGGGAAGGCGGCTAATGGGTCAACACATCTCTCTTCCTGATCAGGGCTGTGTGCAGCTAAAGAGGCCCAATGCTGCTTTTTAGCTGAGGGGAGTTAGGTGGGAGAGGAAGCCAGAGAGACTGCGATTCCTCTATATCATAGAACTATTTGGTTGCAGGATCCCTTGTGTGCGGTGGCAGTGTGTGAAAGCAGTCACTCTCCGAGGCACCATCTTGGCTCCCTCCCTGTGTCATCTTGGCTCCCTCCCCGTGTTGGCTTCATGAAGAAGTCTGTGAGGTGGCAGGGACCTGGTATCTGCAGTTGCTTTTGAGTCATGTGTCTGTGTTTCTGGAGTCTTCCCCTCCCTGCAGGAGGCCAAATTAGCAAGCTGGAAAGCAGAGAGCTGCTGTGATCACCCAGGGAAGCCCAGCAGCAGGAGATTAGGTAACCATACTGCTTAGCGGCCAGAGCACACCCCATGTTTTACCATATTTAAATGCATTTTCATTTTGAAGAATTATGCATTAATAATCATGTTGTATTGTAAAGCTGTTGTTTTTTTGTGCTTCTTCTACACAGATTGTTTTTATCCTGCCATAGTTAAGTACATATTTTTGTCTATGCATTTGCATGTCTTAGAATTTTGAGTATGCATACACCTTAATAGGGATCATATACTATCTGATCGTTCTTAGCTTAAAAGAAAGAATATAGGTGTTAATTAGTTGTATTTAGTGTTTTTAATTTTAAATGCATAGTTTTAAATAATACGTTAACACTTCTTTCGTTTGATTAGATGGTAGTACTTCTGTAACATTTTTAGGTCAGGGCAAAGGCTATATAAATCCATCCTAATTTTCAGCAACAAGCCCAATGGTTCCTTTTTCCAAAACTGGCCATCAGGGACAAATAAAATCCTACCAACCAGGTGCAAGGAAAATAAAAAACTAGTCTTTTGCTTGCACAGGATTGGGTGAAGAAGCTTTACCCCTTTTACAAATGCACCTGCAAAGTGCACAGTCTATTTGTCTTTTGTAAATGTACCCAATTTATCACAGACCTGCTTGCCTTAACTTTCTGTGTATTGTGAGTGTGCTATGTTTGCTTATTAAATATAAACTAAATCAAAACACATGCTGCATCCACTGAAGGCAACATGTGGCTATTGTGCAATAGTTAAAATAAGGTTTAAAAGCAGCTACAAAATGTAGTTGCTATTGAAAAAATAAATCACTCCCAAGAATAAATGTTATGCTTGCTGCTTTGGTAAGGTCTGAGTCATAATGTTATTCTACAGTGGCAAGTCTCTCGAAAACAGCCTTGGCGTATTACTGTATTCACAAATCCCACATTGAGCAAGTACATTGTTCAATGTGTACTTATGAATAACTTGAACTTACAACCTTGAATGTTGTGTAAAGACAAGCATGAAGTCATCAAAAAAGCTGATTAAAGGTTTAAATGAATACCATGGTTTACCAGATAATTATGTAATAAAAGTGTAAAAAGTATAGGATTGTATAGAGATGGCATGGATATTGGACAACAATCAGTCTTGGGTTGTAAATACATACCTCTACAGAATATGTGTTAGACAACGGGCAGACAAGAGTGATAGGTTTCAGACAGCCTGGTCACTGGCAATAAAGAAAGATCATGTTTTTCTAAGTTGATTAAGTTTGATTAACTAAATAGTAGTTCTGTAAAAAAAAGTAAAAAAAAGCACTAAACAAAAAAACAGACTCAATGGGCCACTCTCTGATGGCTACATTTTTTTGAAGCTTTTCAAGAGACATGAGATTGTATCCCAGTCCAACCAAATACATAAACTTTTATGTAATAACCACGGGCACCTTAATAGTGGCCATACACAGCCTGATCATTTACCAGTAATGGAATCAATGTAAAGTATTTATGAACCATTTACAGCCTAAATACAACAATTTTAACAAACAGAAATGTTAATGTGCACTGGAGTTGTATGGCCTACTCATACACATAATTAAAAACGAAACTTCAGGCACATATTGAAGTAAAAACATTTAACGCAGTTTTGCATTCTTTAACTGCTTCCCGACCGCCTCACACAGATATACTGCGGCAGAAGGGCATGTACAGGCAGATTAATGTACCTGTACGTGGCCCTTTAAGAGGCGGCTTGCGGGCGCGCGCCCACCGGGAGCTCCGTGACCGTGAGCGCGGGTCCCGCGGACTCCATGTCTGCGGGGATACCCGCGATCGTCTCACGGTGAGGAAGAACGGGGATATGAAACAAGCATCTCCCTGTTCTGCCTAATGACACTGTCACTGATCACAGCTCAGTGTTGTGTCACACACAGCCCCCCCCCCCCAGTTAGAATCACTCCCTAGGACACACTTAACCCCTACAGAGCCATCTAGGGGTTAACCCCATTCACTGCCAGTCACATTTACACAGTAATCAATGCATTTTTAATTGCACTGATCGCTGTATAAATGTGAATGATCCCAAAATCACGCGAAAAGTGTCAGATGTGTCCCCCATAATGTCACAGTCATGATAAAAAATGCTGATTGCTGACATTACTAGTAAAAAAAAAATTATCAATAAAAATGCCATAAAACTATCCCTGCTATAACTTTTGCGCAAACGAATCAAATTTTTTTTTTACTAGAAATATGTAGAAGAATACGTATCGGTCGAAAAAAATATATTTTTTATATATTTTTGGGGGATATTTATTATAGCAAAAAGTAAAAAATAATGTGTTTTTTTTTTCAAAATTATCGCTATTTTTTTGTTTATAGCGCAAAAAATAAAAACCGCAGAGGTGATCAAATACCACCAAAAGAAATCTCTATTTGTGGGGAAAAAAAAGGAAAAAAAAAAAAAAAAAAAAAAAAAAAAAAAAAAAAAAAAAAAAAAAAAAAAAAAAAAAAAAAAAAAAAAAAAAAAAAAAAAAAAAAAAAAAAAAAAAAAAAAAAAAAAAAAAATAAAAAAAAAAAAAAAAAAAAAAAAAAAAAAAAAAAAAAAAAAAAAAACCAAAAAAAAAAAAAAAAAAACGTAAATTTTGTTTAGGAACCATGCCGCATAACCGCGCAATTGTCAGTTAAAGCGACGCAGTGTCGAATATCAAAAAGTGCTCTGGTCTTTGGCCAGCCAAATGGTCTGGCGCTTAAGTGGTTAAAAAAATAAAAGTATTTTTAGATACAGCTAGCATGAAACTGTCTTGATATCAGCCTTGATAAAGTTAGAAGTGGTCTGTATATATTGTAAAAATTTATATTAGCCCAATCTGTGCACAGGGAGAGAAAACATGCACACAGACTTGTTGCGAGAAAGATCTCTTTAGAAACTTACAATGGCTTTAGTACAGCTAAAGTTAGGAATAGATGATCAAGTTTGATTACCTAATTGTAGTCCTATACTCAGATGAAAAAGTTAAAAAATAAAGCACAAAACAAAAACACAGTGGATCACTCTCTGCTGGATAAAATTTTCTGAAGCTTTTCAAGAAACATGAGATTGTCTCCTAGTCCAGCCAAAAACATACTTTTATCTCATAACCTTGGGTACCTTAATAGTGGTCATACACAGTCTGATCATTGCTAGTAATGGAGCAATCTGTTATCTGCTTTGTAACAAGTTAAAGCAGAGTTCCACCCAAAAGTGGAACTTCCGCTCATTGTACTCCTCCCCCCTCCGGTGCCACATTTGGCACCTTTCGGGGAGGGGGCAGGATACCTGCCTTTCACAGGTGTCCTGTTCCCACTTCCCAGGAGCCTCAGCCCTTCCCCGGCCACGGGCCAGTAGGAGAGAGGAGCGGCGCCTCGCGTATGCGCAGTAGGGTTCCCGGCATGAAGCCGTAAGGCTACACTGCCGGCAGGGCTGGTACAAGGCAGGGGCGAGAGGGGCACTTGCCCTGGGCAAAGTCTTTTGAGGCTAGAGGTGGGGCGCCAAATTGCAAGCTGCACAATTCACTGATCTACCAAATCAGTGCTGTTACAGTGCTCAGACTCAGTGGCTTGCTATGGTTGGTGACACTCGCCAGAGGTGTGACAACATCAAGGAAGCTGGCAGTTGTCAAGCCCCCTCCTTCCCCCCTATCAGTGAAGCGGTGACAGCACCAGCGGGCTGCAGCTCAGCTGAACTCAGGCAGCGGTGGTGTGACAGGGGAGAGGCGAGCTGCGGGCTGTCTGAATGTTTCCCCTGCTCGCCCCCCCATTTCTCCTGTTGGAAGTGCAGGAGAAGAGAGAGCAGCTCTCTCATTAACCAGCGCCAGGGGCTTCCATTTACAATTGCCCACTCAGCGTTCCTGCTGCTGTGGCTTTGATTCTCAGCCACAGCGCCGTTGTTAGTGAAAATATGGCTGATCCTGTGGCATCCTGTGGCTAGTTGATAGGACTACCGGGAACCCAGCAACCAATCAGGTGCTCACCCCGCCCCCAGGCTCTGGTCTTCAGAGTAAGAGGAGAATGGAACTTTCTCCTGCAAACCCGCCTGATCCCAGTGCCACAGCTTCTTCCTGTAGGTCCTGTAGCTGCACTGAGAAGAAACACACCATGATAAAAGTAGGATCTCTGAGGACCCTGCTCTAAAGGAGATTTCTGGGGACTCTTCTCTAAAGGGGATCTTTGGGGACCCTGCTCTAATGGGGATCTCTGAGGACCCTGCTCTAATGGGGATCTCTGGGGACCCTGCTCTAAAGGGGATCTCTGAGGACCCTGAGCTAAGGCGGAGCACTGGGCACCCAGAGCTAAATAGGATCTCTGGGGACCCTGAGCTAAGGGGGAGCACTGGGAACCCTGAGCTAAGGGGGATTTCTGGGGACCCTGAGCTAAGGGGTATCTCTGAGGACCCTGAGCTAGTGGGGAGCACTGGGGATTCCAATCTGAGGGGAGCACTGGGCACCCTAAGCTAATGGGGAGCACTGGGGACCTTGAGCTAAGGTGGATCTCTGGGGACCCCATCTAAAGAGGGGGGAATCTGGTATCCCTGATGTAAGGGGGTAATCTTGGGTCCCTGAGGTAAAAGGGGTAACGTTAGGGACCCTAATGAAAGGAGGTACTCTGATATAAGAGGGAAACTCTTTGGACCATGACGTAAGGAGAGGACTTTGGGGACCCCAATGAAAGGGGGGGGGCTATGATGTAATGGAGAACACTAGGGACTCTGGTGTGAGAGATGATTTGGGGGACTTTGTGAACTCTGATGTAGAGGGGAACTCTGGGGTCCCTGATATAAGGGGGTAGTACTGCTGTACTACCATGACAAAATCATGTGCATTGCACACGGCTGTGGCGCCGACCCATAGAACTGCATTCATTACATCCAGTGGAGGCACCCATTAAAAGTGATATGATGTTTAAGTTTTGCTGGGGCATGTATACAGCCATGAGCAGGAGTTAGTGTAAAGGTCTGGGGCAGTAAAGCCATGGCTCAACTGCCTGGTTTTACTAACCCCTGGCTGCACCTGAGAATGAAGCCTTACTCCCTCAGAGGCACACAAGGCCCCCTAGATAAATGGATCCCATAGAGCCCCCACCCTTCCAGCTCCCCTCCCTCTTCAAACCACCAAATCAGTCCTTAGACTCACACCACATTTTTCATTTCAGTGACACCACAGACACTGGACCATTTTTCCTTCCAGTGATACCACACATGCAGGGGTATTTTTCCCTCACAACTAATGCTGGGGAATTTTTTCACACCATTGGGAGCCACATATTAATTTATAGGATAGAATGTGTACCACTATTAAACTGCACGCATCGCAATTTATCAGATCCCAACTGCTATTCCACCTTGAGGCGGGGGGTTGGGGGGGCGCCATTTGGCATCTTCGCCCTGGGCACTGGATGACCTTGTCCCGGCACTGACTGCTGGATTCCCTTACTCACAATAGAGGAGGCAGCACCCGACAGCTGATGGAAACATCAGCTGCGGTGCCGACATTGCTGGACTCCAGGACAGGTAAGTGTCCTATTATTAAAAGCCAGAAGCTGCAGTACGTGCAGCTGCTGGCTTTACATTTTTTCAGCGGTGGGCGGACCTCTGCTTTAACCTAGTTTATAGCCTTTTCAATGGAAAATATTTATGAACCATTCATAGCCTAAATAAATACATTTTAGCAAACAAAAATGTTAAGCCCCATACACACTATCAGTTTTTCTGCTGAGTTTTTCCTTCAGATTTACCAAAACCATATAATATGAGGTCAAACCTTAGGAGTTTCAATTTGTATGCAATCAGGCATGCCCTTGCACTACATGGTTTTGGTAAACCTGAAGGAAAAACTCAGCAGAAAAAACTGATAGTGTGTATGGGGCTTTAATGTACATTGGGCTTGTATGGCATACTCATAAACATAATTGAAAACTAAACTTCAGGCACATATTGTAATAAAAACATTTAATGAGGTTTTGCATTCTTTAACCACTTACCGACTGGGTCATAGCTGAATGACTGCTACAGCATGGTCGCATAACTCTGGGATGGTGTACAATGACGTCCTCCCAGAATCATGCTCCCGCATGCCCCCTGGGGCGCATGTCCGTGACTGTCGGCTCTGCCAGACCCAGCGCATCACAGATCAGGGTAAAGGGCCAATGACAGCGGCTGTTTACCACGGGATCGCTCTGCCCAATGACAGAACAATCAGTTGTCAATAAACCGGAGCATGTCAGGTTCAGCTCCTCCACTTTCCTTACACCAATCGGTAAAGTGTGCAAGGAGAGGAGGGAGGTGGTGCAGCAGCAATGTGGGATGGATCTGAAGTTCCCACAGCGCTGATCTGTGCCCACCCATGGCTCATCCATCCTCATTTATGCTCATCCATCCTCATTAATGCTCATCCATCCCCATCCATGGCTCATCCATCCCCATTTATGGCTCCTCCATCCTCATCCATGGCTCATCCATCCCCATCCATGGCTGATTCATGCTCATCCATGGCTCATCCATCCCCATCCATAGCTCATCCATCCCTATCCATGGCTCATTCATGCTCATCCATATCCAACCATGGCTCATTCATGCTCATCCATGGCTCATTCATGCTCATCCATGGCTCATCCATCCACATCCATGGCATTCATGCTCATCCAACCATGGCTCATTCATGCTCATCCATGGCTCATTCATGCTCATCCATGGCTCATCCATCCACATCCATGGCATTCATGCTCATCCTTCCCCATCCATAGCTCATCCATCTCCATATATGGCTCATTCATGCTCATCCATCCCCATCCATGGCTCATTCATGCTCATCCATGGCTCATCCGTGCCACATCAGTGCTCATCAGTGCCACATCGGAGATCATCCGTGCCACATCAGTGCTCATCGCGACCCCTGGTGGCAGCGAGGCGTTTGAAATGCGTCACTACCAGTAAAGTAGAACACATGGAGGAGGCCCAACGCACTATATGCGAGGAGATAATACTGCAGGTCCTAAACAAGGGGACGAGGGGTGAACTCACACGTCAAACACACCTATGTGAGTTGGACCATGCTCTTCCACCACCTCAGCAGCATGGAAGGAAGTCTGGAAGGAAATGTTGAGAGTGATGGCCTGGGTTTGGTGTGGTCTGGCAAAAAACGCAGGCTGTTGTAAGATCACACCCTCTGGACATATATGTCAGCTGCTGCTGCTCCCGATTTCTGAGTCCTGGACCGTATTGTGCACCCTATTAAATTAACTCCTCAGGTTACCAATTTTGACAGTCAAATAATTGATTTCTAGATTTTTTTGATTTCTTGATTTCTGGGGTGCAAAGGCTTCACCAACTCCAACTGTTTCTTCATCATTGCCTTCCACTTTATTTTGTTAGGCCCTTGTGCTCCCTAGTAAATTATACATTTTGGTTTTGAAAAATACTTGGCTATGTGTTTTACTTCAAAAAGGACAGTTTGTTTGTGAGTAGGCAGGTACATTTCAAAAATACAATGTCAAATTAACAAGGGACACCAACATAGTTGTATCTTTGAGGTTAATAAATACAAGATAATAATGGTGTTGTTTTAACTTGAAACACAAAACAAAAAAAAATTATTCTGGAGATCACTAGAAAAAATACCCCAAAAATAAAAATAATGGTGGAGATCACAAAAAAAAGAAAAGAAAAAGAAAAAAATATATTATTCTGAAGATCACTAGAAAAAAACACAAAAAATGAAAAAAAAATTATGGAGATCACTAGAAAAAATTAATAAAATAAAAAAATATTATTCATGAGTAGGGATGGGCCCGGTGCTCGATGCGAACCCATGTTCGCATCGAGCACCGGGTGTTCGCTCGCTCGGCGAGCCCAGAACTATTTTGGCCGCTCGCATCACGTTCGTGTGATGCGAGCGGCCCCGCAATGCATTGCGGCCGGCGCGGCCGGCGCAGTGCATTGCTGGCTGATGATTGGCCAAGCATGCACTGTGACCCCGCATGCTTGGCCAATCACAGCGACGGAAACTCGAAGAGCCATAATTGGCTACAGGCAGGACGCCTGTAGCCAATTACAGCTCAGGGGCTTTAGTACACGCCCCCTCTTATAAAAGGCCGCCACGCCGTCGGCGCCGGTCACATGCTGTTCCGGCGTAGAGAGAGCAGGATCGTTCTGTGTCACTCTGCTAGATTTAGTTAGAGAGATTTAGTTAGAGAGATTTAATTAGATAGATTCATTTAGAAAGATTCATTTAGAAAGAGGGGCTTGTAGTGTGTTCGTGGCAGGCAGGCACTGGCAGGCAGTGGCAGCAAACAGAGCTCCTATATTTTGTTCCCAGAGGCACCTATAGGACTTGTAGTGTGTTCGTGGCAGGCAGGCAGTGGCAGCAAACAGAGCTCCTATATTTTGTTCCCAGAAGCACCTATAGGACTTGTAGTGTGTTCGTGGCAGGCAGGCACTGGCAGCAAACAGAGCTCCTATATTTTGTTCCCAGAAGCACCTATAGGACTTGAAGTGTGTTAGTCCCATCACACAGAGCTATATTTTGTTCCCAGAAGCACCTATAGGACTTGAAGTGTGTTAGTCCCATCACACAGAGATCATATATTTTGTTCCCAGAAGCACCTATAGGACTTGAAGTGTGTTAGTCCCATCACACAGAGCTATATTTTCTTCCCAGAAGCACCTATAGGACTTGAAGTGTGTTAGTCCCATCACACAGAGATCATATATTTTGTTCCCAGAAGCACCTATAGGACTTGAAGTGTGTTAGTCCCATCACACAGAGCTATATTTTCTTCCCAGAAGCACCTATAGGACTTGAAGTGTGTTAGTCCCATCACATAGAGATCATATATTTTGTTCCCAGAAGCACCTATAGGACTTGTAGTGTGTTAGTCCCATCACACAGAGATCATATATTTTGTTCCCAGAAGCACCTATAGGACTTGTAGTGTGTTAGTCCCAACACACAGAGCTATATTTTGTTCCCAGAAGCACCTATAGGACTTGAAGTGTGTTAGTCCCATCACACAGAGCTATATTTTCTTCCCAGAAGCACCTATAGGACTTGTAGTGTGTTAGTCCCATCACACAGAGATCATATATTTTGTTCCCAGAAGCACCTATAGGACTTGAAGTGTGTTAGTCCCATCACACAGAGCTATATTTTGTTCCCAGAAGCACCTATAGGACTTGAAGTGTGTTAGTCCCATCACACAGAGCTATATTTTGTTCCCAGAAGCACCTATAGGAATGGAAGTGTGTTAGTCCCATCACACAGAGCTATATTTTCTTCCCAGAAGCACCCATAGGACTTGTAGTGTGTTAGTCCCATCACACAGAGCTATATTTTGTTCCCAGAAACACCTATAGGACTTGAAGTGTGTTAGTCCCATCACACAGACCTATATTTTCTTCCCAGAAGCACCCATAGGACTTGTAGTGTGTTAGTCCCATCACACAGAGATCCTATATTTTGTTCACAGAAGCACCCATAGGACTTGAAGTGTGTTAGTCCCATCACACAGAGATCCTATATTTTGTTCCCAGAAGCACCTATAGGACTTGAAGTGTGTTAGTCCCATCACACAGACCTATATTTTCTTCCCAGAAGCACCCATAGGACTTGTAGTGTGTTAGTCCCATCACACAGAGATCCTATATTTTGTTCCCAGAAGCACCTATAGGACTTGAAGTGTGTTAGTCCCATCACACAGAGATCCTATATTTTGTTCCCAGAAGCACCTATAGGACTTGAAGTGTGTTAGTCCCATCACACAGAGCTATATTTTCTTCCCAGAAGCACCTATAGGACTTGAAGTGTGTTAGTCCCATCACACAGAGCTATATTTTGTTCCCAGAAGCACCTATAGGACTTGAAGTGTGTTAGTCCCATCACACAGAGATCATATATTTTGTTCCCAGAAGCACCTATAGGACTTGAAGTGTGTTAGTCCCATCACACAGAGCTATATTTTCTTCCCAGAAGCACCTATAGGACTTGAAGTGTGTTAGTCCCATCACACAGAGATCCTATATTTTGTTCCCAGAAGCACCTATAGGACTTGAAGTGTGTTAGTCCCATCACACAGAGCTATATTTTGTTCCCAGAAGCACCTATAGGACTTGAAGTGTGTTAGTCCCATCACACAGAGCTATATTTTGTTCCCAGAAGCACCTATAGGACTTGAAGTGTGTTAGTCCCATCACACAGAGCTATATTTTGTTCCCAGAAGCACCTATAGGACTTGAAGTGTGTTAGTCCCATCACACAGAGCTATATTTTCTTCCCAGAAGCACCTATAGGACTTGAAGTGTGTTAGTCCCATCACACAGAGATCCTATATTTTGTTCCCAGAAGCACCTATAGGACTTGAAGTGTGTTAGTCCCATCACACAGAGCTATATTTTCTTCCCAGAAGCACCTATAGGACTTGAAGTGTGTTAGTCCCATCACACAGAGATCCTATATTTTGTTCCCAGAAGCACCTATAGGACTTGAAGTGTGTTAGTCCCATCACACAGAGCTATATTTTGTTCCCAGAAGCACCTATAGGACTTGAAGTGTGTTAGTCCCATCACACAGAGCTATATTTTGTTCCCAGAAGCACCTATAGGACTTGAAGTGTGTTAGTCCCATCACACAGAGATCATATATTTTGTTCCCAGAAGCACCTATAGGACTTGAAGTGTGTTAGTCCCATCACACAGAGCTATATTTTGTTCCCAGAAGCACCTATAGGACTTGAAGTGTGTTAGTCCCATCACACAGAGCTATATTTTGTTCCCAGAAGCACCTATGGGACTTGAAGTGTGTTAGTCCTATCACACAGAGATCATATATTTTGTTCCCAGAAGCACCTATAGGACTTGAAGTGTGTTAGTCCCATCACACACAGCTATATTTTGTTCCCAGAAGCACCTATAGGACTTGAAGTGTGTTAGTCCCATCACACAGACCTATATTTTCTTCCCAGAAGCACCTATAGGACTTGAAGTGTGTTAGTCCCATCACACAGACCTATATTTTCTTCCCAGAAGCACCTATAGGACTTGAAGTGTGTTAGTCCCATCACACAGAGATCATATATTTTGTTCCCAGAAGCACCTATAGGACTTGAAGTGTGTTAGTCCCATCACACAGACCTATATTTTGTTCCCGGAAGCACCTATAGGACTTGAAGTGTGTTAGTCCCATCACACAGACCTATATTTTCTTCCCAGAAGCACCTATAGGACTTGAAGTGTGTTAGTCCCATCACACAGAGATCATATATTTTGTTCCCAGAAGCACCTATAGGACTTGAAGTGTGTTAGTCCCATCACACAGAGCTATATTTTGTTCCCAGAAGCACCTATAGGACTTGAAGTGTGTTAGTCCCATCACACAGACCTATATTTTCTTCCCAGAAGCACCCATAGGACTTGTAGTGTGTTAGTCCCATCACACAGAGATCCTATATTTTGTTCACAGAAGCACCCATAGGACTTAAAGTGTGTTAGTCCCATCACACAGAGATCCTATATTTTGTTCCCAGAAGCACCTATAGGACTTGAAGTGTGTTAGTCCCATCACACAGACCTATATTTTCTTCCCAGAAGCACCCATAGGACTTGTAGTGTGTTAGTCCCATGTCAGGAAAATCGTGGTTCCAGGCGGTTGATTGGCGCGCGCCGACGCGCGCCGACGCATGGTGGTGTGCGCGTTCCCGTGAGCGTGGGCTTGCGTGCGCGCGCGCGCTGGCGTCCAAGGGCGCGCGCCCTGTGATTCACATCCACCTGTATGGACTGTTGGCGCCAATGGGGCTATTTAATCAAGCAGCACCTGCTGGCTAGTGCTGCCTGATCTTCAGTATACCTGATACTCTGCACCAGCCACTACCTTGTTCCTGTGATCTCTCAGTGATCTGTTTGTTCCTGTGTTATACCCTGCTTACCTGTAAAGACCTTGGCTTAACCCTTTGGACTATCCGGATTTCCGCCTGCCTCAGACCTCTGCTTGACCGACCATTCTCCTGCCAACTCCTTTGTACTGTGCTGTTTGAACGTTGCCGACTTCTGCTTGGATTTGGACTTCTTATATCTCCTGCTCAAGGGACCTGTATCTGCTTATCCTGTATTATATCCGGCTTACAGTGAGTTTCACCACCTGTATTGGGAACCTCATCACCATCCCTTACCCGCTGAGTGACGTGAGTTTACCTGCCGTTATTTCACCTCGCTGTCAGAAAACTCTACATACCGGAACTTTACCTTACTACTTGTGAACCCTGCTTACCTGCACTTCACCTCATCAACAGCGGACCGCCATCACCAACTTCCGGACCCCTACACCAGGCTCCCTTACCCTTCCTGACTTCCGTGCCTCCTGTACCCACCTCCAGGGGCCGTCAGTCGGATCCGTACGGGAGACCTCCTCCTGCCCAATTGGACTCATCTGTCAGGTACGTGCCGTTTGTGATAGTATCAGGCAGCCATGACCGAGTCCGGGCAGGGGGTCTCCCCCATGGAGGAACTAGGCAGACATCTAGCGGGTCTCACCCAAGCAGTAAAAGGCCTACAGGAAGGTTACACCCGTTTGATGGAACAGGTTCAGACTTTGTCCGCTAACTCTCAAGGAACGTCTTCCACGGGACTTCCCCAGCCACCTTCTGTAATTATGTTACCCCCAGAACCCAAAGTACCCCTACCCGAGAAGTTTTCTGGGGAACGAAGTAAGTTCCGTGCCTTCCGCAACGCATGTGAGCTGTATTTTGCCCTACAGCCACGGACTTTCTCTCTGGAAGCTACTAAGGTGGGCTTCATCATCTCCCTCCTGACAGGGGAACCCCAGACCTGGGCCCACCGCCTGCTGGAACAGAAAGCCACATCCTTGGAGTCCTTTAATAGTCTCTTCACTGCTATGTCACAGCTATATGAGGACCCTCAACCCACCGTTACGGCCGAAGTCGCATTACAGTCCTTACAGCAAGGTCGCAGAACGGCCGAGGACTATGCCGTCGAGTTCAAACGTTGGAGCTCTGATACAGAATGGAATGATGCGGCGTTACGCCATCAATTTCGCAAAGGATTATCAGACCCTCTGAAAGATGAACTGGCTCGAGTGGGGGTTCCTCCAACTTTGGATGAACTTATCAACTTATCAGTGCAAATTGACCGCCGTCTCAGGGAAAGACGGGCCGAAAGAGCCTCCGGGCCTTCTCGTCCCTTCTGGATGGTCCCCAAGGTCACCGGGCCACCCGGTGTGGCTCCTTCAGCTTCATCTACTCTAGCGACAGGAGCTCCGGAACCAATGCAGATTGGGTTGCTCAGACCTTCTTTGACTCCTGAAGAGAAGATGCGCAGACGGGCCCACAACCTGTGCCTATACTGTGGTGAACCTGGACATTATGCAAGAATGTGCCCCAACAAGACACGTAAGTGCCTGCCCTCTTCTTCCTTGTGTGCACCTGTCTTGCTTCCAACTGGCACTCACCTGGCGATCTCCATTATTTTACAGCTCTCCGGCCGGAGCATTCCAGTATCGGTCATCATTGACTCAGGAGCATGCAGCTGTTTCATTGATCAAGCCTTCGCAACCAGCCATGGCATTCCTCTTCAACCCAAGACCCGAGGTCTTTCAGTACACCTGGCCGATGGATCCACCCTTAGTTCCGGTCCGGTAACCCAAGAAACCACACCTCTATTAGCCACTATAGACTTTCAACATCAAGAATTTCTCTGTCTGGACGTCATACCATCTCCACTTTTTCCAATCATACTTGGAATGCCCTGGTTGCGGGCCCACAACCCCAATATCAACTGGGCCACAGGGGAAGTCCAGTTCTCTTCTGAATATTGTCGGCAGAATTGTCAATGTCAAACCTCTGTCAAACTGGCTCCTCTTCTCTGTATGGGGTCTGATGCTGAACTCCATCAGTCCATTCCTGAACCCTACCGGGACTTTGTGGATGTATTCAGTAAAAAGGGGGCAGAAACTCTTCCTCCCCACAGGCCTTATGATTGCCCCATAGAATTATTACCTGGAACAGAAGTCCCCTTTGGAAGGATTTTTCCATTAACGGAACAGGAATTGGGCACTCTAAAAGACTACATAGATGAAAATCTAGCAAAAGGCTTCATCCGCCCCTCCACGTCCCCGGCCGGCGCGGGCATCTTCTTTGTTGAGAAAAAGGACCACTCCCTACGCCCTTGCATTGACTACCGGGAATTAAATAAAATTACCATCAAGAATAGATACCCTCTACCACTGGTGCCAGAACTCTTCCAAAGACTGGGGACAGCCAAAATCTTTACTAAACTGGATCTTCGCGGGGCTTACAACTTAATCCGCATCCGAAAAGGGGACGAGTGGAAAACGGCTTTTCGCACTCGATTTGGACATTATGAGTATCTTGTCATGCCTTTCGGCCTGTGTAACGCTCCTGCTACGTTCCAACATTTTGTCAATAACATTTTCCACGATGATCTGGATCTGTACGTTATTGTTTATCTAGATGACATCTTAGTTTTTTCTACTTCTTTGAATGATCACCGCAAGCATGTCCGAAATGTTCTTGCCCGCCTGAGACAGCATGGATTATACGCCAAACTTGAAAAGTGCAGTTTTGAAATCCACACCGTGCAATTCCTGGGATTAATTATTTCTGCTGATGGAATAAAAATGGACCCTGAAAAGGTATCCGCTATCCTGGATTGGCCAGCACCCATGGACAAAAAAGGAGTACAACGCTTCGTTGGCTTTGCCAATTTCTACAGAAAGTTTATTAAAGATTTTTCCTCCATCATTTCCCCTATTACCGAACTCACCAAACAGGGGACTCGATTTCTCTGGACTCCCGAAGCACAACTGGCCTTTGAAGAGCTCAAGAGACTTTTTACTTCGGCCTCCATTCTCAAACACCCAAACCCAGCTTTGCCCTTCGTATTAGAGGTTGACGCCTCCGAGATTGCAGTAGGTGCCGTGTTGTCCCAACGACAGGGTGCCAAGGCCCTTCTTTATCCTGTGGGTTTCTTCTCTCGCAAACTGACCTCGTCAGAACGAAACTACGATGTGGGCGACAGGGAACTTCTTGCCATAAAGGTAGCATTGGAGGAATGGCGCTATCTACTCGAAGGTGCTGCGCACCCTGTTCTGGTTTACACCGATCATAAGAACTTGGAGTACCTGAGGACGGCCAAAAGATTAAGACCTCGGCAGGCCAGGTGGGCTCTATTCTTCTCACGGTTTCAGTTCCACATAACCTATCGACCAGGTTCCAAGAATACCAAACCAGATGCTCTTTCCCGAATGTTTTTGGATACCGAACAGGCCCCACTTCCCGACACCATTTTACCTTCTGGGAACTTCTTGCTCTTACAGGGGGATCTTATTTCTCAAATCAAACAAGCCTCTGTTGGGATGCGTCCTCTGGATGGGATGTCCGTTAAGGACGGTCTGTTCTGGCATGAAGACAAAATTGTAGTACCAGAAGAATTAAGGGTGCGTGTACTAGAGTTATGCCACGACCACAAACTGGCAGGGCACTTCGGCACTCAAAAAACAACCAATCTGCTGCAACGTACTTTCTGGTGGCCTCATCTGACCCGGGATTGTAAAAGATATGTTGAGTCATGCAATGTTTGTGCACGAAACAAAACTAGCCGGACAAGAGCCTGGGGTCTATTAAAACCTCTACCAGTCCCAGGAAGGCCATGGAATATGGTTTCAATAGACTTTATTGTCGAACTTCCCCCATCGGAGGGGTTTTCTTCTATCTTTGTCGTAGTAGACAGACTATCAAAGATGGCCCACTTCCTGCCCATGAAGGGCACCCCGTCAGCCATGGAAACAGCCAAAACATTTATCAAAGAAGTGGTAAGATTACATGGAATTCCAAAAAATATTGTTTCAGATCGTGGTGTCCAGTTCACCTCCAGATTCTGGAAGGCCCTCTGTGGATCTTTGGAAATTGAATTGGCATTCTCCTCGGCATATCATCCACAGACAAATGGGCAGACTGAGAGAACTAATCAAACCCTAGAACAATATTTACGCTGTTTTTCTACTTTCTCTCAAGATGACTGGGCTCCTCTGCTTCCCATTGCCGAATTCTCATACAACAACTCTCTACACTCATCCATCAATCAGACACCGTTTTTTGCCAACTACGGCTACCATCCATCTTTTCTACCTCAATCAATACCTGAATGTTCAGTGCCCGCAGTATCCAAAACCTTGGACTTTTTCTCCACTAACAATAAAGTACTGCAGGAGACCATGACTAAAGCCCAGGAAACTTACAAAAGAACCTTTGATGAAAAGAGACGTGGGGAACTCATCCTGGAACCCGGTAACCAGGTCTGGTTGTCCACCATCAATTTGAAATTGGCATGCCCTTCCCGGAAACTGGGTCCAAAATTTTTAGGGCCCTTTCCTGTAAAAAGGAAAATTAACAATGTCGCTTATGAACTTGATCTACCCACTTCCCTAAGGATCCACCCAGTTTTCCATGTTACTCTCTTAAAACCCGTGATTCCAAATTCATTTGTGGGCCGTAGGACCGGTCCCCCCAAACCTGTCATTATCAACAACGAAGAGGAATTTGAGGTGGAATCAATCTTAGATTGTAGGAAAAGACGTGGTCAGATCCAGTTTCTCATCAAATGGAAGGGGTATGGGCCCGAGGACAACTCATGGGAGCCTGAGGGAAATCTACATGCCAGTGAGTTACTACGAACTTTCAAAGACTCTCATGCTTCCAAATTGGCGCAACTGGGCATCCGGAGGCTGCCCTTAAGGAGGGGGCACTGTCAGGAAAATCGTGGTTCCAGGCGGTTGATTGGCGCGCGCCGACGCGCGCCGACGCATGGTGGTGTGCGCGTTCCCGTGAGCGCGGGCTTGCGTGCGCGCGCGCGCGCTGGCGTCCAAGGGCGCGCGCCCTGTGATTCACATCCACCTGTATGGACTGTTGGCGCCAATGGGGCTATTTAATCAAGCAGCACCTGCTGGCTAGTGCTGCCTGATCTTCAGTATACCTGATACTCTGCACCAGCCACTACCTTGTTCCTGTGATCTCTCAGTGATCTGTTTGTTCCTGTGTTATACCCTGCTTACCTGTAAAGACCTTGGCTTAACCCTTTGGACTATCCGGATTTCCGCCTGCCTCAGACCTCTGCTTGACCGACCATTCTCCTGCCAACTCCTTTGTACTGTGCTGTTTGAACGTTGCCGACTTCTGCTTGGATTTGGACTTCTTATATCTCCTGCTCAAGGGACCTGTATCTGCTTATCCTGTATTATATCCGGCTTACAGTGAGTTTCACCACCTGTATTGGGAACCTCATCACCATCCCTTACCCGCTGAGTGACGTGAGTTTACCTGCCGTTATTTCACCTCGCTGTCAGAAAACTCTACATACCGGAACTTTACCTTACTACTTGTGAACCCTGCTTACCTGCACTTCACCTCATCAACAGCGGACCGCCATCACCAACTTCCGGACCCCTACACCAGGCTCCCTTACCCTTCCTGACTTCCGTGCCTCCTGTACCCACCTCCAGGGGCCGTCAGTCGGATCCGTACGGGAGACCTCCTCCTGCCCAATTGGACTCATCTGTCAGGTACGTGCCGTTTGTGATATCCCATCACACAGAGATCCTATATTTTGTTCACAGAAGCACCCATAGGACTTGAAGTGTGTTAGTCCCATCACACAGAGATCCTATATTTTGTTCCCAGAAGCACCTATAGGACTTGAAGTGTGTTAGTCCCATCACACAGACCTATATTTTCTTCCCAGAAGCACCCATAGGACTTGTAGTGTGTTAGTCCCATCACACAGAGATCCTATATTTTGTTCCCAGAAGCACCTATAGAACTTGAAGTGTGTTAGTCCCATCACACAGACCTATATTTTCTTCCCAGAAGCACCCATAGGACTTGTAGTGTGTTAGTCCCATCACACAGAGCTATATTTTGTTCCCAGAAACACCTATAGGACTTGAAGTGTGTTAGTCCCATCACACAGACCTATATTTTCTTCCCAGAAGCACCCATAGGACTTGTAGTGTGTTAGTCCCATCACACAGAGATCCTATATTTTGTTCACAGAAGCACCCATAGGACTTGAAGTGTGTTTAGTCCCATCACACAGAGATCCTATATTTTGTTCCCAGAAGCACCTATAGGACTTGAAGTGTGTTAGTCCCATCACACAGACCTATATTTTCTTCCCAGAAGCACCCATAGGACTTGTAGTGTGTTAGTCCCATCACACAGAGATCCTATATTTTGTTCCCAGAAGCACCTATAGGACTTGAAGTGTGTTAGTCCCATCACACAGACCTATATTTTCTTCCCAGAAGCACCCATAGGACTTGTAGTGTGTTAGTCCCATCACACAGAGCTATATTTTGTTCCCAGAAGCACCTATAGGACTTGAAGTGTGTTAGTCCCATCACACAGACCTATATTTTCTTCCCAGAAGCACCCATAGGACTTGTAGTGTGTTAGTCCCATCACACAGAGATCCTATATTTTGTTCACAGAAGCACCCATAGGACTTGAAGTGTGTTAGTCCCATCACACAGAGATCCTATATTTTGTTCCCAGAAGCACCTATAGGACTTGAAGTGTGTTAGTCCCATCACACAGACCTATATTTTCTTCCCAGAAGCACCCATAGGACTTGTAGTGTGTTAGTCCCATCACACAGAGATCCTATATTTTGTTCCCAGAAGCACCTATAGGACTTGAAGTGTGTTAGTCCCATCACACAGACCTATATTTTCTTCCCAGAAGCACCCATAGGACTTGTAGTGTGTTAGTCCCATCACACAGAGATCCTATATTTTGTTCCCAGAAGCACCTATAGGACTTGAAGTGTGTTAGTCCCATCACACAGACCTATATTTTCTTCCCAGAAGCACCCATAGGACTTGTAGTGTGTTAGTCCCATCACACAGAGCTATATTTTGTTCCCAGAAGCACCTATAGGACTTGAAGTGTGTTAGTCCCATCACACAGAGATCCTATATTTTGTTCCCAGAAGCACCTATAGGACTTGAAGTGTGTTAGTCCCATCACACAGAGCTATATTTTGTTCCCAGAAGCACCTATAGGACTTGAAGTGTGTTAGTCCCATCACGCAGAGATCCTCTATTTTCTTTGCAGAAGCACCCATAGGACTTCTAGTGTGTTAGTGGCATCACACAGAGCTCCTATATTTTCTTTTCAGCAGCACCCACAGGACTTCTAGTGTGTTAGTTGCATCACACAGAGCTCCTATATATTCTTCTCAGCAGCACCCACAGGACTACCGACTACAATGGCTGGAAGACCGCCAAGGGGAGGCAGAGCGTGCAGAGCCAAGAACACAGGGCAGGCAGGCTCTGTTTCTAGTGGACGTGGCCGTGGCCGTGGACGTGGTCGTGCATCGTCATCAGCACGTGGCCATGGGACACGCGCGTCTTTGTTTTCGGCAGCTGGACATGTGGAGCCGCATCATGCTGAAGGCTTGGTAGAATGGATGACCAAGCCCTCCTCATCCTCCTCATCCTCTCTCACCCAGGCTCAGGGTACTGGCAGAGCAGCTGCCAACGCGTACTCAATGGCATCATCAGCCACCCCTTCCCTAGACCCACCATGTCCTCCTGAGGAGTCCCCCGAACTCTTTGAGCACAGTGTTGGGTACATGCTCCAGGAGGATGCCCAACGATTCGAAGGCTTGGATGATGATACCCAGCTTGAGGAATCTGGCAGTACTGTTCCACCAGCTGCAGCTTACTGCCAGGTTTGCTCTAGTGGTGAAGAGGGAGGGGATGATGAGGTCACTGACTCCACGTGGGTGCCTGAAGGGAGAGAGGATGAGGAGGAGGACGAGGAGGAGGAGGATGCGGCGTCACATGTCCAACGAGGCAGGATGCCCCCTGGAGGCCAGGTAGAGGCCAGCACAGCAACTGTACAACACCGCAGAGCTCCGCCTGTGCAGGGCGCTGCCTCTGCACGTTATCAGAAAAGTTCTTTGGTGTGGGCCTTTTTTGAGACGAGTGCATCAGATCGCACCACTGCTATTTGCAATATTTGTCTCAAGCGTATCTCGCGTGGCCAAAACATCAGCCGCTTGGGCACCACAAGCATGACCAGACATATAACAGAAAAAAACTGCGCCACAACATGTAATTAAAAAAGAACTAAATGAAATTAAACTTTAAACAGGAAAGTAACTGAGTGGGATTTCACAGGCATATTAGTAGTCCATAGAAGAGGGCAAAAAAGATGGTGAACAGAAGTCTATGTAATCTATGATGAATCCACTTCTTCACGATAACACCTTAGTGCACACAAATCCAACAGGTGAATCCCACCACCAGTAATCGAAGCTGCTTACCAGAGAGCAGCTATCAGAAAGCACAGCTCCTCATACACAGGATATAATGTCCAGCACCACACTTCCCCAGATGAATAACGCACAAGCCTCAAAAACTCAGCAGTCAGTAGATGCTCAGCGATCAATGGGTAACATCATGGACCATGTGGATTAAAATGAGGAGACCATAGCGTGATACAGTAAAAGCAATGGGTTTTAATAAGAAACAAGCAGTACAAAGTACTCACATTTGAGCAGATAAGTAATGCTTTTTTAAAAAATGCCGGCCGGCATGCATGGAGCCCTTCCTCCTCGTCTCAGGTGCGGTGACGTCACTGCACGTCCTCCCAGATGCATTTCATCTTCATAAGACGTTTTCAATGTTCAATGTTCATTGAAAACGTCTTATGAAGATGAAATGCATCTGGGAGGACGTGCAGTGACGTCACCGCACCTGAGACGAGGAGGAAGGGCTCCATGCATGCCGGCCGGCATTTTTTAAAAAAGCATTACTTATCTGCTCAAATGTGAGTACTTTGTACTGCTTGTTTCTTATTAAAACCCATTGCTTTTACTGTATCACGCTATGGTCTCCTCATTTTAATCCACATGGTCCATGATGTTACCCATTGATCGCTGAGCATCTACTGACTGCTGAGTTTTTGAGGCTTGTGCTTTATTCATCTGGGGAAGTGTGGTGCTGGACGTTATATCCTGTGTATGAGGAGCTGTGCTTTCTGATAGCTGCTCTCTGGTAAGCAGCTTCGATTACTGGTGGTGGGATTCACCTGTTGGATTTGTGTGCACTAAGGTGTTATCGTGAAGAAGTGGATTCATCATAGATTACATAGACTTCTGTTCACCATCTTTTTTGCCCTCTTCTATGGACTACTAATATGCCTGTGAAATCCCACTCAGTTACTTTCCTGTTTAAAGTTTAATTTCATTTAGTTCTTTTTTAATTACATGTTGTGGCGCAGTTTTTTTCTGTTCTCTGTTATTTGGTTATCTCCCTATTACTGCAGCCTGTTTTATATATTTTAGGTCTACTTTTTAGGTCAGCGCAGTCTTTTTTACATTATGACCAGACATATGTCGACCTGCCATGCAGCTCGTTGGCAGGCACACATAAAAGACCCACACCAAAGAACTAAGCGGACCTCTCCTTGCTCCTCATCAGCTGGGATCTCCATCCCCACTACACCTTCAGTGCTCTCTGAAAGCTGCTCTGAGAGGACTGAAGGTGTAGAATTAGGTGTGTCACAACCAAGTACTTGCAGTACACCGACGTCCGATTGCAGCAGGCAAATTTCCCTGCCCCAGCTGCTGGACCGTAGAAAGAAGTACACTCCCAGCCATCCACATGCCCAGCGGTTGAATGCTAGCTTGGCTAAATTGCTAGCACTTCAACTGCTGCCTTTTCAGTTGGTAGACTTGGCCCCCTTCCGTGAGTTTGTTCAATGTGCGGTTCCTCAGTGGCAGGTTCCCAAACGCCACTTTTTCTCACGGAAGCCGATTCCGTCTCTCTACCGGCATGTGGAAGGCAATGTCCATGCCTCGCTGGACAGGGCGGTCAGCGGTAAGGTGCATATTACCGCTGACTCATGGTCCAGCAGGCATGGACAGGGACGGTACCTTTCTTTCACGGCCCATTGGGTCACTCTATTGGCAGCTGGGAGGGATGCAGGACAAGGTGCAGTAGTGTTGGAGGTTGTTCCGCCACCACGCCTCCAAAACGCTACTACTGCTACTGGTTGTGACACACCTCTCTCCTCCACCCCCTCCTCTTCTTCTTCCTCCAGTGCTCTGTCCTTGGAACCAGCGGTGCTCCGTAGGCGTACAAGGGGCTACGCAAGTACGCAGGCAAAAAGATGCCATGCCGTGCTTGCGCTGGTGTGTTTGGGGGACAGGAGCCACACTGGGCCAGAGGTTCTGGCAGCTCTGCAGGGGCAGGCCGAGAGGTGGTTGACGCCACGTCAGCTTAAGCCAGGAATGGTCGTTTCTGACAATGGCACCAACCTCCTCTCCGCCCTGCGACAGGGGCAGCTCACCCATGTGCCCTGCATGGCTCACGTCCTCAACCTGGTGGTGCAGCGGTTCTTGGGCAGGTTCCCAGGCTTACAGGATGTCCTGAGGCAGGCCAGGAAAGTCTGTGTGCATTTCCGCCGATCTTATAATGCTAGTGCTCGGCTGACTGAGCTGCAAAAGGAGCTGAACCTGCCCAAGAACCGCCTAATATGTGACATGCCCACCAGGTGGAACTCAACGTTGGCCATGCTGCAGCGACTGCACACGCAGCAGAGGGCCATCAATGAGTACCTTTGCGACTACGGCACCAGGACAGGGTCAGGGGAGCTTGTTTTTTTTTTCCCCACGTCAGTGGAGCATGATCAGGGATGCATGCACTGTCCTCTCACCATTTGAGGAGGCCACGAGGATGGTGAGCAGTGACAGTGCATGCATCAGTGACACTGTCCCTCTTGTCCACCTGTTGGAGCATACGCTGCGTAGGATAATGGACAGGGCACTTGAGGCAGAACAGAGGCAGGAAGAGGAGGACTTCCTTGCCTCTCAAGGCCCCCTTTATCCGGACAGTGTTCCTTCTGTCCCACCCATCACACAGGAAGAGGATGAGGAGGAGGAGGAGGAGGAGGATTGTGTGAGCATGGAGGTGGAGCCTGGCACTCAGCATCAGCAGCAGCAGTCTTTTAGGGATGATGTACAGTCCCAACAAACCAGTGGACTTGTACGTGGCTGGGAGGAGGTGGCTGGCGATCATGTCATCCTCAGTGACCCAGAAGACTCCGGACCGAATGCCTCAGCTAACCTACGCTGCATGGCCTCCCTGATCCTGCAAAGCCTGCGGAAGGATCCTCGTGTTCTTCGGATCAAGGAGAGGGACCATTACTGGCTGGCCACTCTCCTTGATCTGCGGTACAAGGGTAAGGTTGCGGACCTAATCTTGCCGTCGCAGAGGGAGCAGAGGATGAGACATCTCAGGGAGGCCTTGCAGAAAGGTCTGTGCAACGCGTTCCCAGAAACTGGGAGGTTACAAACTCCTGGTCCTGGGCGACGAGTTGCTGAGGCTTCGGTCAGTAGCAGAAGGAGCGGTGGGGAAGGTGGACGTCTGACCGATGTGTTCAGACAATTTTTTAGTCCGCAGCCCCAAGGTATGATCGGTTCCAGCAACCATCGCCAGCGTCTGATATACATGGTGCAGGAATACCTTGGGGCAAGGTCAGACTTGGACACCTTTCCCACCGAAAATCCTCTGGCTTACTGGGTCCTGAGGATGGATCACTGGCCAGAGCTTGCACAGTATGCAATTGAGCTACTGGCCTGTCCTGCCTCCAGCGTTCTTTCCGAACGCACATTCAGTGCTGATGGAGGATTTGTCACCGATCATAGGGTGCGCCTGTCCACCGCCTCGGTTGATCGACTGACCTTCATCAAAATGAATCAGTCTTGGATCACCACCAGCTACCAGGCACCTGAAGCGGATATAACCGAATAATTTATAATGTCACATCCCTTCAAGACTGCCTATGCTGATGCTGAGTGACTGTCCTCTTATGTTCACTGACTATCCTCTTCCTCCTCCTCAATGATCCATGCCACCACACCAGTGCCTAAGGCACAATTTTTCAGCCCCTGTTTAACAGGGGCGTGTACATACAATTTTTATAAAAAAATGCTTCGCAACACGTGTGACTGCTGTGCTCCAAGTACAGTATCTGTGAGGGGTTGCAGTGTTGTGGCACCAGCACCAGTGCCTAAGGCACAATTTTTCAGCCCCTGTTTAACTGGGGCGTGTACATACAATTTTTATAAAAAAAAGCTTCGCAACACGTGTGACTGCTGTGCTCCAAGTACAGTATCTGTGAGGGGTTGCAGTGTTGTGGCACCAGCACCAGTGCCTAAGGCACAATTTTTCAGCCCCTGTTTAACAGGGGCGTGTACATACAATTTTTATAAAAAAAAAGCTTCGCAACATGTGTGACTGCTGTTCTCCAAGTACAGTATCTGTGAGGAGTTGCAGTGTTGTGGCACCAGCACCAGTGCCTAAGGCACAATTTTTTTCAGCCCCTGTTTAACAGGGGCGGGTACTTACAATTTTTAAAAAAAATGCTTCGCAACACGTGTGACTACTGTGCTCCAAGTACAGTATCTGTGAGGGGTTGCAGTGTTGTGGCACCAGCACCAGTGCCTAAGGCACAATTTTTCAGCCCCTGTTTAACAGGGGCGGGTAATTACAAATCTTGATCTAATAGTTCACAGCAGGGCCCATTCCTGCGCCCACCAAGAGTAACTATGAGGGCCTACAGTCTTGTGGCAACACCGTCCACCACCACCGCCAAAGGCCCAATTTTTCTGCCCTGTTCATCAGGTGCTTGCAATTACAAATCTTGATCTAATAACTCACAGCAGGGCCCATTCCTGCACCCACCAAGAGTAACTGTGAGAGCTTACAGTCTTGTGGCAACACCGTCCACCACCACCGCCAAAGGCCCAATTTTTCTGCCCTGTTCATCAGGTGCTTGCAATTACAAATCTTGATCTAATAACTCACAGCAGGGCCCATTCCTGCGCCCACCAAGAGTAACTGTGAGAGCTTACAGTCTTGTGGCAACACCGTCCACCACCACCGCCAAAGGCCCAATTTTTCAGCCCTGTTCATCAGGTGCTTGCAATTACAAATCTTGATCTAATAACTCACAGCAGGGCCCATTCCTGCGCCCACCAAGAGTAACTGTGAGAGCTTACAGTCTTGTGGCAACACCGTCCACCACCACCACCAAAGGCCCAATTTTTCTGCCCTGTTCATCAGGTCCTTGCAATTACAAATCTTGATCTAATAACTCACAGCAGGGCCAATTCCTGCGCCCACCAAGAGTAACTGTGAGAGCTTACAGTCTTGTGGCAACACCGTCCACCACCACCGCCAAAGGCCCAATTTTTCTGCCCTGTTCATCAGGTCCTTGCAATTACAAATCTTGATCTAATAACTCACAGCAGGGCCCATTCCTGCGCCCACCAAGAGTAACTGTGAGAGCTTACAGTCTTGTGGCAACACCGTCCACCACCACCACCACCCCCAATTTTTCTGCCCTGTTCAACAGGTGCATGCAATTACAAATCTTGATCTATTAACTCACAGCAGGGCCCATTCCTGTGCCCACCAGTCTTGTGGCTACACCAACATCTAATAGGGCAAATTTCTGCAGAGTATATACGCCAGGCCCCTACTTTCAAACATCCAACTTACAAACGACTCCTACTTGCAAACGGAAAGAGAAAACAGGAAGTGAGAGGAAATCTACCCCTAGGAAGGGAAATTCTATCCTGTTAGATTTAATTTGGGAAAAAGGTATCTCCTCTCTACTGATACTTTATCACCAATCCTTGTTTCAATTAAAACCCCACTTTTCCAAAAACATTTGTCATTGGGACGGAAAGTGAGGTGACATGTTCTGAACAGATGTGCAAAGACAGCAAATGTTACAGGGGTGATAACCCCTCCCTATGTTCTCCAAAAAGCTAAAAAATAGATTTTTTTGGGATGGAGCTACACTTCATAATGTACCTGTTCAGATTCTACTTAAGAACAAACCTAAAGCCGCAAGTGTTTTTAAATGGCTTCTTTTTTTCCTTTACAAATGTCATTTTGTGCAAGGACAGTTCTAAACACGGGAAACACATGCCACTTCACAGGCATACTTTTGACACCCCCCAGGTACCATATTTAAAGGAAAATTTCACTTTTTTTTTTTTCTTTATGCATCATTAAAATGACTGCTCCCGAAAAAACGTTAGTTTTTAAAAGTTCTTTTTGCATTGATATATGTCCCCTGGGGCAGGACCCGGGTCCCCAAACCTGTTTTATGACATTAACATGCATATTGGCCGTTGTAATTATCACTTTTGATTTCGAACGTTCGCGTCCATTATAACGTATAGGGTTCGAAAATTTGCGCGAACTTTCGGTCCGTTCGAAGGTTCTGGTGCGAACCGAACCCGGGGGTGTTCGGCTCATCCCTATTCATGAGATCACTAGAAATAATAAAAAATAAATTTCTCAGAACTCTGTGAATATCAGCAGCAAAGCTATTTAATTATTATACCATTATAAAGAAGAAGAGAATGCGCTGCATTTAGAGATTTCATAATTTGGCGTGTCACGAATGCGATATCTCCATTACGAATGCTAGTTTTACAAGACCGAGTGATTCCGGCTCGTAATTGATTATGAGCATGCGTGGACTTTTGTGCGACGGACTTGTATAACCGGCGCTGCATCACAGGATTGCTTCGCTAGTTCCCCCACTTAAACTGCCCCAGAACCTCTTCTCCCAAGCCATAGATATGCAGATGCCAGTCAGCTGATGTTCCAAAGCATCACTGTCTATCAGGCACTTTGTGACGCTCATCACTCTGTGAGTTTTTTAACCCCTGCTTTGACTTTACATTTCTCTCTGGATTTGTGTCCTTATATGGCAAATATTTGAATATTTTGGCGGGATTTATGACGTCATACCATTCAAAGGGGGTGGAAGGAGCTTAGTTTTTTTGTCTGTTTGTATTTTTTTACCTCTTTTTCTCCTTTCTGATTGGTTGATGGATCTTTAAATATTTTACACTGTCACTCTTCACACATCACATGCCTGACGAAGGGGCCCTGCGCGGCTCAGAAACGTTGCACTATCCCCGTATTGTGATCATGCAATAAACCACCCTTTTGGACGCTATTTGTGTCGCTCCATGGTGTGCTGGCAAATATCTTCATTGGGACTTGTATACACACGATCGGAAAGTCTGACAACTAACTTTTGTTGGTGGAAAATTGAGAACCTGCTAGCGAACATTTGTTGGCGAAAAGTCAGACAACAAATATCCGATGGAGCATACACACGGTCGGACTTACCGCCAACAAGCTCACATCCAACATTTCCTGTTGGAAAATCCTATCTTGTGTATGCGGCATTAGACTCAGGGGAGGAGGGTGGCACTAGAAGCTAGTCACGCTTTGCATGCACAGAGGGAAAATGCTGACAGGAGAAAAAAGCAGGCTAAGTGGATTTTGATGAGACCTGCAGCTCCTACACAGAAGTATTAGATACACCAGTTCCAAAGTGTGTGTTCTTAGCTGTTTCCCTTGAGTTTAGCTTTAAAATAAACCAAAAGTTTTCAAGGTGACAAACAGGAAAGTCAGGAGGCAACTGATTATCATTATCCACATGTAATAAGAAATGCACGTTAACAGATGTGTTACAAAAAACTTGAGATAAGAAATTATTGATTTTGGCAACTTTTACATAGCGTGTAGTTGGATTGTAGTACTAAAGACTGCTTTACTGATAAAGATCAGACATGTAGCACTCTAGGCACTGATCCCCCTTGGTGATCCCTGAACTGTCTCTTTGGAGTGTGCAGTCATTGACATACATTTAACTTGGTCTTTTTATATATGTATATATTCAAGTTTGGGTTTCATATTTTTCTTCTTAGGGCTCTTATTTTTTCAGCTTCTGGGTGTTGAACTATTTATGCTTACGCCTGTAACTATTTGTGAATTGTTAATGCCAATGTTCCTAGTTTGAATATGTCTTATAAACGTTATTAATTCTTAATGGCATTGGATTTTGAGGGTGATATACATCTGTGTTGTGGGATGTTTTCATTTCCATGATGGTTTTTAAATATTCATTACATGTACTACATCATTAAACATGTAATACATTGTGGATTATTATTTTTGTCTGTGTTTTTTTTTTTTTTTTACATTTAGTTTTTTTTGTGGAATGTGGTCATGAATCCATACTTCAGGTTTCTTTTTTTTTAGTTTATAGATCTCACGCTGCAAATATAAAGCTATAACTCTTTAAGCACAGAAGTGCCCAAGTGGGTGCACTGCTATTTTCAGGAGAAATTCAAGATATTAAAGGGTAACCCCATTTTTGTGGAAAAAAAACTAGCAAATAAAAAAAAAGCTGGTAAACAATTTTCAACACAAGTCATATTGTAATTGAATGTCATTAACCACTTTAGCCCCGGACCAATTGTCAGCTTAAGGACCAGAGGTCTTTTTTCAATTTCGCACTGCACTACTTTAACTGGTAATTGCGCGGTCATGCAATTTTGTAACCAAACGAAATTTGCGTCCTTTTCTTCCCACAAATAGAGCTTTCTTTTGATGGTATTTGATTGCCTCTGTGATTTTTATTTTTTGCGATATAAACGGAAAAGGAGCGAAAATTTTGAAAAAAAAAGAGATTTTCTACTTTTTGTTAT
This sequence comes from Lithobates sylvaticus, assembly GCA_028564925.1. Lineage (NCBI taxonomy): Eukaryota > Metazoa > Chordata > Amphibia > Anura > Ranidae > Lithobates > Lithobates sylvaticus. Next base: position 157,112,003 of record CM053027.1, on the reverse strand, counting down.
AAAAAAAATCTAATAAACTCAATTTTAGTCAAACATTTGGGCCAAAATGTATTCAGCCACATGTCTTTAGTAAAAAAAATGCCAATAAGCGTATATTTATTGGTTTGCGCAAAAGTTATAGCGTCTACAAACTAGAGTACATTTTCTGGAATTTACACCGCTTTTAATTTATGACTGCCTATTTCATTTCTTGAGGTGCTAAAATGGCAGAGAAGTACAAAACCCCCCCAAATGACCCCATTTTGGAAAGTAGACACCCCAAGCTATTTGCTGAGAGGCATGTTGAGCCCATTGAATATTTTTTTTTTTAGTCCCAAGTGATTGAATAAAGACAAAAATAAAAAAGATTTTTTTTTTTTTCAAAAAGTTGTCACTAAATGATATATTGCTCACACATGCCATAGTTATATGTGGAATTGCACCCCAAAATACATTTTGCTGCTTCTCCTGAGTATGGGGATACCACATGTGTGGGACTTTTTGGGAGCCTAGCCGCGTACGGGGCCCCGAAACCCAAGCACCGCCTTCAGGATTTCTAAGGGTGCAAATTTTTGATTTCACTCCTCACTACCTATCACCGTTTCGAAGGCCATAAAATGCCAAAATAGCACAAAACCCCCCCAAATGACCCCATTTTGGAAAGTAGACACCCCAAGCTATTTGTTGAGAGGCATGGTGAGTATTTTACAGCTCTCATTTGTTTTTGAAAATGAAGAAAGTAAAGAAAAAAAAAAAATTTTTTTCTTTTTTCAATTTTCAAAACTTTGTGACAAAAAGCGAGATCTGCAAAATACTCACAATACCTCTCAGCAAATAGCTTGGGGTGTCTACTTTCCAAAATGGGGTCATTTTGGGGGGTTTTATGCCATCTGGGCATTCCATGGCCTCCGAAACTGTGATTGGCAGTGAGAAGTGAAATAAAAAAATTACACCCTTAGAAAGCCTGAAGGCGGTGATTGGTTTTTGGGGTTCCGTACGCAGCTAGGCTCCCAAAAAGTCCCACACATGTGGTATCCCCGTACTCAGGAGAAGCAACAGAATGTATTTTGGGGTGTATTTCCACATATGCCCATGACATGTTTGAGCAATATATCATTTAGTGACAACTTTTTGTAAAAAAAATATATATATATTTTTTTTTTTTCATTATTCAATCTCTTGGGACAAAAAAAAAAAATATTTAATGGGCTCAACATTGCTCTCATCAAATAGCTTGGGGTGTCTACTTTCCAAAATGGGGTCATTTGGGGGGGGTTTGAACTGTCCTGGCATTTTATGCACAACATTTAGAAGCCTATGTCACACGTCACCCACTCTTCTAACCACTTGTAGACAAAGCCCTTTCTGACACTTTTTGTTTACATGAAAACATATTTTTTTTTTGCAAGAAAATTACGTTGAACCCCCAAACACTATATATATTGTTAAAGCAAAGGCCCTACAGATTAAAATGGTGGGTGTTGCATTTTTTTTTTCCACACAGTATTTGCGCAGCGATTTTTCAAACGCATTTTTTGTGGAAAAAATACACTTTTTTTTATTTTAATGCACTAAAACACACTATATTGCTCAAATTTTTGATGAAATAAAAAATATGATCTTAGGCCGAGTACATGGATACCAAACACGACATGCTTTAAAATTGCGCACAAACACGCAGTGGCGACAAACTACATACATTTTTTAAAAGCCTTTAAAAGCCTTTACATGATACCACATTAGATTCACGGAGGAGGTCTACTGCTAAAATTACTGCCCTCGATCTGACCTTCGCGGTGATACCTCACATGCATGGTGCAATTGCTGTTTACATATGACGCCAGACCAACGCTTGTGTACGCCTTTGCGCAAGAGAAGGGGGGGCAGGGGTGCTTTTTTTTTTTTTTTTTGTTTTTTTTTTTATTTATTTAGCTTTTTTATTTTATTTTTAAACTGTTCCTTCCATTTTTTTTCTTTGTTATGATTTTTATTGTTATCTCAGGGAATGTAAATATCCCCTATGATAGCAATAGGCAGTGACAGGTACTCTTTTTTTGAAAAAATTGGGGTCTATTAGACCCTAGATCTTTCCTCTGCCCTCAAAGCATCTGACCACACCAAGATTGGTGTGATAAAATGCTTTCCCAATTTCCCAATGGCGCGGTTTATATCCGGGAGGGGGGACATTCCCTCCCACTGCTTGTAAAAGCAGTCTAGAGGCTAATTACCCGCTAGAATTGCTTTTACATGAAAGCCGATCACTGGCTGAAAAGAATGATACCAAGATGATACCTAAACCTGCAGGCATCATTCTGGTATAACCATTCAAAGTCCAGCAACATACTGGACATATATTGTAATCTTTTTTTTTTCATGCAGCCTCTTGGCTGAACGAAAAAAAGAGATTGATTGGTGGGTATGCCCACCATTAGAATACCTCCCTTCATCCACCCACTTCTAATGATGGGCATACATGCACCATTTATATATGCCGATGCATGGGGGCATCCTCCCGCAAAAGTTATGCCGTGTACACACGGTCGGAATTTCGACCGTATGTACGTGGCATTAGGAGCCAATCGCTCCTCCCCCCCCCTGCTGCCCCCATGCTTCGGCATATATGCTCTTTTTTTTAACTGTGGTGGTGAAATCACCTCCTACAGCGTTGGAGTCGCGGCTTTATGTATCGTGGGAGCAAACGCTGTTGCTGTCAAGATAAATAAATCCGCGTTGCAACTGAATGGCGCACCTGAAAACAAAAAAATGCTCAACACTAAAACACACAGTAAACAAAATTACATACCTGAAAAGCAAGCATGATAAAACATAATAAAACATAATAAAACATAATAAAACATTGCAGAATAGAATGGAGTAAAAAAAGAGCAACAATAGAGAGAGAATAGAGTGAGAGAGAGAACAATAAAACGACAACTATTTTATTTTTTTTTATTTTTTTGAGATTCACAGGTAAAAAAGCTCCTGACTGAAGCGACTGAATCAAAACGCTACCACAAAAAAACTGTTAGCGATCGCAGGGATCAGGCCTGACTCTGCGAACGCTGCAGTTATGTGTGCTTAGTGTTTTGTAAGTGACAGTGATCGATCGATACTGCACTTGGGTGGGCTGGGCTGGGCTGGGCGGAGGGGGAAAACGCAGGTGCTAGCAGGTATCTGGGCTGATCCCGCTAACAATGCGTTTTTTTTTGGAACCCTAAACTGCTGGGACGCTAGTATAGATCTGATCAGATCAGATATTGATCTGTTCAGATACTGTGCCACTAAGGGAGGTGTATGCTTTGCGCGTGGGTGTTTGCGGTACTGGCACTAACCTGGGGCGACGCAGACCTTATTTGACCCTAAAACCTAATTGATATCACCCGCCGGGCGATCAGGGGGTTAAACCGTTATTGGGTAATAAATGGCGGGTGCCCTGACAGTATAAAAAACAAGCTAACTAACCAGCGTCACCCGTAACAGTAATACAAAAAAAAACTGGTTACCTAGCGACACTAATGCAGCGATCAGAAAAACGATCGCTTAGTGACACTGGCAAAAGGGGTGAAAGGGTTAACTAGGGGCAATCAGGGGGTTAAAACCTTTATTAGGTAATATATGGGGGTACCTGACGCTATATAAAAACCTGACGGGGAACCTAAATAACGAAATAACTAACTGGCTAACCAGCGTCACCAGTGACAGTTATACAGTGATCACTGGTGAAAGGGTTAACTCTAGGGGCAATCAGGGGGTTAAAACCTTTATTTAGGTTGTAATATGGGGGTACCTGACCTATAAACCTATTTATGAACCTATATAAACATGGCGGTTACCTAAAAAAAAAAAATGGTTACCTAGCGACACTAATGCAGCGATCAGAAAAACGATCGCTTAGTGACACTGGCAAAAGGGGGTGAAAGGGTTAACTAGGGGCAATCAGGGGGTTAAAACCTTTATTAGGTAATATATGGGGGTACCTGACGCTATATAAAAACCTGACGGGGAACCTAAATAACGAAATAACTAACTGGCTAACCAGCGTCACCAGTGACAGTTATACAGTGATCACTGGTGAAAGGGTTAACTCTAGGGGCAATCAAGGGGTTAAAACCTTTATTTAGGTTGTAATATGGGGGTACCTGACCTATAAACCTATTTATGAACCTATATAAACATGGCGGTTACCTAAAAAAAAAAAATGGTTACCTAGCGACAGCAGTGACACTAATACAGCGATCAGAAAAACGATCGCTTAGTGACACTGGCAAAAGGGGGTGAAAGGGTTACCTGGGGGGCAATCAAGGGGTTAAACCTTTATTAGGGGGGGGTGGGGGGCTACCTTGGACCTAAAACTAACTGCACTGACAGTTATTACAGTCACACTGACACTAAATGCAGTGATCAGTAAAAAAATGATCACTGCAATTAGTGACACTGTGACTGGGGGGGTGAGGGGGTGATCTGGGGGGTGATCTGGGGGTGACAGGGGGGTGTTTTGTGTGCCTATGTGTACTGGTGTCAGTGTACTGTTGGTGCACTAACCTTTAGATGTTCACAGCTCGGCGTTCCGGTCACATAGACCGGCGCACCGAGCGTGACATCACTTCCTCTGCCTGTGTTTTGATTGACACAGACAGAGGAAGCATCTGATTCGCCAGGAGCGATCGCGAGGGGGTGGCCAGAAACCACTGGCCGTCCCCTCATCCCGGATCGCTCCTGAAGCGATCCCGACCGTCCCCGCCGGCCGGGGGGGGTCCGGTAGGCCCCCCCACCCGCCGGAAGAATGGCACGTACAGGTACGTGGTTCTGCCTGTACGTGCCATTCTGCCGACGTATATATACAGGGGGCGGTCGGCAAGTGGTTAAATGTCATTAAAAATTAACTTTCCTATTCAATCTGCAGCACTGTAATTTTCTGTAAAATGCATTGCAATATGGCTACCTGAAGGTATTCTGTACACAGATGATGTACAGAATGCCCCCTGAAAATATAATTTTCTACATGTGTGATTGGCCTATTGATTTTCCCAGAAGTCTGCACTAGCCTGCTTTTTTCTGCTGTCAGCATTTTCCCTCTGTGCATGCAAAGCATGACTAGCTTCTAGTGCCACCCTCCTCCCCTGAGTCTAATTCCCTGTACACACGATCGTATCTTCCGACCGGTACTGTTGGATGTCAAGCTGTTGGCGGAAAATACGATCGTATGTATGCTCCATCGGACAATTGTTGTCGGACATTCCGTCAACAGATGTTGACTAGCATGTCTTCAAATTTTCCGCCAACAAATGTGTGTTTTTGGATTTTCCAATCGTGTGTACACAAGTCCGTTGGACAAAAGTCCAAAGTACAAACACGCATGCTCAGAAGCAGAAGCGGTCAGTCTTGTAAACTAGCGTTCGTAATGGAGAATTAACGTTCGTGATGTGGCAAATTATGAAATGTCCAAATGCAGCGCACAATTCTCTTCTTCTTTAATGGGATAATAATGAAGCTGCCTTGCTGGCGATACTGATGGAGTTATTGCAAACTAATTTTCAAAGGCTTTTTTTTTTTTCTAGTGATATCAAGAATAATATTTTTATATATTTATTTTTTTTGTTATTTGTGCAAGTTACCACAACACCATTATCCTGTAGTTTATAAGATAAAAGATACAACTATGTTGGTGTCCCTTGTCAATTTTACATTGTATTTTTTACAATGTAACTGCCTACTCCCAAACTGTCATTTGAAGTAACACATGTAACCAAGTATCATTCTCCACAATTTTTTAATGTGCATTAAAAAAAAAAATAGACATGCTATCTGCCAATAGAACTTAACCAAAAAGTGCATTCTATGCAACCAAAAATATAGAAAATATACCAAATCAAATCATTATTCAACCAAAAAAAAGTGTCAAAGCAATAACTCCAAGGCCAATAATAAATAACAAGTTATCTCCTCCAATTCCACAACATGTCTGGTTGAGGAACGGCCATTCAGAAACAAACTGAAAAGCACGAAATTAAAAACGTGAAAAGAAAATCGCGAATCAACACTCACCAAACTTCTACTAACACGAAATTAGCATAAGGGTGGAGCTAAAGAGCTGAAAAAACACATAGTACGTCGCTATATTCGTAATTGTTGGGCAACATTTGTATGACCGTGTTTATGCAAGACAAGTTTGAGCCAACACCCTTTGGACAAAATTCCACTGTTTTGTTGGCGGAAAGTACAAATTCGATTTAATTTTTAGTGAAATATTTACAAAGGGGAAGCATGTATAAAGGGATATAGACCCTGCCACATTAGAGCTTTGCAGGTGCAGCAACTGATTGATAATTACATAGCATGGGAAAGACACATGTTGTGAGTGATATTGGTGCTACCTCCTCGATTAAAATACAATATGAAAAGGTTCCCCCAGTGGGGTTTTTCACAGCAGGGTTAGTAGATTAGAAATAAATTGTTAAAAAAGGTTCTTTATTGAAAAGTTATAATCATAACATGAACACATTGCCATTAAAATATGAGCAATGGTCGGGGACTATATTGCCATTCCAAAGTACACAAAGAATGCAAACATAAAATTATACACAGCATTATGTATTAAATGTCTGTTGTCTGATTTACAATGCGTTTCAACCTGAAAAGTCAAAAGAGGGTTTTTCATGTATATATGGGATATAATTACCCATAAAGGTTGGATGATCCCAAGTGTTCTTTGGCCACTCTAATGCCACGTACACGCGGTCGGGATTTTGGCCAGCAAAAGACAGATGAGAGTTTTTCGTTGAAAATGTGACCGTGTGTAGGCTCCATCTGACTTTTGCTGGCGGAATTTTGGCCAGCAAAAGATTGAGAGCATGTTCTCAATTTTTACGACGGAAAAAGTTTCTATTGGAAATTCCGATTGTCTATGGCAATTCCGGCACGCAAAATTCCTACGCATGCTCGGAAACAATTTGACGCATGCACGGAAGCATTGAACTTAATTTTCGCGGCTCGTCGTAGTATTGCACGTTACCGCGTTCTTGAAGGTCGGGAAATTAGGGTGACCGTGTGTAGGCAACACAAGCTTAAGTGAAATTCCATCGGAAAAACCATCCAAGGCTTTTTCAATGAGAATTCCGATCGTGTGTACACAGCATTAGGAATGCTTATTACTACGCAATGAATAAATAAATTCTTATGTATCGATCTGTTCTTAGGTATATGTGTACTTGTATGTATTAATGTGTAGTGAGAGTGTGGGTGACTTGAGATGAGTGAATCAGTAATTGAAAAATTATAAATAAATGAAAAATTTTAGATGATGAGCAAAATTTGCAATGTTGTGTGAGATGGAAAATTAAAAAGTGAAGGTGAGATGATGAAAAAAATATTAGAGGGTATATGTGAACCAGGATTAATAGTGATGGGTGAAGAAAAAGACACAAATAATAAAATTGTGGTTGTGAATGATAAACATGAGTGATAGTCTACTGGAAAAATAGGCTTGTGTAAGAAACAGTGTAGGACAATATTGTGTACATTTTGTAAAATAACATAATCTAATACTATTTTATATATCGTTTCTTAAGAATTCACTTTAATTTACCTTAGAGCCAAAATTTGGTGAAAGTAACTATTGAAGGCATGCTAATTGATACCAGACTGTGGCTTGCACAGAGTCTGTAGCTCTTTGAGCTCTTTGAACAGATGGAGGTCCAATAAGTCTGTTAAATGGGGTATTAGTATATTAATTATAGTATAAATAGATTTTACTGCCAAAAATATATGAGGCGGACAAAAAAGTAGATAAACTTTGCTTGCCAAGGACACATATAATGTGTGAGGCACAGAGGCAGACAAACAAGTAAACTGACCTGTATCAAGGACTTGAAGCATTGGAGACACACATGACCATCCACTCCCAGATGCTGGGGATCAGTACAAGATCCTTATGCCTCGTGGGATTTTTTATATTGTTGCTTGTTAGTAGATTAACTATAACTCGGGTGCAGGGTGATCACCCACTCCGTCCCCCAGCATGGGCATCCCTGCCACGTATGTAGCACTTGTGGCTCCCTTGGCGTCCCGGAAGGTGGAAGTCCCTGATCGACATCGTCACCTTCACCATAAATGCACACACGCTGTGTATTGCGCATGCATGCGAAGCACTGAACTGCCCGGAAGGGATCCGGGATGCCGCCGGCAATAAATGAGCTCCCTCAAGTGGCCGAAAATAAATACAGCCACCTGGTGGAGCGTAAAGGGAGCGGGACAAGCCTGGGCTCCCCTTTCCTACCGGGTAGACATATGGGAGGGGAATTCCCGCCGAGGAGGTTGTCATGGCTTGAAACGACCAAGGACTCCAAGGGATAAGTAGAGGATAAAAGTATCAATGTAAAAATCATATATATAAATACATTAAATACAACAACAATGTGGAAAAGTAACTGTTCAATTTTAAAGCTCGTTACCTATTTTTCAATCATGTAAAGAAAATTTATTTTAAATGCTGTGCACTATTCATTACTCAACCAACAGTATCATTATGATGTACAAAAAACACTGCAATAATGTAGAGGACCACAATTCAATGCCATGGATGAGACTCTAGGTATGTTGTAATCGTGTCCAGGCACTGCATGTCTACCTATTTGCATGCTATGTATGTGCCTGGACATGCGGCTCCAAAAATAAGGCACTGCATACCTGTTTTAACAATTTATTTCTTTAACCCCTTACCGACCGGCTCACACCGATATACGTCAGCAGAATGGCACATACAGGCATATTAACGTACCTGTACATTGCCCTTCAAGATACGGCATTGTGGGAGGGCGCACCCACCGTGAGCCTTGTGAGTGTGATCGCGGGTCCCGTGGACTCAATGTCTGCGGGGATACCCGCGATCGTGTCACGGAGAGGAAGAACAAGGAAATGCTGATGTAAACAAGCATTTCCCCATTCTTCCTAGTGACAGGACACTGATCACAGCTCCCTGTGATCGGGAGCGGTGATCAGTGTTGTGACACACGTAGCCCATCCCCCCCACAGTTAGAATACATCCCTAGGACACACTTAACCCCTGCAGTGCCCCCTACTGGTTAACCCCTTCACTGCCAGTCACATTTACACAGTAATCAGTGTATTTTTAAATGTGAATGGTCCCAAAATAGCACCAAAAGTGTCCGATCTGTCCGCCATAATGTTGCAGTCACGATAAAAATCGCAGATCACCGCCATTACTAGTAAAAAAAAAATTATAATAAAAATGCCATAAAACTATCCCCTATTTTGTAGACCCTATAACTTTTGCGCTAACCAATCAATAAACACTTATTGCAATTTTTTTACCAAAAAATGTAGAAGAATATGTATCAGCCTAAACTGAGGGAAAAAAAGATTTATATGTTTTTTGGGGATATTTATTATAGCAAAAAGTAAAAAATATTGCGTTTTTTTTTTTCAAAATTTATGCTCTTTTTTTTGTTTATAGCACAAAAAATAAAAACCACAGAGGTGATCAAATACCACCAAAAGAAAGCTCTATTTGTGGGGAAAAAAGGACGTCAATTTTGTTTGGAAGCCATGTAGCAAGACTGCAATTGTCAGTTAAAGCGACGCAGTACCAAATCGCAAAAAATGCTCTGGTCTTTGGCCAGCCAAATGGTCCGGGGCTGAAGTGGTTAATCTACTAACCCTGCTGCGAAAAAACCCCACTGGGTGGAACCTACCCATACTGATTGATAATTACAAACTACTCCCATACAGATTCACTTTGACCTTGGACACAAATAGCTATTCCTTCAGAATAACAAAAAGTAGGACTCTGCAACACAGTTTGTTAAAATCCCTGTAATGTAAATTTTTTTCAATAAAAGTGGTGTTGCTCTTTAATGTTTAAGATTACTGCTAAGCCATAATTAACATTTCCAGATGTTCCTATTAGGTAGCAAACCTCCACTGTTTGAGTTTCAGACCACTTTAAGAAGAACTGTAAGCAAGTAATATGCTAAAGCAAGAATGCTATCCAAAAGCTGAGTTCTAGGGGTGAAAATTGGAATCAGTATCTGGTTGGTTAGGTCTACTGAGTTAACATGCACAATTGCTTACCGTATATACTTGAGTATAAGCCGGCCCGAATATAAGCCGAGGCACCTCATTTTACCACAAAAAACTGGGAAAACTTATTGACTCGAGTATAAGCCTAGGGTGAGAAATGTGCAGCTACTGTAAGTGGAAAAGAGGGTCAACAATGCCCATTTGCTGCCTCACTGTGCCCATTTGCAGCCATAGGGCCCCCGAACTTCAAACTTGGTAGTTAAGGGTTCCTAGATGCCCCCTAGCTGCAGCCAAATGGTCCTGAAATGACATTGCTGCAGATGGACACAGATGACCGACTTTGGGGCCCTGTATCTCGGGGCCACTTGGTGCTAGGAACCAAGTGGCCCGAGATACTGGGCCCCAAAGCCGGTTCAGAAAATGTCAAGCACTTTTCTGCAGCAGAGAATGACATTTTCCGAACCAACTTTCGGGCCCCGTATCTCGGGGCCACTTGGTGTTAGGAACCCCATTTTGATATATTATAGTGCTAGTTCCACTGGGTTTGCACACCAAATTGGGGGTTCCTAGCACCAAGTGGCCCCGAGATACGGGGCCCGAAAGTTGGTTCGGAAAATGTCATTCTCTGCTGCAGAAAAGTGCTTGACTCCAGTATAAGCTGAGGGGGGGCATTTCAGCACAAAAAAATGTGCTGAAAAAATCTAAGGCTTATACTCGAGTATGTACGGTACCTTATTTCACCAGAACAATTGTGATATTTGTAGAAAAGTACAATTAGAAATGCTATAATCCCATTAACATGTATTCCTTTTTTTTCCTTGTTAAATAACTATTTATTTAAATTTTCATATTTTTCACTAGCATATATTTCTATAAAATACCAGCAATTTATCAGATATTACCTAGAAACCCATTTTTAATACATAACATCTGCCTATTCCATTATGTTGTATCTAACCTAATTGGCCAATTCAACATCTACCCCCAGCAGGCAAACAGATGTTTCTGCAGCAGAAATGATTGTTGCCTCTAGTTTACCAGTAAGATTATCTCTATAGGGGCCATATGTATTCTCCAAGGCACATGCAGGTTTTAAGGATTAATCATAGTTTTGTCTATAGCTTTATTTTAACTCTAAGAATCCACGTTTATGTTCATTAGCTTGACTGTGAGCTTATAATAGTTGATAGAACACCCAAAGAGAAAACAAGATTGCAGTAGTAAATAATAACACTTAAGCTGGTTAATGTTTTATGACTCTAACCAATATTGAATTATGGCATTTTTAGCATGTATGATGAAAAACTTAATGCTGTAAAATGTAATAGGGCATAACTGTATAATTTGATTTTTATAACTTCTAATATGTTTTATGCATTGTCTAGAAGGTATACTTATTTCATTTGTTCTTCACAGCTAAGGATAATTAAAAATCCATTACATTTCCTTCATTGCAATGACACTTCATAAATTAGGACTGGTAGCAAAGAGAGCCATAAGAAAGTGGTCTAACCCTTTCAAAGTGTCAGTTTATTTGCAATGCAAATTTTCCTGAGAGTCTTCAACAATTTTATTTGCAAATCATTGTAATTCCTAGGATGACCTTTCTGTAATATTATACATTTCAAAATTCTGGAATCATACAAAATGAGTTAAGAAATATCATTTTACTTCTGCAATTATGAAATCCTGAAAGCCATTTATGAAATGATACATTTTTCTCTCTACAACTGTGTTGTTAGCTATTTCTAAGAAAGTGAGTATGAAAAAATTGCAGACATAAAATTAACCTCTTTGCTGCCACAGACTCAAGAATTACATCATAACAGAACTGCTTGCAGAAGGCTCACTAAACTTGAATTTCCTCGTACACACAATCAGAATTTCCTTCGGAAAACTCTTGGATGTTTTTTCCGACAGAAAAATAGAGAACCTGCTCTCTATCTTTTGCTGGCAGAAATCCTGCCAGAAAAAGTGCGATGGAGCATACACACGGTCAGAAGTTCCGACCAAAGGCTCACATCAAACTTTTGCTGGTTGAATTTCCGTTTGTGTGTACGGGGCATTAGTCTGCAATTTCTAAAACTATAAGCTCATGGTTGCTTCAGAGGCCATGAATGTACACTCAATTAGTACCAGACACCTTGTCCGTAACTGGATGGATGTAAATAGCAGATAATAAGATGCAGATAACATTATTATATTATTATACAGGATTTATATAGCACCAAAAGGTTTTGACAGCACTTTATAAAATAAAGGAACATAGTACAGCTTCAACCGATAAAGATAACAGGGTAAGGAGGACTCATGAAAGCTTACAATCTAAGCATCCAAATGTAAACTTGGTAGCTCCTGGGCATACATTACATATTCCATAATATTGTAGACTAGATTCATACATTTGTCTAGATTCATACATTTGTGCTATATTGTGATGTTTTACCACACATATTAGGCGCTTCACATCATGGAATATCACCAATGCACCACCAATGCACCCAAATGCAGGAAAAAAACTTACATTAATCTTTTTTTACAACACATTACACAGTCATAGTGTCTGTAAAAAAAACTTCCACCAATCCAATAGCTTTTGCAATATATACAGTGTTTGAGCATTTGGTGGAGGATGTAATCTGATCCCGGGTGAACACTGAACACCATTGAAGTCTATGGGACCTGAACTTGAAAAATCAAAAGTCCCCATTTTGGAGGCTTATATGCAAGTTATTGGCCAAAAAAAGTATATGGGGACCCGGGTACTGGCCTGGGGACATGTATCAATGCACATAAAAAAATAAAAATAACAATTGTTTTCAAATGAGCAGTTATTTTAATGATGCTTAGAATGAAACAATAAAATAGGGGGGCGGGGGTCTGCTTGTACAGTGTATAGAACCTGCTGCAGCAAAACTGACATTTTTAAAGAAAAAAAATGCATTCAAATGTATTTTGCGGCTGCACGCTATTGCCGGCACCTGGAAATCCACAAAAAATGGAAATAAAATATAGTGGGGTCCCCCCAATACATACCAGGCCCTTTGGGTCTTGTATGGATTTTAAGGGGAACCCTGTACCAAAATTTAAAAAAATGTCATGGGGTCCCCCCAAAATCAATACCAAACCTTTATCCGAGCATGCAGCCCGGTCGGGTAGTCCCCTCCTGAACCATACCACATGCCCTCAACAAAAAACACACACACAGTTTTTGACAATTCCTTAAATAAAAATGTAGATGTAGATCCATAATCAATCACAACTCTGCCGCCGCCACCATCGGACCCAGAAAAAGAAAAAAAAATTCCACCGTCAACTAAGGCAAACCGCCTATTACAGGCTCCGCCATTTGACAGTTCCTATATAGGTCAGCTGGTGGCATCGCCACCTTGTGACATCACTGACCCAACATGCACCGATCAGTGATGTTGCCAGGTGGCTCTCCCCCTTACCTATATAAGAACTGTCAAACAACGGAGCTTGCAGTAGGTGGTTATCCTTCATTGATGGCCGAGTGTTTTTTTTAATCTTTTTTTGGGGTCTGGCAGTGGTGGCAGCCTCATGATTGACAGTGAATCAGGAGACATTTTTTTTAGAAAGGAATGGTCAAAAAGTATATATTTTTTCTTATTGACACTTTTTTTTGTGAATGAGTACCCCTACTCATTCACACAGAGGGCCGGGATCTGGGGGCCCTGTGGTTAAAGGGGGCTTCCAGATTCCGATAAGCCCCCTGCCCTCAGACCCCCACAACCCCAGCCCAGGGTTGTCGGGAAGAGGCCCTTGCCCCAATCAACATGGGAACAAGGTGCTTTAAGGTGGGGGGAGCAGAGCCCCCTCACCCCAAAGCACCCCCCATGTTGAGGGCCTGTGGCCTGGTATGGTTCAGAAGGGGGGTGCTCGCTCGTTCCCCCCCTTTCCTGAACTGCTAGGCTGCATGCTCAGATAAGGGTCTGGCATGGATTTTGGGGGGACCCCACATTATTTTTTTTTTACATTTTGGCGTGGGGCTCCCCTTAAAATCCAAGACCCGAAGGGTATTGCTGGCAATGATATTGTATTGCCTGTAATTTAAATGTAATTTTTTTTGCTGCAGCAGGTTCTATACATGGTATAGATGCACGATTTTACAGGCAGACTAAGGGGACCCCCCAGGCAATATATTTAAATACGGTAAATGTTTCATTTTTATTGTTTCACATTAAGCATTATTAAAATCACTGCATCATTAAAAACGATATTTGAAAAAAAATATTTTTTGCGTGGATAGTATCTAAAATGAAAAAATCAAAAAAATAAAATAAACAAAATGGCATGAGGTCCCCTCCCTCCATGCATACCAGGCCCTTTGGCATGGATGGTATGGATTTTAAGGGAAATTACACACCAAAATGTAAAAAAAAATTCCAGCAACTTTTTTTTTCTGCTGTCAGCAGGGAAACCCGCAGTGGGCAGTTAGCCTTCATTGATGGCATAGCAGGCTTTTTTCGGGTCCAGCGGTGGCAGCATCCTCATGATTGATGATGAACCTACATTGGTGGACATTTTTATTTGATTTTATTATAAAGGAATTGTGTTTTTTTTCGTATTGACACTTTTTTTGGTGAATGAGTAGGGGTACAATATACCCCTACTAATTAACATAGTGGGGGTGGGATTTGGGGGCCCCTGGTTAAAGCACCCCCCTATGTTGAGGGCATGTGACCTGGTATAGTTCAGGAGGGGGGGCGCTCGCTCGTCCCCCCATTCCTGGCCTGCCAGGCTGCATGCTTGGATTTTGTGGGGCCCGACGCCATTTTTTAAAAAATGTTGTTGTGGGGTTCCCCTTCAAATCCATACCAGACCCAAAGTGGACAAAGTGCCAGTGTCTCTTCAATGCAGTAATGTGCACTGTGTTATGGAACACTATTCCTTTTTTATGGGTGGGATGCCAGCTCATTACAGTGTAAAGACTAGGGATGAGCCGAACACCCCCGGGTTCGGTTCGCACCAGAACCTTCGAACGGACCGAAAGTTTGCGCGAATTTTCGAACCCTATTCGTTATAATGGACGCGAACGTTCGAAATCAAAATTGCTAATTACAACGGCCAATATGCATGTTAATGTCATAAAACAGGTTTGGGGACCCGGGTCCTGCCCCAGGGGACATATATCAATGCAAAAAGAACTTTTAAAAACTAACGTTTTTTCGGGAGCAGTCATTTTAATGATGCATAAAGTGAAAAAAAAAAAGTGAAATTTTCCTTTAAATATGGTACCTGGGGGGTGTCTAAAGTATGCCTGCGAAGTGGCATGTGTTTCCCGTGTTTAGAACTGTCCTTGCACAAAATGACATTTGTAAAGGAAAAAAAGAAGCCATTTAAAACCACTTGCGGCTTTAATGTCATGTCTTGTCCTGGCCGCCATATGGCTGAAAATCCTTGAGAAAAATGGCATGGCTACCCCATCACCCCCCCCCCACCCCAGCCCCTTTGGGTCTTGTATGGATATTAAGGGGGACCCCGCACCCAAAATAAAACCCTATACCTACAACCCTATATACTCTGAACAGCAGTATATAGGTGGTGCAAACAAGACACGGACTGTAGGTTTGTTCTTAAGTAGAATCTGAACAGGTACATTATGAAGTGTAGCTCCATCCCAAAAAAATCTATTTTTAAGCTTTTTGGAGAACATAGGGAGGGGTTATCACCCCTGTAACATTTGCTGTCTTTGCACATCTGTTCAGAACATGTCACCTCACTTTCCGTCCCAATGACAAATGTTTTTGGAAAAGTGGGGTTTTAATTGAAACAAGGATTGGTGATAAAGCATCAGTAGAGAGGAGATACCTTTTTCCCAAATTAAATCTAACATGATAGAATTTCCCTTCCTAGGGGTAGATTTCCTCTCACTTCCTGTTTTCTCTTTCCGTTTGCAAGTAGGAGTCATTTGTAAGTTGGATGTTTGAAAGTAGTGGCCTGCCGTATATACTCTGCAGAAATTTGCCCTATTAGATGTTGGTGTAGCCACAAGACTGGTGGGCACATGAATGGGCCCTGCTGTGAGTTAATAGATCAAGATTTGTACTTGCATGCACCTGTTGAACCGGGCAGAAAAATTGGGCCTTTGGTGGTGGTGGTGGTGGTGGTGGTGGACGGTGTTGCCACAAGACTGTAGGCCCTCATAGTTACTCTTGGTGGGCGCAGGAATGGGCCCTGCTGTGAACTATTAGATCAAGATTTGTAATTACACGCCCCTGTTAAACAGGGGCTGAAAAATTATGCCTTAGGCATTGGTGCTGGTGCCACAACACTGCAACCCCTCACAGACACTGTACTCTTAGCACAGCAATGAGACCTGTTGCAAAGCATTGCCTAAAAATTGTAATTACACGCCCCAACAGGGGCCCCAACTAGAAGTCCTATGGGTGCTTCTGGGAAGAAAATATGGGAGCTCTGTGTGATGCCACTAACACACTAGAAGTCCTATGGGTGCTTCTGTGAAGAAAATATAGGAGCTCTGTGTGATGCCACTAACACACAATTGAAGTCCTATGGGTGCTTCTGGGAAGAAAATATAGGAGCTCTGTGTGATGCCACTAACACACAATTGAAGTCCTATGGGTGCTTCTGGGAAGAAAATATAGGAGTTCTGTGTGATGCCACTAACACACAATTGAAGTCCTATGGGTGCTTCTGGGAAGAAAATATAGGAGCTCTGTGTGATGCCACTAACACACTAGAAGTCCTATGGGTGCTTCTGGGAAGAAAATATGGGAGCTCTGTGTGATGCCACTAGCACACTAGAAGTCCTATGGGTGCTTCTGGGAAGAAAATATGGGAGCTCTGTGTGATGCCACTAACACACTAGAAGTCCTATGGGTGCTTCTGGGAAGAAAATATGGGAGCTCTGTGTGATGCCACTAACACACAATTGAAGTCCTATGGGTGCTTCTGGGAAGAAAATATGGGAGCTCTGTGTGATGCCACTAACACACTAGAAGTCCTATGGGTGCTTCTGGGAAGAAAATATGGGAGCTCTGTGTGATGCCACTAACACACTAGAAGTCCTATGGGTGCGTCTGGGAAGAAAATATGGGAGCTCTGTGTGATGCCACTAACACACTAGAAGTCCTATGGGTGCTTCTGGGAAGAAAATATGGGAGCTCTGTGTGATGCCACTAACACACTAGAAGTCCTATGGGTGCTTCTGGGAAGAAAATATGGGAGCTCTGTGTGATGCCACTAACACACTAGAAGTCCTATGGGTGCTTCTGGGAAGAAAATATGGGAGCTCTGTGTGATGCCACTAACACACAATTGAAGTCCTATGGGTGCTTCTGGGAAGAAAATATAGGAGCTCTGTGTGATGCCACTAACACACAATTGAAGTCCTATGGGTGCTTCTGGGAAGAAAATATAGGAGCTCTGTGTGATGCCATTAACACACTAGAAGTCCTATGGGTGCTTCTGGGAAGAAAATATAGGAGCTCTGTGTGATGCCACTAACACACAATTGAAGTCCTATGGGTGCTTCTGGGAAGAAAATATAGGAGCTCTGTGTGATGCCACTAACACACTAGAAGTCCTATGGGTGCTTCTGGGAAGAAAATATGGGAGCTCTGTGTGATGCCACTAACACACAATTGAAGTCCTATGGGTGCTTCTGGGAAGAAAATATGGGAGCTCTGTGTGATGCCACTAACACACTAAAAGTCCTATGGGTGCTTCTGGGAAGAAAATATGGGAGCTCTGTGTGATGCCACTAACACACTAGAAGTCCTATGGGTGCTTCTGGGAAGAAAATATCGGAGCTCTGTGTGATGCCACTAAAACACAATTGAAGTCCTATGGGTGCTTCTGGGAAGAAAATATAGGAGCTCTGTGTGATGCCACTAACACACAATTGAAGTCCTATGGGTGCTTCTGGGAAGAAAATATAGGAGCTCTGTGTGATGCCACTAACACACTAGAAGTCCTATGGGTGCTTCTGGGAAGAAAATATGGGAGCTCTGTGTGATGCCACTAACACACAATTGAAGTCCTATGGGTGCTTCTGGGAAGAAAATATGGGAGCTCTGTGTGATGCCACTAACACACTAGAAGTCCTATGGGTGCTTCTGGGAAGAAAATATGGGAGCTCTGTGTGATGCCACTAACACACAATTGAAGTCCTATGGGTGCTTCTGGGAAGAAAATATGGGAGCTCTGTGTAATGCCACTAACACACTAGAAGTCCTATGGGTGCTTCTGGGAAGAAAATATGTGAGCTCTGTGTGATGCCACTAACACACTAGAAGTTCTATGGGTGCTTCTGGGAAGAAAATATGGGAGCTCTATGTGATGCCACTAACACACTAGAAGTCCTATGGGTGCTTCTGGGAAGAAAATATGGGAGCTCTGTGTGATGCCACTAACACACTAGAAGTCCTATGGGTGCTTCTGGGAAGAAAATATGGGAGCTCTGTGTGATGCCACTAACACACAATTGAAGTCCTATGGGTGCTTCTGGGAAGAAAATATAGGAGCTCTGTTTGCTGCCACTAACACACTAGAAGTCCTATGGGTGCTTTTGGGGTGCAATGCTGTGCTAACAGCACTGCGGTTGGTACTACTGAAATACTGTACTAACAGTAAAACATGCACCAGACTAATCCCCAGCAGCAGCTAATAACACACTAACCAGCAGCAATGGACGATCAATGACAGGTAGCAATGGTTTAGCAAATAAATAGCCAATGGTTTAGCAAAGAAGAGCAAATCTTTCTGTAGCAATGAATCAAGCAAAGACACAGAATCAGCCTGATCTCTCCTAAAGCCGGAACTCATGTGACCGGCGCCGACGGCGTGGCGGCCTTTTAAATGGTGGGGCGTGTACTAAAGCCCCTGAGCTTTAATTGGCTACAGGCGTCCTGCCTGTAGCCAATTATTGCTCTCCGAGTTTCCGGCGCTGTGATTGGCCAAGCATGCGGGGTCACAGTGCATGCTTGGCCAATCATCAGCCAGCAATGCACTGCGCCGGCCGCGCCGGCCGCAATGCATTGCGGGGCCGCTCGCATTACACGAATGTGATGCGAACGGCCCAAATAGTTCTGGGCTCGCCGAGCGAGCGAACGCCCGGTGCTCGATGCGAACGTGGGTTCGCATCGAGCACCGGGCCCATCCCTAGTAAGGACAAACATCTGTGCATTGCTGAAAGGCACATGTATTGAGGTGCACTGACAAGGTGCATTAGGGTGCCTTCAAAATGAATGGCATTGCAGATCACCAGACTGTGGTTCATATTTTATCACAACATGTAGGTACGTGGTTAACCACAAGTTTTTGAAATTTAGGACAAAAAATGTAAAATAGCAAAACAGTAAAAGAGCAAAAATGGCCTGGGCACCTGAGGTGAAAATAGAAGCCAGGGCCTAGCAATTCAACCCAGAACTTCTCCCCCCTCAACCAATACCTCCAGTTGTATTATCTGTCCAAAAAATTGTATTTCTGTCTATTCTGAGATTTACGAAGCCCTGCTAGACTGTATATCCAGCCTGTTGACCTATCTTTTGACTGACGCAGTTAAGCAATAAGGTCTTGTCACCTCCCTGCCCCAGTCTGTGATTGAACAGTTAAAGCAAAGCAAAAGTCCACCTCTTTGTTCACACTGCTCTTTTATCCTATCAGCATGTTCCCTGTCAGTATATTTGCATGAAGTGTACCTAATTGGCTCAAGCTGGGGGAAGGCAGTTACGACAAAAGAGACCAACGGAGTCTCTTCTGTCATAAAAAAAAAAAACCTACCTGTTTGCTGTCTTTATTTTTGGGGATTAATTCCATTTGTGAAGTAAATGTATACATCATTTAAAAATGTAAGCATTTACTAAACATGTCGTATAGCTGAAAAGCATGAAGAGCACTGTAAATGCCTTTTTTATATTTTCTATTGGTGGTGGCATGACTGCTCATTCACCTCTTCTCCCTGCATTACCAAAATCTGTGAGCAAGGGCTTGAATTGTTGCACTGCTGCATCTAGCCAAGAAACAGTACCACTCAAGCTGTATAGCCCTGCGCTGGTGGCATGCCAGCAGTAATTGGTCAGTGTTCTTGCACCCTTCCAATGTATCTCCTATTAAATTAATAATTTATATCTAATATTAACCCCTTCGGATTCCAGCTCCATTTTTTATACTAAGAGCAGATACGGAGAGGAACCTCTACACTCCTCCGTAACCTAACCCTGCACACCATAGAGAAAATGAACATGACAGCTCTAGGGCTGACCTCTTTTGTAAGTATTCAAACTCTTACATGTAGTGTGCTGGGCAGCGCTGGGTACTGAATGGAGCAGGACAACTTTCTCCCTCTGGCCATAGCTTTGTATGTGTGAAGGTGCTGGCATGCCCTATCCCAGCTCGAGTGCTAGAGGCTTTGTGTACATAAGAGAGCAGGGTGACGCTTTCCCTGCTATAGGCAGTAATTGGTAGGACCTGCTGCCCCGCAAACTGCGACCGCAAGAGATTCAGGGCATTCAAGAATGCCTGCACCCTGTACCTGGCCCTGCAGCCCAGAACCTTCTCCTCTGAAGTGGTGAAAGTGGGGTTCATCATCTCTCTCCTGGCCGAGGAACCCCAGGCGTGGGCCCATAGCCTAATGGAACAGAGGGATCCTGTGTTGAACTCAGTAGACACTTTCTTTGAGAGCATGGGTCAGCTCTACGACGATCCCCAGAAGGGGGCCACCGCTGAAACCACCCTGCACAACCTCTCCCAAGGCCGGAGGCCGGTCAAAGACTACACTGCTGAATTCAGAAAGTGGTCAGCCGACACCGGCTGGAATGGGCCGGCCCTCAAGTATCAGTTCCGCCAAGGACTTTCCGACACCCTTAAGGATGAACTTGCCCGGATCGATGTCCCGGAATCTCTGGAGGACCTCATACAAACAGTCACCAAGATTGACAGGCGCTTGCGTGAACGCCGCGCTGAACGTTTCCAGACGCCTCATCCCAGTTGGATGTTACCCAAGCCGAGTCCTGCCCAGCCTTCATTCCATTCGCCACCTGCGGCCTCTTCCGGAATCAAACCCATGCAGTTAGGCCTGGTCCGCGCCCCTCTGACCCCAGAGGAGCGTTTACGCAGGCGACAGGCCAATCTGTGCCTTTATTGCGGAGGTTCCGGGCACTACCTTCGCACCTGCCCCATTAGGCCTAGTAAGTCCCTTCCCGAGCTTAACTTTAACTACCAGGTTTCCGGTCTGTCCCAAACTTACATTATCCTCTTTATCTCTTTGCAGTTAACGGGAAAGGAGGTCCGCCTCCCGGCCATAATTGATTCCGGGGCCTGCAGCTGCTTCTTGGATTCCTCCCTCGCTGCCCGGCTCCAGCTTCCCCTTGTCCCCAAGAAGCAGTGCCTCCAGGTTCACCTAGCTGATGGATCCCTTCCGCGCTCCGGCTTGATCACTTTTGAAACCAGCCCCATTCTTGTCACCACCGATTCTGGCCATAAAGAGCTCCTCCGCTTGGATATCATTCCGTCTCCCATGTTCCCCATCATTTTGGGGCTCCCTTGGTTGCAGGCACATGAACCCCTGATTAACTGGCGGACGAAGGAGGTCTCCTTCCCCTCCCAATACTGTTCCCAAAACTGCTCCTCCTCAACCCTGGCTTCCTGCTCGGCTCTAGTACCAGTACCCGACAGCTTGAAACACGTCCCACCTGTCTACCTGGAATTTAGGGACGTCTTTGACAAACAACAGGCCGACCGCCTACCACCTCACCGACCCTATGACTGTCCCATAGACCTCTTGCCCGGTGCTGCGGTCCCTTTCGGCCGTATTTTTCCCCTGTCCGAAGCCGAGTTGGCAACTCTCAAAACCTACATTGACGAGAACCTGGCCAAAGGGTTTATCCATCCTTCTTCTTCGCCAGCTGGAGCCGGCATCTTCTTTGTTGAGAAGAAGGACGGCTCACTAAGGCCCTGTATTGACTACAGAGAAATCAATAAAATTACCATTAAGAACAGGTACCCTCTTCCCCTCATCCCCGAACTGTTCCAGCGATTTCGGTCCGCACAGATCTTCTCTAAACTTGACCTCCGAGGGGCCTACAATCTCATACGGATCAGGGCGGGTGATGAGTGGAAGACCGCTTTTAGATCAAGGTTCGGGCACTACGTGTACCTTGTAATGCCGTTCGGGCTCTGTAATGCCCAGGCGACATTCCAACACCTAGTGAATGACATTTTCCGGAGGTACTTGGATGACTTCCTAGTGGTCTATCTGGATGATATACTCATTTTCTCTGCCACTCTTGAACTCCACCGAACGCACGTTAAAATAGTCCTCACCATCCTCAGGCAACACAAACTTTACCTCAAGGCAGAGAAATGTGAGTTCGAAAGGTCCACTGTACAGTTCCTGGGATTTGTCATCTCTACCAATGGGGTCGCCATGGACCCACAAAAAGTGCAAGCCATTCAAGATTGGCCGGCCCCCAATGATAAAAAGGGAGTTCAGAGGTTTATCGGGTTTGCCAACTTCTATCGGAGATTTATCGTGGGCTTCTCCTCCATTGTGGCACCAATCACCCTACTCACCCACCAACACAGTCGGTTCAGTTGATCCCCAGAAGCCCAGGCGGCCTTCGCCCAGTTGAAGTCCTTGTTCTCCTCCGCCCCGATCTTACGGCACCCAGACCCCGCATTGCCCTTTGTTCTGGAGGTGGATGCTTCCGAAACTGCTCTCGGTGCCATCCTCTCCCAGCGCCAGGGCGCCAAGGCCCTCCTTCACCCGGTGGCCTTTGCCTCCCGAAAGCTGAGCCCACCAGAGAGGAATTATGATGTGGGGGATAGGGAACTGCTAGCCGTTAAATTTGCCCTTGAAGAGTGGCGGTACCTCTTGGAGGGGGCATCTCACCCTGTTATGGTTTGGACCGACCATAAGAATCTCGAGTATCTCAGGACAGCCAAACGACTGAGACCCAGGCAGGCTAGGTGGGCCCTCTTCTTTTCGAGATTTAATTTCCTCATTTCCTACAGACCAGGCTCCAAGAACGGAAAGGCCGATGCGCTCTCCCGCATGTTCCTAGAGTCTTCCCAAGAAACCAAACCCAGCACTATCTTAACCCCACAAAACTTCGGCCTACTTACTCAGGTGGATCTTATGACTACGATCAAAACTGCTACTGAACATGACCAGGCCCCTACCAACCTCTCTCTGACCAAGCACGATGACCTCTTGTGGTCTGGGGAAAAGATCTTCGTCCCCCTTGGGGTAAGGCCTCTCGTACTTGAAACCTTCCATGACCACAAGTTGGCAGGCCATTTTGGTTCCAGAAAAACCTCGGAGCTTATCTCTCGTTCCTTTTGGTGGCCAGGCTGGAGGCAGGACTGTAAGGACTATGTCGCCTCCTGTGTCCCTTGCCAGCGCAGCAAGGGACCTAAGACCAAGTCCTGGGGGCTACTAAGACCACTACCCATCCCGGATCGCCCTTGGGCAGAAGTCTCCATGGACTTTATCGTGGAGTTACCCCCTTCCAGGGGATACACCACCATTCTTGTCATCGTGGACCGGCTCTCTAAGATGGCACATTTTATTCCTCTGGTGGGTACTCCGTCCGCCTCCACCACGGCTGACGTATTCTTCAAGGAAATCGTAAGACTTCATGGGGTGCCCAAGAGCATCACGTCTGACAGAGGTACCCAGTTTACTTCAAAGTTTTGGAAAGAATTATGCAAGTCCCTTGAAATAAAGATCTGCTTGTCTTCCGCCTACCATCCCCAGAGCAACGGTCAAACGGAAAGGACCAACCAGACACTGGAACAGTACCTCCGTTGCTTCTGCTCCGATTCCCAAAATGACTGGTCTACCCTCTTACCCTACGCCGAATTTGCGTATAACAACTCTATCCATTCCGCCACCAAGCAAACACCCTTCTGGGCCAACTCTGGTTTCCACCCCTCTTTTCTTCCTGAATCTCCCCCGGAAAACTCTGTCCCTGCAGCGCAAGATCGTGTGGAGTCTTTAAAGGTCAATTTCCAAAAATTGCAGAAGTGCATGCAGGAAGCCCAAGAAGGGTACAGCAAGCACTTTGACAAGGGGAGGAAAGAGAATCCGGCATTTGGGGTCAACGAAGAGGTCTGTCCTCCACCAACCTGAAACTACCTGTCCCCTCCCGGAAATTGGGGCCAAGGTTCATCGGCCCATTCAGGGTCAAAAGGATAGTAAATCCTGTGGCCTTCGAACTGGATTTACCTCCAAGTTATAGGATTCATCCTGTTTTTCATGCCTCCCTTTTGAAACCCACCACTCCCAGCCCTTTTCCTGGCAGGGAAAAACCACCTCCTCCTCCTGTTTTAGTCGAAGGCGAGAAGGAGTTTGAGGTGGAGGAAGTCCTGAGTTGCAGGAAAAAGGGCAGGCAGCTCCAATACCTAATCAAGTGGAAGGGTTACCCTCCCGAGGACAATTCATGGGAACCCTCAAGGAACCTACACGCCCCACGTTTGATCCAGGCATTCCATCAGGCGCACCCTGAATTAATGGCCAGTTTGGGTGTCCAGAGGCCACCCCTCGGGGGGGGCACTGTCAGGGCTCCAGCGCCGGACGAGCGGCCCGCTCTCCAGTGCGCATGCGCGGCGGCCCGTCTCTCCGGCGCATGCGCACTCACGGCTCGGCGGTCCGGCGCTCGCGCATGCGCACTGGCGCACGTTTGTGCGCCATGGCGTGCAATTAGCGTCCACTGGGCGCCTATAAAAGCTGCCTGACGCACAGGCACTTTGCTGGTCTGTCTTTCCAGCTTAGTGCCTGTGTGTCCCCTGTGTGTAAAACCAGATCTGATCCTGTATCCTGACCCCTTGGCTTGTTTAAACGGACTGTTGCTGTCTTCTCCTGTGTTTGACCCCCTGGCTTGTTAACGGACTTTGCTGCCTGATCCTGTGTTTGACCCTCTGCTTGCCTCAACGGACTTTGCTGCCTGATCCTGTGTTGACCCTCTGCTTGCCTCAACGGACTTTGCTGCCTGATCCTGTGTTTGACCCTCTGCTTGCCTCCACGGACTTTGCTGCCTGATCCTGTGTTTGATCCTCTGCTTGCCTCCACAGACTTACCATTAAACCTGTGTTTGACCCCCGGCCTGCTCTCCGGACTTACGTAGCTGCTGACTGCTCAGTGACCGGTGTCAGTCCCTCAGCCAGGTGTTTGGGCTCCTGCCTCTCCCTCCTGCCATCTGCCCTTCTGCCCAGGCCAGGTCCTCATCTCCTCCGGGCATCCCACCAGTTCCGTCCACCTGCCGGAGGTAACCTGTGCCTCCTGGTGCCGTTTGTTCCCTGTCTCACCTCCAGGGGGCAGATTGCGCTGGGTCGCAAGGGTGAACCGCTCTCAGCATCTCGGTCTCGGTAAGTACGTCTCTGATAAAGTCTTAGGAAATAGGCAGGAACATGGATTGGTAAATCACGGAATAAATATAGTATTTTTGGTAGGATCATCATTTTTATGGCATTGATTCTTCCAAACCACGATAGCGGGAGGTGGGACCAGGATTTTAATAGATTAGATATATTTTTCAGAATGGATGGATAATTAACTGAGAATAAATTTGTAAAGGAAGCCGACAAATTAATCCCTAAATAAGGGATCGATTTGTCAGCCCAAGTAAAAGGGAGACCTATCTTTGCTGAATTTAGTTCTACATTTGAGAGGGAAATGTTTAAGGCTTGACATTTTTTAGGGTTAGTATGAAGACCAGAAAATAATGCAAATTCATTTAGTATTAGAATTAGGTTGGGGCCCAATATTTGTGGAGAAGAAAGAAATAGAAGGATATCGTTCGCAAATAGACATAATTTATGTTGGTAAATGCCAATTTCAATTCCAGTTATAGTGGGGTCCGATCTAATCGTTTGAGCTATCGGTTCTATTAGGAGGGCAAATAATAGTGGAGAGAGTGGACATCCCTGATGTGTACCTCTATTTATACTAAAGGATTCAGATTTATAACCTGCATATTTAACATATGCTTTTGGGTTATTATAAAGGGTCATAATCCAGTTTATAAAGTTGGGGCGAAAACCCAATTTTTGTAGAGTATAATACAAGTAAGGCCAGGAAACTGAGTCAAATGCTTTCTTGAGGTCTAATGAAATGAAACAAGCTGATGTAGCAATCTGTGCCAATAGTACCGCTCTGCGTATGTTATCGCTTGCTTGACGTCTTGGCATAAAGCCAACCTGATCACAGTGAATTAGTGATCCTATTGTATCTTTAAGACAATTAGCTTGAATTTTTGCTAAAATTTTAATATCTATATTTATCATGGAGATGGGGCGGAAATTTGTGCATGATGTTTCATCTGAGTGTGGTTTTGGAATCATGCAAATAATAGCCATTAGTGATTCTTGTCTAAAAGATTTATTATCCAAGATATTATTGAATGCTTTTGTCAATATAGGAGAGATGATATCAGTGAAAGTGCAGTAATAAAGGGCTGAGAAGCCATTTGGACCCTGTCTTTTGTTTAATTTCAACTCTTTAATAGCTGCTATTACATCTTCCACCACTATAGGTTGCTCTAATTTGTTTTTATGTGAAGGGGATATTTGGAGTGGATTTATTTTCGAGAAGAAGGAATTCGCTTTAGTTGAATCAAAAGAGTTGGCGTCTGAATATAGGTTTTTCAGGTGAGAGCAGATTTTTTTAACTATTCTTAGAGTATTAATATGTATTTTTAGTCAGTTTAAGTTTAATAGGTTTAGAAGATTTATTGATAGAATTAAGTGCTTGCGCTAAATAAGTACCAGGTTTGTTAGATTTTATGTAAAATGCA
Organism: Lithobates sylvaticus; assembly: GCA_028564925.1. Lineage (NCBI taxonomy): Eukaryota > Metazoa > Chordata > Amphibia > Anura > Ranidae > Lithobates > Lithobates sylvaticus. The sequence continues at coordinate 157,085,205 of CM053027.1, read as the reverse complement.
TGTCTGATGCGTTGCAATGTTTTCTCAGCAGAATCAGTGAGAAATAAATCATATTCCAATCTTGCCTTTTCTGGTTTATTTTTTGCCGATGGAGTGGGATTTGTTTGAAAGGCTGTAAAAGAAAAATTAAATTAATTTTCCAATTTCTGCGCCAGGTTTCTGCGTTCCCTCTTGAGTATTCCAATTTGTTGTTGGAATATCCCCTCAGCCTCCCAGAGGGTTAATGAGGAGACTTCTGGGCATGTATTATGTTTATGTTATGGTCAGACCATGGAATAGGGATAATATTAGATGCAATTATTTCTGGCAACATTCCTGCCGTCAGAAATTTGTGGTCAATTCAACTGAATGTGGATGGGAGAAATATGTATAGTTTCTTTTGGTCGGGTTGTTTTCTCTCCAAGAATCAACTAATTTATAGTTAGAAAGGAGATGAGAAAGCGATTGATTAGTTTGGTTTTGGAATGGAATAAATGGGGATCTGTCCAGAAATGGGAGGATGACTTGATTAGAATCTCCACATACAATGAGTGAGCCCATTTTATGAGTGTACTACCTGAAATAGGTATGATAAAAAGGGTACAGGTTTTTTGTTAGGCGCATAATATGTAACAACAGTTATAGCCGTGTCCAAAACATATCCAGTTAGAATGAAATACTGTCCCTCAGGGTCTTTTATTGTAGCCTGCATTGTGAAAGGAGTGGAGCAATGGAACGCTATTAAGGTGCCTCTTTGTTTGGTATCTGTTAAAGCTGTGAATACTTGTGGGTATGATGAACTAAAAAAATTGGGGGTAGATTTATTTGTGAAGTGGGTTTCTTGTAAACACACAATGTGTGCTTTCATGGCCTGGAAAGATCGAAACACTTTTGTACGTTTTTGTGGTACATTTAGCCCCTGTACATTTAGGGAAATTCTATTTAATGGTGCCATAGCAGCTGCCACAACAAGCTTTTCTTACCACATGTTACGGCGTGGTGGCTCCTTGACCAAACACCTGCGGATAAAGAGAGAGAGAGAGAAGAGGGAAAGGTCCAGGAATATCTAGAATGGGGGAAAAATAAAAATCATATAAGATCATATTACATATGAATAAAGTAGAGGTATAAAGAGATCCAACATTTACCCGTGACGAAGCATACAATCCTCCATTAGGGGATAAGGAGCCTTCATCGAATCCTCACATAATAACTGTAGGGGTCAGAGGAAGGTAAATTTGGGTACACGTAGTTTTCACAGGAGGAACACCCGCCCCAAAAGATTCTAACTTGAACATCCTAAAGATGTATGATTGTAAGCCCTAAAAAAAATTCCAACACCATCTGTGTTTAAATCTACTATGTAAACTTTTATAGTATACAAAGATATAAATTTACTATTTAAAAAGGAAAATATTTAGGCAGTAGGAGAAAATTGTATCTAATTTTATCCAGTAGCAGGGCTAAATAAAAAAATAAAAATAAATGGATAATAAAGACTTATCCACCCAACGAATTTGAGTCAATTGACTAATATTAAAGGGTTAAAGACAACCGTAAAAAAGGATAAATACATTTCATAGATGGATATGAGCTTTTGTTATGTGACCGCTCCAGAGATTTATTAATAAATCTTAAAATTTGTAAATCTTGGGGGTCCATGTGGAAAAGCAAAATAAAAAAAAAAAAAAAAAATAATATATATATATATATATATATATATATATATATATATATATATATATATATATATATATATATATATATATATATATATATATATATATATATATATATATATATAAAATAAATAAATAACAGGGCTAATTAATATAAAAAATAAATAAATAAATGCATAATAAAGACTTATCAATTGACCCAACAAATTTGAGTCAATTGACTAATAAAAGGTTAAAGACAACCGTAAAAAGGGATAAATAAATAATTTCATGGATGGATATGAGCTTTTGTTATTATGTGACTGCTCCAGAAATTTATTAATAAATCTTAACATTTATAAATCTTGGAGGTCCAAGTGGAAACGCATAAAAAAATGAAAAATATAATATATATATATAAAAGACATATATATATATATATATATATATATATATATATATATATATATATATATATATATATATATATATATAGGGTTTAAATGTAAATATAAATGTATTTTAAATCACTTAATATTAAATATCCATAAATTAAATATAATAAGTGGGAGTAGGAGATTTGTATAGAGGTTCCAAAGGCTTCTGCTATATTGATCAATCTCTGAAAATGCAAAAATGAAATTAAGTCTGTTAGGTCTTCAGTATTTTCATTCGATAGTGTCTTCTTTTTCTTGAGGTAGAGATGTATGTCGACTCCTCTTGTGCAGATGCTGATTTCCATTTTTTTTCTAAGTCTGGGGATGGGTTCTGTACTGATGTATTCGAAGCAGTTCTTCTTCTTGAAGCATTAATGGTATGAGAGTTCTCTATCAGGTTGAGATCTTGAAGTGCCTGCTGGAGTTCTGCCACAGATCTGCAGACAAATCTTGTTCCTTGATGTGAAAAGCATAGAGAGAATGGAAATCCCCATTGATATTTAATATCATGGCATTGTAGTTCCAGGAGATGGGGTTTCATAGCTCTTCTTTTGGAGGCAGTAGTTTGGGAAAGGTCTGAAAATAATTGGAAAGTATGACCTTGGAAGCTTAAATAGTTTTTTCCCCTGGCCACAACAAGAAGTTGTTCTTTAGGTTTATAGTAGTGGAATTTTGCTATAATGTCTCTTGGAGGTCCATCTGTTTTCTTAGGCATAAGAGCACGGTGCACTCTGTCAATTTCCAGGCACTCTATTGGTATCCCTGGGATAATTCCTGACATGCAGTTATAGAAGATTGTATATCTAAAACATTTTCTGGTATACCTCTGAATCTGAGGTTAGATCTTCTTGCTCTATTTTCATAGTCCTCAAATTTATTTTGTAAAATAAAGTTTTCTTCTTTTAGAATATCAATTTCTGTCATGTAGTCCTGAGAAGAGTTTTCAATTTTTCCCCTTTTAGTTCAAGTGCTGCTGTACGCTGACCAAGTTCCCTGATTTCTTTTGTGAGGTGATTTGTTATCTGCTCTGAGGTTTATTTCAGTGATTTGTGCAGCATTTTTTCAAAATGCTTTAAAATACTGTGAGGGGTCATAGTTTCATGTGAGTAAGATAATGATATGTTGAATTCTGTATCAGAATCTCCTGAGGAGATATGCTGTATAGGTTTAGGTGTCCTTTTATGAAGCAGTGAAATCTATTCACTGCTTCATTCTCTGGCATTCACAGAGGAGATCTTTCTCCTCTGTGTGCCAGTTTATGAAGCGGAGTAGATTGCTTCACTCTTGGAGGAGTGGAGTGATCTACAAACGCTTCCAACACTGGAGAACAGCCCCTGATACTGGAATCTTGTGACACTTTACGAGATTATAGTACCAGAAATTCACAGAAACATTGAGATGTCAGTTTATTAAGCAGTGATAGATTATCACTGCTCAGTACACGGACAGACGGTGTGATTAATGTTAATAAAATAAAGAGTCCCGCTTCATAATATATACATGTAAACACACACACACACATTATATATACATATATGTATATAAACACACATTTTATATATATATATATATATATATATATATATATATACACATACATATGACAGGGGGACATAGTTACTGTCTTGGGGGGTCTGAACAAGGCATAAGGAAGTTAATTATCTTCCTCTTTCCTCCTCAGATCCCAGAGATTCCCTCTTCACTCCCCGATTCTCCACATCTGAGTTGGTGAATCAGGGAGTGTGAAGTGTAAGCCGTTACTGTATCATTCTATGAGGATTCTCCATGTGTGGAGATAATCTCTGGTTCATAAACTGTTTATGGGCTGTGATCAGCATTGATCCACTGATCACTGCTTCATAAAAAAACACTTTCTCCCCGTGTTTATTAGCATATCAGACCCGTGGTATGAGTTCAAGCATCTTTAGTCCATCCCTGGCCTCTCCGGTGGACCATGTCAGAAACGTGGCTCTCCAATCGGAGACCTGACTTTAAGCCTCGGTTCCGGAGTCCCCTTTGCCTACTACGCTTAAATACTGTAGAGGGAACCTGCTTCGAGAAGAGAGAGAAAAGAATAAGGGATAGGTTAGGCAGATAGATTAGCAGAAAATGAGAGGGAGGAGAGAAAAGGGGGGGGGGAGGTGTTCACATCCGCTGCTATGCCATGTAGCCCAGATGGCGTAAAACTTTTCGTATCTATCTTTGCACTTCGCCATCCACTCCTCCGCGGCCATGATATTATCGACTAGCTTCACCCATTCTGCTCGGGTGGGTGTCCTGGGCGTCTTCCAGTGAATTGGAATCAGCCTCCTAGCCGCATTAAGCAGGTGGGGTAAAACAGATTTGCTATATCTGCTGAGAGGAATGGTGGGGAAGTGCAACAGCGATTCCAGTGGGGAATCCGGAAGTTCCAGGTCCAGTATCTGTTTAATCTGAGCGTGAATATCCCGCCAGAAGGGTCTCAGGACGGGGCACTCCCACCATATGTGTGAGGGAACGTGCCTCTGAGACCGCAACCTCTCCAGCATGTATCCGGCAAAGATGGGTACATCCTGGTGAGCCTGGTTGGCACTCTGTACCATCTAGTTAGAAGCTTATAACTATTTTCCTGCATTTTTGTGTCTACTGTACTGGAGTGCGTAAGTTTATACATGTGCTCCAACTGAGGTTGCGTGAAGACGCGCTGAAGATCCCTCTCCCAGTCTCTGATAAAGGTTGGCTTCTCTTCCACTTGCTGTGCCTGTAACAATTCATACAGTACTGAGATAGCGTGTGGAGTGGCTTCCTCTGCCATGCACAACTGCTCAAATGGCGAGGCCTGGGTGGGTGACCTAACTCCGTGTGGAAGGTTGGCTATGAAGTGCTGGAGCTGCCTATGGCGCCAGTCGTCCATTAGGAAGGGGCCGTACTGAGCCCTCAGGGTTTCTATGGGCAACAGTCCCTGCTCCTGGACAAATCTGCCACATCTGGGTTCCCCGTCCGCCGCCCCACGTCCGAAAGAAAGACGGGTGTTCCCCTGGAGTGAACCAGGGGAAGCCGCCTAGTGGTGCCAGGGGGGAGGTTGGTCGAGCCAGCCTTCCTCCCCTGTTTAGGGCATCCCATATCGTCAGTGCATGGGAGGCTAACGGGGACACCAGGGTGGACAGGCCCCTGTGCTCTTTGGGGACCCATGGGGCATGAGCCAAATTTCGACCTGCCAGAGACCTATCCAGGGGGACCCAGAGTTTGTGAGTGACATTATGGCACCAGTCCAGAATGCGTTGCAGGGCCACTGCTTCATAGTACTGCGAATTACCGGAACCCCCAGGCCTCCCTTAGCTTTGGGGCGTTGCAGTATGCGGAGTGCCAGCCTAGGGCATTTCCCACTCCATATATACTGAGAGAACATACTGTTGAGGCTTGAGAAAAACGCCTTTGGTAAAGCAATCGGCACCATTTGCAAGAGGAACAGTATGCGAGGAAGCACATTCATTTTGAGGATGCTGACTCGGCCCATCCATGAGAATGCTGTCTTGTCCCAGTTTTTAAGGTCTGTTTTGACAAGTTAAAACACTTCTCCCCCCCCCCCCCTGTGATCAGCATTGATCCACTGATCACTGCTTCATAAAAGGACACCTTAGTCTTTGTGGAGCATTCTGAGGTAATTTGTGCTGTTGCTGAGGAGACCGGAGCTATTTTGGATGACATCCGGCCCTGAGTGCCTCGGTGTGGTTTATTTTTTGTTTTAACACAGGCTCCTCCCAACACCATTATTGTTTTAAATGTTTCTCTCTCCTCTCGGGTGTTTAATAAGGTATTCCTCTTTATAATTTTTGTCTGGGCTTAAGCTGTATTGCGGGTTATTCCTCCTCACGAATTGGAGCTCTAGTCAGACATTACTGTCCAGTTAGACTACGCCCACTGCACTGCACTGCACTTCAGTTAAAATTCAATACACATACCCACACCTTAGTAAATTTGTCTTCATATGTGATTCTTATAATATTGTGCTGATCAATTAAATTACATTTCTTTTTTGTTCTATATTAATGATATAAACATATTAAAGTATTTTTTTCTATTCATTTTAACTTAATATATATACTTAATTGTCAGGGTTGGTGAGAGCAGAAGATTGCAAACATGAACTTGCATTGCAGTTGGTGTTTGCCAAGTGCCATGTACTTTAAAAGCAATTTAGCCTAGATTTTTATACTTATAGTAGTTTGGTGCTGTGGCTATTTTTGGATAACATTTTGCTATGTATCATACCTTAGAGAAATGTGCATCAAACCTGTAAAAAGGTTGTTGGCATTGGACTATACTGGAAAATTTCCAATATGTTCCCACATTTTTCACACCTTTGATTGCTTAATTATAATATAATGCATGAAACAGCATTGCTTTTCAGCAAGAACTCTGATGTGTTCACTTACCCTGGAACAGATGCCAGAAGTATTCTTACTTAAGTCACAAGAGACACTACCTTTCTGAGCAGACCATCTGCTGTAGAAGTGAATAATGCAGGAAGCACACTTCACTATTTGATGGAACATTTTTTTTGTAAAAAAAGTTCACTTGTAGATTTGTATCTACATTTCTGAGCCATTCTAGTGATGGAATATGCAGCAAAGCTGAACAGATATACTGTAAGTACCCAAATTAGTTATTATCAACATTTTTCTTTTCTTTTTTAAACTAGAGACACGCCAGTAAATAAAGGAGAATTCCACAGTGCTTGTACAGCCAATTTTGCTTTAGTAAGTGTGATTACAGTTTTTTAAATTACATATGTAATAGAATATATCAGCCTTAAACAGCCATTAAGCATACATTGTATGTTACTTCTTATGAAAAAGCTTTCTATATCATTCTCAAAACATATTTAAAAAGTTTAAAATATATTCAGAATTAGGTATACTATATTTAAGGGTATTTGCTGCATAGGTGGTTGAGATATGGTGGTGGAGTATATTTTCATATTCATGCAAAATAATCCCAATGGACAACATTAACATCAATCAGAGCGAATGCCTGAAGGCAAACCATTTCTAATGTGCCCTTTCTTTAGAAAACGTACTATTATGGTTGAGTGAATGTGTGTGTGTTCAGATTTGCAGTGGGTGCTTTTCAGGTGTTTTAGTTCTAAAATAGTGCCCTGTAAAGTACCGGAAAAGTGCCTCTCGAGCCACCCCAGTGTGAAATCCTGAGTGCTTGCAGGACAGGAAAAAAGTCCTGCAAGCAGCATCTTTGTACACACTGCTCCTCCACTGCCCCTGCCCATTGAAATGAATGGGCAGAGCTGCCGAAGCACCTGCAAAGCGCTTTGGAAGCGCCGCAAAACTGGCACTATTAACCCTTTCCTTGGCTGCTAGCAGGGGTTAAAAGCTCCCCACTAACTGCCAAAAAGCGCCACTAAAACTAGGCGCTTTACTGCTAACGGACCTGCCGCCCCAGTGTGAAAGGGGTCTAAAAGACAAATTCTATTGAGGTTTATAGGGGGAACATTTTGGTAATAAATTCTGGCCAATTTAAGACTAATAGGCAAAGTTTTGTCCAAAAAGAGAATGGTGTGCTAGGCCATGGGGGGGGGGGGGAGTACCAAGGCAAAAAGTATTTAAAAAAATACTATATAGTGGGAATGTGGTCCTATTTTTAGTGCATCTTCAAAGGAGAAATTATAAAATGACCCATCCTTTGAATTATTTATTTGGGAGATGCCTTTAAGCCATATGTGGTGCTAGAGAACAGTATGGTTTTCACGGACAACGTTATTGATGCCGCATTCTGCTTAAAGCAGAATTAAACCTGGAAAATAATAAAAAATTGCCCCAGGTGACTTATGCCATAATATACTAGTTTGCAAAGCATATTAGCTCATTATGCAAACCTATATGCCTAGCAAACCCTTCTAGCGCTGTGCTGTCAGCTGTCACAGGCACTTCCATCTTCTTTCAGTCTTCCTTTTGGGCTTAGACTCTTCAGCTGCTTGACCAGGCCACAAAGACATTTCTCCCGTCCATGCACACAAAAAGTGCCATAAATGTACACTATAGATATGTACGGCTCAGTGTGCAATAACTCTGAAAGGCAAGGAGAAACAGTTAACACAGAAGAAACCAATAGGGTACCCTCTGTCATAAAAATTTCTTAATTGTTAGCATTTTTTTTTTTTACTTTAAACCACCCTCACCATCTCAATCTGATTCATTCTAACTTAAAAAAAGGCCCGTTTATGTAGTTTTGGCTGCACTTTTTTTATCCAACAATAACAGATCTGAATTGATTGGCCAAAATAATAGCAACAACAGATCTGAAATCTATAGGAAAGTTAACAAAAAAAAGAAGCAAATTCCCTGAAATGTGAATACATTGGCAAAGCAGTTTAATAGTAATGTTTGAGAACTCCTTTTTTCACCATAACACACTGCATTGTTTTAATAGTTCCCAAACCCCACCCCTTTTTACCCAATTATTACAAAATTATTACAAAATATGAATTTCAAGTTTATGCTCGGTAGAAATGTAGTGTTACAGTACATGAACACTTGAATAGGGAGTAAATAAAAAGGGCTCTGCAGAGTGAGGCTTTTTTTTAATTATCTGCTGCTGACATCAATGCTGTGGGCTGCAGCATCTGCAGTGTATCATCCATGATAAAAGTAAAAGCCATCTGGGTATCACAGAGTTAGGGAGAGCACAACCTCAAAGAGACAATTGGCAGCAAAAAGCACTCATTCCTCCTCCCCAAAGTGCATAGAAACCACTTTCTTTTTTTGAACACTGCTAATTCATGCTTATTTTCCCTCTAATCCTCAAGGTCACATAGCAGCCATTTTATATTGGGAACTGCCAATGCACCCATTTACGTCTCTTCCCCCTCAAGAGCATAAAGCAGCCACTTTTTTATAATGTTACTTCATTTTCCTCATCCTCCTTAGCTTATCCTGTAGTACTGACTATAACGGGTCAACAAAATGATCCCTTCTTTATAAATGTTTGTGGTCTGTACTACATTTTAGAAGGCCATACGCCAGGCACTATTAATCTGCACAGATGGCCTTCCCTGTGGAATGCCATGAGATAGCAGGAGCCACATAAACTCAAACCATCGGGAGTGCCAAATAAATGTCTAATAGTCCATTGCCTTGAAAGTTCAATTCAATTCACAGCATAGAAACAGGAAGAAAACAACATCCATTCATCAGGGCTTTAAAGAATGATACAAATGTTGGAGTGACAAATATATCTAGTGAAAATATTAAATGAAAGTAAAACAGCAATTAAAAGTAATAATGGAAACTATACATGATTTAAAAGATCAATATGAGACCACATGATGAGATAAAATAAATTGAATAGTGCATTTAAAGGTCAATAAAATAAAATTTAAATATAGATTTAAAATAAGGTTGTGCTCTTAAGAGTCAGCTATTTGAACCATAATGTGATAAAAGCAATAGGTACAGGTACTGTACATTGCATGAATTGGAAAGTTTGGATTATGACATCAGCTGTCATAGACTGGAGGTTGTGTTTCATTTGCCCCTGATGAAGACTGCTTACGACAAAACTCGGTGGGAGGAGTTGGGTCACGTGACGTTGCCACGCTCATCAGTTGGCCATTATACTGGATTGGAAACATTGATTTTGAACAATTTATGGTTCTATTGGACATATATGCGCTTTTTACTAAGATGAGTGTGAGTATTCTGGCTTTTATTATGCTAAAAATAAATCCACTTGTCGGTAATACTGCACAATAAAGTTTTTTATGCCTCGAATGCAATGAGACTCTGTCTGGGAGAATCCTATTGATGGTCATACAGCTTATATGTGTGGAGATATCCGAGGGGATGATTCCTAAGTGTGTTTGACTGCTTTTGACTAAATAGTCCATTTGTTGGGGTAAGAGTCAGTGTGAACCGTTCTTTCTTGGTGATGGATCCCTACCAGCACTTTCTGTATGTGTACTACTACACCCATTGAATTTTTCATCTAATTTGATTGGGACTTTGTATTAATTTATAGTGCTGCATTTGTGTTGTATGTTATTTGCATTATCTTATTATCAGGAGATTTGTGCCAGCTGCTTTGTCATTATTACTGATATCATTCACCATTTTAGAGCAGGTATTTGTGTTTTTATTTTCTTGTAAGGCTGCCCCTGCCCTGGTGAAGCAAACATGGGTAGGGGTGGTCATGCAAACTGGGTACTACCTTTACATAAAAGACCTAGCCCTTAACACCACCTTATCCCTATGCAAAAAATAAAAATGGTTTCCTTGCAAAGTAAGACCATCATCTCAGATACCAACCTTGAAAAGACTACAAGGAATCCCACCTTATAGAAAGGACATGGTCCACACCAAGCCATTTTCCCTTCCACCAAAACTTTTTTTTTTTTTTTTTACATGTATTTACAGATTGCCTTTTGTTATCATTATGAAGCTGAATTTTATTAACCTGGAGTAAGAGTGTATGTTTACATGTTTTTCAAATTATGCAGTGATTTGCTGCAACAAGAAGGGAAGCACTCGCGAGAACTGCCAACAATAACTGCTAGATGTACCCTAATCCCCTCAAATTAAAAATTATAATCTAAACAAAAGGACCAACAGTAGGACATTTTAATCATGGAGAGTTTTCTAAAATGTTTGTGGTCTCAAATTTGCTACAGAAAAAAAGGACAGGTAGGGGGGTTCTACTACCGAAATTATCAGACTACACAGTGTACAGCAGTGTGAAATTAGCTGAACAATTAAAATAATAACTTAATGCCCAAATATACTACACAAAAGGAACACAGGTAGAGTTAGGCTACAAGTATTAAGAAACCACCAACGACAATGGCAGTGTAAAAATGCTCATCAGCATATCAATTTTATATAGTTAGGTTTGGTGCAATAAACTAGAGACAAAGAACTCCAGCTGGGACTTGACTAGAAGAATGATGATATAGCAGAGGATAAGGCAGTAAAAAATTGCCCAGAAGCAGGACAGCTTCAAATCAGTAATAGGTCTAGCCAGTATATGCCACTTCCACAAACTGTGAGCTGGCTTGGTTCATCTTAAACCCCTGCTCAACCCAGACCCGAGCCAAATCCCTTACATAATGTTCTATGAATGCTGTGTCATGGCCGCTTAACACAGGGCTCCGCACCGCTTCGATCCTCTCACTTCCCCACAGCGAACCACCGACACACAGCGGTTATAGACCGGAGGTACCCAGGACCTATTAGGCCACATATTAAGGACAGGGGGGGCGGCAGAATCGCTCTGAGACCCACGGATTCTGGGTCCTTGAAACGTCCGAAATCCACAAGATGGCGGCGGAGCGGCCGCCTCATGAGGTAATCCCCAGCCACAACGGATCTTCTCCCTGGCATGATGGACAAGTTGATGAGGTATGCAGGGGGGTTCCCTCACCATCAGCCTGCAGTGGGCCACTATCCCCAGCCTCCACAATCTCCCTGCTTGACCAGACACTGGAGGAAATGCACAGGCTCTCCCTCAGGAGCTCCCACACATAGCCATATTCCCCCTCACCATGCAGCAGCCCAGAATGTTACCCAGCTCTCTGTGCCTCATCTAGACATGTCCCTCATGTTCTCTAAGTTTGCTGAAATGCTTGATAGAGGCTTAGCTCACACAGCTTACAAGATTACTAATGATATAAAGGCTGATCTTCAGTTGCTGGGATCCCGTGTAGATAGTGTTGAAAATAAATTGGATGCCGCGATCGATCGAGTGAACCAAAATTCTGATCGATTTCAGGAGCTACACGATCAATTAGAGGGGGCTATGGCTAAAATTGATGATTTTGAAAATAGGTCCAGAAGGCTCAATTTCAGGATCAGAGGCCTGCCTGAATCCATAACAGACATTCCAGACACAGTTCACTCCCTTATCAAATCTCTCGTCTCTGATATCAGGGCTCACAGGCTAGAGCTGGACCGAGCTCATGGAGCATTGGGGCCCCCACGCCAAGATGGCCTTCCCCGTGACATAGTGGTCAAACCGCACTATTACAGCGTTAAGGAGGAAATCATGCGGAGGGCCCGGACATCACTGCAGATACAACTTCAGGGTCACCCGATACAAATCTACGCAGACATCTCGCCCTTCACTATCCAGAAGAGAAGGTCCCTTAAACCATTGCTGGCGATCCTGACGCAAAAGAACATCAAATATTGGTGGCTATTTCCCTTCAGCCTGAAATTTGATTATAATGGTAAACCGTATAGATTCTCATCTTTTCCTGACGGCGAATTACTGCTCCGCAAACTGGGACTAATCCCCACGGATCCTCCATCCCCTATGCAGGCGTCCTCATCCGGAATGTCTAAACGCCCACCGCCTTCAAGCCCTCTCGTCTCCCTCTGGAATACACCCAGGAACAAGAAAGCTAAAGAAGGACTACCTCCGTGACTCTGACGGGACTCTCATTTTTTTTTTCTTCTCAATCCCGGTCTCATTCATGAATGTGTCGGGACCTCCGCTGGCCCCCTGATGTTTTTATTCATTGATTTTTTATTACATTTTTTTCTCTTCAGGCCTATTAGCTCTATGTAGGATGTTACAATTTTCCATTGGTCTTGGTCTCTTGACTTTTATGATTACGGCGTTCATTTAATATGTTAATTCTGCCTTAATAGTTTGGGGTGCAGAGGATGGAGCGGGCCTTTGCCGCACTCCCCCACACTTGGACAGGCAACCTGTGCGGTTTTGCCTCTCCTGGTATGGGCGTTACCCTCTTTGTGGAGTACTCCGTGTTCTTTATCTTGGGTGGGGTGAATCTTACTTTACCTCAACCTCAAGACGACCCTTTTTCTGTTCCTTCTCCTTTCCTCCCTCTTTTCCTACTTTTCTTAATCTCTTCTTTATTTTTTGCAGCTTTGGAGGCGGTATCTCTCATCCGATGTTATTATCGGGATGCTGGTCTGCTTCCGGGTTCCGTTGCTCTGAGACGGTGTACTTCTAGCATGAAGGTAAGTGCTCCGTTGTCATATGCCCTTTCTCACACTCTGCTCCATGGCTAACAAGACCACCCAAGGTACTTCCCTCCGCATAGCTTCTCATAACGTTCAGGGACTTAATTCCCCTTTAAAACGCAAAAAGATTTTTCAACAATACCATGCCCAAAATATAAACATTTTATTTTTGCAGGAAACTCACTTCCCTAAATCTTATCAACCCTCCTTCATTCACGCAAAATTCCCTAAATTTTACCTGGCCAACTCTGATAACAAAACCAAAGGCGTGGGTTTATTCTTCTCCGGTAGGACACAATTCACCCTGGTCTCTGAATTTAAGGACCCGGAATGGAAGATTCCTTCTTGTTAAAGTGCTCATCTCAGAACAACTCTACTCCCTCATTTCATATTACGCCCCTAACAAGGGCCAAGCAAAGTTTTTTCAATCCCTTCTCCAAACGCTAGCCCCTCTTACGGATGGTATAGTCATATATGGAGGAGACTCCAACCTAGCATTTGATGCGGGCATTGATAAATCGCGTCCCCCAAACAAAAACCGGTTACGTCCGACCAGGCAGAGTCTACAGGTGGCCAGACAATTATACCATTTTGGCTTGGTCGATATATGGAGGGAACTTAACCCTAGGGCTAAAGATTATACACACTTCTCTAGCCCCTATCAAACCTTCGCGAGAATTGATCATTTTTTTATGCTCCAGCAGCATATCCCGTTGGCACGGTCGGTCATTACGGACCATTCTCTGGTCATTTTGTATTTATCAGGTGGCTCTACTTCTCGCCCAGAGTTCCGATGGAGACTTAATGCCTCCATTCTTAGCAATCCAACACAGGCTCGGGAGATTGAAAAGCACATTCAGGGGTATTTTAGAATCAATGATGCTGATGCGATCTCCCCTGCTGTGCTATGGGCGGCCCACAAGGCCACGATTAGAGGTAACCTAATCCAAATATCTTCTAGATTGCGTAAGGCTCGTAAGGCAGAAATTGAGAGGTTGGAAAGTGAATTTTCAACACTGAGCAAACTACATAAATCCAAACCTTCCTTACGCTCTGCGGATAGGCTAGATGCTGCCCGCCCTGCGTTGAATTTAGCTCTCACCGCTAGGGCTGAGAAGGAGCTCAGATGGGAGGGAGGACGCTTCTATCACCAAAAAGATAGACTTGGGACTCTACTGGCTAGACGTTTAACTCCTAAAAACAGATCCTATACTCTCCCTAAAATTAAATTAAAAAACGGTTCCCTCTCACAGAATCCTCAAAAGATCATGGAAGCCTTCCATGAGTTTTACCTAGCCCTCTATAGCAAACCGGAGTCGCCTCCCTCGCATGACGCCATTAACGCGTTCCTGTCCTCCATACAACTTCCTAGATTGAAAGATCATCATAGAGAGGAACTTGAATCCCCTATTTCCGCAGAGGAAGTTGAATATGTCATCAAAAATCTAAAAACTAATTTGGCGCCGGGCCCGGATGGCTTTGCTGTCCCTTACTATAAACACTTCTCCCAGACACTTGTTCCATACCTGGCACGCTTCTTTAACCATCTTCGGAATGGGACACCATTAGACACTTCTCTGAATTCAGCGTTTGTGACCGTTATCCCCAAGCCAGGAAAGGATCCTAGTGACACCTCTAATTACAGACCTATATCCTTAATCAATAATGATCTCAAAATTTTGACTAAAATTCTAGCCGACAGAATCTCTAATTTTATTTGCCATTACATTCACAAGAATCAGGTCGGATTTATCACAGGGAGACAGGGACCGGATCAAATTAGGAGGGCGGTAGATGTTATCTCACTTTTGAGATCGGGATGGGATGGGGCCCCACCCCAACAGGGTTTCTTACTTTCCCTGGATATTACGAAGGCCTTTGATTCAGTTTCCTGGTCCTTCTTGATCCCTACCCTGGAAAAATGGGGATTTGGTCAGTCTTTTCTCAATTTAATTAATGCACTTTACTCGTCCCCTTCTGCCCAAATCAAGCTGCAGGGATACTACTCGAAGCCTTTCCCAATTTTACGCGGCACAAGACAGGGCTGCCCCCTTTCACCACTGATTTTTGCCATGATCATCGAGACTCTGGCCATCGCCATCAGAACTGATCCCAATATACAGGGGATCCGCTGCGGACCGCAAACACATAAATGCGCACTATTTGCGGACGATGTATTGCTTTTTATCTCGTCTCCAAGCACTTCTCTTCCAATTATATGTAAATTGTTAGATGATTTTGGCAAAGTATCAGGTCTTCGGGTCAATTATTCCAAGTCCCTGGCACTCAATATTAACTTACCTTCTCAGCTGGTCTCACAACTACGAGATAATTTCAGGTTTGGCTGGACAGATTCAGTGCTCCCCTACTTGGGGATTAATTTGACGGCTTCAATAGACAGGCTGTACTCGGCCAACTATCCTGCCACATTTCGCAGACTTGAAGACGATCTTGTCTTTTGGGACCGACTAGGTATATCTTGGTTGGGCAGGGTCCACTCTGTAAAGCTGACCTTACTCCCCCGCATCCTGTATCTCTTTCGCTCTCTCCCCATCCCTGTCCCCAGGGACCGGATTCTGAGCTTTCAATCCAAAATTATAAGGTTTATATGGGGATCCAAAGGACATAGAATTGTGAGGGGAACACTCTTTCGCAACAGGGACCAGGGTGGACTGGGAGTACCGAATATTCTTTGGTACTATCAGTAGGCTCATCTCTCCCAACTCTCGACTATCTATTCGAAAATAGCTCACCCAGATTGGGTTCTCATGGAACGTCAGTCTATACCAGGTTACACCCTGGACTACATCCTTTGGTGCCCTTCCAAAGACAGACCCGCCATACTAGCTCCCACCCTATCACACTCGCTCTCTCTCTGGGACTCTCTTAGAAAGGAGCCACACCTGATCTCTAACTGGTTTCCACTATCACACATTTTTAGGAATTCCCTCTTTCCCCCTGGACAAACCATCAGGGCCTTTAGCTGGTGGCTGAATAAGGGGTTATATAGGATTGGTCACTTTGTAACCTCATCAGGCCCTATCACATTAACCCACTGCATTAATAAACTTGGTATGCCACAAACTGATAAATTCAGATTCCAACAAATTTCCCACTTCCATTAGGACTCTCATCCTCCAAGTCCCCATCCATAACTGAATACAAGCTTTGGTGTGGTCAGGCCATGGAGCAGAGGGGTGGGATATCGGTGATTTACCGAGCTTTAGCTCAAGCGGACTCTAAAACGCTCTTCATGCTAGAATGGGAAACTGACCTTCAACAGCATTGGTCTCTCGCAGACTGGCGTAAAGCATCGGTGTACTCCACGAAAGGCCTACTCAACACTGCTCTGGTAGAAGCAAATCTAAAAGTCATGATGCAATGGTATATGGTTCCGTTACGACTTGCTAGAATTTACCCGACTGCTTCGCCCCTATGTTTCCGCAACTGTGGTCATGTTGGTTCCTTTCTACATATTTGGTGGGAATGCCCAAAAATAAGGAAACTCTGGAACAACATCTTCCATATTATCAGGAAGCTTACCTCTTTTCCAGTACCTAACTCACCTCAATATGCATTACTTAACTTTCCCCAACAAGGTATCCCAAAATTGTCTCACTATCTTATAAGGTTTATCCTTTTAGGAACTAAGATGACCATAGCCCGGGCCTGGAAGCAGCCCACGGTATCCTTGCGACTAGTTAAACGAAAAATAACCTGGATTATGGTTCAGGAAAAAACAGTCAGCATCTTCTTAGACTTGGTGGACAGACACACAGCAGTATGGGAACCATGGATCAAGTACATTTCTAGTTCTACATGTTCCTCGGTACTTTCAGACTGTCCCGGAGCAAGAGAGATCCCCTCCATCTAACGCTACTGATGTGCGCCTCCTCTTTTCTGTTTCTTACTTTATCCTTTCCCTGCTCTCCCTCCCTTCCCTACTGACTCCTAGTTGCTTTAATGTATTTCAAAGTTGTCTGCTTTTGTTGAATTTATTTACATTTGACAGACTGCACATGGTATACGGTGGTTAGCTTACTAGTAACTTTGCATCATATATGGATTTTCTCAAGTATATTGCGTTAATTTCCCTCTTCTAGATATACTTCGTTTTCGGTTGTTTTACATGGGTGAGGGTGAATCCCATCTCCCAGCACAGTTAGATCCCTTTTGGGGTGCTGGGGCTGGGATGTATCCTCATACCCTAGTCAGGGTTTATCTCCAGATGGCCGTGTGCTAGTTTGCTACTCACCGAGTGGTGGCCTACTGGGCTTGAACAAAGTCTCCACAGAATGTATACAATATCAAACAGTTTTTACTATGGGTATTTTTTATTTATTTTTTTCGGTTTGTTTGTTTGACATGCTGTGTTTTGATGTCACATCACCTTTGTCAAATGTAACTTGCACTGTTTTTACATTGTTGTATTTCTTCGTTCATTCAATAAAAATCTATTGAAATAAAAAAAAAAAAAAAAATGTGTTAAATACTTAAATTAAAAAGAAAAAAAGCAACCCAAATGATCAAATTTCACTTTCTAAAATAAGTAAGCTACAGTTTATAACTATATAAATATATGAAATAAAGTAACTAAAAAATAGTTTAAAAAAATATCCCACACTATGCTCATTACACACTATTATGGCATTATCTATGACATGAACTAGAAAAACTAAGGACACCTTTACATTTAATAACATGCCATTTTATTGAATTGATTAATTGGCAAAATTTAAAATGGCCAGGAAGTACATTTTTGGTACTTGGTTGCTATGATAGCAGAATCATACATTAGCTTGAAATGTCTGTGAACCGCAAGCTTGTTGGGTTCACCTCAAACCCACGCTAAACCCAAATCTAAACTTTATTCAATACATATGTTCTGGGAATTCTGTGTCATGGGTGTTCTTTGTAGAAATGATTTGCAAAGAAAAGCCCTTACATTGTAAAGAAGAAAAATATAAAAAATGAACTTTAAATAATTATAACTAAAAAAATTACCCAATATCAAATTCTACTTTCTAAAATATGGAAACAGTAGTCTATAATTTTATGAGATAAAGTAACCAAAGAATAGTTCAAACAAGTGTTTTTTTTATTGCCCGCTATTATGCCATTGTGATTGACATCAACTAGAATAACTAAGGACACTTGTACATTTAGTAACATGCCAGATTATTGACTCGATGAGTTGGAAAAATGACAGTTTAAAATGTGCTTTAAAGTAAAATGCTCAATGACCTAAAGAAGGAAAGTTCTGATAGCAACCTGTGCTTGTTATGGAAAAATTGTATTACTAAAAAGAATACAGTAGCATATAGAAGCTTTTTTTACAATAATAAATGCTATTAGTAGTATTTCTCATGTTTAGTGGGCATACAGACTGCATTTTAAGGAAGAAAATAATAAAGTATGTTTAAATGAAACCCTCAGTTAATACAAAAATCAATAGTAAACTAAACTATAATGCCAAGTTACAACTACTTGATATCAATTTATTTTAAATATGAGCTCCATAGACTTTTAATGAACTCTAAAATGCAAGCATCTCTAGTTATTACATGTTATGCCACTAGCAGGCATTTAGATTATAGTAGGCAAAATCAGGCGTGAATGATTGAATATGTGGCATGCTAGAGCTGGGCTCTAGGAGTGGATACTGCTGGAGGCCTCTTTCAAACTGTTATCCCTGGAACAAATGTCTATTTTGAAATACTTTCTTTTCTGTTCCAGTGACAAATCAAAATTCAGCATTTTCTGGAGCTTTCAGTGTCCCTCACAATAGCCACAGGACAAATATAGAGGAAGAATCTCCCCATCTTCGTTCAAATATTATTTGAATAGTAACTTTGTTAACTTAATTTATCCAATCATGTGAGAACCAAATTCCTGTTCATTTTGAATATCCAGTCACATGCAGACAGTTTTCACACAATGTTTAAGTGAATATTCGCACAATCTTTTGATTGACGCTTCTTTACTTTATTTGGAAACCAGCTCCAAGTGTTAAGTGATTAATGAAAAGGTTTAAAGTAGTTGTAAACCCCCCCCCCCCAAAAAAAAAAAAACCTGCAAGACAAAGGCATAATGAGCTACAATAGCATACTAGCTCATTATGAAATACTCACCTTAGATTGAAGCCCCCGCAGCGGTCCCGGAACACTGCTCTGCCTGGCCACATGTCCCCCGGAGTTATTTCCGGTTATCGCGGGTTTCAGCGCTGTGATTGGCTTGAGCCACGATGATGTCACTCCTGTGTATGCGTGTGGGATCCACCGGTAACTGCACGTCAGCTGAAGCAACGACACGAACCGCTGCTTCAGTGTGCATGTGCCGATGACATCAGCACATGCTGATACAGGGGACCGTGCAGGTTTAGGAGATATCCACGGTAGCTACAGGTAAGCCTTATTATAGGCTTACATGTAGTGAAAAGCGGTTGCAAAGGGTTTACAACCACTTTAAGTTTGGTGGAATTAGATATGTGTGGTGCAAATATTTTAGTGATCACGTAAACTTCACTTTACAATGGCTATCTACTTACAGTCCAAACACTGTATGTCAGCATGCCTCTAAGGCCTCATGCATACTGCATGTTTTTTGTTTTCTCCCATGGACACCATGCTCCAGGGAAGGAAAAAGCAATAAAACATACCTAAAGCCGCGTTTTGTAAACATGGTTAAGACCCTCATTTTTTACACTGAAACTCTCCTCTCCTAAATGCACTGGCTCTTTTTTCAGGCTCTAATTGCTCCTGCTTCTAAATGCCTATGTGTGCATGGACACATATGCTAATATATGCTAACATAGAGGGGTGTTTAGAAGCCAATGCCCTTAAAAACTGCATTTTCACTCCTTGGTTGTCCCCCCCCCCTCCTATTAATTATTTCTTATAACAAACGTCGTCCCTCTAACCACGTATGGTGTTCAGTTGATCATATTCCTGGTATAAGAGTTTCACTATGGTATCTAGCCTATTGTATGTAACAAATCCTGTGTTCTCCGCTAATATAATTTCTACTCTGTTTGTCATACAATAAAATCATAAAAATGCATTTGATGCTTAGCATGCATGAGGCCTAAATGCTAGAACCCTGCCCCTGTTCACTTTTCTATTTAGGCAAAATACATTAACAACAATGTTCAGTGTATCATGCATATACTATTTTCACTGTTTTAAACAGTTAGACCCCTTTCACAAGTGCGAACCATTCGTCTGTTTTTTTTTTATCCATCCGTAGACGGATGAAAACGGACGTCAGTCAAATCCATTATCATTTCTATTCATCTCCGATTGCCATCCGTTTATTCTATTTCAATATTTTTATTGAAGAAGTTTCACATTACATGTAATCAAACATAAATCAAAACATCTTTACATTCCATTACAAACTTGAAACGTACTGTTGTATTGTAATAGTGACATCAAAATGCTTAAAAGATGCTAAAGTAATATAAACAATCTAGTAAAAACTTTATAACCCTGCAAGAGCCAAAAAAAAACTGCAAGACTGTTAGAGGTGTTGTCGACCTGAAAAGGAGTGTGAGTCAAATGGAGGGCTCTATATTGACTAACACCGAAAAAATTTCCGGAAAGATCGGGTATTTCACCTCTGCACCCATACATCCCTGTAGGGATCTAACTGAGTGTGAGTGGAGGATACATCTGCTCAATATAAAGTTGTCTCATTGTTGGTTTCCAAAACGTAATATGCAGTTGATTATGCCTCCTAAAATGTTTTATAATTGAAAAAACAGAAGTGCATACAAAAATATAGCGTTACGATGTCTCCAACAAAATGACAAACGCATAGTGATAAGAAAGTTGAAACAAATACTAGTCCATGGAAAGAGTGAGCACATTGTGTACTTAACTAAGGCATCAAGGTCTAGGTATAAATCTTGACTGGTTGCCATTAGGTTGGAGAAGAAGATTGAGCTGATCAACTACGGCCCCAGTACTCTCCGACACCCCCAAGGGGATCATAGCCATCCGTTTATTCATTCGTTGTCATCGGTTTTTGTCCGTTCTCATCCGTTTTTTTGTCCGTTGTCATCCGTTTGTTCATCCGTTGTCATCTGTTTTTCATCCATTGACATGCGTTTTTCATACTTTGTCATCCGTTTTTTGTCCATTGTCATCCGTTTATT
Organism: Lithobates sylvaticus; assembly: GCA_028564925.1. Lineage (NCBI taxonomy): Eukaryota > Metazoa > Chordata > Amphibia > Anura > Ranidae > Lithobates > Lithobates sylvaticus. Next base: position 157,064,003 of record CM053027.1, on the reverse strand, counting down.
GTCCCTTGTTATCGTTTTTTTTTCCATGGTAATCCTTTTTATTCATCCCTTTTTCATCAGTTTACCATGAATTTTCCCATGATTCTTTGCTTTTCTCCAGAGTGCATTGTGCTTCCTATGCTGCTTTGTGGTTTCAGCTTTTATTGCTGTGTGCTTTCTGTTAATTTTCTGTAGTCCATGTACTTCAGACCAATGGGTTTGGGGAGATTTTTTGACCATGTGACATTATTTGTCATGTTATCTTATTTGAGGAGACGAAAATCAGCAGGAAGATTTTTGCAAGAAGACAAAGGTACTGGACACATCCCATGCTGCTCAAGAGGCCCACTGAAGGTTTTTTGCTCTGCACTATGCAGATTTGCAATGTTTTCCGCAAAAAATCTTTAATTTCACCAGAATGTCAGTAACAACGTTTACATTTTTATTAGAAAAGTTGCATCCACGACTGGAAAGAATGAACACAGATATGAGACATTGTGTGCCTCCAGAGGAGCGACTTACAATGAGGTAAGCCAGCCTTTTTTCTGCTTGATTATTTCCAGCGTAGGATTCCTTTCATCATTTCTTCTACTTCTTCTATTTCTTCTACTCTTCCTAGGTTTCTGGCATCTGCACAATCCTCTACGTCCCTAAACCACCACTTTTTGTTGGGAATCTCTACAATTTCAGGAATTGTGCATGAAACATGTCAAGCAATATGGGAGGAGCTTCAGTCTACTGCAATGCCAGTTCCAGATACATCCATGTGGCAGGAAATCACAAATGGTTTTTGGAGAAAGACACAATTCCCTAATTGTGTTGGAGCCCTGGATGGGAAACATGTCCGAATACAGATGCCGCCTGGATCTGGCTCACAATTTTTTAATTATAAGAAATACTTCTCCCTTGTGCTTATGGCAATCTGTGACAGTAATTATAAGTTTGTAGCTGTAGATATTGTGGCTTATGGACGTACTGCAGAGTGTTTACAGCATCTGAAATGGGGAGAAGACTACTTGAGGGCCACTTCCATTTGCCATCAGACAAACCTCTTCCAGGAACTGCAGGGCCAGAAATGCCACAGGTGCTTGTAGCTGATGAGGCATTTGCACTTTCTAGGCATCTCCTAAGGCCTTATGGCAGGCACAACCTAACTCCCCCCAAAAAAAATTTTTTTTTAACTACTGGCTGAGTCGCGCAAGGCGCCTTATTGAATGCACCTTTGGCATTTTGACAAGCAGGTGGCGCATATTCCATACTACAATGCAACTGAGCCTGGAGAAAGCCGAACTAGTTTCCTTGGCAGTATCAAAATGTGTAAAACCACTCACCAGCCACTTTGTTATGTACAACTTGCTAGTACCATGTTTGGTCCTCTTTTGCTCTCAGAACTGCCTTAATTCCTTATGGCATAGATTAAACAAGCTGTTGTACATATCAAAGCAGTGCCAATCGATCATCACTGCCGCAATGACCATCAGGTCTTTTCTATCTGTTATATTTTGTTTATATAGATTTTAATTTAAAAAAAAAAACTTTTCCATGCAGTCGATTTTTTTTTGAAAAAATAACATATATACAAACTAAAACACCTGGCTGAGGGAAGTTCTCTTGTCCCCATAGCCAAAATACGTCCCGAAGCATAATGTTTCCACCCCAATGTGAATGGACTAACTTAGGGCCAGGGGCTCGTGGAACCCAGCTTAGAGCTCTGGAAACCCATTTTGCAGCTTCCATGGCCCCTCTTATGTGTAAGTTACCCTGTGTCTGTTAGGGGCACAGGGTGATCGAGAACCACAGAACAGACTCCTACTGGGGTTCTCAGTAACCCTGTGCCCCTAAGACACAGGTAGATTTGCACATAAGAGAGGCTGGAAAATGTGTTTCCTGAGCTCTAAGCTGAGTTCCACAAGTCCCTTTATACATGGAGGTGGAAACATTATGCTTCAGGACTTAGGGGACAGGAGAACTTCCCTCAGCCAGGGCATTTAAACTGGTGTGGATGGGTATTCGAGCATGACAATGACCCAAACCACACGGTAAAAGCAACAAAGGAGTGGCTCAAGAAGAAGCACATTAAGGTCCTGGAGTGGCCTAGCCAGTCTCCCGACCCTAATCCCTTAGTAAATATGTGGAGGGAGTTTAAGGTTCGAGTTACCAAATGTCAGTCTCAAAACCTTAATTACTTGGAGAGGATCTGCAAAGAGGAGTGGGACAAAATCCCTCCTGAGATGTGTGCAAACATGGCGACCAACTACAAGAATGGGAAAAATTAAACCTTTATAATGAATGGCAATACTTTAAAGATCCTGATAATAAGGACTGGGGGAATTGGAATAGGGAGTTGGTGATTGTGAGGAACTACCATATAAAGTGGCCTGGGAACTGGTTGACTCGTAGGAAATGGAGGTTGGCTGGCTAGGAGGTGCCACTGAAGGAGGGGGTAATACATTTTGGGCAGTGGTGACTGGTGTGCGTTGGTGATGGGGGGAAATGCTTGGGTGGTAATGATGCTGAAACATGTTTTGTGAGGATGGGTTAAGTGGAGCAGGCTCACAATGGTAGGGACGTTGTTGGTGAGCAATGAGTGACGGCATGGGATCACCAGACATTGCTGCCCTTATGCACGCACCAGAATAATTGAAGATATCCATCTGCACATCCATTTTTTGTGGAGAAGGTACTTGTGTAAGATTTTGTGTACATTTTTAACGAAGATTGCATCCTGATTGTTAGGGTCAGCAAATGGATCATTGGCATCAGCCCTTCTTATCGCCTTCATCTCCTCCATGAATGACAACATTGCTCTATCCATGTCTGGTTTGGGTTGGGATTTGCATCGTCGATGACTGATTGACGTAGTGGCTCAATCAGAACGAATCTATTGAGTGGGAAATTTATTAGAACATTTGTCTTTGTCAACATTTTAAAATGTTTTGTTTAGGATTCTTACAGGCACATATTGTTTTTCCTGCGTGGTTCTTGATGCAGTTGACTCTTGATTTGGCAACAATTGGAAAGATGCGGGTTGTTCGGCACCCTGCTCCGTTTGTAGAGTTCCCATCTCTTCCTCTGGCGCTTGCTTTGTATACTGTGAGCCTGCATCCCCCTCCTCTTCTGTCTCAGAAATGTTGGTGCTGGTACTGTAAAAGATATGTTGATAGATGGATCAGTACAGTAGATTTATTACAATACATAGATCCATGTGTGTTTTTACTGTTGCAAAGGAGTATATGATTTGGTCTACTTTGGTACCAATTTATGTAATATAGGGGAGAAAAAAGGTATTTACTTACCATCTTAACCACTTCAGCCCCGGACCAATTTGCAGCAAAAGGACCAGGCCCCTTTTTGCGATTCAGCACTGCATCGCTTTAACCACTTCAGCCCCGGACCAATTGGCAGCCAAAGGACCAGGCCCCTTTTTGCGATTCGGCACTGCATCGCTTTAACTGACAATTGCACGGTCATGCGACGTGGCTCCCAAACAAAATTGGCGTCCTTTTTTTCCCACAAATAGAGCTTTCTTTTGGTGGTATTTGACTGCCCCTGCGGTTTTTATTTTTTGCGCTATAAACAAAAATAGAGCGACAATTTGAAAAAAAATGCAATATTTTTTACTTTTTGTTATAATAAATATCCCCAAAAAATATATAAAAAAACTTTTTTTTTCCTCAGTTTAGGCCGATACGTATTGTTCTACATATTTTTGGTATAAAAAATCGCAATTAGCGATTATTGATTTGTTTGCGCAAAAATTATAGCGTTTACAAAATAGGGATAGTTTTATAGCATTTTTATTAATATTTTTTTTTTACTAGTAATGGCAGCGATCATCGATTTTTATTGTGACTGCGACATTATGGCGGACACATTGGACATTTTTGACACATTTTTGGGACCATTGTCATTTATACAGAAATCTGTGCTATTTAAATAGCACTGATTCCTATGTAAATGACAGTGGCAGTGAAGGAGTTAACCACTAGGGGGCGGGGAGCATTTAGTGTGACGTGTTTTTTTTTTACAGTAGGGGGCGTGGCTGTACGTCTGACGTCATTGATCGGCTTTCCCATGACAGGGAACAGCCGATCAAGGACAGGCAGAGTAGGAAGCGCGGGGAGAGGTTTGTTTACACAGACCTCTCCCCGTTCTTCAGCTCTGTGACCCGATCGCGGGACACCAGCGGCGATCGGGCCCGCGGGACACCAGCGGCGATCGGGCCCGCTGGTCCCACGGCCGTGGTCACGGAGCTCCCGACCGGGTAGCGAGTGCGCCGCCCCCACGGCTAGGCAATTAAAGGGGACGTATATATACGTGCCTTTGCCTAGCCGTGCCATTCTGCAGACGTATATCTACAGGAGGCAGTCGGGAAGTGGTTAAGTCCATCACATTTCTCAAGAAGTCCAACATTTCAAAGAAAGGGCTTCTTCTTTTTTTAGATGCCCCTTCACCACTTCTATTCTCCTCAGCCTTATCTTTAAGTTCCCGTCTATACCGGTCTCTTTGCGATGTCCACCGCGTCACGATTTTTTGGCATGCGTAGGAACAGTAGACACAATTAACAGATATAACTCCTAAAACATGACAAGGTATACTATTTGAAAAACATATGTGGAATACATGTCTTGGAATGTTAAAGTGGTTTTAAACCACTCTTTTTGTCACTTGTACCTATAGGTAAGCCTACAAGGCTTACCTATAGGAACTGCAAATATCTCCTAAAACTGCGCAGTTTAGGAGATATTTGCTGTAGACTGCGCCAATGATGTAATCGTCGCATGCGCTGTGAAGAAACGACCCTCCTTGCCATTTCTTCACTAGCAAATGTCGTTACTGATGGCTTCCACGCACTGACACGGGGCTGATGTCACGTCAGTCACAGAGCCAAAAACAAAAAACCTCCCTGTCACCGCATGCTCGCACACAGCAGCGAACGCATATGTATGTCGTGTCTGCATATATAAACAACGTTCAAACCACGCATGTGAGGTATCACCGCAAACATTAAACTGATAGCAATAATTATAGCACTAGACCTCCCCTGTAAAACATGTAACCTGGAAAAAATGTTAATGTGTCACCTATGGAGATTTTTAAGTACCAATGTTTGGCTCCAAACCAGATCGGATGTAAATGGATTGTCCGCTAACATCCGTTTTTCGTCCATTCCGCTTTTTTTTTTTTTTACGGAAGAAATATAGGGTTTTCTTCCGTCATGAAAAACGAAGCTTAGCGGAGACGGATGTGAGTGGACATTAGCGGAAGATCATCCGCTAACGTCCGCTATCCCATAGGACGAACGGTCCGCACATGTGAAAGAGGCCTAACTGTTTTATAAGAATGAAGGATGAGCCAGTGGTTCAAGTCGAGCGTAAGTTCGACTTGAACATCGGGTGTTTGTTTGTTCTAAAACAAACCGAACATATGGGGCGTTCATGGGTAATTTGAGCGCCGCGGAATGCCCCATAATGCACTGCAAGATCGCATTGCATTGCTGTATGATGATTGGCCACAGCTTGCACCTGAGCTGCATGCTTTGGCCAATCACAGCGCACTCTTTTGAGAGAGCCATAATTGGCCAAAGGCAGGGTGCCTTTGGCCAATTATTGCTCAGGGGGACTAAGTCCACGCCCCACAATATATAAGGCTGCTTACATAGCGGCCGTGTGTAGTGTTGTTGGCGTGGACAGAGAGATAGCTTGAGTTAGAGTAAGCTTGAGTTAGATTAAGCAATTAAGCAGGTAGGTTATTCAGTTAGTGGCAGTGTATTTGATTTTATATATATATATATATATATATATATATATATATATATATATATATGTATGTACTCTGCATTTAGCATATACTTTATATTCAGTGTTTACACTATATTCAGTCAGTGCAGGCAGCATATTATTATATCTACAGTGCATTTGGTGGTGTACTGTTTCTAATACACTTCAGGCAGTGTATTAATAAATTATATAAATATATATATATATACACACATACACATATATATATACACATATATGTACTGTTTTTTTTATACACTTTCGGCAGTGTACACGCTATCTAATACAGCGTAGTGTGGTGTTGCAAAACAAAAAATACATCATGTCCAGAAGGCCACCAAGGAGAGGCAGATGCTCAGAGGCCACTTAAAGAGGGCAAGCAGCCTCTGTGTCTACAGTCAAAAGTGGTGGTCGTGGACATGGCGTATCCTCTGCAGGTGGCCGGGGGGCACGCTTGTCCTTGCTCAGAGTAGTTTGCTCAGAGTAGGTTGCCTTCCAACGCAGCTGCCAAAGCGGCCTATTCTACCTGCTCCTTGTCCCCAGTCACTCTTTCTGTAGCCCCACCATCATACAGTCCCCAGAATTATTCGACCACAGTGTCTGTTATATGCTTCTGGAGGATGCACAGCAATTGGAAGGCTCTTATGTTGGTCCACAGGTTGAGGAAGGGAGTAACGTGAGCCTAGAGAGAGGAGGTGCCACAGAAGGACAAGAAACTGTCAGTCATTTTCCCCCAGCTGCAGCATATTGCCAAGTTTGCTCCAGTGATGAGGAGGAAGGGGATGATGAGGTCACTGACTGTATTTGGGTGCCTAAGAAAAGAGAGGAGGAGAAGGAGTCCCAACTCCCATGAGGCAGGATTTCCTCTAGGGGGCAGCTTAAGGGCAGCCACCTTATTGCATCACACCAATGAGCTCCGGAGGTGCAGGGTGCTGCTGACTTTTAACAGTTCCTTGGTGTGGGCTTTTTTCAACACATGTGTAGAAGATCGCTCAATTGCTGTTTGCAACCTATGTCTGAAGCGGATAAAGCATGGCCAGAACAGCAGCCGCTTGGGCACCACTTGCTTGACCAGACATATGATGACCTGTCATGCAGTCCTTTGGCAACAGCACTTGGAAGACCCACATCATAGAAAAAGGCAGACTTCTCCTTGCTCCTCATCTGCGATCTCCAACCCTACTATACCTCCAGTCCTCTCAAAAACCTGCACTGAGAGGAATGAAGGTATAGCAATAGGTGTCCCAAGTACTTGCAGTCAATCTGCTAGCAGTACACCACCAATTGATTTTAGCAGGCAAATTTCCCTACCCCAGTTGCTGAACCGTAAAAATAAATTTGGTGCCATCCACATGCTCATCATCTAAATGCTAGCTTGGCCAAATTGCTAGCACTGCAACTGCTGCCTTTTCAGCTGGTAGACTCTGCCCCCTTTCGTTAATTTGTGGAATGTGCTGTACCTCAGTGGCAGGTTCCAAAACGCCATTTCTTTTCACAGAAGGCCATTCCCACTCTCTACCGGCATGTGGAAGGCAATGTTTTGGCCTTGTTGGACACGGCAGTCAACAGTAAGGTTCATATTACCGCTGACTCATGGTTCAGCAGGCATGGGACGTTACCTTTCCTTTACTGTACACTGGGTAACTCTGCTGGCAGCTGGGAAGGATGCAGGACAGGGTTCAGTATTGTTGGAGCTTGTTTTGCCACCACGCCTCCAAAATGCTAGTGGTGATTCTGCCACAGCTCTCTTTTCCACCCTCCCTTTTCTTCATCCTCTATGGCCTCTTCTTCAGATTTGTCCTCTGAGCCAGCAGTGCTCCGTAAGTGTTCAAGGGGCTACGCAAGCAGTCAGGCTAAAAGATGCCATGCGGTGCTTGAGTTGGTCTGCCTAGGGGACAGGAACCACACTGGGGCAGAGATTCTGTCAGCTCTGCAGGGGCAGGCTCAGAGGTGGTTGAGGCCATGTCAGCTTCAGCCAGGAATGGTTGTATGAGACAATGGCCCCAACCTTCTCTCCGCCCTCCGACAGAGACACTTGACCCATGTTCGGCACACATCCCGAATTTGGCGGTACAGCAGTTCTTGACCAGATACCCAGGCTTACAAGATCTCCTGAGGCAGGCCAGAAAAGTCTGTGGACATTTCCGTTGGTCATACAATGCCAGTGCTCGACTGGCTAAATGCAACCTGCCCACTAACTGCCTCATTTGGGAAATGCCCACCAGGTTGAACTCAACGTTGGCAATGTGGCTGCACACACAGCAGAGGGCCATAAATGAGTACCTGTGAGAGTATGGCACCAGGACAGGGTCAGTGGAGCTTGGCTTCTTTTTGCCATGCCAGTGACTACTGATCAAGGATGCATGCACTGTCCTGTCACCATTTGAGGAGGCCACAAGGATTGTGAGCAGCGACAATGCATGCATCAGTGACACTGTCCCTCTAGTCTTCCTGCTGGAGCACACGCTTTGTGGAATCATGGACAGGGTACTTGAGGCAGAACAGCGGGAGGAGGGGGGGGGACTTCCTTTCCTCTCAAGGCCCCCTTTATCCAGATAGCATTCCTGCGGGCCGGCCAAACACACAGGAAGAAGAGGAGGAGGAATGTGTCAGCATGGATGTAGAGGATAACACTAAGCAGCAGTCTTTAAGGGATGGTTTTCAGTCCCCAGAAACCAAAGGAGTTGTACGTGGTTGGGAGGAGGTAGTTATGGATAATGTGATCCTTAGTGACCCAGAGGACTCAGAATCGAATGCCTCTGCAAACTTATGCTGCATGGCCTCCCTGATTCTGCAAAGCCTGCAAAAGGACCCTATGATTTGTGGTATCAAGGAGAGGGATCATTACTGGCTGGCAACACTTCTTGATCCACGTTACAAGGGTAAAGTTGCAGAGCTCATCCTGCCTTCGCAGAGGGAGCAGAGGATGAAACATCTTCAGGAGGCCTTGAAGAAAGGTTTGTGTAACGCATTTCCAGACCCTGGGAGGTTACCATTTTTCTGGTGCTGGACAACGTGTTGCTAAGGCTTTGTTCAGTCAGAGGAATAGCGGTGGAGAAGGTAGTCGGCTGACCGATGCCTTTAAAACAAATTTTCAGTCCTCACGCCAAGGTCTGATCAGTTCAAGCAACCATCACCAGCGTCTCCATTTTATGGTGCAGGAATATCTAGGAGCAAGACTTGGAGACCTTTCCAACAGAGCATCCACTGGGTTAATGGGTCTTGAGGATGGACCACTGGCCAGAACTTGCTCAATATGCAATTGAGCTACTGGCCTGTCCTGCATCCAGCATGCTTTCTAAACGCACATTCAGTTTTGCTGGAGGGTTTGTAATGGATGAAAGAGTGCGCCTGTCCACAGACTCCATTGATAGGCTCATATTCATAAAAATAAATCAATCTTGGATCAGCAGCTATCAAGCACCAGATGCTGATGTAACTGATCAAATTTGCTATGGATCTGTGATCTTTTGAAGACTGCATATGCTGACTATTCTATTCCTCCTCAATCTTGATGATGCTAGCTTCCAACAATATTTTTGGTTTAGGACACCACCATCACAGGCCCAATTTTTATGCCCCTGTTTAACAGGGGATATCATATTTTTCACAGCAGGGCCCATTCCTGCGCCCAACAAGAGTATCTGTGAGGGATTACAGTGTTGTGGCACCACCACCCAAGGCCCAATTATTATGCCCCTGTTTAACAGGGGCATGTAATTCAAATTTTTGATATAATATTTCAATGCAGGGCCCGTTCCTGCGCCCAACAAGAGTAACTGTGAGGGGTTACAGGGTTCTGGCACCATCAACACCTAAGGCCCAATTTTCTACAGAGTATATAGGGCAGGTCGTACAGTATATATACTGCTGTTCATAGTATATAGTGCCTGGAGGCCTCGGGGACCCCCACACCATTTTTTTTTTAATCTTGGTGTGGGGTTCCCCTTAATATCCATACCAGACCTGAAGGACCTGGTATGGATTTTGGGGGGAACATCCACGCCATTTTTTTGGTATTTTTGGCATGGGGTTCCCCTTAAAATGTATGCCAGACCCAAAGGGCCTGGTAATGGACTGGGGGGGGGGGGGGGGTGGAATCCACGCCGTTTTTTTCAATGATTTTTATCTCTATTGCCAGGATCCAATAATACATTACAGCTGTGAGCAGTTTTAAATGACATTTTTTCCTTTAGAAATTTCATTTTTGCTGTGGCACTGTTATAAACATGGGAAAGAGGCACTACTTTACAGGCAGACTAAGGAGACCCCCCAGGCATGATATTAAAAGCACTGCTCCTGAAAAAAGGCAGTTTTTAAAACTTTTTTTGCATTGATACATGTTCCCTGGGGCAGGACCAGAGTCCCCAAACACTTTTTATGGCAATAACTTGCATATAATCCTTTAAAATAAGAACTTTTGATTTTTTGTGTCCCATAGACTTTAACGGTGTTCGCATGTTTGTACAATTTTTTTGCCTGTTCACATGTTCTGCTGCAAACAGAACTGGGGGGAGTTTGGCTCATCCCAACTGTTTTGTAATAATCTGATCAGAAGTGGACAGAGACCCCTTCATTCAGCAACAATGTGATGTGGAGCTCAGAATGAAACTGCGTAGTGGTCAGCTTCTGGAATTTCTCCAGGTTTGGTATTAGTACAGTGTGTAATGCCTGGTACACATACTGTATTAAGTTTTTTTTTCATTCAACCCAGTGGGCTGAATGAAATAAAACTATGTGATGTTAGTACAATGATCTCCCCACTGTACTATTGTGTTCTGACAGAGAGACGGCCCCCTGCCAGAACACACAATGGTCAGCGCTTGCAGCCATTGACTGCAGGCACTGATCAGATGCTGATCGGTTTCTGGCCTTCCAGCATGCGTGTTCAACAGAGGCCGGTCACGAGATTGGCTTCTGTCAGACAAGGAGCTGTACACACAGGCCGAATGTCTGTCTATTGTACCAGCTGTTGTACCTGCTGATTTCTGCCAATATTTGGCCCGTGTGTATTGGGCTTAAGTTTACGTTTTACGTTTAAAAGCCTTTAACTTGAAAAATTATTAGGAAAGCAAACATTGTTCTGGATCCACATGAAATAGTCTAGTGAATGTGTCTCATCCCTCATGCGGCTTTTGCTCCGCCACCTTCCACACAGCTCACCTAGCTGCTAAACTTTCAGGTTTACCACAAGAAGACCACCTATACACGGAACCCCGACTTCAGAAAAGCACTGCTACTCATCACAAATGTCTTAGCTGATTGTCTCCCACTACCCTGCCGTGGATGTCTGCCACCTATCCTGACTCCACAACACCCGGCTGAAAACCACCACAACTCTCTGCCAGCCGGTAATCACCCACGTACCAGGGTCACATCAAGAGGAACGTCCATCCTAACTGAAAGTGACAACGGACTCCCCCCTACTTCACAGAAGGGATGTGACCTTCCTGGACTCGTTCACGCAAGTATAACCTACCTACCCCTGAAAAGGATTGAACAATCACTAAGGCCACCACATAGACTCCCTACCTACCTCACCCCCATTCCTTATCCACCCTCACCCAACACCCTTCTTTTTTGAATTACATCCCCCCCTTGAATGTACAGGACTACCCAGATGCACTCATGATTGGGGGTAGTACAAGAATAGGCCTCATCAAAATAAGTACAAACCCTCACCCACCAGAATCGTCACTAAAGTTACAGTCTCTAAGATTAAACACCTCTCCAGGGGGGCGAATTCACACAGAAACTAAAATTGCCCCATGACCTCATCCCTTACCGCTATACCAATTCCCAGGCTATCCACTATGCTCACAAAGAGAATGTAACCTTAAGCACAGACTCCCATTCATTCTATCCCACAACCAGCCAAAAGAAAATGAGCCGCAAGAACATAATGAACACTAGACTAATACAGTTTTGACCAACACCTCATTACGAGATGCCTGCGTTAATATCTGATATTCTGTGTGAATTCGCCTATTCTCTGAGCCTGAGGACTTGTAGCGGTGGTATCAATTCTTGCTTGACAACAAATCACCCAGGTAACCTGAAATGCATATATGGAAGCACTGTTACAAATTGTTAACTGTTTTTTGTTGATAGACAGGGACCACCTTGTCACTTCCTTTTGTTTGACATGGGCGAAGACTCAAATAGTCAGTCATAGCTACGGATAATCCTTGCTATACATAAAGTCTCCTTATACGGTTGTATTTTCCTTGTTTGTATTCCCTTTTTTTTTTTTTTTTTTCTTTTGTTGTATTACTACCTCTCACATTTCCTTACCAGGTTGACAAATCTGCGTGAGCAGATACAGCAGAAAAGCCTCACTGGTCCTCTGGCGTGTAGGGCCGATCCCTACACTCACCTGTATCACGTCTCCCACAAGATTGCCGTATAGACGAATATACGCTTAGGTGAGTGATCCTGACCTCCTCCTCTTGTTCCCTGCTTAAAGCTAGGGCACCCGCCCATAGAGGGCTCGGACCCCGGCCACACACGCCAGAGGCCCAACCTAGAGGAACCAGGAAACTACAGAAAGGTACGCCTAATGATTATATATTTATTTATTTTTTGTCACATTATAGATACATTACAAACCCTACAGTTGAACCGCCTCTTACTCCACGCTATACACATTCGCTACGAAAGCAGTATTCCACTAGCCATCCCTACCAAGCGTGCCCCGACGCACCACATACTAAACTATTGAGCCTAGGCTCCCCAAAAGACCTCATATGGAATTCACAGAGACAATCCTACCCCGAGATAAAAATATGCTCCCCTTCGACAGAACCAGGGTCCTCACACGCCATGCTTTACTTCAATGGCTCTTCTAAACATTTCTAATGCGCACATACCTCTGGAGACCAGAGAATTAGATATTTTATCCGACCCTTAGACTCCGATACCTCCCACCTCCCCACACAACGGGAACACAACTTTTCCCGTTGACCATTACCGGACTAAAAAACTTTGTATAAGGAAGGTCTAGTGACTCTTCCTTACCTCCGGAACACTTACCCTTACCGTCCCCTTCCATCCCCTCTCCCCATCCCCTTCCCTCCATCTCCCTCTCCCCTTCCTCCACAGCGCCTTTCCCACCTAACCTCCCCACCTCCCCCTTACCCCTCACCAACGCGCACCCTCCCTACCTTTCCCTTGACTCCCATCCTCAACCTCTCCCCCCTCTACCTCCTCAGTCTCCGCCACTCCTAAATATACCTGCTCATAACTGAATAGCTTTAATCTCTCTTAACACACTTATCACACCGAGGTGTGTTCAAACACCGCAATCAAGCATAGTCTTATCCCCTCTATACCATGGCGCACACGACAACCACCACCAGCCAAGTTACACTGAAAGTAACATCCCTAAACGTCAAAGGGCTTAATATCCCAGAGAAACGCAGCCAAGTTCTCTCCCAAATGCAAAAGCTGAAAACTAGCATCATCTTCCTACAGGAAACTCACTTCCGCGCAGACAAGATTCCTAAGCTTACGAACCTCCAGTTCCCAAACGCCTATCACTCCACTAACCAAACTGGCAGCTTTCGCAGATGACATCCTACTTTCTCTTAGCGAACCCCACATCTCAATCCCAAATTTATTAAAGGATTTTAAGCTCTTCCAAAACATCTCTAACTTCAAAATCAACCTTACCAAATCCCATGCCCTAAACATCACAATCCCACAAGAGACGGTAACACTATGCAAGGCCAACTTCCCCTTCCACTGGAAACACGATGCGATCAAATATCTAGGGATCCACACTCACAGCAGACCTCTCAGACCTTTTCACCAAAAACTACTTACCCATCCTTAAGACCATATCTGACGACCTCAAAAAATGGAACAAACCACAATTTTCCTGGTTTGGTCGCGCGGCAATTGTTAAGATGAACATCCTCCCCCGTATTTTATACATTCTACAAACTGTCCCCATTAAATTACCATCATCCTTCTTCCTGACCTACAGGAGGATATGCTCAGAATTTCTATGGAAGCAAAAACGCCCAAGAATTGCATATGACCTTTTAACACGACCAAAAACGAAGGGGGGCATTGGCTTTCCAGACCTTAAAAAATATTACTGGGCTTGCCATCTTACCAGAATTGTAGACTGGAATTTACATGGTCATTGCAAAGATTGGGTAAAGCTAGAAAGTTCACTATCCCCCTCACCATTGCGATCGGCCCCCTGGCTGACGCCGAAACACATTCCCTCCACCCTCAAAAAACACCCTCTGATTGCCCCGACGCTCCAATGCTTCACAGAAACTTGCCACAAGACGCATATCTCGTCCATTCCAGGACCCTTAACTCCGGTTAGACTCAACCCCGCATTTCCCCCTGGCATGTCCGCACAATTCTTAGCCCGTCAGTGGCGACACCCCGAGGTTTTAGCCACCACCAATTTTTCCGCAACGGCTCTCTCCTGGACTGCACAGCGCTAACCCCTACTCTCACTAACGACCCTCTCCCTTTCTGGACATACTTTCAAATCCGCCACTTCCTAAAAGAGATTAACCAACACTCTTCCATTACGCGTGCTGTTTCTCGTGATGATACTCCACCAAAACATAGAATCAGTTAGGAATAGACTTAATTGGATTGTCACATCTCTACTCTGCTAACCCACACTGACCTACCTATTCATATGCTAATCAAAGTAGAAAAAACTGCTGAGATAGAATGTATTCATACCCATCCATTTTGAAGTCTCTAGGAAAAAAAAAATAAATAAAAAAAACATAGAAGTTACAGAGTATTGATGAGTAAACGGAGAATAATTTGGTTTGCTGGATGTTTGCCATATCCTTGATAAAATCTGCAAAACCCTGAACATAGCGCTGGAATCCCATTGAAGTCTATGGAAGCCAAACCTTGTCATTTTTCCTGGTCTTTTCAAAACCAATTTGCATGCTCTTAGTAAAAAGAAAAAAAAAAAAGAGTAGTTGGGCACTGCCATGTGGGATATGCACCAATGCAATGTTTTTTAAATACCGTTTGGTGGGGAGCCAGTCTTTCAATAAGGTTTAAAAGGCAACATTAAAAATATACAATTCCCTTAAAAGGGGTGTTTCAGCAAAAAAAAAAAAAATGTAAAAGTCAGCAGCTAAAAAAAAGGTAGCGGCTGACTTTTAATAAGTACTTACCAGGGCACCCGCGATGTCGGCCATGGAGGCCGAGATGTCCCTCGGCGCTCCGGTCCCAGCGCCGCCATCCTCAGTAAGGGAAACAGGCAGCGAAGACTACGGCTTCGCTGCCCGTTTCCTACTGCGAATGCGTGAGTCGTCGCGCAGCTAATTTTTTTTTTCATTTTACATTTTTTATTAACATTTTTTTCAAGTTTTTTTTTTCAGGGTGGCCCTCCACTTTAAATAAAATGCTTGGGGGAAGTCTTCAACCCACAAATAAAGTGGAAGAAAAATATTCAACCTAAATGGAATTTCCAGTCCTAAGCCTGCTTACGTTTTTTACATTTGTAAAAAAAATGGCTGAGAGATCCCTATCAATAATAAGGATCTGGCATATATTTGGAAGGGATCCCCAAAACATTTCTTAATTTTTTTTCTTGTGTGAGGTGTGAAGATGTAGGCTGAAAAGGCGGTGGAAGAAAACACAACCTGAACAGGCCAAGAAATCCCTGAATCTTAACCACTTGAATATCTTCAACCTATGTAAACTCCCTTGAGTCCCAGGGTTTTTTCAGATTTTTAACATGTGATAGTTTGCCAATTATTGCTTTGTTTTGCAGTCAACCTAGCCAATTTTGATATTGATTTTCGTTTCAACAAAAACGTACATTCAGTGATTGGTTTCACAAATGCAGTGAATGCATGGTAAAACTGCATAAACAATATGTTCAGCTATTTCTCTCATACATAAGGATGCTATATAAGTATGCCTTAGTCACTTGGTGGGGACATGGTAGGGCACAGAAGGGAACACATTCTGGTTGTCAAATTTTGAAAACTGCCATGTTTGTTGTTTATCACCATAAGAACCTGTTTCTTTTAGTTTTTGTAGTCTACCCTAAAGAGTTATACATCACTTCTTTTGGGGAAAATTGGGGTTTAATTTGCCAGCAAATTTGGATACATACAGAATAATTTATTTCCTTTGTTTTTATTTAGAATATATAGTAAAAATGGGAAAATTTGCATTTTTAGGTAATTTTTCGAAACGCAATATTTATGTAATTTGTCCTCCATTGCACATGCCTGCTTCCCACTCAGAATTCCCACTCAGCTTATGTAGCAAAATAAAAAAACAAAGCCACACTCTGTAAAGGTCACATCATTGGGTTTATTCAGTGTAGCTGGTTTATAACACAGTTCCTGTCTTAGGCCACAGCCCTCTCAATGGTGTGACTTTTATGGTGTGCAGCTTTGTTTTTTATTTTGCTACATATGCTGGGTGGGATGAACTTTTACCGGAGCAATGCCTATAGATTTGAATTTCCTTATATTCACTTACCTGAGAACTTTGTTTGGGTAGTGAATGCAAATATTATTCAGATCATAGGGAATCATTATTACAAATTGAATAATTATTATGGGGAGGGAATATTTTTATTTAGCCTCATGCACTTAGGCACTTCTGTCTATACAAAGTAAAAATTGGAAAAATACTTAGAAATCTATCAGTTTAACTCAGACATGACCAATAAAAGAATGCAAATTGATATCCTCCTTGGGTGAATTCTGTAATCCATAGCAACTGATCAGAATTTACTCTAATGTAGTAAGTAAGTAAGAATAGAACTAGATGAATTCTCATTGGCTGTTGTGGATTACTGCATTTAAGTAGCAGAGTGTCAATTTACTCACCAAGTTGAGATGCTGGAGCAGGCCCCTTTATCTCTATTTCCCGCTGTCCTGGGTTCCTGGACAAACCCAGGGAAGACAAATTCCTCTGGTTACCTCCCTTAGGGTAAGGTAGCTTGGCAAGTGATTTTCAGCCAGGCAAGTGGCCCTCCACTGTTAAAACAGGCATGTGAATGGTTAGGCAAGAGTCCAAAAGCACAAAGTTTCTCTGGAGGACCCAGCTACTGTGGGGAGCACCTACCAAATTACACCAGTTTCAGTGGGGTGGCACTTCATACATGGGCCCTGGACCCCCCCCCCCCCCCCCAGCTGTTTACCTGTGTTACTTAAGCAGTCTGGACTTTACTGAGTGTAATGCTGTTTATAAGCACACACATCTGTTGTTTGTGTTCTGAGCTGTTTTACTGTCCCTGCTTGACTCTCTGTTGTTATTGAGTCTTATATAGATTATGCTATGCAGCCCCATGTTACCCTGAGTAAGCCACAGAGACAATGCTGGGAATAGTGTCTGGGTAGCTTTCGTAATCTGTGTTGTGTTATTTTGATGCATATTCATGCTTTTGGTGATTCTGAACCTTTTTTGAATTATGATTGGTATAATGACTCCAGAGGGAAGCAGATAATCATCTATTCTGCAATAATGACCCCCTTATAATTATTATTACAGCAGGATTCCTGCTGCAACAATTACCCAAGAACAAAGGGCAAGGTCAGAACTTGGGTGGCTGGGTCCAGAGATTGTGAAGCCTGATTTGATCATAAGGGATCCTGCTCACTCAGAAGCAGAACTGAACCCTAGAGGGGGAAGCAAGAAGGTAAATACTGTACCTCCCATACCAAGATTCCCTTGACTAGACAGTTAATCAACTTATTTGTATAGCCAAAAGGTAACATTGGGGGTACTTAGGGCCTACCTTATCACTAGAAAGCAGAGATCAGGAGAATCCATTCTGCAATATTCACTGGAACTGCAAGCAGCAGAGATGTGTCAAGGGGAAAGAGGAAGAGTGGGAGAGCCTGGCCAACATTATACAGACAGACTGCTGAAGGAACAATTTGTAGATGGACTGCTCTCTGGCAAGGTCAGAGAAGCCTTGCAAGAGAAAGACAGAAGTAACCCCAATTTGAAGTTCCACAAACTGTTAGAAATAACCAAAGCATATCAGAAGCTGAGGCATACAGCCTGAGATGTAGCTAATGTCATTGTAGGAGGGGAATTTATATATCCAACTGCAAACAAATGGGAGGGGGCCATCTGGGAACTGACAGAAACTGACAGAAGGAATGATTCAGCTCCAGTCAGAGTTATCTGTATTAAAGCACAGAGAGGAATACTCCTCCAAGGGGCAAGACAGGTTGCCATCCTCATGCTCGAGCTGTCATGTTGGGCCATCTCCCGAAAGACTGCCCCAACCATATACAGTTGTGCTCATAAGTTTACATACCCTGGCAGGATTTTTTTGTTTATTGGCCATTTTTTAGAGAATATGAATGATAACACAAAACCTTTTCTTTCACTCATGGTTAGTGTTTGGCTGAAGCCTTTTATTATCAATCAACTGTGTTTACTCTTTTTTTAAATCATAATCAGAACAGAAACTACCCAAATGACCCTGATCAAACGTTTACATACCCCAGTTCGTAATACTGTGTATTGCCCCCTTTAACATCAATGACAGCTTGAAGTCTTTTGTGGTATTTGTGGATGAGGCTCTTTATCTTCTCAGATAGTAAAACTGCCCATTCCTCTTGGCAAAAAGCCTCCAGTTCCTGTAAATTCTTGGGCTGTCTTGCATGAACTGCATGTTTGAGATCTTCCCAGAGTGGCTCAATGACATTAAGGTCAGGAGACTGAGATAGCCACTCCAGAACCTTCACTTTATTCTGCTGTAGTCAATGACAGGTCAAATTGGTCTTGTGTTTTGGATCATTGTCATGTTGGAATGTCCAAGTATGTCCCATGCGCAGCTTCCTGGCTGATGATTGCAAATATTCCTCCAGTATTTTTTGATAAAAAGCAAAATTTTGGTCTCATCACTCCAAGTGGCTTTGTGCCAGAAAGTTTGAGGCTTGTCTCTGTGCTGTTTGGCATATTGTAAGCTGGATACTTTGTGGCATTTGTGTAGTAATGGCTTTCTTCTGGCGACTCGACCATGCAGCCCATCTTTCCTCAAGTGCCTCCTTATTGTGCACCTTGAAACAGCCACACCACATGTTTTCAGAGAGTCCTGTATTTCATCTGAAGTTATTTGTGGGTTTTTCTTTTCACCCCAAACAATTTTTCTGGCAGTTGTGGCTGAAATGTTAGTTGGTTTACCTGACCGTGGTTTGGTTTCAACAGAACCCCTCATTTTCCACTTCTTGATTAGAGTTTGAAAACTGCTGATTGGCATTCTCAATTCCTTGAATATCTTTTTATATCCCTTTTCTGTTTTATACAGTTCAACTACTTTTCCCACAGAGCCTTTGACAATTCTTTTGCTTTGCTTTCATCACTCCAAATTACTTTGTGCCAGAATGTTTGAGGCATGCTGTTTGTTTTATTGTAAGTGGGATACTTTGTAGCATTTGTGTAGTAATGGCTTTCTTCTGGCGACTCGACCATGCAGCCCATCTTTCAAGTGCCTCCTTATTGTGCATCTTGAAACAGCCACGCCATCCCCACAGGCCATTCTTCAATCCAGTTGGGAGACGCTGTACTAGCCAAGATGGTGGCGGAACGGCCACCTCAGGACTTCTCAGGCAAGGTGGCCTCCTCTCCTTGGCGGTTAACTCTCCATGAGGAGGTATGTGGTGCAGCACAATCCCTCCCCCCACATATGGAACTACATTCACCAGCCTCCACCATCTCCCTGCTACACCAGACCTTAGAGGAAATGAATATGCCCCCCACAAGCTTGCCAACACAGGAGCCCTTACTGCAGCAACAAGGCCCAAGCCTGCTCACCTCACACCCCCAGGACATCACTCGGCTATTTAACAGATTTGCAGAAATGCTTGACAAAGGACTCGCTCACACAGCTGCCAAAATCACCTCAGGCATTAACTCTGACATAAAATCAGATCTTCACATGTTGGGCTCTCGCATAGAGCATATTGAAGACAAATTAGATGCCACTATTGATCGGGTTAACCAGAACACCGATCAATTCCAAGAATTACGTGGTCAGCTTGAAGGGGCAATGGCTAAAATTGATGGCCCTGAAAATAGGTCCAGAAGACTGAACTTTCGGATCAGAGGTCTTCCAGAGGATATCATTGACATCCCAGGAGCAGTACATACCCTGATTAAAGAACTGATTCTGGATATTGGTGCACACAAATTGGAACTGGACCGGGCCCATAGAGCCCTGGGGCCACAGCGCTCAGATGGCCTACCCCGTGACATAGTAGTGAAACCCCATTTCTACAATGTGAAGGAAGAAGTCATGCGGAGAGCTCGCACAATACCACATATGCAACTTATGGGACATTCAGTTCAAATTTACACCAACATTTCTCCCTTCACTATACAACGACGGTGGGCACTCAAACCCCTCCTTGCTGTTTTACAACAGAAAAACATCAAATACTTGTGGCTCTTCCCTCTGAGCCTGAAATGTTACTTTAATGGCAAACCATACAGATTCTCTATGATGGCGGAAGGGGAACTTTTGCTGAAGAAACTAGGTCTACTACCTATTGAACCAACTTCACCGATGCATGCAACCTCTTACAACATGTCCAAAAGACCTCCTCCTCAGAGCCCTCTCACCCCAGAGTGGCAAAAAACGAAATACAAGAAGAGCAAGGATTCCACTGCTACCTGAACGTATGACCGATTTTCATTCTTCTGTTTGACTGATTAGATGTACCCTTATATACCCTGAGTTGATTTTGTATATTTTTACCTCTCATTCCTTTGATAACCTCAGTGTCATGAAGGCTCTGCCAGTGGCCGGCGACATGAGTATCCTGCCAGTAATCGGCGCCTCAACATCCCTGGTCCCCGTTCTCGGGTGCCATTGCGCATGCGCGAGCGCGCACGTGCACGCACGCGCCCGCAGACGAGAGCGCGCGTGCGCGAACGAGTGCGCACCCCCATTGGCACCAATGAGGCTATTTAAATCCGTCTGTCACAGACTGTCCCCGCTGTCTGCTCTACAGCGTTCTGTGAGAAAACCTGATCTGAAGTCTGTTTACCTGTGTTTGACCCGGACCCCAGACCTTGGACACTCTGATCAGCTTGGCCATTCCTTGACCGGCGGCTGAGAGAACACAGACTGAACGAGCCTCCAGTTTTCCCGTCCTACCTGGATGCTTCCCAAGGCCCCAAGCCATTTGCAACCCGGTTCTGCCCACCGACCTGCACCTCTTCCTGACTCCTCTGAGCCCATGCAGCTGGGGCTCCTGAGGCCTTCCTTAACCCCGGAGGAACGTCAACGACGCCGGCCCAATAATTTGTGCCTCTAACTGCGGGGAGCCCGGGCACTACGTGAGGAACTGCCCAGCCAAGGCTCGTAAGTGTCCCCCCTTATGCCTGCCAGCCCTCTGGACTCTTTCAACCCAGATTTCCTCTCACCTCGCCCTCTCTGTCTTGTTTCAGCTTCCGGGAAGAACCCTCCAGGCACCCGCCATTATTGATTCTGGGGCATGCAGCTGTTTCATGGACTCTTCATTTGCTGACCAACACCAGATCCCTCTCCAGTCTAAGTCCATGAACTATCAGTTTACCTGGCGGATGGCTCCTCCATCCGGTCGGGCCCAGTGACACAGGAGACCACCCCATTGCCCATGACCATCTCGGGTGACCACCGGGGACTACCTGCCTGGACATTATCTCTTCTCCATTGTCTCCTGTAATTCTGGGCATGCCGTGGCTGAAGGCCCACAACCCAGTTATCGACTGGGCCACTGGGATGGTCTCCTTCTCCTCCCCGTACTGTCAGAGGTCTTGCGGGTCCTCAACTCTTTTTTGTTTCAGGGTGGCTACCCTGCTAAGTATAAACTCTGAGGTGGACCTCCGTCAGGCCATTCCCCAGGCCTACCACGAATACCTGGACGTTTTTAGTAAACAGGCAGCAGAGGTGCTCCCACCTCATAGGGCTTATGATTGTCCCATTGAACTGTTTCCTGGAGCAGAAATTCCCTTTGGGAGGGTCTTCCCCCGACAGAGGTGGAGCAAGGCAAACTTAAGGAGTACATTGAGGAGAATCTCAGGAAGGGCTTCATCCACCGTCTACCTCTCCTGCGGGCCCGACATATTCTTTGTGGAAAGAAAGACCATACCCTCCGGCCCTGCGTGGACTACCGGGAACTAAATAATATAACGGTTAAGAACCGTTACCCTGGGGTGTGTATAAATAGGAAAATGGAGCTAAAATCACATAGAAACACATTGAAATAAAGCACTTGCTACAAGGGGAAGAGAGGGAAGAGTGAGAGGAAATCTCTCTCTTGCCCCCTTTTTATATATTTTTTTTTTTTTTTTTTTTACATACAATAACAAGGGAAGGTTAGGATAAGGCAAAGAGACACATTATAAACACTATAAACACAATAAATGGGGGTAGGGGGAGGGATGGGGAGTGACTGTGCACAAGGAAGGAGGAAGGGAGGGGGGAGGGAGGGAGGGGTGGAAGGGAGAGAGCAAGAAAACATATTTATTTATTTTTTCCCTTCTGCGGTGTAACGTTTTTTTTTTTTTTTTTTTTTTTTCTAAAAGGGAGAGGAGAGGGTGAAAGGAGGGGATGCCTTCTCCTCCCCCCACCTTGGCGGCCCCCCCCTCGCCCCTTATATTCCGGATTAAGCGGACAAAGGGCAGGAGCAGACAGGCTGAAATTGAAATAAATTACCTATATAAGAGCAAAAATGCAATATGTTGGTAATGCCCTAAAAAAAAATGTTATGGATGAATGGAACGAAATGGATGAATGAGAGGAGTGAGGTAGAAAAGAGAATGGTCACGGAAAGGAAAAAGGGACATAGGATTTATTTTTCCTCTTCTTTTATTTTTCGGGGGAATAATGGCTAAATAAAATATATTAAATATGAGTAATCAGCACACATTTTTGTCATGGAATGTGAGAGGTATGGGAACGCAATTAAAACGAACACAGGTTTTTCTCAGAAATTAACAAGGTGCAGGCAAAGATCATTTGTATCCAAGAAACACATATGACTAAAGAGAGATTGAAATATCTAGAAAATCTTGGATACAATGGTCAAGCCACTCATGTCATACTACATATTCAAGAGGGGTTTCTCTCTTGGTCCATCGAGGGGTAACATGGAAGTGCATTAGAGAAAAAAGAGATCCCGATGGAAGATATGTCTTTGTCTTTGCATTGGTGCATGCACTGCCTGTTGTAATCATGGGGATTTATAACCCCCCCCCCCCAGCTACAATGCGAGTATTGAAAGAGGCAGTGATATTTATGTCAGAATATCCAGAGGCATATGTCATATGTATGGGAGATTTTCAATATGTGTTTAGACCCAAAATTAGATAGGTTCGGAAGAAATAAGCATAAAGAGGGGAAGGGGAAGGGTCGAAGGTGTTGGAGAAATTTATGAATGAAGTAAGTATGGGCTGACTTGTGGAGGATTAGAAACCCTGGGACCCGGATTTATTCATGGCATGCACCTGGGAGAGGGCGCATGTCTAAATAGATATGGTAATGGGGAACGAAAAGATCCTGCCAAAGGTTTCGGTCTGTGGCGTATATGACAAGAGGGGTGTCTGACCATTCTGGATTAACCTTTGAGCTAAAAATAGGCCCAAAAAGAATAAGACCGGGGTATAGGATACAGGCTCAATGGTTAACCCAGATAGGATTAAATGATATAATTCCAGAGCAAATGGGAATGTTCCTAGAAGTACATGGCAACAGGAAAATAGATGGAGTACTCTGGGATACATTTAATGGCATACTTGAGGGGGATAACAAGATCAACAATATCATACATTAAACGTACTAATAGGCAGGAAGAGGAGGAAATGGAACAATTATGCGCACAGGCAGAAAATAGGTTTATAGAGGACCCCTCAAATATAAACCAAATAAGATGGGCAGCCTCATCAACGGCAATATAAGAACCAACTAATAATTAACGCTAAGCGTAAGAAACTCCAATATGCACAAAAAAACTTTGAACAAGGACAACAATATAATAAGATGCTGAACTTTATGATAAAAAGACAAACACCATCACTAGCAATATCAGAGGTGAAAAAAGCGAAAAAAGAGAGGTGGTAAACACATTAGATGAGATACTTGAGACATTCCAAAAATACTATATTAACATGTATACATCAACACTGACCTGTACTCGAGAAGATATAGAGGAATACCTGAAGGATTTGATCTTCCTTAAATTAACACAGGAACAAAAAGAGGAGTTAGAGAGGGATATAGAGGAAGAGGAAGTACGAGAAGCTATCTTCTCTCTGGGAAAGGGTAAGTCTCCAGGACCAGATGGCATACCACTGGAAATGTACCAGCGATATGCAAGAAATTATGGTACCAGTTATGACCAAAATGTATGGAGAGGCGTTCCAAAGGGGAGAAATGCCTGTTTCCATGTATGATGCTACAGTCATATTGATACCAAAACCCAGACAAAGATAGAACTGAGTGTGGATCGTATAGACCAATATCATTATTAAATATAGATTATAAAGTATTGGCAAAAGTGCTTGCCAAAAGGCTCAATCAGGTAATCCTGTCTATAATAGCGGAGGACCAAACTGGCTTTATGCAGGGAAATCTACATCAATTAATATTAGAAGGACGCAATATATGACACCAAATGAGAGAGTTTATCCCGGAAAACAAGTGCCTTGGCATCACTGGATACAGCCAAGGCATTTGACTCTATTAGAATGGGAATTTCTGCAGACAGTTCTGGAAAGGAATGGATTTGGGGAAAATTTAGAAAATGGGTGAGAATAATCTATAAACAACCATGCTCCAATTTGCTAATAAACGGTATATATATCTCCTACAATAAAACTATATAGAGGAACAAGACAGGGCTGCCCAATATCACCGCAGTTGTTTGCTCTGGCAAATTGAGGCATTGGCAAATAGATTCAGACAATCAGATAAATATAAAAGGATTAGAGTAGAGAAAAAAATTGAACACATAGGCTTATATGCGGACGATATTATATTATATATGGGAGATGCGCAAGCATCTCTGACGGAAGCAATGAGAATAATAGAAACATATGGGAGTTCTCAGGGTTAAAAATAAACTGGCAAAAATCCGCACTGATGCCCTTGGGAACAGGTAATAAAAGAGAGCTCAGACCCCACTAAAAATAGTTGAAGTATTTAAATATTTAGGAGTAAATATTACGTTGAAACACGAAGATGAGATGGAAGCCAACATACTCCCACTAGTAGAACATGTGAAGAGAAAATTGGAAATATGGATAAAGCTAAACCAATATCAATGGCAGGCAGAATTCACCTGATAAAATCTATTATATTACCCAAGTGTTTATATGTATTTGCACACTCCCCAGTAAAAATACCAAAACAGATATTTAAAAAAATTAAACTCGCAGATGAATCGGTTCATTTGGGCATATGGAAGATGTAAATTAAAATTTAATAAATTACAAAGACCAAAGACAGAAGCTGGATTGGCCCTCCCCGGATTTATATTTATATTATTTGGCAGGGCAATTGAAACATCTAAGATCATGGGTAGGACAGGAAAAAATAACAAGGATAGAGGAATATCTCCTTAGTAAAATGCAAATAGATGACTTAATGACGGGATTAGAATTAAAAGATTTGAGGAGAGTAGGAGTAAAAATTCCCCTTTTGAAAGTGGCAAGGACAGTATGGAGAGAGGCTAAAGAAACTGACGGGATTTGTTGGAATCCCAACAGAAAACTGCGCTTTGGAATAACCCAAAATTTGAACAACTGGAAGCTTTTGAGGATAGTAAATTTTGGAAGCAGAATGAGATAACAACTTTGGTCAGCTATATGACAAAAATGTGATACTAACCTATGAAAACCTATGTAAACAATATAAAACTTATTGAGTAAACAGTTCTACAGATACCTTCAGCTGAGGCATGGTGCTACAGACACAGTTTAGAAGAGAGGAATTAAAAATATCTAAATATCCCCTTATAGGCATCCTGAAATCACAGGGACCTAAGGGATTGATATCAAAGATTTACACTCACCTGTTACAGAAAAAAATAGAAGGCGAACCATTGAAAATAAGGGATAAGTGGCAGGAAGCTATCCCAGACATGAGCGATCATGAATGGGATGAAGCCTGCAATTCCCATTGGAAGGTATCCCCTGCAATGAATAACAGGATAATACAGATGAATATAATACATCAGACTTACTTGGCTCCAAATAGATTGCACAAAATGGGGAGAATGACTGAACCAAGATGTACTAGATGTGGGCAGGGGGGAGCAGACTTCCTTCATGTAATGTGGTACTGTGGTAAAATAGGAAAATATTGGCAACAAGTAGCTAGGAAAATAGGAAAAGTCCTGAATAAACCTTATATAGCTACGATGGAATTATGTTTGTTGGGGATATTGAGGGAAGAGAGGGATAATAGAGATAATAATACCTTCTTAAGGGAGGTACTGTTTCTGGCAAGAAAACAAATAATAGAAAAATGGATTCAGCCATATCCCCCGACAGTAACCCAATGGGTGAGAGCAGTAAACCAGGTCCTACCCTATGAAAAAATAATGTATGAACAAAGGGGAAATGGGCGAAGGTATGAAAAAAATATGGGCAAAATGGAATAGAACATGGCTAATAGTGGATAGAGGAATATTTGAAATTATAGTATTAAGTGACCACAGAGGGTGAGAGAGGAAGGAATGAAAGGAAAGAGTAACTGTAATTATAATTTGTATTATATAAAGAAATGTAAAAGTATATAAAATGTATAATGTAAATTATTATTAATGAAAAATTTTGGAATAAAGAGTTTTGAAAAAAAAAAGAACCGTTACCCTCTCCCACTGGTTCCCGAACTATTTCAGAGACTTGTACGGCCACCATTTTTTACAAAACTTGACCTTCGGGGGGCTACAACCTGGTTCGCATAAAAGATGGAGATGAGTGGAAGACGGCCTTCCGGAACACGTTATGGCATTACGAATACCTCGTAATGCCCTTCGGCCTATGCAATGCCCCTGCCACATTCCAGTACTTTATTAATGATGTACTTCCGGGACTTCCTGGACTTGTTTGCTGTTGTATACTTGGATGACATTTTGATCTTCTCTCCCTCCTTAGAATCCCACCGCAGGCAATGTCAAAGAGGTCCTGGGTCGGCTCCGTATCCACGGTTTAATACCCCCAGACAAGCCAGGGGGCGCTCTTCTTTTCTCGCTTCACCTTCCATGTGACATATCGGCCCGGATCCAAGAATGTCAAACCAGACGCCCTGTCCCAGGATGTACCATAAACATAAGGAGGAATCCTCTCCCTGATTACCATTCTGGCCCCTGGGAATTTCCTCCTTCTCCAAGAAGACTTACTGTCTCAGTTTAAACGTGCCTCAGCAGGGCAAAAGCCCGCTCCCGAAACCCAACTACAGGCGAGGGATGGCCTATTTTGGTACGGGGACAAAATCTACACTCAGAGCAACTTCGGGTAACAGTCATGGAGCTATGCCATGACACGCTTTGGCCGGACACTTCGGTGTCGCCAAAACCACCGATCAATTTGACGGGCCGACTGCAAGAAGTTTGTAGACACTTGCCCTACCTGCATCCGGAAAATTACGAACCCCAAAACCAGGGCCTGGGGTCTTCTCAAGCCCCTGTCCGTCCCAGATCGCCCATGGAGAATGATATCTCCCTGGACTTCATTGTGGAGTTGCCCCGGCGGAGGGCCACACGACGATCTTTGTGATCGTCGATCGTCTGTCCAAGATGGCACACTTCGTCCCTATGAAGGGCACTCCCTCAGCTCCAGAGACGGCACGGGTCTTCATCAGGGAAATTGTCCGACTCCACGGGGTACCGGCTAGCATAGTCTCGGACCGAGGGGTGCAATTCACCTCTCGATTCTGGAGGATCCTGTGCCAGTCCTTGGATATTGATCTTGCTCTCTGGCTATCCACCACTAACTTGAAGCTGGCCTGCCCGTCACGGAAACTGGGCCCCAAATTCTTGGGTCCCTTCCCGGTCAAAAGAAGGATCAACGAGGTGGCTTATGAATTGGAACTCCCGGATTCACTGAAGGTCCACCCGGTGTTCCATGTGTCCTTGCTGAAGCCCTTGAAGGGGTACGGCCCACGGAGAAAATTCCTGGGAGCCCGAGGTAGAACATCCACGCTAAGAGTCTAGTCCAGTCTTTTAAGAGGGCCTTCCGCTCTGTCCCTGCAAAACAAGTCTGCCTGTTGTTCCGGTCTGCATACAGATCCAAGTCTGCATGTTGTTCCAGTCTGCACACAGATCCAAGTCTGCCTGTTGTTCCAGTCGGCACACAGATCCAAGTCTGCCTGTTGTTTCAGTCTGCACACAGATCCAAGTCTGCCTGTTGTTCCAGTCTGCACACAGATCCAAGTCTGCCTGTTGTTCCAGTCTGCACACAGATCCAAGTCTGCCTGTTGTTCCAGTCTGCACACAGATCCAAGTCTGCCTGTTGTTCCAGTCTGCATACAGTTCCAGCCTGCCTGTTGTTCCAGTCTGCGTACAGTTCCAGCCTGCCTGTTGTTCCAGTCTGCGTACAGTTCCAGCCTGCCTGTTGTTCCAGTCTGCATACAGTTCCAGCCTGCCTGTTGTTCCAGTCTGCATACAGTTCCAGCCTGCCTGTTGTTGCCTACTTACCTCAAACCGCTGAGCTGATCCAGGGATCTCTCGTACCGGTCTTACTAATCCTGCCAGGCACCTGTGCCCCTCCTGACTCCTGGTCCTACTGTCACATCACCAGGGGACCGGCGAGTGGGAGCCGCAAGGGAGGCCCTTCTCTGCTAATCAGACTCACCACTACCAGGGGCGTGACACTCAGGCAGGCAAATGCCCAATAAGATGGCCTTTTCTGAGGTCTTATAGTTATTCCCTAAAACTTTAGCTCCCCTTTTGGTGTATTTTGGGGAAATCCAACTTTAATTTGGGTATCTTGGGCTTGTTGCCAATATCCTTTTCTATCTCCCATCCCATTCAACGCCTTACCACTTGTCCCCTCTGGGGGGACCATTTTTACACCTCGGACTATGGTGTACATTTTTTCACCATATTCCTGGATCTTTTTGTTTTTTTGTTCTCTCTCTTCTGTCCCCTTTCTCTCTTTTTCACCCCTTTCCAACATTGCTTTTCTTTCAGTGACAGATGCGGTCTCCTTCACCGGCGGCTCCCGGTCCTATGATACTTCAAGCTTTCCAGTGACTCCAGTGGACCACCTCCCCGATCTAAGGTAAGTGATTGGGGATTACTGGCATCTCACCCTCTCACGCCCTATGGCTGACCACACCACTTCTATACAAACGATGCGTTTCGTTTCCCACAATGTGCAGGGAATTAATTCCCCTATCAAGCGTCGGAAGATATTTCAATACTATCATGACCAAAACATAGACGTGTTGTTCTTACAGGAAACACATTTCCCGAAATCCTATGTCCCTTCCTTCATACACGCGAAATTCCCTACATTTTATCTTGCCAACTCCGATACTAAAACCAAAGGAGCGGGCATATTTTTCTCCCGGAAAACCTAATTCTCACTGATTTCTGAATACAAGGACCCTGAAGGCAGGTTTGTTTTGGTTAAAGGTACCATTTATAATCAACTCTATTCCCTAATATCATACTACGCGCCTAATCGTGGCCAATCCAAACTTTTCCAATCTCTTTTCGGCTCCCTCGCCCCTCTGTTGGAGGGCACGGTGCTTTATGGAGGTAACTCCAACGTTGCTTTTGATACAGGGAAGGATAAGTCTAGACCCCCAGGGAAGGATGGTGTGCGTCCCACCAGACAGAGTCTAGATATAGCCAGACAGTTGTTCCAACAGGGCTTGATTGATGCCTGGAGGGAATCTAATCCTGGGGCCCGGGATTACACACATTACTCCAACCCCCACAACATGTTTGCTAGAATTGACCACTTCTTTATTCTGCAAAAACACGCTCCATTGCTACAGAAGGTAGTCATCAGAGACTCTGTCTGGTCGGATCACTCTTTCCTTCTCTTGACCATTCACAAACCATCATCTCACCAACGTACTTTTCATTGGAGACTGCCTCCATTCTCAGTAATCCCACTCATGTTAATGAGATTGAAAAGGATCTCCGAGAATATTTTACTCGCAACGATGTCGATAATATCTCAACCTCGACGTTGTGGGCAGCTCACGAAACCCATTTACGCGGCAAGCTGATACAAATTTCCTCCAGGATACACAAAGCACGCAAACTAGACATAGAAAGGCATGAAAAGGAGTTTTTCTGTCTCAGCAAACAACACAAACATAACCCATCTCCTAGTTCCAAAGCAAAACTGGAAACTGCTTGCACGGCCCTTAATTTATCTCTCACAGCCTTTGCCGAGAAAAGCCTCCGCTGGGATGGTGGGGGATTTTATCACCAAACAGATAAAATGGGAACCATGCTGGCACGCAGAATCACTCCCAAGGTGAGAACATGCACCTTACCCAAAATACGTTTTCACAACGGATCTCTAACACAAAACCCGCAGAAGATTATGGAAGCCTTCCATGACTTCTTCCGCTCTCTATATAGTGAACGCACCACAGAACCCTCTCCTAATTTTTTTGACTCCTACCTCAACTCACTACGTATCCCCAAACTCAGAGAACACCATAGGGATAGCCTAGAGGACCATATCACATCAGCGGAAATTGCTCAAGTAGTCCGCAATCTCAAAAATAACCCAGCTCCAGGGCCGGATGGCTTCTCCACCTCATATTACAAATGCTTTACCCCATTACTTTCTCCCTATCTAGCCAGATTATTTAACCTGCTCCGCGAAGGCACCCATCTGGACACTTCTCTTAACTCGGCTTTCATCACGGTGATACCGAAACCTGGCAAAGACACTAGCTGCACCACTAACTATCGCCCCACATCATTGATAAATAATGACCGTAAATTTTTTTTACGAAAATCCTTGCAAACAGAATATCCTCATTTATTGGCTTGTATGTCCACAAGGACCAAGTGGGATTTATTCCCGGGAGACAGGGTCCAGACCAGATCAGAAGAGCCATTGATGTAATATCGCTCCTGAAGTCTGGCTGGGACAAAGGAACTTCACAACAGGGCTTTTTACTCTCGCTGGATCTAATGAAGGCCTTTGACTCTGTCTACTGGTCCTTTCTGTTCCCAATTCTTCAAAAATGCGGCTTTGGGAATTCCTTTCTAAATATAATAAAAGCTTTATATTCCTTGCCGTGTGCTTAAATCAAAATGCAAGGTCATTACTCTCAGCCTTTTTGAATCTTCAAGGGTACTAGGCAGGGATATCCCCTGTCCCCCTTGGTCTTTGCCATGGTCATCGAGACACTTGCTATCGCCATGCGGGACAATCCCGATATACATGGAGTACGTTGTGGGCCGCAAACCCACAAATGTGCTCTTTTCGCTGATGACGTGCTTCTTTTCATCACTTCCCCACTCATTTCCTTACCTAACTTATGCAAGGTTCTTGATGACTTTGGCAAAGTCTCTGGACTTAGGGTTAATTTCTCAAAGTCTATGGCTCTGAATGTGAATTTACCAGACCCCCTTGTATCACAACTCAAGGAAACTTTTAGATTTAGTTGGGGGGCATCTATGATCCCTTACCTGGGAATTAACCTCACGGCATCCATTGACACTCTCTATAAGGCAAACTTTCCCCCTCTATATCTTAAACTTAAAGTGTTGGAATACACTTGGACTCTCCTGGCTGGGTAGAATTAACTCAATAAAAATGACCCTTCTTCCCTGCATCCTTTATTTTTTTCGATTCGTTCACATACCCATCCTAAAAGATCACCTACGGAAGTTTCAGTCCAAAATTATCAAATTCATATGGGGTAAAAAGGGACATAGACTGGCTAAAAGCACCCTACATAGACACAGGAATCAGGGAGTTCTGGGAGTTCCCAACCTCCTCTGGTACCACCAATTGGCGCAACTTGCACAATTATCCACCATCTACTCTAAATTTGAACATCCGGATTGGGTACATATGGAGAGAAAAGCTATCCCCCAGCACACTCTGGATTATATCCTATGGTCCTCTGCCAGATCTAGACCTGCCGTCATGGTCCCCACACTATCCCACTTGCTCACATTGTGGGACTCTCTCAAATTCAATCCACGGTTAGTTTCACATTGGCGACCGTTGTCCCACCTGTTCCGCAATCCTCTATTCCCTCCTGGAATGGACATTTAAGCATTTCAGTGGTGGTTGGATAAAGGGATATATAGGATAGGACACTTCACTAACGCCACGGGCCCCCTCACCATGGCTCATTGCATTAGCAAACTCGACATGCCAAATGTGGAACGGTTCCGATACAGATAAATTGCCCACTTTATCCGGTCTCTTCGTCCTCCTAAATCTAATTCTCTCTCGGTCACGGATTATGAAAGATGGTGTGGTCATACTGAGTAGCAAAGGGGTGGGATTACAGTACACCAATCACTTGCTCATGCTGATACCAAAACACTCTATATGAGAGAATGGGAAAATGATCTGCAACATACGTGGAGTGTAGCAGAATGGCATAGAGCCTCTATGACAGCCTCAAAGGGAATTTTGAACGTCACTTTGATAGAAGCTAATCTGAAAACCCTCGTGAGGTGGTATATGGTTCCATTGAGACTCTCCAAAATCTATCCTGATGCTTCTCCTTTATGCTTCTGCAACTGCGGACATGTGGGATCTATGTTGCATGTTTGGTGGGATTGCCCTAAGATCAGGAGTCTATGGAATAAAATATTCCACATCATTAGGAAAATTACTGATATACCAATCCAACAATCGCCTCACATTGCTCGGTTAAATTTTCCTTGCTCTATTGCTCCCAAACTGACCCAACGACTCATTCAGTTCATGCTTCTCGGTACTAAACTCACAATAGCACGGGCATGGAAAACACCAACTGTCTCTATTTTCATGGTCAAAAGGAAGATCTCTTGGATCATGGCTCAGGAGAAAACAGCTAGTGTTCTTCTTGACTCCACCGCTAAACATGATGCTATATGGTCGCCCTGGACTAGATATATGTCTATACCAGCCATTGACTAGTTTTGAACCGGGTGCTGCTGGTGAACGAGATTTGCACTGTTGTTCTTTCGCTCCTCCTTCTCCTTTTTCACCCCTATCTTCTTTCTTTTTCTCTCTTTCCCCTTTACAGATTTTTCTTTAGGCCTAACATACAGGTCATGAGTCAGTAATGTTTGGAATCGTCACATAAGCCTTATGCTGCATCTATAGAGATGGACGTCTTCCACTGGTTGATCCTTTTGCCTACTTATTTTTATGTACTGCTGCTATATATCAGTTGGGTTTTTTATCTCTCATGTGTCTAGGTAGTATATCATATGATATTTGACCCTCAATCTAGACATTTTCTACACAGGCTTACTGTTTTGATGGCAAATTTTTATGGTTTCCTTTTTTTTTTTTGTTTCTTACTACAGTTAT
Source organism: Lithobates sylvaticus (assembly GCA_028564925.1). NCBI lineage: Eukaryota > Metazoa > Chordata > Amphibia > Anura > Ranidae > Lithobates > Lithobates sylvaticus. The sequence goes on along the minus strand of CM053027.1, from coordinate 157,030,761 downwards.
TTGGACGCGATTTCTTCCCCTCGTTTCTAGTCCCTGGATGCCCGACCCCGCTTGGGGGGGGGGTGCTTTCTGTAGCACATCACAGCTAGATCCCGTTAAGGGTGCCGGGCTGGGGGGGGGGGTGTCCTCTCTTTCCGGGCTCGTTCATCCTGGACATGACTTGCAGGACACGTCCTATAGACCTGGTTATAACACGTAACTGTTGATCGTTTTATAAAGGTAAAAAGTGCCCGCGCTTAGGATGTGGTGAACTGCTGCCCCCCTCAGTATGCTACACCTAGATGTAGTATAGATGAATAAAATTATGGGATGGGAGGGGTGTTGGCGCTGTTCAAAGTATACGGGTATATATGGGGTATTGGATTGCAAATGGGAGACTGTGAGTAATGATGACTCAAACAATCCTATGACTCAATATAAAATAAGAACACACCAGTGGGAAGGTGTGCAGAGAAACAAATATTTTGCAGTGGGCGTGAATAATAATAAGTGCAGTCCAAAACAGTACAAATAAGTAAATAAATAAGTAAGTAAAGTGCACGTGCAAAAATATGTATATGTATACACCTCAATATGGGTGTTAGCTGATCTGCGGATTATATAATACCTTCAGTTAATACAAACATATTACTATAAAAATGTATAGAATATTTAAAAACAGGATAATTAATATGTGAGTTGTGCGCACTAAGTACTATATATGAGTGCCAAAAGTGAAAGTTGCATATGTACTGATTCTATAATCACTATGATCAGCAAAAAAAGGGAAAAAACGATAATAAGTCCATATATTGGGTGCAACAAAATTGTAAAGGAAAGTCAATATGTGGATTCGTTCTGTATTCTCTTAATATGATCACACGGTGGAAAATGGTATTATGTTGAAGAGCAATATAAGTGTAGATAGGTGGCTGTGGGGGTCCTTCCTTCCCCTCCTTCCATCTGTACCCCTAATGAAAATGCACTAACCAGAGTGCCCAACCCCTACAGGGGTAATGGGCATATGAGTGATGTTCCTCTCGGGTCCTCCTCGTCCAGGTCAGTGGTGTCCTTCTCTGGGGGGTCCGTGCCAGCTGAGTTCTCTGTATTCTGCCGTCCGGTGTGCTCAAAAAAGAGTATGGGGAAGGGATGGACACATAGTGTGACTCCGTATAATTGAAAAAAATGAATTTTTATTGAAAAAAGCCAACTAGTCACCCACCAAGTGGTATGACTAAAGGATATGTCAGGGCTAGTAAGCCCTATACAAGTATGCAGATTAAAAAGTGGTTCGGTTAAAACATATAGTAAAAGCCGGCGAGTGTGCTGCAGCTTTTCCGGGTATTCGGCGTGCGTTCCACGGCCGTGAGAATGCCGAAACCGGAAACGAAGGCTGCGCCGGAAGTGACGTATTGCGTACCACGATAGTCCCGCCTTACGCGTTTCGTCATTGGACGTCCCCCTCACATTAATTATCCTGTTTTTAAATATTCTATACATTTTTATAGTAATATGTTTGTATTAACTGAAGGTATTATATAATCCGCAGATCAGCTAACACCCATATTGAGGTGTATACATATACATATTTTTGCACGTGCACTTTACTTACTTATTTATTTACTTATTTGTACTGTTTTGGACTGCACTTATTATTATTCACGCCCACTGCAAAATATTTGTTTCTCTGCACACCTTCCCACTGGTGTGTTCTTATTTTATATTGAGTCATAGGATTGTTTGAGTCATCATTACTCACTGTTGATCGTTTTATGTTATTGTTTTTCTTATGTGATACTGATACCTGTATTGGCATTGTATTATGCTTCTATTATTTTTGAAAAATTTAATAAAAATCTATTGAAAGAAACAGCCACGCCACATGTTTTCAGAGAGTCCTGTATTTCACCTGAAGTTATTTGTGGGTTTTTCTTTGCATCCCAAACTATTTTCCTGGCAGTTGTGGCTGAAATTTTAGTTGGTCTACCTGACCTTGGTTTGGTTTCAAGAGAACCCCTCATTTTACACTTTTTGATTAGAGTTTGAACACTGACGAATGGCGTTCTCAGTTCCTTGGATATTTTTTTTTTATATCCCCTTTTTTCTGTTTTATACCGTTTAACTATCTTTTCCCGCAGATCCTTTGACAATTCTTTTGCTTTCCCCATGACTCAGAATCCAGAAATGTCAGTGGAGCACTGGATGAACAATGCAAGGGTCTGTCAGGATTCCAGAAACTCACTGACCTTTTAAACACACACACTAATTACAAGCAAACAGATCTCAGGCGAGGATTTAATAGCCATTCAAACCCCTTTTTTGCATGTTATCTGGCCAAAATAAACTTTTGATCCGAGTCATTTGGGTAGTTTCTGTTGTGATTATGATTTAAAAAGAGTAAACACAGTTGATTGATAATAAATGGCTTCAGCCAAACACTAACTTGCGTGAAAGAAAAGTTTTTGTGCTATCATTCATATTATCTGAAAAATAAAGAAATCAAGAAATCATAAATTCTGCCAGGGAATGTAAACTTAAGAGCACAACTGGAGATAAACTAGAACTCCTCAGTGCCAGGAGTCAAGCAGTGGGTTGGCACAGTGAAATAACTTTCCATCCAAGGACTGAAGATGTGAATGCAAATGCTGATTAGATTTAAATCCTTAATTGACTTTAGGACGACCTAAGCGTCGGCCTCAGATGAACCTAATCCATGTATGGGAAGAGTATAACTGGGCAGAGACACAGAGATAGAATCCAGTGGTTGGACAGAGGCAATATGATTATGGGGGTGGTCTAGTCCCAGAGAAGAAGCAATGCTATGACCAGTAACCAACAAACTGCCATTTGTGACATCTAGTCCTGGGATAGTATAATGTACCACAAGATTGTGTTCCTCCATGACTCGCCAATGACCTTGCAGGTCATATTGTGTGGCAAAGGCCCTGTCTGTGGTTGAGTAATCTATGTAAAAGTGAGGCATTGAGGTATCCACAAAATATTCCTCTGGTTCAAGAGTGAACCCATCTGTGTGGGTCTGTCCCTGATGGTTGAACAAGTCTGCTGACACAATGTGTTCTGTGCAAGGGCCAGAATTCCACCTCTCACTTGGTACATGTCTGCCCCACTAAAAGTACTATCCACTTGACATGTCAGAAGATGGATACATCACATTCTAGTCAGGCTGGATCATTTTATCAGGTTTGCAAGGGCAGTACCCACAACCAAACCACAAAACATCTGCCAATATTGTATAGAAGCACTCCTGCCTTTCCTATAGCTGTCTGCAGAAGACTCTTTCAGACCAGAGACCTTGTTTTAAAAGCAAGTTTTTACAAAAAAACAGGCTATTTAGCTAATGATCTAATCACTTAACTAATGAGAAATTAAGAAAATGGATCCATTGCTTAGTAAAAGTGGTCTGGAAATACAACCAAACAGTAGATTCCTTTTAAGGCCACTCAACCTGACATGTTATATTTGGCTCTACTTTCAGCAGCCCAACAGACCTATGGTCCACAGTGCTCACAGAAGAACTTGAACATACTCTGACTTCCTAGACTTGGGAGTGGAAATGAATCCTGGCTAAAGTCCAGCAGTTTGTCAAAGATCAGCCATAGATGGAACAAGGAGATTTGGAAGCATTAGACTTTGACCTTCAAACTTGGGACAGAGTGCTAGTTTGACTTAAATGCACCCGCTTTTAAGGAAAATCTCAAATCGCATGGGAAGAAGTCCTTGGAATTGTCCATCAACAGCTCCTTCCAGGCTTGCCAATCTACAATATCCAGAAAGAAGCAACCAAAAAACTGATATATACTGTTCTTAGTAAACTCATAAAAACCCATTAAGATCCAAAGAAAGGCCCATAACAGGGTTTTAAAAAAAAACTGTCTAAATACATGAGCCACAAACATCTCCATGCCACCACAATTTCAGTGGTGATTATCTCTTGGTCTACTTCCCATATCTTAAAGACTCCCATCTGAAGCCATGGATCCTGAAAATGTTACACAGCCCGATGGTCACTCATTTCAGGTCCATGCACCTGTTTTGGAACCCTCTAAACTACCATCACCTGATGTCCCTGAAGACGGAGTTGCATTGTCTTTCCTCCTAGAGATCTAACTTCAGGAGACCCCCTGTACACTTGAATGGGATGAATCGGAATGGTCTGCAAATTGCCAAGCGCAGCCAGTTCACACATACCAACAATGAAAAAAAATGTGTCTCAGGTGAAAGTTGTTTGAATCTTGGATGAAGCATTGATAAAACAACATGGAAAACTTTTTCACTGTTTTGTTTTCAATGTATTGTAAGTCATGTAATCCTTCTTTTTATGCATCTGATAGAAAAACATATATATTTTTTGTAGTGGAAAAATAAATTCACAGCAATAGAAAGCCTGAAGCAACAAGTAAATGAGATTTCCACATAAAAAGAGGAAAATCTGCAAAAAATAATAAAGCATATTTTTGATCTTAGATTGGAGTGAGTAAAGACGGAGTACTTGTTCTTATACCCATTTATTCCCTCCAGCAATAAAACTAAGATGCTGAAAAGGATATACGGAGATGTCTAAATTTTAGTTACCATGCAAACTCAGCTCTTCCTATCAGTGTTTTTCAAAACAGACACAAGAGAAATATAATATAAATTATTCTTACTCCCTCTTTTCCATATATTTCGTGAACACTGTAATATGGCCAGAGTTTATATTAAAGTAATGCAAAAGAAAATGTAAAATAATAAGCCTGTTTTTCACTTCTTTATTTTTACAGAACATAATATTTTTTCAAAGGGAATATGAAAGCATTCCTGTAAAGTTTTGAATCAACAACAAGTTGGAGGCAAAATCCTGTGCCATTGAGAAGTGGGTCAGTGTAAAATAAAACTTTCCTTTGGTTACCAGTAATAATAGATGAGCAGATCCCTCACCAAGGCAACAAGTAGGGATGAAAATGCCAGTCCTCTCTTGAAACTTGGAAAAATGTTTACTGGTTGACTTCAGATACTATAAAAAAGTTGTAAAGATAATTAGTACTTCTGATACTTAAAATTACCATATTTTTCGGACCATAAGACGCACTTTTTTCCCCCAGAAATATGGGGGAAAATGTCCCTGCATCTTATGGTGCGAATATACAAAAGGACCCCCCCCCCGCCACCACTGGCACCGCCCCCCGCTGCCGGCACCGCCCCCTGCCACCGCTCGCATCACCTCCCGCCGCCACCACCGGAAGAGAGAGCAGGGACAGACTTTCAAACCCCCGTGGGTGCCGGGCGCCGGGCCACACACAAAAAAGGCCACTATGGGCCTGATGAAGGAGGGAGAAGTGCCAGTTGTCCCTCTGGGAGCCCAGGAACGATGGCCGGGGAGGAGCAGGAGGGTGGACCGAGGACAGGAGGCATAGGCAGGCTGCTGGGATAACATCAGGTAAGGCAATGGACAATCTGCATTTCTATGGAAATGGTGTCAATCTGCATTTCTATGGTAATGATGTCACTCTGCATTTCTATGGTAATGGTGTCAATCTGCATTTCTATGGTAATGGTGTCACTCTGCATTTCTAGGGCATGGTCACTCTGCATTTCTATGGTAATGGTGTCACTCTGCATTTCTATGGCATGGTCACTATGCATTTCTATGGTAATGGTAACTCTGCATTTCATGGGCACTGGAAAATATTTTAGTACACCATTTGGTTCAGAATATTTTTTTTGCAGCCCCGCAAACTGATGGACTTCTTCCCCAGGCAGTCTGAAGAGAAATCCCAAGATGGCACTAACACACTGAGCAAGGCTACGTCGGCTGCACAGCAGCACGGACACAGTGACACAGGCACACAGAAGACACCATGGACCTCCAGTTGTCTCAAAAAGACCCTCATAAGAGACCAGCCTCTTCACCACTGCAATCCCCACTCTCCAGGGCACATCTGAGTAAAAAGCTGAATCTCTCCCCTGCACTGACTGAGCCTGAGAACCCCCTTGAGGAATTTCCTGTCTCAAATAAACCTGCCACTGTATCAGAGCTCAAACGCATGCTGCAGTCACTATACATAGGTATTCAATCCAACATAGACAGAGCAATTAGCCACACACAGGTGCAGATCTCCCACATTGCCGACGAACAGGTGATCTAGAATCCAAGTGGGGGAAGTAGTATCACTTCACAATGACTTGGTGGATACCTACCAGGATTAATCATAGGAAATACAGCATATTAAAGATAAAATGACAGACCTTGAGGACAGATCCAGAAGGAACAATGTAAAAATCAGGGGTATACCAGAATCTGTGATGCAGCCAGAGCTCATTTGATACCTTCCAACATGGTTCAAAAATATCCTACCATCTGTGTCCAAACAGGATCTACTTATTGATCGGGCACAACTCCTTGTTAAGCCTAGCTTCCTCACAGCCTCAGTACCACGTGATGTAATCACACGCATACATTTTTTTCATATCAAAGATATGCTCATGTCCACTGCAAGGAGACTAAAATCCTTACCTGATCCATTCTCTCGCTTCACAATCTATGCAGACATATCCCAGGCCATCGCAGCTAGACGGCGAGAATTCAGGCCCATAATGGAAACCTTACGAGCTCAACAAATCAAATATAGCTGGGGACACTCCACAAAACTCCTGGTAACATACCAGGACAACATAGTTCCCATAATGACACCGCATGATAGCTTCAAATATCTCTCACAATGGGGATACCGAGCAACTTATCCACCATCCAACGTGAAGAAGCATACAACTTAGCATCTTTAAAAAGATTGGGAGGAAACTCTCCCATCTTGATCCCTGAGTATTAAGGGCAACTAACCTGGTAGTCGTTCAACTCTCACTCTGTTAACATCTTCCTAGATGAGAGAAAACTGGCTCGTACTTCCCTGAGTAAGGTGATCACCTACACCCTCAGGTAGCTGAGTCTGCTAAGCAGATTTCACATTGTTCCTACGTTATTTAACACACCCGTTATTTTCAAGCATTACAGTTAATGCATAATTGTTCATTTATATGTGTCTTGTTACCTTCTGCAATTTTATACTCAACTGGATAAGGTACCAAAACATAATTGTTTATTTGATAACTTTGTATGCATCTTGTTTTAGCTCCCTTGCAGACATTTCCAAGCATATCCACACTGCACAATGGTCAAAATAACCTCCATTAATGCCAAGGGCCTCAATACCCCCTATAAAATATAAGTCCTCTGGAAAGAGGCTGCCTGTCTCCACAGTGATCTCCTCTGCATCCAAGAGACACACTTTAATCAATCCAACCCTCCCTCATGCAAACACAAAGATTTTACACAGTACTTTTTCACAAATGCTGGCACTAAATCCAAAGGTGTCATGATAGCTATAAAACATTCCCTACAGGTTCAAATTCACGACTCCCACCCTGACCCAGTTGGACATTTCATTATACTACAAGCAACTATAGAAAACACCCATATTAACACCCATATTACTCTGATTAACCTCTACTCACCCAACACACGCCAACGCTCTTTTTTTTTTGAGAAATCTGAGCAAAAGTAAAACAAAAAAGCCCACTCTTCTAACAATGCTCGCAAAATAACTTTTTCACTGTCCTCATTTATCACCAACACAAACCTCTATGACACTTGGAGATGCCTACATGGCAGCGAAAGGGACTATACCTTTTTTTCACACGGTCGGACTACGTTGTCGGAATATCCGGTCTGCAAGAACGTCGTGACGTAAGTCGTCTTCCACGAGATTAGAAAAGGGAAGTTCAGCACCACGTCAGGCACCCGTTGGGCTCCTTCTGCTGATCCCGTGTTTATCGCGAGTTAGTCGAAGTTTGGTGACTTAAGATTCGCGCTTCTCAGTTTTCTGACTCAGATCGTTACTGCTCTTCAGTTTGTGCTTGTCGTGCGTATCTGTTTATTAGTGCGTGTAGTCAGTTCGCATTTGTTGGTCATTGCGGCCTATATCTTGATATAGGACGCTTTGATTTGCACTGCTTATTGTCTGCTCGTTTCTGGTATTCATTTCGTTCTTTCACGCCTTGCTGTTTATCGGTGCTTTCTGTTTGTCCGTTCTGACCAGCCGACCTTTTGTGACCTTGTGAGTGATGTTTCCCGTGCGTACTCGTCGCCGAGTTTGTGCTGTACGCGGAATTGGTGTCGGGCTTTTAGCTTTGAGCCAAGACCCGTCCATGAACAGAGTGACGAGGAGTATGTGGACCAAGAATTGGTTGCTTCAGCGTGATCACTTCTCGCACATGCCTTTGCTTCGTGAGATCCGGGAGAATAATCCTGATGATTTCAGGAACTTTATCCGGATGACGGACCCCGATTTTCACCGTCTTTTGGCTTTGCTGACCCCTTTTATCAGCCGGCAGGATACCTGCATCAGACAAGCCATCACTCCGGAGCAGAGGCTTGTTGCTACGTTGAGGTACTTGGCGACAGGGAGAAGCCATCAGGATTTGAAGTTCTCTTCAGGTATCTCTCCCCAGGCCCTGGGAATCATTATTCCAGAGACCTGTTCTGCCATCATCCAGGTCCTGCAGGAGGACTATATTAAGGTAACATTTCTCCTTTACTATTCCCTTCTATGTATGCTCTGCTTGCTAATGTCTTCTATTTTTGACCTCCTTCCCTAATTACCATGATTGCAATATGCTCTAATATGCTGTGCCCCTTTTCTCCTTCATGCATTTTTACCTTCACTTACCTCCCCAGCATGCTCTTCTGGCCCAATAGACACCTATGGCCTAGTCACTTAAATAATGTATTTTGTCTGCTGCATAGTATTGTTTTCCCCCAAACACCCCCTAAAATATGCACAAATGTTTGCTGTGTGTTTTACTTCATGTAGAGCCCCTTTTATTTTTTATTTTTTTGTGGGGGGGGGGGGGGGGCCCAGTGCTCTGCCTGACGATGTGTGAGAGGCATTTTTTAATAAAGCTCTTTTTTAAACCAACCAAGGATTTCTTGTCATTTCCGTCTTATTGCTTATTTGACCTTGAAATTTTTTCCCTTTAGCTTCGACAGTGGGAATGCACTTTCTGGGCAAAAGGAGGTAACAGTCTCTTCTTCCCCAAAAAGATTCTTCTCATGTTGTGTGTTTGATACCTAATCTTTGGTCTAGAGAAGGTTTGTAGTGCATAACTGACACCCAAAATACTCCATTTCCTCACCATGACCGAAATGTATTGATTCTCAAAAATGGTGTGCTACGTGTTTTCAAACCAATCACTGTGGGTGTCATTTACATAAGTCAAATCCACTATGCTCTACAAGTGCAGTGCAAAAGTGCCCTGGAAAAGAAACTTGCAGTGCAACCTGGACTTGCCTTTAGTAAATAACACCCATTGCCCCCCAAATCCTTTACGTTTGACATACATAATGTTTTTTGTTTTTTAAATAATGAAGCCACACATTTATAAAAGTAAAAAAGTTTACTTGCAAAACATTCACAAGTGCGTTTACAAACTTCTTGCCAAAACTGACAAGATCTGGTTTATTTACAACATTGTTTACAAACATTCCGCATTTGGTAAAACCAGGCATGGAGCAAAACAGAACATAGGAACTCGGAAAGATCAACTTTCTAAAATGAAGACAAGATCAGACATGACTATATGTTCAAAGTGTGTTTGATCTTGCCTTCATCACATGGGGGGTCACCCCTGGAAAGTGGAAATTTAGAACATGCACACAATTTGGGTATGAAAATGGTCATTCGATGGTAAAAACACATGCCTAGAATCTTCAAAAGTGCCATTTTCCATCATGGGGATGAATGGACGTTTTTTGGGGGTGCAACCCCTTCACCACAACCACTTTAGTAGTTCGGAAAGTGGTTGCACCCCCAAAAAAACGTTGTCATTCATCCACCATGATGGGAGCTAGCACATGTGGACACAATGTGTGCATGTTCCAAATTTCACACAGTTCTTAAGTTGAAAATGTGTTCAGAAGCAGCCACAAATGTGTGTTAATTACTTGGTGCGTTTTTATATTTTTCCTAAAACATCAATGATGTTCTTCAATTTTTGTTGAACATCATTGATGTTTTGCTTTAGGTAATCTAGATCTCTATTGCAGACCATTATCTCCCGATGAGTACGTGGGCACTCTCTGTGGTAAAGTGCGATTTTTCTTCCACAACATCCACGTCACCTAAAAACCACAAACAAACAAAAATCGGGTGTTGGAAATGAGGCAGCCATACATTGATTAGCTTACCAGTAGCTGTGTTCTCCCACACTCACCTGTTGTGGTGACAAGTTCTCCAAGTTCGATGATCTCTCCTTCCTCCTCCTCCTCCTCTGCTTCTGCTCTTTCCCCTTTTTTGGGAGGTGTTGGTTTTGGGGTTTCCTCAGACGGCCCAAGTTTTTATGAGAATGTACAAAAGGAAGATTTAGCAACACAATCTATTGAGGGCAGAAATAGGAAATGACAAACATTGCTTGAAAGTGAGGAACACTATTTTTGTTTGGCCAGTTACAAATGCCAACTACATGAATGTAGTCACTTTGTAAAGGTGCTAAACTTACTAGCTTTTTGGTAGAAGTTTGTCTGATGGAGACCCCCCTCTAGTATCCACTGGAGCACATGTGTGGAAAAGCATAATAAAAAGGGGGTTTCGGTGTCCCAGCACTAGTGCTCTAGAGTCCAGATGGGTAAACAGCTACTGAGTGACCTCTCCTTTACATTGAATAAATTTTCTTTACGTTCTTGATGACATCTCTAGTGAGAAGAAACTTCCTTTCAATCAAAACTTCCCCAAACCTCGTATTATAAGTGGCCGAACGATCGAGGTTGCGTACGATCGAATGGACACACACACGACCATGACAGTGGCAGAAAGATCGAGGCTGAGTACGATCGAATGCACAGACGAACATGAAAGTGGCCATTTTGGAATGTACAACTTTGTAAAAATCAAACCACATGGAGCAGTATGCAAGCAAGAAATCAAACACAAAACACAACTACTTACTTTTTTGAAGAATTCGCTTGATCTTTCTGTACTGATCGGCCTCCCTCAGTTTCAGGTCTGACCAGCGTTTCCTCAGTTGCTCCTTGGATCGTTGTACCCCAAAATTATTGTACAGCCTCCTCACAACTTTAGACATGATCTTGGCCTTGCGGACATTGGGGTTGAGGTAAGGCCCATACTTCCCATCATAGTCTCTCCTCTTTAATATGTCCACCATCTCCAACATTTCTCCAAATGACATATTGGAGGCCTTGAATTTCAGGCTCCGGGATCGGGACGTTTCTGCCTCCGGACTTTCCTCGTCCTCCTCCTCGTTGGTGGGATATTTGTGGCGCACCTGCTGTGTCCCCGCCATGTGCTCTCCCCACTGCGCCGTAAAGAGAAGGGGTGGGGAATAGACGAGAAAGATCGTCAGGGGCGGGCGGAGTTTGACGCATGCGCACTGGATATAAAACGTCACACGCCTGTGTCGTAGCCACGATCTGGGAGACGAGGGGAGAGAAAGATCACGCACGAGACGATCGCTAGAAACGAAGGTACAATTTGACGTTGGTACATAACTAGCCTAGACTGATTCGAACTTGAGGCTTCTTTATGGAGAAGATTAGGAGAGTTTAGCCTGACATAATTTATAGTGTTTTGTGTGGTCTTGTGTCTTGCAGAGATTATGAAGGGATTCAACGACGTGAGTTTTCTCCCCCTCTTCATTGAGAAATACAGGGAATTTCCCATTTTATGGCAGGCTAAACACCCCCATTACAGCATCAAAGCAAAGAGGTACGCAGCCCTGGAGGAACTTGTGGAATTTGTCAAGCCAAGGTTCCCCGCGGCAACTGTTGATGATATAAGAAAGAAAATTGGCAGCCTGAGGAGTGCGTATATCAGGGAGCGCAAGAAGGTCCGGAAGTCGGAAGAAACTGCAACTGCAGCAGATGAGGTCTATGCCCCCAAGCTCTGGTACTATGAGAGTCTACATTTTCTCAAAGACCAGACTGATGTCACGGAGCCACTCTCGACTCCTCCTTCCACGCTTCCTTGCGCGCAGGCCACCCCTGATGAGGCTTCCGAGGAGCAACCTGGGCCTTCCAGTCTGGAAGAGGTGGAGGAGCCCAGCTTGTTCCAGGTATAGTAGTTTTGTTACCATTTATGTGAATAATGAATGATGTTCACTTAATTCAGGATCCCCAATTGGTTACTTCCTAACGTGTTTGACATATCAAGAGACAGTAGTGTTGGAGACATTTGGGGCCAGAATCGAAACTGCAGGGCTGAGAATTGTATGGTTTTCTATTTGTAAACATTTTGCACCAGTCACTAGATGAGAATTGTGTGTGTTTGATGAACAAATAACTGAAACGATGTTCTTTTTTCATACACAGGAAGACCTCAGCCAGGAGGTGGCTGTGGAAGGTGGCAGTCAGGAGGAGGAAGGGGTTAGTGGCAGCCAAGAGGTGGGTAGTGGCAGCCAAGAGGGGGCTAGGCCTCGGAGCCTGACTGACTCACAAATTCCTCCCCTCCGCCTTCCGTACAGAAGGGCGAGAAGGGGGGGTGATGCGGGAGAGTCAGCGCTCCGGATGATCAGAGAGGCTTCAGCCTCCCTACATGCCACACCCACCGACAAGGAGACCTTTGGCTCCATGGTTGTCACGAAGATGATGGGTATGGAGGTGAAACAACGCAACATGTGTGAGGGGCTCATCCTCCATGTCCTAAATAAGGGGATGGCTGGGGAGATGACTCCCCTCACACATGTTTGCCATAGTTACCATGCTCCTCCTCCTCCTCCTCCTTCTGCCACCCCACCAGCACCAGCACCACGGCGTGGAAGGAAGAGTACAAGGAAGACAAGAGAGTGATGACCTTGATTCAGTCTGGTCTGAGAGAAGATGGAGCCTCTCGTAGGACCAGAGCCTGGGGACCTAGATGGCATCTGCTGCAGTTCCGGATGTTTTGGACTTCACGACCAGATTGCACTCCCTTATTATTTAGATAGGTACTCCTCAGGCCCCCAATTTTCTAAGCTTGAAAAATGATGGTTGCCGTGGGTGTCCAAGGCTTTGCAAATTCCCCAAGTTTCACCATGGCTGCGTTCCTCTTTGGTTTGTTGCTGAGACCTAAATAAATGTTTTTGGATTTGAAATAATCATTGACTATTGTGTTTTACTTTTCTACAATGACAGTTTCTTTGTGAGTAGGCAGGTACATTTCACTAATCCTAAAGTAGAATTAACAAGGGGCACCAACAACCAATAAACATGTAGTGTATAAATCCAGAAAAGTAATAAAGAAAGTTTGTGAGAAGTGCGGGTGAATAGGAGCAGCTAAAACATGTCATTCTTGTTGCATTGTAAAGAAAAAGAGAATGCGCTGCATTAAAGACATTTTAACATTGCAGCGTGACGAATGTTTAGGAAAGGAAAGGTAGTTTTACCTGACCGAGCGCGTCACAGAATTTCTTCTGAGCATGCGTAGCACTTTGTCCGTCGGACAACCGTACACACGATCGGAAAGCTCACGTTACAACATATTTCTAAGATGGAGATTGACTCACATGGTCAGACCATACCCTGTTTCATTAGAAATCTTTGAGACGTTCAAACAGAACACGTCTCTTTGGTGACTGAACGTGACCCTTCTTACCAACCCCAGATACAAGGAACAGATCAAATAAGAACTAACCTCTTTCTTCCAGCTGAATGTAACTGACAACATAGACAAGTTTGTGCTATGGAATTCACACAAAGCGTTCATTAGAGGTGTCTTGATAAAAATAGACACGCATGAGAAAAGGAGGAAATCCAAAGAGATAGCAGATTTACTCGCCCAGATACAAATTCTAGAACAACAACATAAAACCTTGTTAGATGCAAATGTTGCTCTCAATCTTGACAAACAATGACAAACTTTGGCCAACTGCCTTCTCAGTCAACATGAACACGCACTTAAAAGATCTAAACTCAACTTTAACACTCAAGCGAATAAAACTGGCAGCCTCCTAGCTAGACAAATCAATCAAATTTTAAGGAAACTTAGCGTTTCCTCGCTTACTGACCCAAAGAAATGATTCATCACTACCCCCCTAGAAATCAGAAACGCATTTGGCAAATTCTACTCATCCTTATACAACATAAAAAAGCCCTAGACTACCATCCTCCCTCAGAAGCCCAAAAACAGAACTTCCTGGAATCAATAAACACACCCTCGCTGACTCCATCCCAACAACCTTCTCTATAGAGGAAGTGCTTAAAGCCATAAATACCCTGCCTGCAAACAAACCTCCTGGTCCTGACGCATATAGTAACAAATATTATAAAACCTTTCCTGCCACCCTTGCGCCGTTCCTAAGTGAAGTAGCCAATCAACCCGCAGAAGTAGGCTCGTTCCCTAGGGAATCCCTAGAAGCCTTAATAGTAGCCATACCTAAACCAGGGAAACTCCCAACCACTTCCACAAACTTCAGACCTATATCACTACTCAACGGCAATATCAAAATTTATGCAAAACTGATAGCCAATAGGCTACAACCCTTTATTTCTACCCTGATACATCCAGATCAAATCAACGGATGTCAGGCCCCAGATAGCACCAGAAGATTTATCGACCTGATCCAATGGGCAGAACACCATCAAACGCCTACTCCATGCCTATCTTTGGACACAGAGAAGGCATTTGACCGAGTACATTAGGCATATCGCCAACAAGTGTTAAACAAATTTGTTCTCACTGGCCCCTTTGGCCAAGCCATCCTTGCATTATACTCCAACCCCAGCACCAAAGTCTGGATATCTGGCATGCTGTCGGAATCATTTGACATCACCAACGGTGCCCACTATCCCCTCTCATCTTTACCCTAATTATTGAACCATTAGCAGAATCAATCCGCACTTGCACAACAATTAAAGGCCTAAGAATAGGCCAAGAAGAACACAAAATAGGCCTATACGGCGATTACATTCTCCTTGCACTTACTGACCCCATCTCCTCCATACCTGCTCTACAAAACATCTTAAAAGAGTTTGGAGCAATTTCATTATACGAAATAAACAACTCTAAATCAGTCATGCTACCACTACACCTCTCCACTCCACTGCAAAAACAAGTCTCGGCGGTTTCCGCCTTCTCCTGGGCGCACTCTTCCCAGATAACATACCTGGGTATTAGATTGACCTTCCCAGGCAGTCAAATTTTTAAAGCCAATTATACTCTTCTGCTTAGCAAAATCTCTGAACTTTCTAAAACTCTTTTGAAAGCCACAGTATCCTGGGCAGGGAAAATTACATTGACTAAAATGCTCATTCTCCCACATGTGCTATATTTCTTTAGAACGATTCCCCTACCAATGTCAACAACCCACCTTAAGACCTTACAAAAAAATAAACTCTTTTATATGGTCTGACAAAAAGACAAGGGTACAAAGAGAGTCCATGCACACACTGGTCACCCATGCAGGCCTGGGCACCCCCTGAATACTACACAGCCAGTATCCTCTACCAGACTAAACACTGGTGGTCTCAAGCCCCAGATAAACAATGAATACACATCTAGCAGCATGCTCTCTCATCTGACCTCAGAGCACTACTGGGAGCCTCCACGCTCACCCACAAAATTACCAGAACTTTCTTGGGAACAGTGCATGCTACCCTCAAGACGTGGATATCTGTTCTGCAAACTACAGGAAGAAAGCCAAATCTGTTTGATGCAAACACCCCACTTTCCTCATTGCCTTTACTAATTCCAGACCTGGACATCTCCAAGTGTAAAAGCAGCAGTCTCAACCTAATCAATCAACTATATGAACGACAACATATGCTCTCCTTTCAGGACCTAGTTGGAACCTACGACATTTCACATAAGGACTTTTACAAATATCTACAAATACGACACCTACTATCCCCCCTAATGTATAAGGGAAAATGCCCTAATGAAACCAATTTACTCCTTCTCATCTGAAAATCTTATCCAAAAAGGGATCTCCATAATGAACAACGCTCTATTCACCAGAGCACTACTTGAAAAACCACCAGTCATGATCTCATGGGAACGTGCCCTATGAGTTACCTACACAAAGCAGCAATGGTGTCAAGCACTCCAACATCCTAGGAAAACATCCCAATGCATATCCCACTGGGAAGCAGTCCTAAAAATCCTGCACAGATGGTACCTTACACCACAAGTACTGGCGAATCATCACCCAGGCGCCCACTCCCCATTGTACTGGACAAAGTGTGGGTGCGTGGATTCCATTAGCCACATTTAGTGTTACTGCCTAAACATTTTTGCTTTCTGGAATTAAATATCCAATCTCATTTCTTCTACCACCAAGATAAACTACCCGTTGCTTCCAGATACAGCTCTTTTTGGCATTGGCCTAGAAAAATGGCCAAGCAAATTCCATGTCTTCATCACTCATGCCCTAATAGAAGCTAGAAGAGCTCTGGCGAGTGCCTGGAGGTCAGATAATCCTCCTTCCTCTATTACAGCCGTCAATTTTCTAAACACACATGCTACCCTTGAACAAATGTTTGCAAGACACCAAGGCAAAAATACCCAATACCAACATAAATGGGCATGCTGGACTATGGACAAAAGAAACATGGTCAAATTTCGACCTCTACTTGCTCAAGCTTCCACCATCCAAAGTCCGAAACCTTGAATTCTGTCTGCTGCGGAAAAACCTATCCTCCCCTGATCAACATCACTAGCTCTCTTATTCCTTAAGATGCACTTTTGTTTTTTTTTTTAATTATATAATCTTTATTTGTTTTCTTCATACAACACAAAAAAAAAGGACAATAGTACATACACACATTTAGTTTCCATAAACTCCTTTTCTCACAGTTTGCTAAAAAAGTTACCTTTAACCTGTAGTTCTTTTGTGCCTCCCCCCTTTCTTTTATTACTTCTAATGTACTCCCTTCTTTTCCTGTCCCATTCCCCTTGCCTTTGTACTCTCTCTATCCCCTCTATTTTGCCTATACGGTATTCTTCCCCGTTTAGTCTCCCACCCCCTTATCCGATTATATTGGGCATCCCTGTTTATCCATCCATGTTTTCCACATTTTTTCAAATTCTTTCATATTTCCTCTCTTTGTGTATACCGTTCTTTCCTTCCATATTGTTTCTGTAATTAATCTCGCCCATTCTCTTTCCGTTGGGGGTTTTTCAGCCTGCCATCTTTGCGCTATTAGCTTTCTCGCCTGGAATAGACATCTCATCACTGCTTTGGTTACCCAGGGGCCACCTACTATTCCCTCATCCAGACCTAGTATACACAGTCTGGGACTCATTACTAACCTCGCGCCATACACTGTGTTCAGCGTATCGAGAATTCCTGACCAGTAACGAAACAATTTCGGGCATTTCCATATCATATGTGCTAGGTCCCCAGTATCTTGACACCTGGGGCACCTGGCGTCCTTTCTCCACCCGAAATCAAAGAGCCTCTTAGGAGTATAGTATGTCCTGTGTAATAACATCAGGTATGAGACCCTTTGTGCGGGCGAGACCGACACCGTGTGTCCCTTCTCAAGTATTCTCAACCATTGTTCATCTGACAGGGTTCCGAATTCTTTTTCCCACTTCCTCCTACTCTTAAGTCGTACTGGACTTTCTACACTGCCTTCGCATATATATGGGTAAATTTCTGCTATGAATCCTTTGGTCTTGTCTTGGGGGCCTATTCTTTGATATACCGGGGAATTAACCCAGTTTGGTCCTTGTTTCGCAAATTGCCTATTTAAGGCGTGCCTTATTTGTAGATATTTATAGAATGAGTGTTTCGGTAGGTCATAGTCTGTTCTTAATGCGGTGAATGTCTTTAGTGTCTTTCCCTCGTATAGCTGCACTAGCTTAACTATCCCCTTTATCTCCCACTCTTTAATCTTCCCTATCTTCTCCACTTCCTGCAGGTTCTTGTTGTTCCAGAGGGGGGTGTGTTTTGTCATGCCCTCCAGCCCTTTTACTGCTTTTAGTGCTTTCCAGACTTTTAACCCAAGCCTCACCGTAGGGGTTCTATAACAAAATGAATTTGCCTTAAGGGCTTCTATTATTGATCTATGCGGGGTACCTGTAATCATTAGATCCTTATTACCTCCTCCAGCCCCCCCTATATGTTGCAGTTGGGCGGCTAGGAAATAGCTTCGTGGATGCGGCAGTGCCATCCCGCCCTTTCTTGTTCCTAGTTGTAGTATTTGTAATCCTATCCTAGGGTGGCCTCCTCTCCATATAAGTTCTCTAAACAACGTGTCGATTTTCCTGAACCATTTTTTATCTATCCACGTCGGGCAATTGTGCATCAGATACAAAAGCTGTGGCTGCCACAGCATCTTAATCAAATTACATCTCCCCGCCACCGATAATGGGAGGCGCCTCCAGATTGCGATTTTAGATTTAAATTTAGCTAGTAATGGTACTATATTATCATTAATGTAATTATTGGGATTCTTCTTTATATTTATACCTAAATATTTAATTTGTTCGACCACTTCTAGCTGTAGGCTGTCCGGTGTCCTCTGGTTCCCTAGGGGGTCTATAGGCATTAGTGCAGATTTTTCCCAATTTATGGTCAGCCCTGAAATTTTCCCGAAGTCTATGAGGATGTTCATCACCTGCCTGGGGGATTGCTCCGCATCCCCCAGGAAGAGGAGGACATCATCCGCATATAATGCGATTCTCTCCTCTCCCCCCTCTCTTCGGAACCCCTGTATGTTCGTATCTGATCTAATTACACTGGCCAGCGGCTCCATTGCCAGAGCAAAAAGCAGGGGAGACAATGGGCACCCCTGTCTTGTCCCCCTCTCTAATTGAATTTTGTCAGAGAAATCATTATTAACCCTGATTTTAGCGCTGGGACCCGTATACATGGTTTTAATCCATTCAATAAATGAGGGGCCAAATCCAGATGCACTTTTGTAATTTCTTTGTTATCCGTATGTATGAGTTCTGGTAACGAACATACAGTATGGTGACCGCTGGCATTAAATGCATTGAAATATGCATTTCTTTTTCTTTTTTCTGTTTGATACTATCTGTATTAAAATAACCTTTCAATAAAGATTAATATTTAAAAAAAAAAAATACCTGGCTGATCCTTTCTGTTTCTGCCCTCCCCCTGTAAACTGATCACGGTTTAACATGGTTGCTGAGCCCTGACACCGTGGTCAGTTTATGTGCCTCCATCATTCGCAGCTCTGCTCTGTCCTTCTCTGTCCTCTCCTCCATCCTCTCCCCCCTCCCCTCCTGCTGCTTTAAAAACTATAATATATCCATGCCATCCCCTCTGTTATATAACAATATGTGTCCCAGTGTCTGACCTATTTTAAAAAAATGCTGATTATACCTTATACCAGAGCGTCTCCCAGTGCTTACGTGACTCCTCGGCTCTCTCTCCTCCCCTCCTAACCAGCTGACATCAGCGGGAGTTCTCGGCCCCGCCCACTATAGCTGTCAGCCGGGGAGTGGGGAGAGCTGAGGAGTCATACCGGGACACGCTCTGATATAAGGTAGAATCTGCTTTTTAAATAATCAGACACTGGGGCATATAATGTTATATAACAGAGGGGATGGCATGAATAGATTATAGTGGCTTAACAACCACTTTAAAACAAAGTAATAAGAATGAAGTTAAAACATAGCTATTGATTGATTTATTAGATATGTGTTTATTATCTAGGGCAAAATTCTTGCTACTGCTATGAAATGTTTTCTAAGCTTTGTTCCTAAATGTGGGTTGTAGACAAAGCTATTAAAAAAAAACTTAATTTGTAACTTGGCTTTTATGAGCATAGGATGAAAAAGATGCATCAATTTGAGAAAAATATTGTAGAGTGCTTGCTGTCTATCAGTATTTTCTAGGGCTGAAACAACTAATCGATTAATCGACAACTAATCAATTATGAAATTAATCAATTACTATTTTCATAATCGATTAATCGGCCAGTAACGTAATGGGGTTAGAAAAAACTAAAATGAGCCCTTTATAGTACAAAAAGAGCAAATAATTGCTAATGTAAATATTACTTTCACAGTTCTACAGTAAAAAAAAATGAACCCTCTACAGTAGTGATTATCTGTTTTTAGTTTTTTTAACCCCCATTATGTTACTAAACGTCTCAGGCCTGGTTCACACCTATGTGTTTTTTTGGTGCTTTTTGCAAAAACGTACTACAGTTCATTTACATGGTTTACTATGGGACACGTTCACATCTATGCTTTTTTCAGCCGCTTCTGTTTGGAAAGGGTCAGGGGCTTTTTTTTTTTATGCAAAACTGTGCTTTTTTGGTTCAATATACATCAATGGAGAAGCTGCAGAAAATCATGTAATGTGTTTTTGCAGCAATTTGTGTTTTATTATCTGCCCAACAACTAATTGGCCAAAAAAGTATATCTTTTCTGTCTGTTATTCTCAGAGTGGATTAAATAGTTTTCTCCCTAACCATATAGTTGGTTATTTATATTTACCACTGCATATAGATATTTAAAAATAAATAGCCTTTTTTTTTTTTTTAACTTTACATATTAACTAAATTATACACCACACTTTTTTTTTTTAAGGTTATTAACCGATTAATCGATTATTCGAAAAAATAATCAGCCAACTAATCGATTATGAAAATAATCTTTAGTTGCAGCCCTAGTATTTTCCTACTGATCTTCTCTGTTATCCCATTATTCTAGTTATAGAACTGTTTATCTGTTTTCTATTTGGAGTATATAATGTTATAGACAGATTGTTGACTTCAGATTAGTAACTCCCAGCAGAGGTGCAAAACAAAGAGGGGTTAATTTACTAAAGGCAAATAGACTGTGCACTTTGCAAGTACAGTTGCTCTAATTTTCCCCAAAGTAATGTGACGAATGTGGAGAAGCTCCTTTTCCTTATACCTGATTTTGGATTCTTTACAAAGTGAAGTTTCACCGCATTCATTAAGCTCTAAAATGAGTGTAACTGCACTTCTAAAGTGCACAGTCTATTATCTTCCTTAAGTAAATCAACCACAGTAAGTATATAGAACTAAAAATAAACAAGTAAAAGGTGCAATCCATGTGTAACTCAAATGTGTACTAAAGTCCATAAGTTAGTCCATATAATATTAAAAAAGCGAAAGGATTGGAATAGAAGCAAAAATTTCCTGAGAAGCTGAGAATGACAAGGAAGAGAGGCGCCTCTAATGCCGCGTACACACGATCGGATTATCCGGCTAGCCTGCGCCCCCCCCCCACCCCAAAGCACCTTGTCTACATGTTGATGAGGACAAGGGCCTCTTCCCGACAACCCTGGCCGTTGGTTGTCGGCGTCTGCGGGCGGGGGCTTTTCAGAATCTGGGAGCCCCCTTTAATAAGGGGCCCCCAGATCCCGGCCCCCCACCCTATGTGATTGAGTATGGGGGTAAATGGTGCCCCTACCCATTCACCTGAGGGAAAAAGTGTTAATAAAAAAACACAACACAGGTTTTTAAAGTAGTTTATTAGACAGCTCCGGGGGTCTTCTTCCGACTTCGGGGGTCTTCTCGCCGGGCTCCTCCGCTATCTTCTGCTTATTTTACCTCTCTTTTACTAGCGGATGAGTTCGGCTTTCTGCTTCGTAGCCGCCATCCGGGGGTCTTTTTTTCCGACTTTGGCGGCCTTCTTCGGACTTCGGGGGTCTTGTCCCGCTCTTCGTTTCTTCTGCCGGGCCTCCGCTATCTTCTTTCAGCTCGTTTACTAGTGTTGGCCCGGTCTTTTGGCTATGACTAAGCGCATTTGAGGCGTGAAACGCGTAAGCCATTCATGCTGTTTGCTGTATCTTCTAAGATGTAACTGTTTTGGATTTTATTTATCGTCAAATAAAGAAGCTTTGCTGAAGTGCGGCCATCCAGATTTTCTTTTTCTCTCGGTATTTTTGTCTGTCGCTGTCGCCGCCCTCTTCTTTTCTTCTTCTTCTTCTGATGTTGACACAACGCTCTCTCCGGCCGCAATGCCAGGGATGTGTTGCACAGCGACTTATATAGGCATAAGGCGCGGGGTCACCGGGCTATGATGTCATAGTTCCAGCATCCCCCGGAACTGTGACATCATAAGCCAACGGCCAGGGTTGTCGTGAAGAGGCCCTTGTCCTCATCAACATAGGAACAAGGTGCTTTGGGGTGGGGGTTCCACAGGGCCCCCCTTCCCCAAAGCACCCCCCATGTTGAGGGCACATGGCCTGGTATGGCTCAGGAGGCTGGGCTGCGTGCTCGGATAAGGGTCTGGTATGGACTTTGGGGGGACCCCCATGCCGTTTTTTCGGCCTCGGGGCTCCCCTTTAAATCCATACCAGGCGACGGGGCTAGCAAGGTGTCAATCTCACCGATGGAGGCGGCGACATTGA
Source organism: Lithobates sylvaticus (assembly GCA_028564925.1). Classification (NCBI taxonomy): domain Eukaryota; kingdom Metazoa; phylum Chordata; class Amphibia; order Anura; family Ranidae; genus Lithobates; species Lithobates sylvaticus. The sequence goes on along the minus strand of CM053027.1, from coordinate 157,008,438 downwards.
CTTCCTTTGCTAGTCCCGTCTACCTGGAGTCACGTTCAAAATGAACGAACTTTACTCCGTGTGTGGGCAAGTCCGTTCATTTGAAAAGTCCGACGGACCTCCGCCAAAAGTCCGGCAGATTGTCCACCGGACCTAGTCCACTGGAAAAGTCCGGTCATGTGTGGGCATGTGTGGGCAAGTCCACTCGTTCGGAAAGTCCGGCGGACCTCTGCTGGAAAGTCCGGCAGATAGTCTGATCGTGTGTACGCGGCATTAGTGTAGACATTGTAAAACTTTTAATAGTAACAGACAAATGGCAACTCACATGAGTGAAGATAAAAGCAAGCACATATGTAGATGAAACATCCCAGGAGCAGGATCGGAAGCCAGGTCACTGTTCCTCCTGTGGATATCCCAAGAGAGTGGTGAACTCTCAGAGGCCCTCGCTCATAGCACTGCAGGCATACAAACAGTCCTCGCTATACAACGCTGACTGGAAAGATGGCCGTGTGGTGGATGTTCCAAAATGAGGCTTGGAGAGCATGGGGCAGAGCAGCGTGGGGCAATGACATCACAAAAGTGCGACACGTTTCTGAGCATGTGTGCTGCCTTATAAAACAAGTGGCGTTAGGGGTTTGGAATTTGGTAAATGGATTAGGTCAGTGACAAGGATTTAGTTTATGTTTGTGGCTTAAGGTTAGGGTTAGATTTCAGTTTTTTTGAAGTGTTATAGGGGCAGGGCTAATGTTACGGTTTGCAATGTGATCACATAGCCAGGCTGCAAACAACAAACCTTTTACATGTGCTTAACTACATCCTGCCCAGCCACTGCACATAAGCGTATGCGCATCCATGTGTCTTCCCACTTCTGCCGATTCTGCGTTGCCTCAGGCCACCCAACACAGAGGATCACTAGTCATGGTACCGAGCCACTGTGATTGGCCCTGGTACCATGTGATCGCTGTGACCAATCACAGCAATTATGTGAAAAGTAGTATTAATGGCTATCATTCATGATGCCATCTGATATCACTGTATGCCAGCACTGCCAGTTATTGTCTCTGATCCCCACCACAGCAGTACAATGTCACTAGACTAATGCTATGAGTGAGTATCCCTAATCACTGCCGCACCAGTCAGTGTCTCTAACCAATGCTGCACCAGTCAGTGTCCCTAATCACTGCCACCAACTTACAGTGTCCCTAAGCACCACTGCACCAGTCACAGTGTCCGTGAGCACTGCCACACCAGTCATATTGACCCTAATCACCACCACACCAGTGATATTGTCCGTAATCACCACCACACCAGTTGCAGTGTCCCAGATTACCGCCACACCAGTCATATTGTCCCTTCCCTAATCACCACAAAAAAAATGTAAAAAAAGTTATATAAATATTATTGTATTATTTTTTATGTACCAGAGCAAGTGTAGTGTTGCCATGATGACATTGTACTGCTGTGGCATAATCATTTACAATGGCATAGTGCTCCATTATCACTGTGTATGTCACTTTTCACTGCTGCACCAGTCAGTGTCCCTAATCACCACCACCCACTCACAGTGTCCCTAAGCACTGCAGCATCAGTTTCAGTGTCCTTGATCACTGCCACACCAGTTACTAAGTCCTTGATCACACCAGTCACACCAGTCATATTGTCCCTAATCACCAGCACAGCAGTTACTGTGTCCCTAAACACCACCACACCTGTCCGAGTGTCAACAGACAAGTGTATCAGTTGCAGTGTCACCACATCAGTGTAAGCCAGCTACTGTGTCTCTGATTGTTACCACACCAGTCCTACTGTCACCAGACCAGTGCAGTCAGCAACAGTATTCCTGATCACCACCACACCAGTGCAGTGTTACCTCTGCCTGCTGCCTGTATTACCACTGCCTAGAACAGTCCCTTGTTTGATGACCATGTTTCTGCCTGCACCTGTACTGACCCATCTTCACATTCTGATGTCTATGTTCCTGTGAGACACCAGTCCCATTTATCCCCAGTGGACAATTACACTTCTGGAACCACTTTTACGGGAACTGGCACCTCCTAAATTGTGATAGGTAGTCAGAAAATTAGATTGAAAGCCCAAAAGTGCTCTACAGATTTTAGACACTGTAATGTATTTTAGACACAGTCAATGTATCTAGGCTGTGGGAAAGCTTCACACAATGTGGTATCCCCATATTGGAAGGGAGTAGCAGAATGTGTTTTGGGGTGTAATTATATACCTCTGCTTTGTTTGAGAAATAACTAATTAAAATGACAAATTTATGCAAAAAACAAAAACATTTTATTTAATTTCTTCATTTTCCAATTTAAAATAAAATCACCATGCCTCTTACTACAAAAGGGGTCACTTGGGGGTATTTTTAAGTCCTGTCAGGACCTCAAGAAATGAGATTGGTAGTCAGTACTTCAGGATTGATACATTTTCAAATATATACTGTATACCATGGTTTGCAGACTCTATGACGGCCTTTCTTAACCTTTCCAACACAGAAGAACCCTTGAAATAACTTTGTCAGGCAACCCTTGATGAAAATTACTATAGCATTACAATGCTCTTTGCACTTGTGGTTATTGCGAAGAATAGATACCTAAAAAGATCATTGGTGTCAATGGGAACTTATCTGAGATACAAAAAATTGCTCAAGGAACCCCTAGCAACCTTTGGAGGAACCCTAGGGCTCCACGGAACCCTGGTTGAGACACACCGCTCTATAACTTTCACGCAGACTAAATATTATACAGTAATCTAGATTATTTATTTTCAAAATTTCATAAGAAAATCTAAGAAAATAACATGTTTTTTTTGTTTATTTCAGTATTTTTTCATTTGTATAGCAAAAAATAAAGAACTTTGGTTGATTGGTAATCTATAATGCTGCTACTAAAATATCTTACCACCACTGCGCCAATCTAACCAACAATGTGTGGATGAATGTGTATATTGTGAACACAAACTCCTGTGACAATCTCAACTAATATACTACACCAGCTGCCACTTTAGAAGTGTATAACAATGGAAAAATTTGATTATAATCAAACGTGTAATATCGTGTAAGAATATATAATCAAGTGGCGCTCAAATACAAAATAAAATAAAATTATAAAATAAAATTAAACGTGATAATGTAACACAGAAAAATATCTAAACAAATAACACCACGTGAAATAATGTCATAGTGAATACACAAAAAAAGTCCATTTGTAGCTGTGTTAAAAGAAAAAATAAATCGATCTTCAAAAGAAAATATGTCCACCAAAATATATCCAATAAATGATCGAATAAATCTTCCACCCCACCGATGTGCCTTGTGCTCCCTCTCCCAATGAGACCGCACTCACCAGATGGTGTTGCCTCCCACTCTCGTGGTTGGCAAACGATCGATTAAACCACACCTGGGTTAATGGTACGATCAATCCAAAATTTGGCTCTCCATATGTGAAAATATAAAATAAATATTGCTCCACATAGCGTAACTCTGTGATAAAACTATTTATTTAAAAAATAAGCCACACTCACACTTCAATGTTTAAACTCACATGTAAACCAGTGAAAATCAGCAAAATACAGCAAACAATCCACCACAAGTTGAGATGACAGATGAGCTGGCACAGCGCACATATGATCACCAATGGATATCAAACTTAATAGCAACGAATCTCACCGCCTCCCACAACACTGCTCCTGGTGTGGGTCCTTATCCAAGAGTCACTGATAGTGAGGTTGCAGAGAGGTGAACGAAGAAAGGATCCACAAACAGATCGAAATTGCCAGAAATACAAATGGTTGTTTTCAGTGTCTTAGTGTCCGTGTAGCCACAGAGAAAAAAGAACGCTCAGTGATGATTAAATACCAACAACCAGGCTCTGTCTGGAAAAAAAAGATAAAAACTTCATTTAGGGACAATGTAGCATGCTCGAATAATTGTCAAAGTGTGACAGTGCTGAAAACTGAAAAATGGCCTGGGCAGGATAGGGGTAAAATTTTCCGGTCATGAGGTAGTTGACAGCATGAAAATTCTTCTCAAATAAGGTCCCCCTAATTCCAAACCATCCATGAATTGGCAATTCCTTTATAAATGAAGAATCTCACTGCTACAGGAATTTGCATTTAAGTTGCTCGGTTTGCCTGACCTGGTGACCCTACTCAATTCCCCTCACATCTGTGATGCTAAAGTCTTTTATTTCATTCTTTTATACTCTCAATGTGAACGGCATCCTTCATGGAACCTGATAAGCTATGTTTCTATGTTTACTTGAATCAATGCAAGTGCACTCCTAAAGGTAGATATACGGCTCGATTACTGTACTTAGAAAATTACATGTAAAATGTATTTATTACCCTATCCATGCTAAACAGCATGGATGGAGGAATCATCACTCTTGGCTATTGTATTCAGGCAGTTGTGGCACCCGCTGATTTATGAATACAGTTGCCCTGCTGAACAGTGAGGGATCTGTGTTGAACATCTCAGGAATGGATGTAGTCACTGTTTGGTCAGGTATCAGGGTCACCAACAACTCAATGTTCAGCTGATTGAACATGAATATTCTTAAGTTCAAGCTGTCTATGGTCAGCTTCAGTGATCCTCAAAGATCAAATTACTTTAGGGAGCACTTTGATTAGAAGGGAACAGGAGAAGAGTATACATGCAGAAACAACATTTAAATAGGTCAGTGAAAGACACCTAATACCTGATCCTTACTCCCTTATGCTGTGTACACACGACCGGTTTTCCCATCGGAATAAACTCTGAAGGTCTTCCAATGATATTCCGCTGAAACTGTCTTGCGTATGCACGATCACACCAAAGTCCGACCATCAAGAACGTGGTGACGTACAACACGTACGACAGGACTAGAAAAAGGAAGTTCAATAGCCAGTAGCCAATAGCTTCCGCCTCGTACTTGCTTCGAAGCATGTGTCATTTTTGGTATGGCATACAGACAATTGGTTTTCCCTATAAGAATTGGTTCTGTCGGAAAAATTTAGAACATGTTCTCTTTCTAGATCCGTCAGAATTTTCGACGTAAGAAGTCTGATGAGGCATACACACGATCGGAATATACAATGAAAAGCTCCCGTCTGACTTTTTCTGTCCGACATTCCGCTCGTGTGTACACAGCATTAGAGAAATCCAAGATGGTAATATCCATAGTATTATAACAGATTTTAAGCTGATACATCAGTATTTTCAGGATTTGTATGTGCAAGGATTGTCATTAGGAAATTCAAAAGTGTTTCTATGACTTGGGCACAGGTTTGTTTAAGTGCTGGTTAAGTGTTCATTGCTTAGTTTAAGAGATTGGTAAAGTGTTAAGGAAAGGGATAACTTATAAAGTCAGATTAATCCTTAGGATTTAAGTGTTAGGTGTGAAGGTATAGGTTAAAGAGACTATCACTATGATTGTAATCCTGAGAAATTCCTGAAGCTTTTCCGGAAATATGGCTGCGAGAGAAAGGTTTGGGATGCTGCTGCAAGTATATGTAAATTTTTCTAGGTACCTGCAACAGTTTGTATCCTTACATTTCAGTGGTGAGTTAAAGCATTTTAAAGTTTTAGGAACTCATATTACCTTTGTTTACTTTTGAATGCAGTTGAATGTATTCAAAAATGCCTGTAATATCAATAGTAATGTATTTTGGAGTTCAAGATTTACTGTGGGTTGGGAAGCACATTTTAGGGAAAAATATTATAACGTGCACATGTCTAGAAACTCAGTTACATTCTGTCATAAAATAACATTTACAGAATGAAATCAATAACATTTATGCAGGCTTTTATAAAAAGAGAATACTATTTGTACAGATTTTTTCACATTATGTACTGTTAAAAATAATCTGTTATGCCATTATTCTGTTCCAAAGTTTATATTTTCTGAAGAGTAAAAAACACAGAGCTGTTAGAAACAGTGAAAACAGGACTGAAAAGCAGTGACCACTAATAATGATATTTTATAGAGTATCTAACTAATAATATTTTTTTTCCCCATGAACCCAACAATATTAATAAAGCACAACTTTTTCCTAACAACAAAGCACTGTGCATTTCTCTTATCTTGCATCATAATCTTTGCTCAAATTTTTCAAAGCAACAAAATAAGACCACATCAAAAAAACTTTCATTGACAATGACAAATGAGCAATAAATGGAAGAATAGATGACAATCAATACAATCGTAAAATAAGTAATAGAAAGGACAATTAAGTCATGAAAACATGAACCAATCTAAAACGTTTTGGGCTATCATAGCACATGTTTTATATTAGGCAACATGTTCCTTTGGTAATATTAGTAATATCACCACCAATGACACCATCACTTGCCATTGTACCTCCACTTTTGAAATGCAAGGACTTCTGAAATGAATGCATTCTAAACTTGGAGGCTTGTGTGTTTCCTTCTGTTTTTGTTTGTATTTTTACAAGTTTCTATCAATATTCTTTCTCCAATGCTGCTCTCTCTCTCTCTCAATTGAAACAATCATATGTAAATTGCCATGTGTGAGACTGTTGCAAGCAGTTACCTGCCTGAATGACATCAAACCTATTCATTAACAGAAAGATCCCAACAAATTCTAACACATGAAGCCTGAAAAAGTCATTCAACTATTGTCTACTTTATCTTGACTTTCATTCTATGTTGCCAGTTATGAAAATGTGTTCAAACCAATTTGTTCAAACCAAATCTGGACAGTGTTACTTTACCTTGCTCTATTTTTTTTACATTTCCTTTATCAAGGGTTGCATAGCAGTTTATGCACACAACAAAAAGAAACTGAAGACAAAAGATGACAGATCAACATATAAATACTTGTGTCAATTCAACTCTGTTGTGCTCCACTCCTAAACACACTTATTGAACACGACTCTATACATGAGGTGATATCATTTCAGGAGATATGTAAGGACACTTTCCAATAGTTATAGGGGTGATTATAAATCCTGTACAAAAGATGAGGATGTTCCATAAGTGGACTCCAAATGTTGCTAGTATTAATGGGCGTCTTTCTAGTTGGGTCCCCAAGGGAGCACTCCATATCAAATGTTCTTATTCTTTCTACTTAGTTAAGAAGGGGGGTGATGAGGTCTCCTGTATCATGTAGTTTTCATTTGACATGTTCCCTTGCTCTATTTATAATTATAAATTACAGGGACAGTATCTGTGATGCACCAGAGTTAATATTGGTAGCTTAACTAAGTGTGGATCTATCCAACTCTGGTTCTGCCCTGCTATTTCTGGTAAAGACCAGCGGCATGTTGAGCAGCACATGGTTGTTCTTTGTTTTTAAGGTTAAAGGGAGACAAAAGAGAATATGGGGTTTATCATAGTGAGCAGTTGTTGTCAGGAGTCCACATACTGTGGAGTCTAATATATGGGGTTGATTTACTAAACCTGGAGAGTGCAAAATCTGGTGCAGCTGTGCATGGTAACCAATCAGCTTCTAACTTCAGCTTGCAGGGCTGCACCAGATATTGCACTATCCAGGTTTAGTAAATCAACCCAATAGTGACTAAAAGTCATTAACCTTCCTGGCGGTTTTCCCGAGTGTGGCTCGGGGTTAAATTTCAGCACCCTTATCGGTAACCCCAAGCCACACTCGGGATTGCATGGCAGGATCCTGGTGCTGTATACTTACCTTGTCCCCAGGATCCTGCAATGTCCCCCTGCTGTGTCCACGGGCTCTGTCCTCCGCCCAGAGCCCAGCAGCAAATTCAAAAAAATGAAAAATCATAATACATACAGTACAGATTACATTACTGTATGGAATTATTTCACTTCCCTTTTGTCCCCAGTGCTTTGTCCAATGCACTGCATGCTGTTTTATATGATATATACTGTTCTTTCTGCCTGGAAACTGGAGATTGTCCATAGCAACCAGAAAGTGTACCTTTACGTCAAAAGTGGTTTTAGACCAGCTGGAAAACAGTGATAGTAAATTATAACACTTGCAGAATTGAGCGACAGTGAATCGTGGGGAAATAAATTTTATTATTATTATATTATTATTTTTTATAATTATTTATATTTATTTATTTATTATATTATAATGTATGATTTTGTGTTTCAAACTTCATCATACCCGGGATATACTAGACTCTTGTTTGGACAGATTTAAGTGTATTATTGCTAAGAATTACAGGCCTACAATATAAAACGCCAAATTTCTATGCAAAATAATTGTACCGCTTTGAGATGCAAAAATCTGACATAATCATATCGTCAGGGAGGCTACAAAACATCTGCAGTACATCTCTCCAATACATGAACATTTCTACATGTTTTATCCATTAAACACCATTAAACAAGTATGTTTGCTTATTTACATTTATTATGTTAGAATTATTTGATATCTCTAGCTTTCCACTACACACAGGCTACTGCTCCAGGCCATGTGAGTTACCCCTTGGCTTAATGATAAGAGTGGTTATTTATGCTGCGCTGGGATTGACACCCCATTTTGCTCCTTTATTGTTTTACAGAGAGTGATTCCTATCTCTTTGGTGGAGCTGCCAACTGACTGCGGAGCTTTTCTGGATTTTTATTGGACTTATTGGTCTATTTATGGACTTCTAATAATTGATTATTTTTTTACTCTTTTATTTATGTTGTTCCTTTGGCATATGTTTTTTTTTACATTACATAGCGCATTGGTAATACTATGTTGCTTTGGGAGGTGGGATCATAGCGAACCCCCACATAGCGCAGTGCTATTTGTTTAATTGTATAACTAAATTGAGGCTTTGAGATTCTGGACACATTTTGACTTTCTGTAAATAATATAAATTTTTTTGGAAGATTTTGTACTTGGGATCATTGTGAATTGCATTACATTACAAAGGGTATCCCTTGTACAATATCTTTGTTCCTTTTATCTATATTTTGTCTATTATGAGTTTAAACAACAGGAGTGTCTATTTTGTCTTTTGCTTAAATGGACAATGGCTTTTTTAAATTTTTTAAATTTTACATTGTTGAAGGTAAACTTTTTTTGTATAATGTATTGCCAATTTGCGGAATTGGCTGCATGTAATATTACTTTTCCATTCTGGGTTATGGCTTATTTTATTGTGCAGATGCAAGTTTCTTGAGGTCTCTTTGAAGTGAGTATTGGACAGGATTTTATCATTTTCATTAAAAAATTATTCTAGATCCAGAAATATTAGTTTTTCTGGATCCAAGGCATAAGAAAAACTGATGTTCAGCTCATTAGAATTGTAATAATCTATGAATTCCACAACTGGATTTAGAGAAACATCATATATTACAATGATGTCATCGATGAAGCAGCTATATTAGTGTGTAAATGGGTTGTTAGCCCAAAATGTAAGGCTTCCCAGTATCCATTAGCAAGTTTGGGTTCAAAGCTAACACCCATGACTGTTGAATTGTACAGAATGTTTCCATGAGCCGAATATGGATTAAAATGCGGATGTTCAAGAATAAACATGACTCCATCGTAAATAAACTGATCTTGTATGTTGTTCAGTCTTTTCTGAGAAAATAAAGAATAGCTTTTAAACCAATTTCATATGATATTTGTATGATCTGATAGAAGAAATTTACATCTAGTGAACTCCAGACATAATTAGTGCCCCAGCTATAGTTAGATAATGTATCCAAAACATGAACAAGGGTGTTTTAGGTGGTAGAGAAAAAAAGAAGGGTTAAGGAAAATAGTCAATATACGCGGATCGAGACACAGTAGTGTCAAATCACAGTAGGGGATCCTGCAGGATGTACCTGACTCTTAAAGTGTAAGTTCACCTTTACAAAAAATCTATAAGGTGAACTTACACTGGACCCCCTCCCCATCCCCCCCCCGGTCAGCTCGTATTGCCGATGTACCGGTCCGGGGATTTGAAATCCCTGCGGCTTTTACTCCTCTTTGCCCATGGTGACAGGACAGGCTATGCGGGTTCTGATTGGTCGTGCCACCCATGTGATGCGCCGACCAATTAGAATGCTCCTAAACGTACCTCCTGATGAGGTAAATTTTGGAGATTAAGCTGTGGGGGATTTATAAGCCCCGAACGGTGAGGCAGCTACCCAATGGGTCAGTGTGGGTGATCGCTGTGCTCCAGGTCAGTGTGACTTGGGGGGGGTGAGGAAGGCGTCCTGTGTAAGTTCACCTTACAGATTTTTCTACCCTTTAAGGACATTTGTGGTTGTAGCACTGTCTATAGCATCCACTGTACTGACACCCGTCCGCTGACTCTTCTAGCTGAAGGGGGTGGCCCTCACTGGACAGGCCCCAAAGACACAAATCTGTACTCACTGTAGGCAGAATCAGATCCTTCCTGGTGTCTCCCTTCCAGTCAACTCTACAGGACCTCTGGGTTCAGCCTCTCTCTAGGCCCCTGGTTCGTCCACATAGGGCCGTACGACTACCTCCAGGAGGGAGAGGGCAGCCACCCCCTCCCTCCTGGACTCTGTTCCCCAGCTCAACTAACTCTGAGCACATGTACTCTGGCTTTATATAGAGTATCCCAACATGCAATGTAGCACTTGTCATCTGCCAATTGACAGGGCTGTAACAAAGCATGTGCACTCACTTGTCAGGTCCCTTCCCACTGTCAAATATGCCTCCCGATTGGACCAGTGGGGGACAGTCAGAAGAAGCTAAGCTGCACCTGAGTACAATGAGCAGACCTAACCAATAGATCCTGCTCTTTGGTAGGCAGAGAACACTCTAAGTTTTACCTGACCATCTTACTGGTAAGCAGAAAGATCAAAAACTATACTCTCTTCTAGCACCTACCTAGGAGGGTGCTACATGATGAAAAATAAGATAGTTTCATAGTTAGTAAGGTTGAATAAAGACACCAGTCCATCCAGTTCAACCTGAGCGAGTGTCTACAACTGTCCCTATTCCTGTACATTGCACACTCACATCGGTCCCTACCCTCAAGAAGCCCACAATCCAAGGTCCCCATTCATATACTAGGGGTAATTTTTGGACAGAAGCCAATTAACCTACCAGCATGTCTTTGGATTGTGGGAGGAAACCGGAGTACCCGGAGGAAACCCACGCAGGCACAGGGAAAACATGCAAACTCCAGGCAGGTAATGTCGTAGTTGGGATTTGAACCAGTGACCCTTCTTCTTACTGCTAGGTGAGTGCTAACCACTACACCACTGTGCCGCCTTGTGACTTATTGGGGCTTATTGTAGGGCGTATTGTGACTATCCTTACAAAGAAAGAATTTATTTTTCTTTGTTAAATACACATTTTGACAACCTAAATCAAACAAGATTTTCAATTCTTTCAAGAATTTTGGTAGATGACCCATTAATAAAACTTTTCTCTTTTTACCACTCTTATCTGCTCTTTTTATGATTGTGTGTTTTTTATTTGTAAGGCACTTTAGGGCAGAGTTTTCTGTGGACATACAGAAAAAACATTAGATTGTTATTTGCAAAGAAAGTATACTGTACTAGCTGCAAGAAGGTATGAATATAAGGACCTTTTGTTTTAAAGGGGAAAATGTTTATGTTGAACCACAATCAACATTTTTCTAAAAGTTTAAACTCACTTTAACCACCTCCCGCAGGGCATATTATAATAATTAGGCCAGGTGGGAGCACCATTATCCCGGTAGGATGTTATGTGATGTCCTGCCACTTGCGTACCTTGTACATGCCCTAGGGGCATTAGAGACAGATTGTTGTACAGGGCTGACACTGGTACCATGTGATCACTGCCCAATCAAAGTGATCACATGTCAGTTGTACACAATGGCTTTCATATATGAATGGATGCCATCCATAAGAATGATTGTTTATAACAATGATCATTACTGTAATAAGCAAAGAGTTAAAAACAAATTGTAATCACCTCCCCAGAGCAGTACAGTGTCACTATTTTGAAACACACAAAGTCACAGTATGTTAAAAAAAAAAAAGGAAAAAATGGTAAAAAAGTGAATGTCCCTGATCACCGCCACACTGTTATATCGTGACACTGTACTGCTCTGGTAACAGTAAGTAAACAAAAAGTGAAAACAAATATTTAAAGGATAAGTTTACCTTTCAGCAAAAAAATGTATAAAAATATCCATAGCTTTTGTTTCTGGAGCTGCTAAATCATTGTACTAGCGATCAGAAAAATGCTGCTGCCATGCAGGTCTCCTGCAGAACTGTCAGTTTATCTGTGTGCCCCTACATCATACGGGCAAGCAGATACAATCTGACAGGGATAATCAATGAACTTCCACAGTGCTCCACAGTGACAGGCTCAAATGATGTCAGTTTTCCATTCACAGAGGACTGTGTTTTTTTAAATTGTAACAGCTAGTGGGAAAGAAAATCCCTGCCAACTGTCAGAGTGGGGGATCGGAGGGAAGTGGGGGCCGTTTTGTGTGTAACATGTTACACCCTGAATATAGGTGTAACATGTTATGAAAGGTGACCTTATCCTTTAACCGCTTCAGCCCTGGAAGATTTTACCCCCTTCCTGACCAGAGCACTTTTTGTGATTCGGCACTGCGTCATTTTAACTGAATTGCGAGGTTGTGCGACGTTGTACCCAAATAAAATTGATGTCCTTTTTTTCCCACAAATAGAGCTTTATTTTGGTGGTATTTAATCATCACCCCTGCGGTTTTTATTTTTTTTGTGCTATAAACAAAAAAAGAGCGAAAATTTTGAAAAAAAACACAATATTTTTTACTTTTTGCTATAATAAATATCACCCAACAATATATAAAAAAGAATATTTTTTTTCCTCAGTTTAGGCCGATATGTATTCTTCTACATATTTTTGGTGAAAAAATTGCAATAAGAGTATACTTATTGGTTTGCACAAAAGTTATAGCGTCTACAAAATAGGGAAACGTTTTATGGCATTTTTATTATAATTTTTTTTTTTTACTAGTAATGGCAGTGATCTGCATTTTTTATCGGGACTGCAACATTATGGCATACACGTCGGACAATTTTGACACATTTTTGGGACCCATGGCATTTTTACAGCTATCAGTGCTATAAGAATTCATTGATTACTGTAAAAATGTCACTGGCAGTGAAGGGGTTAACCACTAGGGGGAAATCAAGGGTTTAATGTGTTCCCTAGTGTGTGTTCTAACTGAAGGGGGGAGGGTACTGGGTAGGGTAAGAGATAGATCGCTGTTCATACTCTGTATGAACAGACGATCTGTCACTTTTTCCTTCAGAGAATCGGAAACTGTGTGTTTACACACTGATCCCGGTTCTCCGTGTGCCCCGAGCGATCGCGGGAGCCCAAAGGTGATTGTGACCACCGGGCACTTGCATCGGCTCCATGGGCGAAGGGCAAAGTTACGCCCAGCCGTGCCATCCTGCCGCAGTACAACTGTGGCAGCTGGTCGGCAAGTGGTTAATTTCTCAGGTTTCCAAAAATTTCTGTAATTTTGTGACATAAAATGTCAACTTAAAAAATTCACCATTCCTCTTACTAAGTACCTTGGGTGCCTACTTTCCAAAAATGGGTCATTTGGGAGTTATTTGTACTGTCCTGGCACTTTAGGGCCTCAATAAATAAGATTGGTTGTTAGTACATCGGGATTGATAAATTTTCAAATATATAGTATATACCATAGTTTGTAGACTCTATAACTTTCACACAGACTAAATATCATACACTGATTTGGGTTATTTTTACTAAAGAAATACATTCTGGCCTAACTTTCTGAAAAAAGATAATTTATTTGCAAAATTGTATAACAGAAACTACGAAAATTTGATTTTTTTTCCAACATTTTCTGTATTTTTTCCATTTATATAGCAAAAACAAAACAAAAAAACAATAGTGATTACATACCACCAAAAGAAAACTATCTGTCTGATAAAAATTTAATTTGGGTACAGTGTTGCATTGCCATTCAAAGTGTAAGAGAGCTGAAAAATAGCCTAGAGAGGAAGGGGGTAAAAGTGTCCGGTTTTGAAGGGGTTAAACCTCTTTCGGTATAGCTAACGTTTTAAAACAATCTAGTTCATTATCATTAAATTTATCTATTATGTTAGTGGTCTCCTCTCCAGTTATATTTCTTCATTAGTATGGGTTGCTTCTTTTCATGTCCCTTATGGTTTAAATTCCTTATAAAAGCATTTAAATCCTGAAATAGGTTGACTAGATTAGGTTCTGAACTGGGTTTGAGCAGAGATTTTTTAAACTGCATCTCGTTGTGAACTACCAGTTTTAAACTTCAGGTGAAACTAGTGATGTGCAAAACCCCACATATGGCAATTAACTTTGCAAGGTAATTTTTCTTTAGCTTAGTGGACAAGGTGAAGCTCTCCTGACTTCCACCATCCAATTATGTGCAAGCACACATACTGTTTTTTATTATATTTCTATGTGTGAATCTCTTGAACATTATTTAATATTTTACATTGGACTTTGGACTTGTCTAAATATAACCCTTAAACAACTTAACTAACAGATGGACAAATCTGTGGTTAATTCTTTTTTGAATTACAAGAAAAATGACAATAATGGTGGTGACATTACAGAGTGCTATCTAATATTTTTAATAATGCTGCAGTAAATTAAATGCTTGAAATGTTTTACTTCTGAGACCTATTATAGTTATTTAAATGTAAATTTTAGTAGGGAATAATATAAGGCAAGTAAAAGAAGGTGTAAATATTAAACATGGCAGTGCGCATGTGCGGGAGCTACAAGATGGCCGCTTAAGCCTGGAACTCCACATCACCCAGCAGCGTACATATCTCCACTCACAGCCACCCAGGACTGACAACAACGGGGCACCCTAGCCCCTGAGACTCCCGTGCACACCCATGGATGTCCAGACCGGCCACCAGATGCGATCTCGGGCTGCAATTTGATAGCTCAGCGTGGGGTGGGTGTACCAAGATGGCCACCGCAGCAGCACAGCCACACGCGGCCTATACAGAGGGATCCCTGGATCAGAGACAAGTCTTAGCCCCAGCAACCCTCACATACACCCCGGTGATCCACGGGAGTACCCAGCACCCCCTGGCTCCCTCACCAGCCTCCACAGAGTCTCTGCTGGGCCGCTCCACGCTTTCTCCAGTCGGGCGTTTCCAAACTCATCTTCTTGTGACCCCATCCTCAAGCTTTCCAGGCCAGGGCCCATCGACACCATCAGCAGACCTATTCCTTAAGCTCTCTTACCTCCTATAAAGGGGGATGGCCAACATGGCGGCAAAAATCAAAAGGAATATTACATCTGATTTTCAGAACCTGGGATCCAGAATGGAGGCTATAGAAAATAAACTGGACATCACGGTATCCAGAACCAGAATATATCAGAATTCAGCCCACATTCAGGTCCTCCAGGATCAGCTTGAAACAGCCCTTTCCAGAATTGATGATCTGGAAAATAGGTCCAGAAGACACAATTTCAGAATCTGGGGCCTTCTTGAGACCATCACGGATATTTCCCCTGCAGTCCAGGAGCTCATCAAGGATCTAATCCCCAATACCCCTCCTCACTGACTGGAGTTGGACAGAGCTCACAGGGCCCTGGGACCCCTCAGAAATTATGGATCCCCTAGGGATGTAATCGTGAAACCACACTTCTACGCCATAAAAGAAGTCATCTGAAAGGACGATAGACATGTAGGTCACTGGTGCTCCCACAGCGAGGACCCAGGCAGTGCTGCTGTATAGTAGTGGTGTAGACCAGTGCCCCTAAGGGTAAACAGAGACCCTCCAAGCCAAATGTGACATGTCAGGGCCATCAAATACAATTTTTTGCAGACCTATCCCCCTCAAAAATTCAAAAGGGGAGAGCTCTTAAACCGCTCCTGACAGTACTTACACAACAGGACATTAAATATTGATGGGCCTTCCCATTTGCTGTGAAATTCACACTGAAGAGCAAGACACACTCTTTCTCAAACCTGCCGGATGGTGAAAAGATCCTCCTGAACCTCAAGCTCATCTCACAGGAAGCGACTATGGACATTACCACCCCCTCCATGGGCTCAACCAAGTGTCCTCCCCCAGCAAACCCGGTCTCTCCCACCTGGAACAAAGGAAAGACCAAAAGATCTAAAGACAATAATCCTTGAGATTGCAACTCGAATCAACATATGCCCTACTCTCACTTTCCTTTTCCAAAGAAAGTGGTTCTACCTGTTGTTGGAGCTATTCGCTCCTAACCTAAGAGGCCAAATAATTTTTTCCACCTTTTATGCATTCCAAGTTTTCATCCAGTTGCTCGTTACAAGCAAGTTATAGGACAAGACAATGAGTGCATCTTTACTTTCTAAAGTTATCCTAAGTTTCTTCAGTGATTATATGCTCTCTCCATGGTCCTAGACAACGAGATGTTTAGAGCTCTTCCCTTGGGCTCTTCAGGCCCCCCTCGAGCGAGGCTGTGGCTGGGAAGTCAGGTTCTCCTGTGGCCTGGGGCATAGTAATTCCACATGCACTCAGGGTCCTAAACGGGTAATCTCAGTGCCTTAAGCACATTTTGTGCACTTTGAGGGGGCCCTCCCTCCCCCCTCCCAATTGGGGAGGGTAGGGAGACACCCCAGATATGGTCATGGGGATCTTTTTCCCCTATGTTTCCTAGTTATGATGTTATTGTTTTTTTTTTATTGTTTCACATTGATGTCCGTGCGGCTCCACCTATCCCATAGTAGCAGCTTCCCTGTTTCTGTGGGATGGGTTGTCGGCCAGTGATTTTTTGGGGTAGGAGTTTAACAGGAGTGTCCTATGCCAAACCTGATTAGTCTTCCTAGAAGACGCTTTTCCTTATTTTGTTTTATATATATATATATATATATATATATATATATATATATATATATATATATTTTTTCTCTTTCTCTAACTCTTTATCTTTTTCTAGCCAATCTCCAGGTTGTGACCTGTGCCCTGCTCCAGCTCCGGATCAAAACCCGTCCTAAACACAGATCTATTTCAAGAAGAAGAGGGCAGTGGGTAAGTGACAGTAGTGTCAATAGCATTCCACCCTTCTGTTCTCATGGCTAACTTATACCCCACAAGGACAAATTTCAGGATAGCTACACATAATGCTCAGCGTCTAAACTCCCCTCGGAAGTGGAGGAAAGCATTTGAAACCTATCACTCTCTCAAACTAGACATAGTTATGCTCCAAGAGACACACTTCCTGGCCAATACAACCCCAAATTGCTCCACGCCTTCTACCCAACATTTTACTTAGCAAATGTGGTAAACAAGACCAAGGGGGTAGAAATCTTATTTTCATAGCACAGTAAATTCTCCAGCTCCGTGGACTACAGAGACCCAGAAGGGAGTTTTCTCCTAGTAAAGAGGGACATTTACACTCCATAGTATCCTACTATGCCCCTAATAAGGGACAGACTAAATTCTTCCAGTCTCTCTTCAAAATCCTAAACCCCCTCCTGGAGGGCATGGTCATCTTTGGAGGGGATTTAAACATAGCTTTTGACCAGGGGCTAGATAGGTCCAGACCCCCTACAGCCCAGTTAACGGGCCCCACTAAGGCAAGTCTTAAAATAGCCAGACTTCTTAACTCACAAGACCTTGTAGACATTTGGAGGGAATTGAACCCCTCTAAACAAGACTATACTCACTATTCCTGCCCCCAGCAGTTGTATTCCAGGATAGACCATATCTTAGTCTCCCCAAGTTTCATTCCATCCACCCAAAAATCGACCATCAAAGATACAGTCTGGTCAGATCACTTAATGGTAACACTCTCCCTACATAACACCCTTACAAGACAACCTTTGTCCCACTGGTGACTAAATGAATCGATCCTCAGTGACCCCGTTAAAACTAAGGAAATAGATGACTCCTTAAAGGAATACTTTCAATTGAATGACGCTGACAGTATTTCCTCAGAGACCTTGTGGGCAGCCCACAAAGTGACCAAAAGAGGCAAAATAATCCAACTGACAACCCAAATCAAGAGAGAGCAGCAGATGGACATTATCAAATTAGAAAAAACCTTTGCAACCCTAAAGACCAAATGTAAGAAAAACCCAACTAATGCCTCAATAGAAAAGTTAGACACAGCTAGGCCAGAGCTCAATCTAGCTCTCACAGAGAGAAAGCGGAGAAACACATTCGCTGGAGTGGGGCCAAATTCTAATGTCAGACAAAATTGGCTCTATGTTAGCCTCAAAAGTTTCACCTCGGTATTGCGCTCACACCTTATCCAAAATTAGGATATCAGGTCAACCCCCTACAGCCAATCCAAATAAAATACTCAAAGCCTTCCGTGACTTCTACACGAAGCTCTACAGCACAACCTCCACAGACAAGGGTCCGATAATTTCTAATTTTCTGAAGTACCTTCCCTTACCTACCTTATCTCCTGAACACAAACATTTGTTGGAAGCAGGCTTTTCAGTTGAGGAGATACTGGAGGTCATAAAAGAACTTTAAAAGGGATCAACTTCTGGACCTGATGGTCTTTCAGTACCCTATTACAAGGCTTTTGCCGTTACTCTTGCCCCTACATGGCAACATTTTTCAACACGAAAACCCAAAGCACCCCCTTAGACCCTCAACTCAACACTGCCTATATAAGAGTTATACCCAAACCCGATAAAAACCAGGAAGAAGTAGGGAACTATAGAGCCACCTCCCTTATAAACAACGACCTAAAGATTCTAACAAAAATTCTTGCCAATTGCCTAGCTTCCTTGATAAGCAGATATGTCCACAAGGACCAAGTGGTACTTATCCCAGGTAGACAGGGGCCGGACCAAATCAGAAGGGCAATAGACATCATCTCCCTACTTCAATCTAACTGGGATAAGGGCCCCACACAAGAAGGAACGCTACTCTCTCTGGATTTGCATAAGGCTTTTGACTCAGTTGCCTGGCCTTATATTATTACCCTCCTGGAGCTCTGGGGATTTGGCCAGCACTTCACAGGGATTCTCCATGCCCTCTACTCCTCCCCAAAGGCTCTGATATGCCTCCAGGGACATTATTTAAAACCCTAAAGTATAGCTAAGGGCACTAGACAGGGCTGCCCACTGTCCCCCTTAAATAATGCTATTGCTATCGAATTCCTAGCAATCGCTATACGCTCCAACCCCAATATCCAATGGGGTTACTTGCGGCTCCCAAACCCATAAATGCAGATTAATCGCCAATGACATTCTTCTATTTATTACTTCACCGAACACAATCCTTCCCAATCTCTGCAAACTATTGAACAATTTCACAGCTGTCTCGGGCCTCCGGGTAAGCTACTCTTAATCCCAAGCGCTAAACATTTCTCTTAACCACTCCCTGCCCGGCCTATAGCAGAATGACGGCCGTAAAGTGGTTAAGTTCTCCCGACTGGGCGTCAAAATGAAGTCCAGCAGGATAAGCCGCGATCGCACACCCATCGGTGGTGTGGTGTGTCATTTTGACACACCGCATTACCGATCTGACTGAGGCTCTTTACCAAGTGATCAGCCATGTCCAATCAAGGCTGATCACAATGTAAAAAGGAAGAGCCATTTATCGGCATTTCCTCACTCACGTCTGACAGATCCGAGTAGAGGAGAGCCGATCGGCAGCTCTCGTGACAAGGGGGGTCTGTGCTGATTATTTATCAGTGCAGCCCCCAGCGGATGTCTGCCCAGGACCACCAGGTATGCCCACAAAGCAACCCCAACAGGTATGCCACCATAGACCACCAGAGATATGTCAATCAGTGCCCAGGAAGCTGCCAATCAGTGCCCATTAATATTGCCTGCCAGTGCCATCAGTGATTCCTATCAGTGCAATCAGTGCCACCCATCAGTGCCGCCTATCAGTGCCCATCATTACCCAGCAGTGCTACCTATCAGTGCCACCCATAAGTACCCATCAGTGCAGCCTTTCAGTGTCCATCAGTGTTGCCTATCAATGCCCATCAGTGCTGCATATCAGTGCCACCCATCAGTGCCCATCAGTGCCACCTCATCAGTACCTTCTCATTGTTGCCGCCTTATCAGTGCC
Organism: Lithobates sylvaticus; assembly: GCA_028564925.1. Lineage (NCBI taxonomy): Eukaryota > Metazoa > Chordata > Amphibia > Anura > Ranidae > Lithobates > Lithobates sylvaticus. The sequence continues at coordinate 156,988,513 of CM053027.1, read as the reverse complement.
GCCTTATTAGGAAAAAACTAAATTTTTTTACAAAATTTTATAACAGAAACAAAGAAAATTTTCATTTTTTTTTTGTGTTTGTTTAGCAAAAAATAAAAATCGCAGAGGTGATCAAATACCTCCAAAAAAAAGCTCTATTTGTGGGAAGAAAATTCTAAAAATTTTGTTTGGGTACAGTGTAGCATGACCACGCAATTGTAATTTAAAAGTGACAGTGTTGAAAGCTGAAAATTGGCTTGGACAGGAAGCGGGTAAGTGCCTGGTATTGAAGTGGTTAAACCAGAAATGGTTACATCATTGAAAAGCTAATTCAAGTTCGAATGGAGTGACTCCTCTATTAAAGACTTGGGGATCACTCTAACGGCTAAAATAGAACACTTGTACTCGTCGAACTTCCCACCCATGTACCAGAAACTAGAATCTGACCTGAAAAACTGGGCTGGGGGGGAGCTATCCTGGCTAGGCAGAATACACTCCATAAAAATTACGCTTTTCCCCAGACTGCTTTACCTATTCAGATCCCTCCCAATCAACATAAGGAAGGATCATTTAAAATCTATCCAAAGCAGTCATTAAATTCATCTGCGGAGGCACAGGCTACAGGATACCCAAAAAAAAAACATTCCAACCTAGGACAGGGGGTGAGTTGGGTCTGCCCTACCTGTTGTGGTATTTTCAAGCAGCAAGAATAGCTCAAATATCTACAGTCTACTCCGAACATGAAAACCCGGACTGGGTTCAAATAAAGAGACAGGCAGCCCCCACCTACACCTTAGATTATATATTATGGGTCCCCTCCAAAGATTGCCCCCCAATACTATCGCCCATCCTATCACAAACCCTTACTCTCAGGGACAAAATTAGATCCGAGACCTCACTGACCTCTGAGTGCCAGCCCCTTGCACATATCTTTCACAATCCTGACTTTATCCCCGGTCTAGACATTAAATAATTTAAATGGTGGCTGGACAATGGGGTTGTATCGAATTGGCCATTTCTTCACTCCCTCTGGACCAATTTCCCAGAGCTACTGTATTCAGAATCTTGAAATCCATACCTCGGAGCAATTTAGATTCCAACAAATCCAACACTTTCTCAATAAGATATGGAAAAGTAAACCGTCCCCTCCCAAAATCACATCTTATGAACAATGGCGTGGACAAGCCATGGATCAGAGGGGTGGAATCTCCATTATCTACCAGTTGCTTGCTCACCCACCTTGCAAATCACCTTAAATGTTGGCTTTGGAAAACGACCTCCAAATTCAGTGGGATTCAGAGAGGTGGCAGACCTCCTTCTCTAGGTCCTAAAAAGGGATTAAGAAAATCTCCTTGATTAAAGCTAGCCTTAAAGTAATGATCAGATGGTACCTTACCCCCTCAAAGCTGGTTACCATGTTTCCCTCAGCAAACCCTCAGTGTTAACGTGGTTGCAAACTCATAGGCTCAATGGCCCACATTTGATGGGAATGTCCCAGAATTAGGACATTCTTGAACAAGATGTTCACCTTGATCCAAAAAGTGACAAAATATCAACTCCCAAGAACCCCAGCCATCGCTCTCCTGTACTCGAACCTTCCAAAGATTTTCAAAGCCAACCTCAAATTGATCAATTTTATGCTTCTAGGTGCCAAGGTAACCATAGCTAAGGCATGGAAACAACCCAAGGTCTCCTTCATAGCAGCAGAGCGTAAGTTCTCGTAGATTATGTCCCAGGAGAAATTGGCTAGCATCTTAACGGATACCGTTTTGACATTTGAAACCATCTGGGAACCTTGGGCCCTGCACGTAGGCATCTCGTTCATACCTGGAGCTCAGGTCTGACAAACATTTGGTTTTGTTTAGTCTATATCTCCCTTCCTGTTGATTGGCTCTTAGAGTATGACAATCTGTAATTCTCACTATGCTCTATGGTTTGGTTCAAGTGCATATCTACCCTCCTCAAGGCTTGTCGCTTCTTCCTGGGTTAATGGGGGAAGCCCCCGGGCACAGTATGTTCCCACTTGGGGTGCTGGGAATGCTTCCCACAAAGATCCTGCTACACTAACCAAAATGTAGGAAGAATTACTATGTCAAATCCTGTTTAATTGTCTTACTCATACTTGGCATTGTGTATTTCATGTAATCACGACAGTTTTTCATTACATCTCTGGAAATAGTGTATTTCATGTTATTGTAATAAATAAATAAAAATCTTTGAAAGTAAATATTAAACAAAATAAATAGTAGACACTAAGGGCTGGTTCACACCAGAATGCATTGCCGGAAAGTTGCATTCCGTTTGCGTTTCCCACACCATGTTCAAAATGCACTACATTTGGGATCCGCTGTGGGTGCTAATACATTGTTAAAGGCACTCTAAATTCATCAGATTGCATAGTACCACAGTATCATGCGATTTGGTCCGGTGCATTTTTCAGAAGCAGTGCATGCACTACTTTTTGTGTGGTGTGGTGCAATTTACAGTCCATTCAAATGAATGCTGCAGGGGAATGCAGAGAAATTCTGGTGTGAACCAGCCCTAACAGTTTATTTTCATTATGTTGTTTTTATGTATTTGGTTGCTTATATAATATTAAATATTACAGTTTTCTTTTGAAGTAATAACAAAGTAGTAGTTTTGTTTTTAATTATTATTACCATATACTTAGAGTATAAACATTTAATTTGATGTATGTTGTCTTATAATGTTGCATTTGTGTTTGGAAATTAGTTTATGGGAAGTTAAACTTAACAATTGGTGAATACTAGTCCTTTATTAAACTATTTTTGTTTGATTTTTCTTTCTACACACAACATGAGTTTGCTCTAAAATATGAACCAATATACAGCCACAGAACAGTTGTTTGGGGTGTGTATTAATGTAAATCCCCATCCATAATTTTCTTTGTAAATAGCCTCAGGGAGTTTTGCCTTGTATTTGTTCTCACTAATTTTGAATTCCTGTTCTTTATTCAGAGAACAAGAGTCAGTATTATAAATGCTATTCTTCTTTGAATCTTGAGAGACACTATAGGTAGGGAGTATGATAAAAGAACCATGTTTTTGCTTCATTGTTATTATTTCTCATTACATATTAATGCAACCAGGGAGTTGACCTGTTTATTGCTTTGTTCAATATTGTTTGTACTGTACTGCCAGCATTATAACGTGTTTTAATCATACCATTGAACATATTTGTAAGTGTAATTCATTGCTGAATATAGTTTTCCAAGTTATATATTCTAGTTCAAGTGGATTAGAATATACAAATACAGATAGAAATGAAGTACATATATCAATTTAAGTATAATAAAAACATGATATTGCTTTGAATTTCACAATTTAAACTGCAAACTTTAAGCCTCAGTTAGTTGTTAATTTTGATTTTGTGTGCAAAATAAGGACTGCTGTATTGCCCAACATAAAATAATCAATGCATAGCAATAGCAGCACACTAGTGATAAGCTCCGCCTTTGGCTCCTTCCTCATGACAGTGAATATCATAAAAGAAAAGGTTTATGATTCCCCCATCATTCTCCATAATATAGAATACCAAGGGAGGGTGTGAATGCTGCTATGGATATGCACCAGGAAAGGAAAATGACGGAAAGGATGAAAACATTTTCCGTTTTCCTGGTGCATCCATGGCAGCATACTAGTGATAAATAACTAGCTGAGATGGGTGGGTAAGGCTTAGAAAAAAATATTTATTTGGACTAAACAAAAGCTGATTCAATTGTCTTTCTGCCGAATTCTACAGAAGTTTAAGCTCCTGGGCCTACCCTATATTGTCTCATGAATGTGTGCTGAGAAGATGACTTGATCATGGGTAGAAGTCCTAATATAAGCAGAGATAGAGGAAGGACTTCTATATTTTCAACCCCCTATAGTGTGGAATTTAATAAAATTAGGAGTACTGTCACCAGATACCTCCCCGTGTTGCTTAATGAACCCATATATGCTCAGATTTTGACAGGCAGCATCGGGCCCCCACTTTGGGGAGATTTTTATCTTTTAGTTTATACACCAGCACCAGTCCAAGTTCACATTGGCTGCAGTTCAAAATAATTTTTAGATGTGGGAGTAAAACGTGTGCCTATTGTCCTTATATATGTCCTTATATAAAGAAGGGGGATATCATTTGTTCAGCGACTGCCGGTAAAACATTTAGGATTCCTTCATTTATAAACTGCAACACAAGATTTTTGGTCTATGTCGTTACCTGTGTGTCATGAGACACACAATATGTGGGACGGACCACTCAACGGTTGAGAGACCGTCTCTATGATCATTTGTATGATATTGATAAGAATCATTTAAGCAATATTGCTAGACATTTAAATGACATCCATGACAAAGAGGTCTCGGGGTTGGTAATACAGGGAATTAAAGGATTAATGTACCCATTAGAGGAGGAGATAGATTCAGAACACTGTAAAAGAGAAGTGTTCTGGATATTTCACCTCAATACTAGAAAACCGGGGGACTAAACTTTGAGTAGGATGTGTCCCACTTTAATGATTGAAGTATTTACCAACCCAGGGGTCTTCTTGGTTTCAATTAGCCTCTCCCCAATAAATTTCACTCATCTTGCATATTCTGCACATTCAGTCAATCGCTTCAAGGCGCTGTATTAGTGCTCTGTTGTCACCCTTCTTAGAAGAGGTAGGTCTTGAGTTTTTTCCTGAATGCCTGATGGCTTTCTTCCATGCGGATGTTGGTTGGTAGAGCATTCCATAGCCGTGGTCCTTGAACAGCGAATCTCCGTTCCCCTTTTGCTTTGTAGCGGGATTTGGGAATGAGGAGGAGATTTTGGTTAGAATATCAAAGACTGCGATTGGGTGTGTAGTGTGTTATCTTCTCGCAAAGGTATTGTGGAGCATCTTCATGGGCGCATTTGTGGGTGAAGCAGAGAGTCTTGAATGTGATCCGCTTTTTTACGTTTAGCCAATGTAGGTTCCTCAGTGAAGGGGAGATGGATTCCCAGGTTTTTTTTCCTGTTATCAGCCTTGCCGCCGTGTTTTGGATAAGTTGTAAGCACGCAAGTTGATATTGGGGTAATCCTATGTAAAGGGAGTTTGCGTAGTCAAGTCGTGAGTTAATGACTGTTCCAACCACCACTGCTTTGTCCTCCTTTGGAATGAAGGGGATGAGTCTGCATAGCAAGCGGAGCAGATGGTGAGAACCACTGACTACTGCTCCTATTTGTGCATCCATTGACATTTCTGAGTCAAAAATGACTCCGAGACTCTTGACCTTGGTCCTTAGGGAGATGGTTTGTCCAAAGATGGTGGGAGGTGTCCAATATATATATATATATATATATATATATATATATATATATATAAAATAAATAATATGAATTCTAGGTGTAAGTGACACCAGGAATTATTTTTCTTTATTAATTGCGATTCAAAGTCTTCCTTTACTATTTGGTTCAAACAATTAGCATACATATTAGTGGGGTCTTTTTTTAGAATGCTATAAGTAGCCCTATCCGCTAAGGTTGTTCATCACTCCTTCATATTCCTGTCTATAAAGCAAACACAAGACCCCCCCCCCCTTATCGGCGGGGCGAATGATGAGGTCTTTCCTATCACAGAGAGATTTGATACCCTGATGTATATATTTCTGTTGGACCTTTTTGATTTTAGCCTCATGTAAATCCTTCAGCACCCCTATCAGAAGACCCCCTACAGCCCCCCACTGGTTACCTTATTGGAAAGAAAATGTCTTTTGATAATTATGTAGCGCTGAGATTATTGTTTATTAATGTATGTTAGAATGTTATAACAAAAGTCTATGGACGTTTCTATGGCTTAGTATTTGGCACCATCTAGTGGCCAAACACAGATAGTGAACTGAAACGAATATTGCTTTGACAAAGCACAAAGACTGAATACAGGAAGTGACTGTTATTTACCTTGGAAGGTTGACCTTTTTACCCAGGATGCTTGGTGACCTACCCAGGGACACCCTCTCTGACAGTGCATACTGGGTAGGACATAAAATGAGCCAGAGCAGCCATTTTAGGTATCTTGGGAATGCATGGCCTGCCTGTGAGGACTTGTGAGGAGGCCTCCCGGAGGAAGCGGCTTACAGCAACTGCAGAGCGCAACCCCGCTCGATTGTGTGTTGAGTGACCTGATGGTGCCAGAGGTACAGTGACCAGATTGGAAAGATCCAGAGACACTCGTTTCAGCATCGGAGCACCCAGCTAAGCGGAACGGAGGGACGGAGCCAGCTGACAGAGAAGCAAGCTGCAATCACCGGACTAAAGCTACAATACAGAGCTCCGATCCATTTGTTGAGCAGGTTGCGCCCCACAGTTTATTAACTTTTGCACCTAGTCAGACTTAAATACAGGCTTTGCTGGGATTTATAGTCCTACGGAGGAGGAGTATAGCAACTGACACTAGGCAGGCATAAGGCCTATCTGCTATTGCATCTCAAGCCTTGTATTATAGTTACTGAAGTTATACCAGGAGCATCTTTAACTCTATTTAAATTACTTTAACCCTTGGATTACAAATCACAAGGAATTATCCTAGCTAGCGAAGACCAGAAGACTAAAGACTGAGTACTTTAAGTGAGATCTCACACATAGCTATAAAAGTAGGGGGCGCTTCCGTGTAGTTATATTGTTTGTAATTGTTATATCAAAATTCATTGTCCTGTCATTCTATGTTGGGATGACAGCACAATTACTGTAATCACCTGTTTGAATATATTTACAGTAAAATATATTTTGGTTAAGTACCCAGTTGTGTGGAGTGTTCTTTTCTCCCAGCAGATGGAGCCAGTGGATCCTGAGGTTACAATACAGGTATATTGTGTTATATTATATTGTATTGCACCACAGCTGTGTCAAGGGGACTGAGCCAAGTTAGAGGGGTTTATTAGCAGAGTGCAGGCCCAAATTAAACCACCAGCTTCTTCGGGGGTCAGTGCTTCACTTAATTTTCTAACAAATTTCTGAACCTCTATGAACGTGTAAAATTTATTAAGGGATTTATTTTGGGCAAACTTGAGAACTTTCCCTAAAGTTTTAATTTCTACATCAGTTAGTTGGACCCCACTGAGATTGAAAATACCCTCATTACTTATCGCTTCCTTTTTTTGGGAATGTCTCCATTTCCCTCCTCTGCATCCTCTCTTTGTTTTACTTTTTGTGGTCCCTGGATTTTGCCTAAAAAATTATCAGACCTGGTTCTTAGGGGGGCCATTCTAGAGCCCCCTCCTCCTGTAGGGTAATGTTCCATGCGTGGTGAGTCATACCAGGCATAATTTTAATCATAATCCCCCTCATTATCCTGTTCATATAGGTGCTCATATAGATTTTCCATCTGAACTCCCCCTTGGGGATACATTGAACATTCCCCCTACATACTGATTCTGGGGTTGGGGCCTCCTATATGTTTCGAGGTAACTCCCCTGACTACCTCCTTGCTGCAATTCCAGCTGTTTGGGGCCTTTTGTCTGGGTGTTACGTGGTGGGTTATAATTATAGGAGTAATAATCCGTATTCTGTCCATATGACTGTCCCTGTTGGGGTCTCCCCAGTTTATTTCCCCCATAATAGGGTGAGCGGTAACCTTCCCTCTCTCTATGGGTATTTTGTCTTGGTGTCTGGGGGGCAGTATTACCAACTTTAGATCCTTTGGTGTATAAGCTGGAATTTCCACCCCCACCTTCTCCCTCCTTCCTTATTCTTAATAGGTTCATTGGAAGGTTCCCAAAAATGTTCTTGCCATTTAAAAACATTCTGGAATTTGTAGTCCTCCACATCCCTATTGTATTTCTTCTGTGTTTTAATTTTCTGTTGGTCCTCTTCTGATATAATTTCTCTTAGTTCTCGCATATAAACTTGGTACATTTCCTCCTTATTATGAGTTATTGTTTTTTCCTGAATTTCAGTTATTTCTGCCTGTAATCTAATAGCCTTTGCTCTTTTCTTAGTTACCAAAATCTCAAGAAAACCCAAACCTGCATCATTAAAGTACTGAAACCATTCTTTCAGCTCTTTTTCATTCTTATCAGGATAAACGTTCCACCGTAAACTCCTTGGGATAATTTTATCCTTAATGTGTCTTTCCAGAAACACCACATCCCACGATGTGTGTAATTCTGCGATTTACGTATAATTACATCAATTTACAAGTACATTGATGAGTCTCATAGAGATACTGCTCGTGCCACTTGATTCCGATTCAAGTTTGTCAAATATTTCTTCTGGAATAATCCTTCTACTTTTATGATATTCAAAAATATCCAAACTGATAATTAAGATGGGATCACAGCAGGAAATCGGTATTCATATTAAAGATGTCAAAAAAGGGTTAAAATCCTGCGCTTATCCCACTCTCCTGGTGAAGGGAAGTGTGACTATTGAAATGAAAAAAATCAAGCACATAAATAAATTAAACTATATAGATAAAGAAAAGCTGCAACCTAAAAGGTCTGAACCCCTACCATAAGCATAGATAATAAAGAAATAGGTGCGCTATTCCATAAGAATATTCACAATGCAAAAATACACGTGACAAAAATGGGCATAAAGTCCACTACTACAAAAAAAAAAAAGTATAAAAAGTGTATAAAAATAAATTTAAAAATTGGATGAAATGACTCATAAAGTGAAAAATATACGATTCAATTCATAAAAGGTGCAAAAAAAATATGCAAAAAAAGATGTGCATGAAAAATGTCCAACTGACAAACCCTTATACAAAAGGCAACTGAGAGAACCAAATATGGGAAAAATTATGTGTTTTTCAAGGTAATTTGGTGAACCAAATATAAGGGAACTTCAGTGCCCTTCAAAACACAAATACTTTAATATCCCATCACCACATAGATTTACTTCTTACCAGATAGCAGTAGTTTCAAGCATTGGATAATAATCCCACCATGCTACAACAGATTGGGCTGTAAAAATTAACCAAACTAGTTTCTTCATAATAGGTTTCAGCTGGGAAAAGAGACTCATCCAAGAAGTCTGCTAATAGCATATAAATACAAGTGGATGTGGGTGACACCGGAAGGTGAATTGATCTATACATCCTTTTGGTGTCACCTAGATGGGGCATGTAAGAAATTCTAAATAAGAATAAAAATATGTTATGCCACCAAAGTGTAATCAATACTTGGTATTAGGCATGAATTAGCCCAGCTTCACACCGACCTGTGTGAATGAAGCTGCGCAAGTTCAGCTGAACTCGCACAATTTCACTCCTGCATGTCTTTCCTGATTTCTGCCACAATCCCAGAGACATCCGTACAGGTTTCTGCATAGATCTCTATGTAAATCGCGCCCAAAATCGCAAAAAGCAGCTGTTTTTTATGTGCATTTATTTTTGCTGATGTTTGGTTGCCTTGATGTAAGTTTTTAGTGTGCTGGTTTAATAAATCCTTGGTTCCCCCAATTCCATTGAAGAGCACAGATTTTTTTACATATTTGGTTCACTCAGTTCCCTTTTGTATAAGGGTTTGTCAGTTGGGCATTTTTCATGCACATTTTTTTTGCACCTTTTATGAACTGAATCATATATTTTTCACTTCATGAGTCATTGCATCCAATTTCTTTTTTTTTATACACTTGTTTTTGTAGGCGTGGACATAATGCCCTTAAATTTTTGTCATCTGTATTTTTGCACTGTGAATATTCTTATAGATTAGCGCACCTGTTTCTTTTAATTATCAGGAAAGTCAACTTTAAAGTCACTTTAGAGTCAGATTCTACAGATTCCTCGAATGGAGCAAAGGGTTGTTCCGATAAACTTCCAGAACAAGGGACAGGTCCCACTTGGGAAAAGACTGCTTGGTTGGAGGGCGTATCTTTCTTACTGCTCTGAAGAATTGCCCTAAAAGAAGGTCTTAGGGCCATCTTTTGTCTGTCTGAGATCGCTGCAACTTGGACCTTAAGAGTGCTGAGCCCAAGACCTAAGTCAAGGCCCTTCTGGAGAAAGTCCAAAAGTAAAGAGGTAGATGGAGAAGAAGGGTCTGCCCCCTTGCCGACAGAAAAGACTTTGAACTTGTCCCAAACCTTGACATACATATTATTCGTTAAAGGTTTCCTGGCTTTCATGAGTGTCAAAATCCCCTTTGATGAACACCCTAGCAACTGGAACCTCTGCCTTTCAGTATCCAGACCTGAAGATTCAAGTGGACTGTGATGTGAGAGGTCCTCCTGAGTGAATAAGTGTGGCATGATCTATTGATTGGCCATTGAATGGTGAGATGCATGGCCAAGGGGAACTACAGGTGTTTTGGCCAATATGGAAGAACTGCCATCACTGTTATTGGTTCTGTTAGTAATCGTGTCAGGAACCTTGCAATAAAAGGGCGAGGCAGGAATGCATAGACCAGGATGCAGCTCCACTGGCTCAGTAATGCATCCACCGCTTCTGCTTGGGGATGAGGGAGATGCAAGATAAACATGTATAGTTTGGTGTTGGTTGCTGAGGCAAAGAGGTCTATTTCCAGCTATCCCCAGAGATCCACCATCCATTTGAAGACCAGGGGATGGAGTGACCATTCGTTGGCATCCTGGAAGTTCCACGACAGGTGATTAGCTTCCTGGTTTAATCGACCTGGTAGATAAACTGTCTTCAGGTCCATCAAGTTCCTCTCTGCCAATTCACAATGGGTTCAACTTCTCTCAATATGGACCGACTGTGCGTTCCTCCCTAGCGCGGAAAGTATGATACATCTGCCCGATTGTACATGCGTAGTAGCACTGACTTGTTTTTGATTTATGCAAACATGGCTATCAGTGCCAGAATGTTCGATACAATCCCGATGGTGAGAAAAGACCATCTCGCTTGTACTGACATATGACAGCAATGGGCTCCCCAGCCCCTCATACTGGCGTCTGTCGTAATTATGATCCTGGAGGTGTAGCTTTTGGAGTCACCAAATTTTAACGGGGTGTGATGGACAGACCCCAGGCTTTTATTCTGTATGTTGTCATGCTGGTATGTTGGTTCTCCTAAGGTCTTTTAAAGTCAATGTATTTTGTTTTGCGCATCGAGGCCTTCGGGTAAGACTGCGTAGGTTAAGCATTTTAACCACTTCCCGACCACTTTTTTTTTAGGTAACCGCCAGGTTTATATAGGTTCATAAATAGGTTTATAGGTTAGGTACCCCCATATTACAACCTAAATAAAGGTTTTAACCCCTTGATTGCCCCTAGAGTTAACTCTTTCACCAGTGATCACCGTATAAGTGTCACTGGTGACGCTGGTTAGCCAGTTAGTTATTTAGTTATTTAGGTTCTCCGTCAGGTTTTTATATAGCGTCAGGTACCCCCATATATTACCTAATAAAGGTTTTAACCCCCTGATTGCCCCTAGTTAACCCTTTCACCAGTGATCACCGTATTACTGTTACGGGTGACGCTGGTTAGTTAGTTTGTTTTTTATACTGTCAGGGCACCCGCCATTTATTACCCAATAACGGTTTAACCCCCTGATCGCCCGGCGGGTGATATCAATTAGGTTTTAGGGTCAAATAAAGTCTGCGTCGCCCCAGGTTAGTGCCAGCACCGCAAACACCCACGCGCAAAGCATACACCTCCCTTAGTGGTATAGTATCTGAACAGATCAATATCTGATCTGATCAGATCTATACTAGCGTCCCAGCAGTTTAGGGTTCCAAAAAACGCATTGTTAGCGGGATCAGCCCAGATACCTGCTAGCACCTGCGTTTTCCCCCTCCGCCCAGCCCAGCCCAGCCCACCCAAGTGCAGTATCGATCGATCACTGTCACTTACAAAACACTAAGCACACATAACTGCAGCGTTTGCAGAGTCAGGCCTGATCCCTGCGATCACTAACAGTTTTTTTGGTAGCGTTTTGATTCAGTCGCCAGCAGCCTAGGAGATTTTTTTCCTGTGAATCTCACTAGTGTACTACTAAATTTAGAGCCCAATATGGCAAATCGCAAGTACACTAGTGAACAGGCCTACTTGTTTCTGAGTATGTCAGATAGTGAAGAGGAGGTCACTCATCTGTCACAATCAGGCTCAGAATACGATCCAGTAGACGACAGCGGCTCCATGACAGATAGCTCTGGCGACGGAGGTGAGGTCCCTGCTAAGGTCAGGCGTACCCGATCCCGATCTTCTGCTGTTGCTGAGGTGCAGGAACCGCAGGTCTCTTGTATGGAGCAGAAAAGTACTAGCGCTGCTATTCCTTCTGGTGAACTGGCAAGTACCAGCAGCCTAGTACACCCTGGACGTAGTCAAACCAGCACTGCAGTAACACTTGGTGACGTGGCGAGTCCCATAAGTGCAGTTCAAGCTGGCGAGGTGGCAAGCACAAGTAGTGTCCCGCTGCCACCAAGAAGAAGACAAAGCCAGGCCCGTCGATCACATAGTGTCCTTCCTTCAGAATTCGCCAATCCTGATTGGGTGCCCACCACTTCTGCAGGACCCGTACTTCAATGTACTTCAATGTTGAAATCACCATCAAGGCATCAGACAAAGGTGGGAACATTGTTCTAATGGATAACCATATGTATGAATCCATGTGCATGAAAATCCTAAGCAATAAAAACTGCTATCAAAAAATCTCTGCCTCTTTAGCCGAAAAATTCAATCAGGAATTTTATGATTTGGTCGATGAAGCCCATAGATCGGGAGCAATCACGATAGAAATGTTGGACTTTATACGCACAAGACATCCACGCACCCCTACAATGTATGCACTACCTAAGGTGCACAAAGATCTAAAAAACCCTCCTGGAAGACCGATTATTTCGGGAAATGGGAGCATATCTGAGGCAATTAGCCAAGTCATAGATGATTATCTTAGACCACATGTACTTGAATTAGCATCCTACACCAAGGATACGATTCATTTGCTTCAAATGCTGGAGAATTTAGAAATTCCAGACTCGGCAATACTGGTGACAGTAGATGTCGAGTCACTGTATAACAGTATTCCACACGACCTCGGGGTGGCTGTGGTTGGACGAATTCTCCAACAAAGATCAACCACGGAGTGGAAGTTCAACAATTTCGTACTAGAAATGTTGAGCTTCATACTCAAACACAATGTTTTTCTGTTCAAAGGATCCCACTACCTCCAGGTGCAAGGTGTGGCTATGGGGACGTGCTGCGCACCCTCATACGCCAACTTGTACCTGGGGGAGTGGGAGACGAATTTTCTATCCAATGACCAATTAACGAGCTTCACCGAACACATCGTTCTGTGGCAACGCTACATAGACGATGTGTTTTTAGTATGGAATGGTCCAGAAACAATGCTGAAACAATGTTTGGCAACAATGAACAAAAATACTTATAATCTTTTTTTCACCATGGCCTATGATCATCGTAAAATTGATTTCCTTGATGTTTCTATCATTAAGGATATTTCTGGTAGATTAACTACTCAGTTATACAGGAAGGAAACCGCCGGCAACACGTTACTGCATGCTGGAAGTTTCCATCCTGAATCCCTGAAAAGATCCATACCCTACAGCCAACTGCTCCGAATTAAACGGAACTGCACAACAGACGAAGCCTTTCAATTGGAGGCGGATAAACTAAGTACAAGATTACTCAGTAGAGGTTATACAAAATCATGCCTCAGGAAGGCATTCAACAGGGTAAAAAATCAAGATAGACATGAACTACTTTTCAGGAAGAAAACAAAGAAGGCCGATGATACTCCCAGAATTATTGTACGTTATTCCAACGAACATAAAAAAATAAGGCAAATTCTTGCCAAACATTGGCCAATATTAATGAATGATCCAGCATTGTCTGATCTAATCACTACCACCCCACAAATTACCTTTAGAAAAGCTGGCTCCATTGGGGGGCTTTTGACTCAAAGTGAATACAAAGGCAGTTCACGTGTAGACCCCTGCAAAATCTGGGGTACATACCCGTGTGGCTCATGTTCTTTCTGTGGGGTAATAGGCAAACGTACATCTTTCAAGCTACCCAATGGGGAAGACTTCCAACTCAAACACTTCGCAAATTGTAAGACCAAAGGAGTGGTCTATCTACTCCAATGCGAATGTGGAGCCTTCTACATTGGGAAGACCAGACAAGAACTGGGCCAGCGGGTCAGCAAACATCTCTTCAGCATGAAGATTTGTAATCTTTTTCTCCCATTAGGGAGACATGTGGCCAAACGACATGACTACAGAATGCCCTCTATCAATTTTACTGTAATTGACCTGATACATATACCAATGCGAGGAGGGGACTGGAACAAAATGCTCTTACAGCGCGAAATGCGCTGGATTAGACATTTAGATGCCACGACTCCTCCAGGACTGAATGAAACTGAAAGTTTCAGACCATTTCTTGATGGCTTCAGCTCAGGCAAAACCGACTAAATACACCAACTGGACCACAAAAACTGCATAAACCACATCTAACAGTGGTTTCTATTCATGAGTTCATTGGGACCATTACATCGGTCATCTACTCAGTTCCTTTCTCCCTCTCTCTCACCCCTCCCTGGGTCTTGGATCCGACTGGGCGGGGAGCATCCGTCCTAGTGTCTCCAAATTATATAAGGGGTTTTATTTTATTTTCCATTTTTTGTTGTTGTTTATTTATATTTGTATGGCTTATATATGATTTATATATCCTCTCTCCGTTCATTTTTTTCTTATAGGTTGAGTGGCGCTCTTAAACTTCCAGATATACCACAATGGTTGACCAACTTTCATCGCATTCCTGGCACACGTAAGCCCACTCTATATACATGATTGGGCATCCCTGTTCTTTGCAACTTTGGATCAGAATGGGGGTTTTCTAACAGTGATCCCCATTTTTCCAATAAGTTGCACAGCAGGGTTATATACTGTGTCGGGTGGTTTTTAGTTTTCTGTCTTATTGCACTCATCACATTAGACTGGCATATTCTGGGTCCTTTATGTGAAGTGTGGCTAATTTGGAGGTTTCCATCCAACCCCCCCCCTCTGGGTAGCTCCCCGACGGCTCCATCTGTTTTCCCTTCATAAAGGCATATTATAAATACAATTTATGTACCATTATGGGATACCAATATGATCACTATTATAATGCTACGCCTTTCCTTTGACAAAGGCACCGCCTAAATAACAGTTAACTTTATACATATGATCTGCCGGTTTAACGGCTCGTTAGCATTCTCCTTCTTAGGCTATTTTGTTCCTGCTGTTGCCTTGATGATCAGGACACCTCCTCTTCAGCATCGGCGTCCTCCCATTGCTCACTTACAGCACTAGAGGCGCGGCCTCCGGGTGGGCGGGGGCGCCGTCTCCTGAGATGGTTACCTTGGAGATGAGGACGCCGCCTTTCTGTTTGCGGCGCCCTCCTCTCGCTCCACGCACAGTGTAGGCAGCTGCAGCTTCCAGATGGATGGAGGCGCTTCCTGCCTGAGCCAATAGCAGGAGCGCCGCCGTCATGGTCACGTCGGCGCGTACACTCAAATTGATTCCCAACATTATACCTATCAGAGGGCAGTGATGACGCCGCTGCCGAGACGCCGTTGTCATGACAGCGGAGACGCACCTTTCCCCTCTAGAACACGCAGAGAGAGGAAATCTCCTCTGATTGGTTTCTCTGTTTTCAATCCACTCCCCCCTTTTTTGATGTAAAGGTCCATCCACCAATACACATTCATGCCAGCCTTTCCCAGCTGCTTTAAATCCCCTATTACTTTCATTTGGCGCCGTTTTTGAACACAGAGGGCTATATAAAAAGACAAACACCAGGAGCACTTAGTATGCACGCTCCCTACCCACCTGCAGGACCTATGAGATCATCTCCACTTCGGCTTTCCAAGATTCGATTTTTTATCTCCATCTTGGTTAAGCTGAGGATTGAACTTTGGCCATTTAAGCATCAAAATCCCTGTAAGTATATGTACTACAAATTTGGGAATATGGCCTTTCTTTAGAAAATGGGCCCCCATACGTAATCATTTATTTATATCTTATTTTTTATTTTTTATTTTTTACTATTTTTCATAGGTCCTTTTTCCCATTATTCCCAGATCCTTTTGGGGTAATAATAGGATGCAATGGGCGGAGCATGTGGTGCATCAATATTAAGCTTTGGCTCTTTAGCGCTCCTTATGCGATGATAACAAGTTTGATCTCCATTGGTGGTGTCTGGTGGCGAAAGAATATGCACATCAACCCTTGGAATTTTTGAGCGGATACATAGGTAGATTGTTATTTTTATTATAATTATATTTTTGTGTTTCCAATAACTTTATATTCATTTTTTGCTGCTGCATTGCACTAATGTCATATTCTATTTGTAGAAAGAGTGGCTTCCCTGAGGAAGAAATTACATACATATGCACATTTCGAAACGCGTTGGATTTTCAGACTACTGTACATCCAGAGTCAATGTTCTCTCATGTCTCTGTATTGTATTTTTATTGTAGCATGAAATGGCCACTCACATATGATGTATGATATGTATGCAGCTATTGTGTAAATACACCTCCATTATTTGTAGATATCTGTTGGGATATTTTTTCTGCTTTTTCCCTTTTTTTGCTTTTTGTATTTGTTTGATATATGAATAAATTTTCTAATATTTTTAAATATATATTGTTTAGTCGTTGACTACATTGCCCTAAAAATCCCATTTATTATGAGGTACTAAAAATCCACATTTATCAGGGATGATGGCAATGACATGCCCCTCTTCATGAGTCCAACTCTATTTTCACATATTCCAAGGGTGGATAATACACCCCAAATCCTCATTTTGACTCATGAAGTTTCGGCATGGACCCCTTTTTTGCAAACATTAAAAATTATTATTAATTTAAGGAATATTTTTTCTGTTCTTCTCAGAGAAGGAGACTGTATATTCCTGATTAATCCTTGTTTGGTAAGGATTTCCTAAGCAATAATTTGGATTCTCTATTTTGTATGTTCCGTTTGTCTGGCCCTTTCCTTTACCGCAGGAATGGGTGATCTTTTGGGCAGTAACTGGGAGGAACTCATGTCCACCATTCAGAATAATTATCAGGCTAAGGAACAAGTTGTATCTGATCTTAATGCATTGTTTTTTAGTCTTACTAAGGTTCTAGAGAAAAAATCTGCATTACATTGGCACATATTTTCTCTAGAGAGATACATTCGGGAAAATATTAACCCAATTGGGTTAAGGATTCAGATCTTCCCGATTTTGAATCACATTTTCAACGATCTGAAAAACCAATGGGAAATGCATTTGAATAATTGTTCAAAACATCTTATGATCCTATTACAAGATGAGTATAGACAACAACTCAACATACTCGATAGAGAAATTAATGCCCTTTATGCTCGTCTAGTTCCTTTAAAAATTAATGAAGGATATGCTATCCTTGAAGAGAAATTAAAAGTTCATCTACAGGATTATGGGAAATTAATTCTACAAAAGAAGGAAAAAAAATATTGGCGCGACAAAAATGCCTTCAGTGAGAACAGAGCCTACAAATGGCATAAAAACAATAGCAACCCCTCCAATAAAAGTTTTTCAAAAAATCAAGAAAAGAAAAGGGACTATAACTCCGATACACCATCAAATGCTTCCTCTTCCTCAGCCTCCTCTCTTCCTGAGGGATCCCTGAGAAAGAGAAAGGGACCTTTCTCCAAACAATTAGAACAAGATGGAGAAGTCCAACAAGCCATGAAAAAACGTCCATTTGAAACCCAACCTTGGGCCAATGCACGCAGAGGAAAAAATGGGGGCACTTCTAGAAATTCAAACATTGACACGACTAGAAATACTAACACTAATATTGCAAACACTGATATGATTAGAAACACTAACACCAATATTGTGAAAGGGAAAGGCATTAAAAGCTCAAAAGATCAGGGAGCAATTCCCAAAACACAAAGACAGTTGGATGATTTTTTAGACAAGTTGATTCCAACGCAGTTGTCGATTATACCTCCCACACAGGATCCAATGTCGTCTGCAACGACGACAAAAGAAACGGGGAAGGAGACTTAAATATCATCAATTTGTCCTCACATATACTTACACCTACAGAGA
This sequence comes from Lithobates sylvaticus, assembly GCA_028564925.1. NCBI lineage: Eukaryota > Metazoa > Chordata > Amphibia > Anura > Ranidae > Lithobates > Lithobates sylvaticus. The sequence continues at coordinate 156,970,519 of CM053027.1, read as the reverse complement.
ATCAAGTTCTCTCCCTTGGTCTTTCTTTTTGTCCCAATAAAACCACTGACAACTTTGAAACTATCAAAGATATTAACCTATTTGCAAGAAATCTTTTATTTAAAAGTATGTACAAAAAACAATCTACTCAGCAGCAATTTGTGGCACCAAACCTGACGGCAGCTGATTTCAGGGCCTTGAGAGACCTGAATCAGCTTCTGTCAGAAAATCAATCTTGTATGGATATATGGGAGGAAGAAGGCGATAGTGAGGACAACTTGGAGGAAACTCCTCAAGATGACCTTAGTCAGAAGAAAAAGGTTTTCAAAAGAAAATCAAACAAATTTCCCCCACTTAATCAAAACCCTGCTTTATCTCTCTTTGTCCAATTGGTTTCTAAAGAGATTCAAATGCTAGGTAAGAATAGAACACTATCCCAGAATCTCAATGTAGAACAGAATAAGGCATTAAAATCTCTGAAGAGCAATGTTGAAATCACCATCAAGGCATCAGACAAAGGTGGGAACATTGTTCTAATGGATAACCATATGTATGAATCCATGTGCATGAAAATCCTAAGCAATAAAAACTGCTATCAAAAAATCTCTGCCTCTTTAGCCGAAAAATTCAATCAGGAATTTTATGATTTGGTCGATGAAGCCCATAGATCGGGAGCAATCACGATAGAAATGTTGGACTTTATACGCACAAGACATCCACGCACCCCTACAATGTATGCACTACCTAAGGTGCACAAAGATCTAAAAAACCCTCCTGGAAGACCGATTATTTCGGGAAATGGGAGCATATCTGAGGCAATTAGCCAAGTCATAGATGATTATCTTAGACCACATGTACTTGAATTAGCATCCTACACCAAGGATACGATTCATTTGCTTCAAATGCTGGAGAATTTAGAAATTCCAGACTCGGCAATACTGGTGACAGTAGATGTCGAGTCACTGTATAACAGTATTCCACACGACCTCGGGGTGGCTGTGGTTGGACGAATTCTCCAACAAAGATCAACCACGGAGTGGAAGTTCAACAATTTCGTACTAGAAATGTTGAGCTTCATACTCAAACACAATGTTTTTCTGTTCAAAGGATCCCACTACCTCCAGGTGCAAGGTGTGGCTATGGGGACGTGCTGCGCACCCTCATACGCCAACTTGTACCTGGGGGAGTGGGAGACGAATTTTCTATCCAATGACCAATTAACGAGCTTCACCGAACACATCGTTCTGTGGCAACGCTACATAGACGATGTGTTTTTAGTATGGAATGGTCCAGAAACAATGCTGAAACAATGTTTGGCAACAATGAACAAAAATACTTATAATCTTTTTTTCACCATGGCCTATGATCATCGTAAAATTGATTTCCTTGATGTTTCTATCATTAAGGATATTTCTGGTAGATTAACTACTCAGTTATACAGGAAGGAAACCGCCGGCAACACGTTACTGCATGCTGGAAGTTTCCATCCTGAATCCCTGAAAAGATCCATACCCTACAGCCAACTGCTCCGAATTAAACGGAACTGCACAACAGACGAAGCCTTTCAATTGGAGGCGGATAAACTAAGTACAAGATTACTCAGTAGAGGTTATACAAAATCATGCCTCAGGAAGGCATTCAACAGGGTAAAAAATCAAGATAGACATGAACTACTTTTCAGGAAGAAAACAAAGAAGGCCGATGATACTCCCAGAATTATTGTACGTTATTCCAACGAACATAAAAAAATAAGGCAAATTCTTGCCAAACATTGGCCAATATTAATGAATGATCCAGCATTGTCTGATCTAATCACTACCACCCCACAAATTACCTTTAGAAAAGCTGGCTCCATTGGGGGGCTTTTGACTCAAAGTGAATACAAAGGCAGTTCACGTGTAGACCCCTGTAAAATCTGGGGTACATACCCGTGTGGCTCATGTTCTTTCTGTGGGGTAATAGGCAAACGTACATCTTTCAAGCTACCCAATGGGGAAGACTTCCAACTCAAACACTTCGCAAATTGTAAGACCAAAGGAGTGGTCTATCTACTCCAATGCGAATGTGGAGCCTTCTACATTGGGAAGACCAGACAAGAACTGGGCCAGCGGGTCAGCAAACATCTCTTCAGCATGAAGATTTGTAATCTTTATCTCCCATTAGGGAGACATGTGGCCAAACGACATGACTACAGAATGCCCTCTATCAATTTTACTGTAATTGACCTGATACATATACCAATGCGAGGAGGGGACTGGAACAAAATGCTCTTACAGCGCGAAATGCGCTGGATTAGACATTTAGATGCCACGACTCCTCCAGGACTGAATGAAACTGAAAGTTTCAGACCATTTCTTGATGGCTTCAGCTCAGGCAAAACCGACTAAATACACCAACTGGACCACAAAAACTGCATAAACCACATCTAACAGTGGTTTCTATTCATGAGTTCATTGGGACCATTACATCGGTCATCTACTCAGTTCCTTTCTCCCTCTCTCTCACCCCTCCCTGGGTCTTGGATCCGACTGGGCGGGGAGCATCCGTCCTAGTGTCTCCAAATTATATAAGGGGTTTTATTTTATTTTCCATTTTTTGTTGTTGTTTATTTATATTTGTATGGCTTATATATGATTTATATATCCTCTCTCCGTTCATTTTTTTCTTATAGGTTGAGTGGCGCTCTTAAACTTCCAGATATACCACAATGGTTGACCAACTTTCATCGCATTCCTGGCACACGTAAGCCCACTCTATATATATGATTGGGCATCCCTGTTCTTTGCAACTTTGGATCAGAATGGGGGTTTTCTAACAGTGATCCCCATTTTTCCAATAAGTTGCACAGCAGGGTTATATACTGTGTCGGGTGGTTTTTAGTTTTCTGTCTTATTGCACTCATCACATTAGACTGGCATATTCTGGGTCCTTTATGTGAAGTGTGGCTAATTTGGAGGTTTCCATCCAACCCCCCCCCCTCTGGGTAGCTCCCCGACGGCTCCATCTGTTTTCCCTTCATAAGGGCATATTATAAATACAATTTATGTACCATTATGGGATACCAATATGATCACTATTATAATGCTACGCCTTTCCTTTGACAAAGGCACCGCCTAAATAACAGTTAACTTTATACATATGATCTGCCGGTTTAACGGCTCGTTAGCATTCTCCTTCTTAGGCTATTTTGTTCCTGCTGTTGCCTTGATGATCAGGACACCTCCTCTTCAGCATCGGCGTCCTCCCATTGCTCACTTACAGCACTAGAGGCGCGGCCTCCGGGTGGGCGGGGGCGCCGTCTCCTGAGATGGTTACCTTGGAGATGAGGACGCCGCCTTTCTGTTTGCGGCGCCCTCCTCTCGCTCCACGCACAGTGTAGGCAGCTGCAGCTTCCAGATGGATGGAGGCGCTGCCTGCCTGAGCCAATAGCAGGAGCGCCGCCGTCATGGTCACGTCGGCGCGTACACTCAAATTGATTCCCAACATTATACCTATCAGAGGGCAGTGATGACGCCGCTGCCGAGACGCCGTTGTCATGACAGCGGAGACGCACCTTTCCCCTCTAGAACACGCAGAGAGAGGAAATCTCCTCTGATTGGTTTCTCTGTTTTCAATCCACTCCCCCCTTTTTTGATGTAAAGGTCCATCCACCAATACACATTCATGCCAGCCTTTCCCAGCTGCTTTAAATCCCCTATTACTTTCATTTGGCGCCGTTTTTGAACACAGAGGGCTATATAAAAAGACAAACACCAGGAGCACTTAGTATGCACGCTCCCTACCCACCTGCAGGACCTATGAGATCATCTCCACTTCGGCTTTCCAAGATTCGATTTTTTATCTCCATCTTGGTTAAGCTGAGGATTGAACTTTGGCCATTTAAGCATCAAAATCCCTGTAAGTATATGTACTACAAATTTGGGAATATGGCCTTTCTTTAGAAAATGGGCCCCCATACGTAATCATTTATTTATATCTTATTTTTTATTTTTTATTTTTTACTATTTTTCATAGGTCCTTTTTCCCATTATTCCCAGATCCTTTTGGGGTAATAATAGGATGCAATGGGCGGAGCATGTGGTGCATCAATATTAAGCTTTGGCTCTTTAGCGCTCCTTATGCGATGATAACAAGTTTGATCTCCATTGGTGGTGTCTGGTGGCGAAAGAATATGCACATCAACCCTTGGAATTTTTGAGCGGATACATAGGTAGATTGTTATTTTTATTATAATTATATTTTTGTGTTTCCAATAACTTTATATTCATTTTTTGCTGCTGCATTGCACTAATGTCATATTCTATTTGTAGAAAGAGTGGCTTCCCTGAGGAAGAAATTACATACATATGCACATTTCGAAACGCGTTGGATTTTCAGACTACTGTACATCCAGAGTCAATGTTCTCTCATGTCTCTGTATTGTATTTTTATTGTAGCATGAAATGGCCACTCACATATGATGTATGATATGTATGCAGCTATTGTGTAAATACACCTCCATTATTTGTAGATATCTGTTGGGATATTTTTTCTGCTTTTTCCCTTTTTTCTTTTTGTATTTGTTTGATATATGAATAAATTTTCTAATATTTTTAAATATATATTGTTTAGTCGTTGACTACATTGCCCTAAAAATCCCATTTATTATGAGGTACTAAAAATCCACATTTATCAGGGATGATGGCAATGACATGCCCCTCTTCATGAGTCCAACTCTATTTTCACATATTCCAAGGGTGGATAATACACCCCAAATCCTCATTTTGACTCATGAAGTTTCGGCATGGACCCCTTTTTTGCAAACATTAAAAATTATTATTAATTTAAGGAATATTTTTTCTGTTCTTCTCAGAGAAGGAGACTGTATATTCCTGATTAATCCTTGTTTGGTAAGGATTTCCTAAGCAATAATTTGGATTCTCTATTTTGTATGTTCCGTTTGTCTGGCCCTTTCCTTTACCGCAGGAATGGGTGATCTTTTGGGCAGTAACTGGGAGGAACTCATGTCCACCATTCAGAATAATTATCAGGCTAAGGAACAAGTTGTATCTGATCTTAATGCATTGTTTTTTAGTCTTACTAAGGTTCTAGAGAAAAAATCTGCATTACATTGGCACATATTTTCTCTAGAGAGATACATTCGGGAAAATATTAACCCAATTGGGTTAAGGATTCAGATCTTCCCGATTTTGAATCACATTTCCAACGATCTGAAAAACCAATGGGAAATGCATTTGAATAATTGTTCAAAACATCTTATGATCCTATTACAAGATGAGTATAGACAACAACTCAACATACTCGATAGAGAAATTAATGCCCTTTATGCTCGTCTAGTTCCTTTAAAAATTAATGAAGGATATGCTATCCTTGAAGAGAAATTAAAAGTTCATCTACAGGATTATGGGAAATTAATTCTACAAAAGAAGGGAAAAAAAATATTGGCGCGACAAAAATGCCTTCAGTGAGAACAGAGCCTACAAATGGCATAAAAACAATAGCAACCCCTCCAACAAAAGTTTTTCAAAAAATCAAGAAAAGAAAAGGGACTATAACTCTGATACACCATCAAATGCTTCCTCTTCCTCAGCCTCCTCTCTTCCTGAGGGATCCCTGAGAAAGAGAAAGGGACCTTTCTCCAAACAATTAGAACAAGATGGAGAAGTCCAACAAGCCATGAAAAAACGTCCATTTGAAACCCAACCTTGGGCCAATGCACGCGGAGGAAAAAATGGGGGCACTTCTAGAAATTCAAACATTGACACGACTAGAAATACTAACACTAATATTGCAAACACTGATATGATTAGAAACACTAACACCAATATTGTGAAAGGGAAAGGCATTAAAAGCTCAAAAGATCAGGGAGCAATTCCCAAAACACAAAGACAGTTGGATGATTTTTTAGACAAGTTGATTCCAACGCAGTTGTCGATTATACCTCCTACACAGGATCCAATGTCGTCTGCAACGACGACAAAAGAAACGGGGAAGGAGACTTAAATATCATCAATTTGTCCTCACATATACTTACACCTACAGAGAATCAAGTTCTCTCCCTTGGTCTTTCTTTTTGTCCCAATAAAACCACTGACAACTTTGAAACTATCAAAGATATTAATCTATTTGCAAGAAATCTTTTATTTAAAAGTATGTACAAAAAACAATCTACTCAGCAGCAATTTGTGGCACCAAACCTGACGGCAGCTGATTTCAGGGCCTTGAGAGACCTGAATCAGCTTCTGTCAGAAAATCAATCTTGTATGGATATATGGGAGGAAGAAGGCGACAGTGAGGACAACATTGAGGAAACTCCTCAAGATGACCTTAGTCAGAAGAAAAAGGTTTTCAAAAGAAAATCAAACAAATTTCCCCCACTTAATCAAAACCCTGCTTTATCTCTCTTTGTCCAATTGGTTTCTAAAGAGATTCAAATGCTAGGTAAGAATAGAACACTATCCCAGAATCTCAATGTAGAACAAAATAATGCATTAAAATCTCTGAAGAGCAATGTTGAAATCACCATCAAGGCATCAGACAAAGGTGGGAACATTGTTCTAATGGATAACCATATGTATGAATCCATGTGCATGAAAATCCTAAGCAATAAAAACTGCTATCAAAAAATCTCTGCCTCTTTAGCCGAAAAATTCAATCAGGAATTTTATGATTTGGTCGATGAAGCCCATAGATCGGGAGCAATCACGATAGAAATGTTGGACTTTATACGCACAAGACATCCACGCACCCCTACAATGTATGCACTACCTAAGGTGCACAAAGATCTAAAAAACCCTCCTGGAAGACCGATTATTTCGGGAAATGGGAGCATATCTGAGGCAATTAGCCAAGTCATAGATGATTATCTTAGACCACATGTACTTGAATTGGCATCCTACACCAAGGATACGATTCATTTGCTTCAAATGCTGGAGAATTTAGAAATTCCAGACTCGGCAATACTGGTGACAGTAGATGTCGAGTCACTGTATAACAGTATTCCACACGACCTCGGGGTGGCTGTGGTTGGACGAATTCTCCAACAAAGATCAACCACGGAGTGGAAGTTCAACAATTTCGTACTAGAAATGTTGAGCTTCATACTCAAACACAATGTTTTTCTGTTCAAAGGATCCCACTACCTCCAGGTGCAAGGTGTGGCTATGGGGACGTGCTGCGCACCCTCATACGCCAACTTGTACCTGGGGGAGTGGGAGACGAATTTTCTATCCAATGACCAATTAACGAGCTTCACCGAACACATCGTTCTGTGGCAACGCTACATAGACGATGTGTTTTTAGTATGGAATGGTCCAGAAACAATGCTGAAACAATGTTTGGCAACAATGAACAAAAATACTTATAATCTTTTTTTCACCATGGCCTATGATCATCGTAAAATTGATTTCCTTGATGTTTCTATCATTAAGGATATTTCTGGTAGATTAACTACTCAGTTATACAGGAAGGAAACCGCCGGCAACACGTTACTGCATGCTGGAAGTTTCCATCCTGAATCCCTGAAAAGATCCATACCCTACAGCCAACTGCTCCGAATTAAACGGAACTGCACAACAGACGAAGCCTTTCAATTGGAGGCGGATAAACTAAGTACAAGATTACTCAGTAGAGGTTATACAAAATCATGCCTCAGGAAGGCATTCAACAGGGTAAAAAATCAAGATAGACATGAACTACTTTTCAGGAAGAAAACAAAGAAGGCCGATGATACTCCCAGAATTATTGTACGTTATTCCAACGAACATAAAAAAATAAGGCAAATTCTTGCCAAACATTGGCCAATATTAATGAATGATCCAGCATTGTCTGATCTAATCACTACCACCCCACAAATTACCTTTAGAAAAGCTGGCTCCATTGGGGGGCTTTTGACTCAAAGTGAATACAAAGGCAGTTCACGTGTAGACCCCTGTAAAATCTGGGGTACATACCCGTGTGGCTCATGTTCTTTCTGTGGGGTAATAGGCAAACGTACATCTTTCAAGCTACCCAATGGGGAAGACTTCCAACTCAAACACTTCGCAAATTGTAAGACCAAAGGAGTGGTCTATCTACTCCAATGCGAATGTGGAGCCTTCTACATTGGGAAGACCAGACAAGAACTGGGCCAGCGGGTCAGCAAACATCTCTTCAGCATGAAGATTTGTAATCTTTATCTCCCATTAGGGAGACATGTGGCCAAACGACATGACTACAGAATGCCCTCTATCAATTTTACTGTAATTGACCTGATACATATACCAATGCGAGGAGGGGACTGGAACAAAATGCTCTTACAGCGCGAAATGCGCTGGATCAGACATTTAGATGCCACGACTCCTCCAGGACTGAATGAAACTGAAAGTTTCAGACCATTTCTTGATGGCTTCAGCTCAGGCAAAACCGACTAAATACACCAACTGGACCACAAAAACTGCATAAACCACATCTAACAGTGGTTTCTATTCATGAGTTCATTGGGACCATTACATCGGTCATCTACTCAGTTCCTTTCTCCCTCTCTCTCACCCCTCCCTGGGTCTTGGATCCGACTGGGCGGGGAGCATCCGTCCTAGTGTCTCCAAATTATATAAGGGGTTTTATTTTATTTTCCATTTTTTGTTGTTGTTTATTTATATTTGTATGGCTTATATATGATTTATATATCCTCTCTCCGTTCATTTTTTTCTTATAGGTTGAGTGGCGCTCTTAAACTTCCAGATATACCACAATGGTTGACCAACTTTCATCGCATTCCTGGCACACGTAAGCCCACTCTATATATATGATTGGGCATCCCTGTTCTTTGCAACTTTGGATCAGAATGGGGGTTTTCTAACAGTGATCCCCATTTTTCCAATAAGTTGCACAGCAGGGTTATATACTGTGTCGGGTGGTTTTTAGTTTTCTGTCTTATTGCACTCATCACATTAGACTGGCATATTCTGGGTCCTTTATGTGAAGTGTAGCTAATTTGGAGGTTTCCATCCAACCCCCCCCCCCTCTGGGTAGCCCCCCGACGGCTCCATCTGTTTTCCCTTCATAAGGGCATATTATAAATACAATTTATGTACCATTATGGGATACCAATATGATCACTATTATAATGCTACGCCTTTCCTTTGACAAAGGCACCGCCTAAATAACAGTTAACTTTATACATATGATCTGCCGGTTTAACGGCTCGTTAGCATTCTCCTTCTTAGGCTATTTTGTTCCTGCTGTTGCCTTGATGATCAGGACACCTCCTCTTCAGCATCGGCGTCCTCCCATTGCTCACTTACAGCACTAGAGGCGCGGCCTCCGGGTGGGAGGGGGCGCCGTCTCCTGAGATGGTTACCTTGGAGATGAGGACGCCGCCTTTCTGTTTGCGGCGCCCTCCTCTCGCTCCACGCACAGTGTAGGCAGCTGCAGCTTCCAGATGGATGGAGGCGCTGCCTGCCTGAGCCAATAGCAGGAGCGCCGCCGTCATGGTCACGTCGGCGCGTACACTCAAATTGATTCCCAACATTATACCTATCAGAGGGCAGTGATGACGCCGCTGCCGAGACGCCGTTGTCATGACAGCGGAGACGCACCTTTCCCCTCTAGAACACGCAGAGAGAGGAAATCTCCTCTGATTGGTTTCTCTGTTTTCAATCCACTCCCCCCTTTTTTGATGTAAAGGTCCATCCACCAATACACATTCATGCCAGCCTTTCCCAGCTGCTTTAAATCCCCTATTACTTTCATTTGGCGCCGTTTTTGAACACAGAGGGCTATATAAAAAGACAAACACCAGGAGCACTTAGTATGCACGCTCCCTACCCACCTGCAGGACCTATGAGATCATCTCCACTTCGGCTTTCCAAGATTCGATTTTTTATCTCCATCTTGGTTAAGCTGAGGATTGAACTTTGGCCATTTAAGCATCAAAATCCCTGTAAGTATATGTACTACAAATTTGGGAATATGGCCTTTCTTTAGAAAATGGGCCCCCATACGTAATCATTTATTTATATCTTATTTTTTATTTTTTATTTTTTACTATTTTTCATAGGTCCTTTTTCCCATTATTCCCAGATCCTTTTGGGGTAATAATAGGATGCAATGGGCGGAGCATGTGGTGCATCAATATTAAGCTTTGGCTCTTTAGCGCTCCTTATGCGATGATAACAAGTTTGATCTCCATTGGTGGTGTCTGGTGGCGAAAGAATATGCACATCAACCCTTGGAATTTTTGAGCGGATACATAGGTAGATTGTTATTTTTATTATAATTATATTTTTGTGTTTCCAATAACTTTATATTCATTTTTTGCTGCTGCATTGCACTAATGTCATATTCTATTTGTAGAAAGAGTGGCTTCCCTGAGGAAGAAATTACATACATATGCACATTTCGAAACGCGTTGGATTTTCAGACTACTGTACATCCAGAGTCAATGTTCTCTCATGTCTCTGTATTGTATTTTTATTGTAGCATGAAATGGCCACTCACATATGATGTATGATATGTATGCAGCTATTGTGTAAATACACCTCCATTATTTGTAGATATCTGTTGGGATATTTTTTCTCTGCTTTTTCCCTTTTTTCTTTTTGTATTTGTTTGATATATGAATAAATTTTCTAATATTTTTAAATATATATTGTTTAGTCGTTGACTACATTGCCTTAAAAATCCCATTTATTATGAGGTACTAAAAATCCACAACCAGCACTGCAGTAACACTTGGTGACGTGGCGAGTCCCATAAGTGCAGTTCAAGCTGGCGAGGTGGCAAGCACAAGTAGTGTCCCGCTGCCACCAAGAAGAAGACAAAGCCAGGCCCGTCGATCACATAGTGTCCTTCCTTCAGAATTCGCCAATCCTGATTGGGTGCCCACCACTTCTGCAGGACCCGTACTTCCCCCATTCACTGGCCAACCCGGTATTCAGGTGGAAACAGCTGATTTTAAGCCATCCGATTTTTTATCGCTGTTTTTCACGGAAGATCTCTATAGATCTATTGTGGACCAAAGTAATCTATACGCTGGTCAATACATCGCCGCTAATCCCCAGTTGCCTTCCCTTGCCAGAGATTGGAAACCAATTACGGCTTCTGAATTTAAGTCCTTTCTGAGCCTTTCCCTCAAAATGGGCATGCATAAATTCCCGACTCTGAGGACTTATTGGTCCACCCTCGCAGTCCACCATATGCCCGTGTTCTCTCGCTCCATGTCCAGGGCATGATACGAACAGATCTTGCGGTTCATGCACTTCAGTGACAATGAACTCTGTCGTCCTCGTGGAGACCCTGAATTTGATCGGTTCTACAAAATTCGGCCCCTCATAAACCACTTCAACCAACGTTTTGCAGCCTTGTTTACTCCCAATCAAGTTGTCTGCGTTGACGAGTCCCTGATTACGTTTTCTGGCCGCTTGTCTTTCAAACAGTTCCTTCCCAGCAAGCGTGCCAGATACGGGGTCAAGCTCTACAAGCTCTGTGACAGGGCAACAGGCTATACGTGGAGCTTTTCGGTTTATGAGGGAAAAGATAGTCACGTAGAGCCGGAGAACTGTCCAGATTACATAGGGAGCACTGGCAAGATAGTGTGGAACTTAGTGTCACCCTTATTCGGAAAGGGGTACCACTTGTACGTGGACAATTATTACACGAGCGTGCCACTGTTTAGTCACTTGTTTGATCATCAGATTGGAGCATGTGGCACCGTGCGACCTAATCGCCGGGGCTTTCCCCAGCGGCTTGTAGATTCCCCTCTTAGGCTGGGGGAGAGAGCCTGCTTGAAGTGTAATAATTTGCTCGCTGTGAAGTGGAGGGATAATAGGAATGTTTTCGTTCTTACCTCCCTTCATGCAGACACGACAGTCCAAATTCGTACGGCGGCTGGTGTTGTGACGAAACCCCTCTGTGTCCACGAGTATAACCTTAATATGGGAGGGGTGGACCTCAACGACCAGTTGTTGGCGCCGTACCTAGTTGTCCGTAAGGCTAGACGCTGGTACAAAAAAGTGTCTATTTATTTGTTCCAATTGGCTTTTCTGAATGCTCATGTGCTATACGGAGCTTCAGGCGGGAGGTTACCCTTCCTTGAATTCCAGGAAGAGGTTCTCACAGACCTTCTGTTTCCAGACGGTTCTGCACCTCACCATTCCCTACCAAATGCAGTTATCCGGCTGTATGAGAGGCATTTTCCTTATGTCCTCCCGAGTACCCCTACCCAACGAGCCACCCAAAAAAGATGTTGTGTCTGTACCAAGCGCGGATGTAGGCGTGACACCCGTTATTATTGTCCACGCTGTCCTGACAATCCTGGTCTCTGCATTGGTGAATGTTTTGAACGTTACCACTCACTAGTGAGGTATTAGCGTAGGGTACAGCATTTCACAGACTAGTATACTCTTTCACAGGGTCTCAAGAATGCCATCGCATTTTGAGACCCGACCGTTAGTTAAAATTATAGTTACAGGGTCTCAAGAATGCCATCGCATTTTGAGACCCGACCGTTACAGTTAAAATTATAGTTATAGTTTAAAAAAAAAGTGTAAAAAATAAAAATAAAAAAAAAGTACAAAAAAAAAAAACCCCCCAAAAAAATATAAAATAAAAAAACCAAAAATAGTTGTCGTTTTATTGTTCTCTCTCTCTCTCTCTCTCTCTCTCTCTCTCTCTCTCTCTCTATTGTTGCTCTTTTTTACTCTATTCTATTCTGCAATGTTTTATTATGTTTTATCATGCTTGCTTTTCAGGTATGTTTTATTGTTAACCATTTTTTTGTTTTCAGGTGCGCCATTCAGTTGCAGCACGGATTTATTTATCTTGACAGCAACAGCGTTTGCTCCCACGATACATAAAGCCGCGACTCCAACGCTGTAGGAGGTGATTTCACCACCACAGTTAAAAAAAAGAGCATATATGCCGAAGCATGGGGGCAGCAGAGGGCGGAGGAGCGATTTTGCTCCTAATGCCACGTACATACAGTCGAAAAAAGTCCGACCATGTGTACGTGGCATAACTTTTTTGCGGGAGGATGCCCCCATGCTTCGGCATATATATATTTTAGGCACCGGTTGCGTTAACAAAATGTTTTATTTTTTACTATGTTTTTTTTTTGGTATTTGCTTTGCAGGTATGGTATGGTAAGGTCTTACTGTTATACTGTAATGTTACTTTGTTTTAATGTTAACCATTATTTGCTTAGCAGGTACGCCATTCAGTTGCAGCGTGGATTTATTTATCTTGACAGCAACAGCGTTTGCTCCCACGATACATAAAGCCGTGACTCCAACGCTGTAGGAGATGATTTCACCACCACAGTTAAAAAAAAGAGCATATATGCCGAAGCATGGGGGCAGCAGAGGGCGGAGGAGCGATTTTGCTCCTAAAGCCCCATACACACGGTCGGACTTTTTCATGGATTCTGTCCGATCGGACAAGGTTGTTGAAAAATCAGACCGTGTGTATGCACCATCGGACAGTGTTCGTCGGTTTGACCGACGGACAAAGTCTTATCTCCTGCTGGAAAGATTTGCCGTCAACACGGTCCGATCACACCAAATCCGATCGTGTGTACGGTTGTCCGACCGGACAAAGTGCTACGCATGCTCAGATCACATTACAAGACCAAAGCTATTGGCTACTAGCCTCTACGTAGTCCCGTCGTAGGCAACAATCGTCACCGCGTTCAGAATGATCGGATTTTCCGACAACTTTGTCCGACCGTGTGTACGCAAAACCAACATCGGACAAAGTATGACGGACATGGTCCGACGGACCTGGTCCGCGGATTGTCCGACCGTGTGTATGGGGCTTAATGCCACGTACATACGGTCGAAATTCCGACGGAGGCTTGCCCGTGGAAAAGTCCGACCATGTGTACGTGGCATAACTTTTTTGCGGGAGGATGCCCCCATGCTTCGGCATATATAAATGGTGCATGTATGCCCATCATTAGAAGTGGGTGGATGAAGGGAGGTATTCTAATGGTGGGCATACCCACCGCGCCATTGGGAAATTGGGAAAGCATTTTATCACACCGATCTTGGTGTGGTCAGATGCTTTGAGGGCAGAGAAAAGATACAGGGTCTAATAGACCCCATTTTTTTCAAAAAAAGAGTACCTGTCACTGCCTATTGCTATCATAGGGGATATTTACATTCCCTGCGATAACAATAAAAATGATAACTAAGAAAAAAAAATGGAAGGAACAGTTTAAAAATAAAATAAAAAGCTAAATAAAAAGAAAAACTAAAAAAAAAAAAAAAAAAAAACACCCCTGCCCCCCCTTCTCTTGCGCAAAGGCGAACACAAGCGTTGGTCTTGCGTCATATGTAAACAGCAATTGCACCATGCATGTGAGGTATCACCGCGAAGGTCAGATCGAGGGCAGTAATTTTAGCAGTAGACCTCCTCCGTGAATCTAATGTGGTAACCTGTAAAGGCTTTTAAAGGCTTTTAAAAATGTATGTAGTTTGTCGCCACTGCGTGTTTGTGCGCAATTTTAAAGCATGTCGTGTTTGGTATCCATGTACTCGGCCAAAGATCATATTTTTTATTTCATCAAAAATTTGAGCAATATAGTGTGTTTAAGTGCATTAAAATAAAAAAAAGTGTATTTTTTCCACAAAAAAATGCGTTTGAAAAATCGCTGCGCAAATACTGTGTGGAAAAAAAAAAATGCACACCCCCCATTTTAATCTGTAGGGCCTTTGCTTTAACAATATATATAGTGTTTGGGGGTTCAACGTAATTTTCTTGCAAAAAAAAAAATATGTTTTCATGTAAACAAAAAGTGTCAGAAAGGGCTTTATCTTCAAGTGGTTAGAAGAGTGGGTGACGTGTGACATAGGCTTCTAAATGTTGTGCATAAAATGCCAGGACAGTTCAAACCCCCCCCCCAAATGACCCCATTTTGGAAAGTAGACACCCCAAGCTATTTGCTGAGAGCAATGTTGAGCCCATTAAATTTTTTATTTTTTGGTCCCAAGAGATTGAATAATGAAAAAAAAAAAATAATAATTTTTTTTACAAAAAGTTGTCACTAAATGATATATTGCTCAAACATGTCATGGGCATATGTGGAAATACACCCCAAAATACATTCTGTTGCTTCTCCTGAGTACGGGGATACCACAGTGTGGGACTTTTTGGGAGCCTAGCCGCGTACAGGACCCCAAAATCCAAGCACCGCCTTCAGGCTTTCTAAGGGTGTAATTTTTTTATTTCACTCCTCACTGCCAATCACAGTTTCGGAGGCCATAAGAAGCCAAGATGGCATGACCGCGCAATTACCAGTTAAAGCAGTGCAGTGCGAAATTGAAAAAAGACCTCTGGTCCTTTGGCTGCCAAATGGTCCGGGGCTGAAGTGGTTAATAATAAATAAATAAATAAATAATCCCAACTAGCATGGTCTTGATAACGCATTCTCTTTGGACCACCATTGGAGACCTCTTTGCATATGACTTGTAAGATATATCACCTGTAACATAGATCGTTTCTTCCATTGAGACAGGAAGCCTAGCTGAAAGTGCCTCAGGTGCCAGTGTGCCCATCGGAATGCCAGCTACCATAGTTCCAATCAAGCTCAAACATCTGGAGGCTGAGAGATGATGAGTTGACCTGAGTGATCAAATTTTCTGGGTAAATGAGGCTATCTTGTGGCGAGGTAAGGCAACTGTCCCCTCCGACGTATTGAAAATGTCTCCCAGATAGAAAATCTCCTGAGTAGGCGTAAGCTGGCTATTTTTTTCATTAATTAACCATCCGAACTCCGAGAGGGTTTTTTTTTTCAATCAGATCATTTTTTATTATTTTTTTATAAAATAACACAATACAAAAGTAAAGAAAAAAGCACATAATATGTTTCCCACAAACCCACCCCCAATCACACCCAAAAAAAATTCCCAATTTGCCTATTTGCATGCACTTCTCATTGATACTCCTTAATGTCATATATATATATATATATATATATATATATATATATATATATATATATATACTTATGCTTATCCCCTTCTTGTATCATTATTAGCTTTCTTCAGTATCATTAATTCACTCAACAGATTGTTTAGACAAGTTGGAGCCTAGCCACCAATGCCACATTTTTGGGAATTTTTTAGAGCTCCTCCTATGTTTATATGTCAAGTCCTCTCCCCTTAAATAAAGATTAATCGCCCTAATCCATTGATCTATCGTTGGTGAATATTTTGATATCCATTTTTGTAGTATACGTTTACGAGCCATATTCATAATTCTTATGCATTTCAGCTGGGATGGTGCCTTCAGATAAGCTATTTTTGGTTCAAAGTGACTTTGTGTGAAACATAGCAAATTTTAAATATCAAAAACACCCTCCCATTCGCAATGCAGTTTAGGACATTGCCACAGCATATGTATAAGTGATTCTGTATCAGTAGTTAGGGATGAGCCGAACACCCCCGGGTTCGGTTCGCACCAGAACCTTCGAACTGACCGAAAGTTCGCGCGAATTTTCGAACCCTATTCGTTACAATGGACGCGAACGTTCAAAATCAAAATTGCTAATTATAATGGCCAATATGCATGTGAATGTCATAAAACAGGTTTGGGGGCCCGGGTCCTGCCCCAGGGGACATATATCAATGCAAAAAGAACTTTTAAAAACTAACGTTTTTTCGGGAGCAGTCATTTTAATGATGCAAATAGTGAAAAAAAATAAGTGAAATATTCCTTTAAATATGGTACCTGGGGGTGTCTAAAGTATGCCTGTGAAGTGGCATGTGTTTCCCGTGTTTAGAACTGTCCCTGCACAAAATGACATTTGTAAAGGAAAAAAAGAAGCCATTTAAAAACACTTGCGGCTTTAATGTCATGTTTTGTCCTGGCCATATGGCTGAAAATCCTTGAGAAAAATGGCCTGGCTACCCCATCACCCCCCCCCCCCCACCCCAGCCCCTTTGGGTCTTGTATGGACATTAAGGGGGACCCCGCACCCAAAATAAAACCCTATACCTACAACCCTATATACTCTGAACAGCAGTATATAGGCGGTGCAAACAAGACAGGGACTGTAGGTTTGTTCTTAAGTAGAATCTGAACAGGTACATTTTTAAGTGTAGCTCCATCCTAAAAAATCTATTTTTAAGATTTTTGGAGAACATAGGGAGGGGTTATCACCCCTGTAACATTTGCTGTCTTTGCACATCTGTTCAGAACATTTCACCTCACTTTCTGTCCCAATGACAAATGTTTTTTGGAAAAGTGGGGTTTTAATTGAAACAAGGATTGGTGATAAAGCATCAGTAGAGAGGAGATACCTTTTTCCCAAATTAAATCTAACAGGATAGAATTTCCCTTCCTAGGGGTAGATTTCCTCTCACTTCCTGTTTTCCTTCTATTTGCAAGTAGGAGTCGTTTGTAAGTTGGATGTTTGAAAGTAGGGGCCTGCCGTATATACTCTGCAGAAATTTGCCCCATTAGATGTTGGTGTAGCCACAACACTGTAAGCCCTCACAGTTAACTGAGTTAAGCATTGTGAGGAAGATAAGGATACTTCAAATAGATTCTTCAGAGCTTGTTCTCACTCTATATCCCCAAGTGTCTCTAGATCACTACACCACTGCCCAAAGTTGTTCACTTGTGGATTATTCCTAACTGTTGTTTGGAGAGAAGAATATATACTCCCTATGTCCCTAAGTCCCTGTTTAGAGCGTTTTACAGATACTGCCAGAGTTAAAATTGATGAAAGATTGCATTTTAATAAAAACATCTTTGTTTGACTCTGCAAAGCATGCCATAGTTGTAGATATTGAAAAAAAATATTTATTAGGCAAATTATATCTTTCTGCCAGTTTATCAAATGGTTGCAAAACCTCATTGTCAAAAAGTTGACAAAAAAGCAATATTCCAGCTTTCTTCCATAAATCTAAATTTTCAAGCTTTGCAACATCAGGCAATTGCAAATTGTTCCATGTAGGCATATATTGGGTGTATCCCTCATATTTAGTATCCTTTTGAATAGTAGTCCATATCTTATGTATTGAATTAAATGTAGGGTAACTACGTTTACTGTAGAAATGATAAGCTACTATTAACTGTACCGGTGGATCTATCGGCAGCTGAGAGAAACTCAGAGAGGGTTGATATGAGAATCTTCCTGTGAGACAACAGCTGAGCTGGGTTCTTTGCCAATATAAGAATGTTATCTAGATAGTGGAAGACTCTGAGACCTCTTTCCCATAGGGGAGCAAGTATCGAGATTAGGATCTTCGAAAACAACCTTGGGGAGCTGCAGAGGGCGGGCTTCTGAACTGAAGGTGAAGTTGCCCTGCTGTGAATCCCAGATATTTCTGAAAAGCCGGAAGAATCGGTACATGTAGATATGCGTCTTTGAGATCTATGGATATCATCTAGTCTCCTGGCTGGACGGCCTGTATGATTGCTTGGAGCTATTTTGAAGGAATTATGATGTATGTAATGGTTTAGTCTTTTCAGGTCTATTACCAGTCTCCAGCCCCCATCCTTTTTGGGAATGAGGAAGAGTGGAGGAGGAACCAGAGAATCTTTCTACTGGAGGAACTGGGATCACTGCCTTCTGAACTTGTAGGGAAACTAGGAGGTGGCCCAGAGCTTCCGCTTTTAGAGGGGAACTCAGGATTCTTGATGGAGAGAAGTGATCCTGAGGAGGCTGGTTTGTGAAGGTCCAACAGTGGCCGAAGGGAACCCGTAGAGACCACCCAGGGGTCCATGCATCAGTGCTGGCAAATCCTTGGAGAATAGTTTCAGTCTGGCACCGACCTGGAACTCCTGGGACGGCCCTGAGTCAAAAGGACTTAGAGGCGTCCTGAGGGTTAGGGAGGACCCGTTTGTTTGATTTCAGAAAGGTTGCTTGCCTGTTCCTCCAGCTCTACTTGGGATCTCTATCTTGTCTGAACTGTCTGAAACCTCTGTTTATTATTGGTTGGGTGTTAGATGTAAAGATCCCTGATCTCCTTATCATTCTGTCTTGCGGCAGGAGCCCTGTCTTTCCGCCTGTCACGCATGTAATGGCTTTTTTAAGTTTTTCGCCAAAGAGAGTTTTCCCTTTAAATGGGATCCTACACCAATTCTGCTTGGATGCAGCGTTTGCTGCCCAAGGCTTTAACCACAGTGCTTGTTTAGCCATGACAGTTGATATTGATGGATGCTTCACCGACTAAATCTGCGTAAAGCTTGAGCTTTTCTGATGCCTTCACTATGGCGTCCTTGGGGACCTCTTATTGGATTGCCATCTCTACATTGTCTGTCCACACTCTGATGGCATTAGACACTGATGTCAGAGCAATTTCCAGCCTACATGCTCCCCCGCTGTCTGATAGGTCTTCTTTAGATCAGTGTCAATATGCATAGCCAATCGGTCTTTGAAAGAGGTGGAATTGTCCATGGGTAAAATTACATTTTTAGCCAGGTGTACTATCACTGCATCTACAACTGGGAGGTGATTGAATGACCCAGCGTCCTCTTCTGCCAAGGGGTACAATTTATTAAGTAGATTCACAGGGAAACTCTTTTCTGTTTTCTTCCACTCTTCCTCAATAGGACCCTTAATTTCATCCATCAGAGGAAAAAAGGACAAGCGTTTTCTTAAAAACATAAAATAGCTTCTGGCTTTTTTAGGTGGTTCTTCAGCCTCCTCCCAGCCGATTGCCTGTTTTACCGACTGGACGTAGGGTTGTACTAAGGCAAAACTGAAGCCAGTTGGGTCTGCTTCATCAGAAGAATCCTCTGATGGATCCTGATCTACTGGTGCTTTTGAGGGTTGTTCTACCGTAGGTAGAGTAGATTTGGCTGTAGATGGCCTCCGGCAGTACAGACTCCCCTCCTTTTCCATATGTTGAGAGACTTGCTGCGATGGCAGAGAGGCCATTAGTTCAGAGAAATAATCTTTAACCACATTCTTCAGCAGATCGGTCACCTGCTGGCCCTCTGATTCCCTGTCAGTCTTTAAAACATTTTTGCAGACTAGCTTGTCAGCCATCAGGGTTGCACCGCATGCCCAGCACTTTCTGGTTCCTTCATGGTCTACAGAATGGGATGAGCGATGACCTCTTGAGGACCTATGACCACCAGTTGAATGGTGTCTGGATGAGTGACAACGGCTGGTGTCTCCTTGGACGTACAGGACTGGTAAAAAAGAAAAAAAATCACAGTGTAAATGCACTTTTTTTTTCAAACAAAGGCCCTTACCTTAGGACAGTGTGAGGGTCTTGGTCAGGTGGCGAGCGACTCATAACTAGTGGCGCCGTGAGCAGCTGAATCAAATAATGTGGAAGAGAGGGGAAAAAAAAAAAAGGAAAAAGGGAAAGAAGATGATGTTTTACCATTAATACCTTATCCTCAACCCCCCTCTCTTCCCCCCTATATATATATATATATATATATATATATATACAGTTGTGCTCGTAAGTTTACATAGCCTGGCAGAATTAATGATTTCTTGCGATTTAAAAAAAAAAAATATATGAATGATAACACAAAAACATTTATTTCACTCATGGTTAGAGTTTGGCTGAAGCCATTTATTATCAATCAAATGTGTTTACTCTTTTTAAATCATAATGGCAACAGATACTACCCAAATGACCCTGATCAAAAGTTTACATACCCTGGTGATTTTGGCCTGATAACATGCACACAAGTTGACACAAAGGGGTTTGAATGGCTATTAAAGGTAACCATCCTCACATGTGATCTGTTTGCTTGTAATTAGTGTGTGTGTATAAAAGGGCAATGAGTTTCTGGACTCCTGACAGACCCTTGCATCTTTCATCCAGTGCTGCACTGACGTTTCTAAATTCTGAGTCATGGGGAAAGCAAAAGAATTGTCAAAGGCTCTGTGGGAAATGTAGTTGAACTGTATAAAACAGAAAAGGGATATAAAAAGATATCCAAGGAATTGAGAATGCCAATCAGCAGTTTTCAAACTCTAATCAAGAAGTGGAAAATGAGGGGTTCTGTTGAAACCAAACCACGGTCAGGTAAACCAACTAACATTTCAGCCACAACTTCCAGAAAAATTGTTCGGGGTGAAAAGAAAAACCCACAAATAACTTCAGATGAAATACAGGACTCTCTGAAAACATGTGGTGTGGCTGTTTCAAGATGCACAATAAGGAGGCACTTGAAGAAAGATGGGCTGCATGGTCGAGTCGCCAGAAGAAAGCCATTACTACACAAATGCCACAAAGTATCCAGCTTACAATATGCCAAACAGCACAGAGACAAGCCTCAAACTTTCTGGCACAAAGCCACTTGGAGTGATGAGACCAAAATTTAGCTTTTTATCAAAAAATACTGGAGGAATATTTGCATTCATCAGCCAGGAAGCTGCGCATGGGACATACTTGGACATTCCAACATGACAATGATCCAAAACACAAGGCCAAGTCGACCTGTCATTGGCTACAGCAGAATAAAGTGAAGGTTCTGGAGTGGCTATCTCAGTCTCCTGACCTTAATGTCATTGAGCCACTCTGGGAAGATCTCAAACATGCAGTTCATGCAAGACAGCCCAAGAATTTACAGGAACTGGAGGCTTTTTGCCAAGAGGAATGGGCAGCCTTACCATCTGAGAAGATAAAGAGCCTCATCCACAAATACCACAAAAAATGTAGTTTCTGTTGTGATTATGATTTAAAAACAGCAAACACAGTTGATTGATAATAAATGGCGTCAGCCAAACACTAACCATGAGTGAAAGAAAAGTTTTTGTGTTATCATTCATATTCTCTGAAAAGAAATAATAAATTCTGCAGGGTATGTAAACTTATGAGAACAACTGTATACAGGCATACCCCACTTTTAAGTACACAATGGGGTTTATTTACTAAAGCTGGAAAGTGCAAAATCAAGCTCTCTTCTGCATAGAATCCAATCAGCTTCTAACCTTGGCTTGTTCAGTTAAGCTTTGGTAATTAAACCTGGAAGCTCATTGGTTTCTATGCAGAAGAGAGCCTGATTTTGCACTTTCCAGCTTTAGTAAATAACCCGCATTGTGTACTTAAAAGTGGGGTATGCCTGTACTCCCTTTTTTTTAACTAAATAGACAATAGAACCTACTACACAGAGGCAGGTTAGAACCAGCAGGAGCTCAATTCAGGCAACCCTCTGTGAGATAGAGGGCTGCATAATGAACCTGCTGCAGAGTTTAAGTATAGGAGTGGGCAGCGCTGATTAGCACAGCACCACCCACTGCCCACAGGAACACCAAAAAGTGCTCCTTGCCTTTTTCCACCACCTCTTCTCACAAAGTGCATGCGCGGCGCACACATGCATGAGCAGTGGCTCTGTGAAATCCCACTGGTCACCACGCACCGTGTCCCACTGCGACTTCTAGAACACTGGCACATGGTCAGACAAGCGCCAGATTCTAGAGGGAGCTCAAAAATGCCTGCTGTCTAATGCCCCATACACACGGTCGGAAATTCCGACCACAAAATCCGACGGATTTTGTCCCACACTGGTGTTGCATACACACGGTCAAAGTTGTTGGAAAATCCGATCATTCTGAACGTGGTGACGTTCGTTGCGTACGACGGAACTACGTAGAGGCTAGTAGCCAATAGCTTTGGTCTCGTAATTTGATCTGAGCATGTGTGGCACTTTGTCCGTCGTAATTCTCTATACATGATCGGAAAAAGTCCGATTGGATTTTGTTGTCGGAAAATTTGAGAGCAGGATCTCAAATTTTTTCTGACATAAAAAGTCTGATGGAGCCCACACACAGCGGATTTTCCGACAACATGGTCCGATCGGACATTTTGTGTACGGGGCATAAGAGAGTGGCCCAAAATACTAATTAAGCATAGGGGAAATACTTTCAGAAGCCATACAATGGGAGAAAGGGTAGGGAGAGGAGAGGAGAGAAAAGGGTTAGATCCTTTTCACACTGAGGCATTTTTCAGGTGCTTTTGGGTCAAAAAATAGCGCCTGTAAAGCACCTGAAAAACGCCTCTACTGCAATCCCAGTGTGAAAGCCAGAGTGCGATTGAGTTCGCATTGTAGCGCTATACAAGTTATTCATTCATTCATTCATTCACTGGGCGATGCGCTGACAGGACGTTAAAAAAAGTCCTGCAAGCAGCATCTTTGGGGCGCTCCTGCCCATTGAAATGAATGTGCACCGCTGCCAAAGCGCCTGCAAAGCCCTTCGGCAGCAGCACTAAATGGGCGCATTTAACCCTTTAGTCAGCTGCTAGTGGGGGTTATTCAGCCAATAGTGCCCGAATAGCGCCGCTAAAACGACGGTAAAGCAGCGCTAAAACTAGCAGCGTTTTACCGCCAACGCCCGCTCCAGTGTATTGTATTGTGACTGGCCGCTGTGCACAGGATCACCTAAATATGCGTGATCTCACACTTCCTGGTAGGGGGGCATGAATATGCACTGCCGGTAGCTCGCTCTCACTGTGATTATACACAGCGGGAGTCAATCGGCGGGTACAGCAGACTCAATGTCCACCGGCAACTGATGATTATTCTGCAGAGAGGCAGAATGCCATTATTTACAGGAGGGAGGACATAGATCCGGTGTTTCTGCAAAGCAGGACATGGATCCATGTCTTCCCCAAGTAAAAGCACCTCCCACACTGTAATAAAAATCAGGCTAGGCACACAGTTAACCTTTGATCACCCCTCATGTTAACCCCTTCCCAGCCAGGGTCATTAGTACAGTGACAGTGCAAATTTTTGGCACTGATTACTGTATTAGTGTGACTGGTTCACAAAAAAGTGTCAAAAGTGTCAGTTAGTGTCCGATTTTCCATCGCCATTTTGCAGTTCCACTATAAGTCATTGATCATCACCATTACTAGTAAAAAATGAATAAATAAATAAAAAATCCATAAATTTATATCCCATAGTTTTTAGATGCTATAACTTTTGCGCAAACCAATCAACATAAGCTTATTGGGAACATATGTAGCGAAAGATATATTGGCCCAAATTGATAAAGAAATTAGATTTTTTTTTTTTTTTTTATTGGATGTGTTTTTTTTTTTTTTTTTTAATGGGCGGTCAGTTTTGTTTATAGCGCAAAAAATGTAAACCACTGAGATGATTTACCACCAAAAAAAAGATATTTTTGTGAGAAAAAAAGGACATGCATTTTTTTTGGGTACAGTGTCACACGACTGTGCGATTGTCAGTTAAAGTAACACAGTGCCCCATTGCAAAAAACTGCCTGGTCATTAACCACTTCCCGACCACCTCACGCAGAAATACTGCGGCAGAAGGGCACGTACAGGCAGAATCATGTACCTGTATGTTCCCCTTTAAGAGGCGGCCTGCGGGCGTGCCCGCGGGAAGTTCCATGAGTCGGGTCACGGGTCCCACAGACTCGATCGATGCGGGGATACCCGCGATCGTCTCATGGAGAGGAAGAATGGGGAGATGCTAATATAAAGAATTATCTCCCCGTTCTGCCTAGTGACAGTGTCAATAATCTCTGCTCCGTGTGATTGGAGCAGAGATCAGTGATGTGTCACACACAGCCACACCCCCACAGTTATAAACACGTCCCTAGGACCTACACTGCCACCTAGTGGTTAACCCCTTCATTTACACAGGAATCAGTGCATTTGTATAGCACTGATTGCTGTATAAATGACAATGGTCCCAAAAATGTGTCAAAAATGTCCGATGTGTCCGCCATAGCGTCATAGTCATGATAAAAATCGCAGATCGCCACCATTGCTAGTTCAAAAAAAAATTATTAATAAAAATGCCATAAAACTATCCCCTATTTTGTAAACGCTATAACTTTTGCGCAAACCAATCAATAATCGCTTATTGCAATTTCTTTCACCAAAAATATGTAGAAGAATAAGTTTTAGCCTAAACTGAGGGAAAAAAAAAATTTTAATATATTTTTGGGGGATATTCATTATAGCAAAAAGTAAAAAATAATGTGTTTTTTTTCTAAATTGTCGCTCTTTTTTTGTTTATAGGGCAAAAAATGTAAACCGCAGGGGTGATCAAATACCACCAAAAGAAAGCTCTATTTGTGGGAAAAAAGGACGTCAATTTTGTTTGGGAACCACGTCGCATGACCGCGCAATTGTCAGTTAAAGCAACGCAGTGCCGAATCGCAAAAAGTGCTCTGGTCAGGAAGGGGGTAAATTCTTCTGGGGCTGAAGCGGTTAAGGGGGGTAAATTGGTTAAACTGTTGAGTTTGCGTGACTGATCATTTTTTGGATATTACAATGAGCTGGAAAAATCTCTTACACTGATTTTCAGTCATCCTCTAAACGATGAGACAAGAATGAGATTTTTTTCATGGCACACATTCAACACACAAATGTACAAGTTGTGATTAACAGTTGAGGGTGCTAGTTGTGCTCCAATGCCTTTCTTGTCCGTGATAAGCTTCAGAATGCAATTTTTTCATTCTTACATTGAATATTTTTTTGCCATTAATGTACATGTTATACTCTGTCTTTGGCTTTCTTCCTGATATCAGTGCTTCTGTGCACTGTATATTTTGAATAAAATAAAATAATCTAATATAATTATCATTTATACCTACCGTGTTCCTTGCACCTTGTTCCTCTTTTATTGGATAAACTCTTAATTTTTCCAAAACGAATTAAAGTAACAAAAGAAAAACCTTGTTTACACTTAACAGTTATGCTGCGTACACACGATCGGAAGTCTCTACGGAAAAAGCTCTTATGGTTTTCCCAAAGGAATTCCGTTCAAACTGTCTTGCCTACACACGGTCACACCGAATTCCGACCGCCAAGAATACGGTGACGTACAACACTACGACGAGCCGAGAAAAAATTAAGTTTAATGCTTCCGAGCATGCGTCAAATTGTTTCCGAGCATGCGTAGGAATTTTGCGCGTCGGAATTGCTATAGACAATCAGAATTTCTGAAAAATTGAGAACATGCTCTCAAATTTTTGCTGGCGGGAATTCGGCCAGCAAAATTCGGATGGAGCCTACACACGGTCGCATTTTCCGATGAAAAGCTCTCATCGGTCTTTTGCTGGCCGAAATTCTGATCGCGTGTATGCGGCATTAGAGTCCATTCACACAGGGGCAACACGACTTCCAGCGCGACTTTGTGAGGCAACTCGGACACGACTTGAGTATGAATGACAGCGCGACTTGGGGCAACTTACAACGCAACTTGAAGTTGCCTCTAGGACAGGGGACTTTGCCAGTGGCCATCACATAATAATCAACTCTGTGGGAGGGAGGGGTTTGTCTAGAATACTTTTTTTACTTACTAGAAAGTTGCTTCAGTTAAGACAGGGGATCCCACTTGGAGGCGACTTCCATTGAAATCAATGGGTACAAGTCGCCTAGAAGTCAGATTGAAGTAGTACAGGAACCTTTTCTGAAGTCGGAGCAACTTCTGTAGTGTGCATTAAGACGGCTCTCATTCACTTACATTGATTTTATCATGTCGTGCGACTAGGGGCAACTTGGGGCGACTTTAAGTCGGATCCAAAGTCGCCCCTGTGTGAATGGACTCTTATGCCCCGTACACACGGTCGGAAAATCCGACCACAAAATCCATCAGATTTTTTCCGACGGATTTTGTCTGACACTGGTGTTGCATACACACGGTCGGACAAAGTTGTCGGAAAATCCGATCATTCTGAACGTGGTGACGTTTGTTGCCTACGACGGGACTACGTAGAGGCTAGTAGCCAATAGCTTTGGTCTTGTAATGTGATCTGAGCATGCGTGACACTTTGTCCGTCGGAATTCGCTACACACGATTGGAAAAAGTCCGATAGCACTGAAAAAGTCAGATGGAGCCTACACACGGTCGGAATTTCCGACAACATTGTCCGATAGGACAGATTCCATCGGAAAATCCGACCGTGTGTATGGGGCTTAAGTTATAAATGCAGGCTACAAAAATAGCCCTTTAAAATCAGCAGAGCTTCACTGTTACATTGCCAACTGTTTACATTGCTTATTAGGGGAGCACAGAGATTCTGTCACAAAGCAGATGACTGTCACATTGACAGTAGAGCTCCACCAATTACACAGGGAGAGTCACAGTCTTCCTATGTAATTTTCAGGACTTATGCCGCGTACACATGATCAGATTTTTGGTCGGAAAAAGCTATGCTTGTTTTTCTGATGGAATTCCGCTCAAGCTTGTCTTGCATACACACGGTCACACAAAAGTTCTCTGAACTTTCAACCATCAAGAAATCAGTGACATACAACTCTACGACGAGCCGAGAAAATTAAGCTCAATGCTTCCGAGCATGCGTCAAATCGTTTCCGAGCATGTGGGATTTTTTTGCACATCCGAATTGCATACAGAGGATCGCATTTTCAGATAGGAACTTTTCCCTACAAAAAAATAGAGAACATGCTCTCAATCTTTTGCTGGCTGGAATTCCGCTAGCAAAAGACTGATTGAGCATACACACGGTCGCATTTTCCGACAAAAAGCTCTCATCAGAGTTTTGCTAGCGGCATTTCTGATTGTGTGTATGCGGCATTAGAAGTCAGTTTGACAGCTCAGTCCTGCACAGTGTATGATGCCTCTTGGTGCCTATGCCTTCTCCCAGCCCTGCCTACTTGTAATTCTGGAACTCCTATTTTGCTTTTCACATTCAGAAATTCTGATAGAAATTACATGCAAAATGTGCCACATTCCTGGACCTCAGTCCCAGTGATGCGGTGGGTCCTGGGCAATGTCTAGGGATCACAGTATTACCCTTATTTGAGTTAATGCACAAGTGTAGCCATTAATTATGAGATGGGGGCCATGAGTGGGCTGCCCTAGCATAAATAAAGGTGCGTTTTGTGGATGGAGTCAGGGTGAGACTGCCGGATCACTGTGCAAGCCTGAGGTAGACTATGGTTCAAATTAACTGTGTCCCAGGGACCAGTATATTGATAAGCAAGAAAGTTCCAATCTCCAGATTCTAATTTTCTCCCACTGGTGTGTATAGGACATCTTAGATTAAGATAAATTGACTTTTTGAGTTTAGCACAGCTGCATATTGCTATATATTAGTAGCTCACTGATTGCCTTCCTTTCTTGCCTTGCATTGCTCCTTAAGTTTTATTCTGCCTAATCATTATCACGTATGCATCAACACTGTTTTGCAGCTGTGCTTCTCAGAATCTTAACCTCAGCAAGTCATAAAGTCATCATTGTCTTTTGTACATCAATATGGCATAGCACTGTTTTAATACAGAATTTGTGACAATTTTGTCACTTTTTATACACTTTTTTGCTGTTCAGACATTCGCTAATTAATTAGCAGCACTAGCTGTCACTATTTATTACTATCAAGTCTCCTGACTTGCTTTAATGGTTCAGGGTCACATTGGCATTGTCACGTGTAGAATCAATGATTTTAGGCATGTTCAGTTCTTGTGCCTTGAGAAAAAAAAAAAAGAAGATAAAAATGAATACAAAATAACATATCCTTTCCTATCCTTGCAAACACACAGTAGCCTTGCGATACCCAAGTGGCTCTGCAAGTGCCCCATTTCTCAGGTAGTATAATTACATCCTGCAAGGTATTTAACTGTTTCTGTGAACAAGTAACATATGATTTAATTTCTATGACTTGAAAACATGACACAGCTAATACTGTATATTTGTTAGAGACTCTAAATGCTGTTCCCCTCCCCGCCCAATGTTATTTTAGAGACAAAGCTAACAAAATGCAGCAAGATGAGGGAGAATAGCAAGTACAGTGACTTAACATAATGTTCGGTGAACATGCTTTGTCAATGTGGCCTATAGAAGTAATACAAATGTTATTTTTGCCTGACATACTCTAGATAACAAGCTGCACACACTCTCAGCCTCAGGCCAAAAAGATTTTCTCAGTTTTTCTCAGGGTTAACTGGATGTCATGATGCCCCGAGTTCGCAACAGTAGGAACTGGACCTTGTGTTGTGCTACCACACACCTTGAAATATCACTGTTTTAATAGATATAATCCCTTCAGTTTTTCTGACATCTGCTATTAAAGATGCTTTACTATCATGCTGCAATTGTGGAAAGATGAATTCTCTTAAAAAAAGAATCTCCTACCTGTAAAAGGGCCTCATTAGGTTTGAATATATGAGCTGACATTTCTGATCCAGAACAATTCTATACGTATCAACTGCCACTTCATTCATTTCATACTTTTTACAGTTACTATGTTACTCAGCAAGCATAAAGATAACACCACAGTATGCATGTTTAATATTAAATTGTCAGCAGTGGTAACCCCTTGATTTCTAACTAGGGGTGAGAAAATTGATTTATGCAATGCAGAACTTGTTGCTCAGAACTGGGGTTCTCACAAAAATGAATATATACTTCATTGGTGAAGCTCACTCAATCAGTAATCTGGCAGATTGGACTAAATAGCAGGGATCTCCAAACAATGGTCCTCCAGTTGTTCAGGAACTACAATTCTCATCATGCTTAGTCATGTCTGTGAATGTCAGTGTTCTATAATGTCTCACGGGACGTGTAGTTCCTCAACAGCTGGAGGGCCATAGATTGGAGATCTCTGGACTAAAGGGTCACTTATCAGCTCACTTCCAAGCAGAAGAGTGCACAAGCCTACAAAATTGGTATGCTTTCTTATAAGAATATCATCTAATTAGGAGGTAAACTAGTTCATTATTGGGCCAGTGATGTCACAGTAGCTGATGATTCTTGCCCCATAACACCTCTACCTGAAGCTGTGATACCTGCCTGTTAAGGGGCTACTGCACACTCACATGTTTCTCTGTATTGCAAATAAATGTCATAACGTTCTGTGAACCGGCCTTTGAAGATGCTTTAAGGTCTTGTTGCTAAAGCACAGTGCAAAAACAAGAAAACTGCCCTATTACTCAGATTGTATTTATGTTACTACTAATTACTACTTGTCGGAAATTTTGATCATAAGCAGCATTACTCTGCACTCTTCTGGCAGCTTTAGCCATCCTTTTTCTCTCCCCTCAGTGTGGGCTCAATGGGTGGACCCAAGTCCCAAGCTTTTAGCCAACATAAATACTTTTTAGCACTTGGCCATCTCCTAAATGGCAGCTGCTTCCCTTGTACTGGGAACACTTTCCAGTTCAGCCCTGCCCACACTGTAATAAACTGCAACAGGGTGGAAACATTTTACAGGTAAGGTCGTCCAAGCTAGATTTACCTTACTTTTGTCTTTTGGCAACAGCACCTAGGCAATGGTACTATCAGAAAAATAAAAGTATCAGTGAACCACACCACAGGGATTTATAATCAGAGCAGCAGCAGTCTAAAAAGAAAGTAACAACTTCTCTTAACAAAAGCTCTGATTAACTCTTAATAAATCTGTGAATAATATTACTGTATCAAAAGAATAAACCCCAAAGTGTTCATAAATGTACCATATGCTGGATATGAAATCAATATTATTATAAATGAAAACACTATGCTCTATAACTATAAACAAAATAAAAAAGAACCTAAAAAATGTGTAAATGTCTTATTTAACCAGTTAAGGACCAGCCGCCACAGTTATACTGCAGTATGTTGGCTCCCCTATGTAAATAGCCGTAGCTGTATGTCGCCCACTTTAAGACCACTAGGGGGCATGCGAGCACCCGTGGCACACCCGCGATCGCTCCTGAGAGAGACAGAATGGAAATCTGTCAGTTTAAACAGACAGATCTCCTTTCTGTCAGGAGACAGATCTGCTGTTCATACTGATTATGAACAGTGATCGGTCTCCTCCTTCAGGCAGTCCCCTTCCCCCACAGTTAGGAACACTCCCTTGGACAATCATTTAACCCCTTGATCGCCCTCTAGTGTCAACCCCTTCCCTGCCAATGACATTTATACAGTAATCAGTGGCTATTTTTAGCTCTGATCGTTGTATAAATGTCAATGGTCCCAAAAAAGTGTCAAAAGTTTCTGATCTGTCTGCCGCAATGTTGCAGTGCCGCTAAAAAATCGCAGATCACTGCCATTTCTAGTAAAAAAAAAAAATTATAATAAAAATGCCATAAATCCATCCCCTATTTTGTAGATGCTATAACTTTTGTGCAAACCAATCAATATACACTTATTGCGATTTTTTTTTACCAAAAATATGTGGAAGAATACATATCGGCCTAAACTGAGGAAGACATTTTTATTTTTTTTGGATATTTAATATAGCAAACAGTTAAAAATATTGTTTTTTTGTCAGTTTTTTTTTGTTTATAGCGCAAAAAATAAAAACCACAGAGGTGATCAAATACCACCAAAAGAAAGCTCTATTTGTAAGAAGAAAGGGACGTCAATTTTGTTTAGGTACAGTGTCGCACGACAGGGCAATTGTTAGTTAAAGTGACACAGTGCCGCATCGCAAAAAATAGCCTGGTCATTAAGGGGGCAAATCCTTTCGGTCCTTAAGTGGTTAACATCAAAAGTCTAAATATAGCTGTTGGAATACATTGTTCATGTATTTTTTGCAACAACTACATCAGCCAGTAGATGGTAGTGTTTATAAGTTTGTAGCTGCATTCATGGTTAAACTCTATGTCTTCTTCCTGAATAATAAAGTTTCCTGTTTGCAGTAAAGAAGCAGCCAGGCCCATGTGGAGTGTGCACTGTCAGTTCTGTAGGGCTATATACACAATTGCTAACAGGTTATGGCCCAGATACCCACCCAGACACCCATCCAGGCATAGCCTAGACCAGTGTTTCTCAACTCCAGTCCTAAAGGCGCCCCAACAGGTCATGTTTCAGGATTTCCCTCAGATGAAACAGCTGTGGTAATTAGTTAATTACTAAGGCAGTGAAACTGATCAAATCACCTGTGCAAAATAATGGAGGGGCTGAAAACATGACCTGTTGGGGTGCCTTGAGGACTGGAGTTGAGAAACACTGGCCTAGACAACCACCCAGGCATAGCTCAGAGAAAAGCTGAGAACCTTTCCATAGCCCAGTCATAGCCAGCTACAGCAGATAACATACCTCCCAACATTTTGAGATGGGAATGAGGGACACTTGCTAGAAAACATATGTAGGCAGAGGACATGCCACTTGTCACACCCCTTAAAGCGGGACTGTACTGAAAAAAAAATTTAAAAGCCAGCAGCTACAAATACTGCAGCTGCTGACTTTTAAAAAATGGACACTTACCTGTCCCTGGTTCCAGCGGTGTCGGCAGCAGAGGCCGATCGCTCGCTCAGCTCTCTGCTGTAGCCGGCGCCATTCTCGGTGAGGGAATCAGGAAGTGGCTTCACTTCCCGATTCCCTACTGCGCATGCGCGAGTCACGCGGTGCAATGAGAATGTTCAGCGCTGTCTGCCGGGACACGTGTGTGTTCCGGCAGACAGCGCGCCGGGACAGGAACTTGCGTAAACTCCCACGGGAGTTTATGCCGGAAGTGGGTGCAGATACCTGTCTTAGACAGGTATCTGCACCCCCCTCCCCCCTGAAAGGTGCCAAATGTGACACCGGAGGGGGGAGGGTTCCGAAAAGCGGGAGTTCCACTTTAGGGTGGAATCCCGCTTTAAAGGAGAATTAACCCAAAAAAGTTTAATTAAATCCAAAGGGCTTTTTTTTACCACTACTATTCCATTATATTGGCTTTTAAAATTTACAAATGCAGCAAAGTGCATTTTATCTAAAACTATATAGATGAGACCAAAATGAGGGACAAATGAGGAGGAAAGAGGGACAGAGGGACAGTTGGGAGTTAAGAGATAAGTGCAAGATACAGCAACATAAAGAAGACCGCAACAGAATAACATAAATTTCCAGTAACACAGCTGCAACAAAGCTTTCATTTGCAAATCTGAAAACCAGAATGACCAGTCTTGGAAATTCAAGATGAAAATGCTGCTAATAGGAGAAGGTATCCGGAAATGTATAAATGAAGTCAGGCCAGAACGCCCTTCAGACAAATGGATAAAGAAATACTAGAAAGCTCAGAGCACAATCTCTCTTAGCATAAAAGATGGTCAAATCATACATACGTAAGTGTGAAAATGCTAAAGAAATGTGGGAAGCATTAGAAAACGTGCATGAAAGAGCTAATCTCAGAAATAAACTGTATTTGATTAGAAAGCTATACCAAGCTAATGAAAGGCCAGGATATGCAATATTGCATACTGTAAGGCACACCTTGAAAATGGTTGAATGCCTGAGAGGTATAGGAGAAGAAATAAAAGATTTTAATGTCTCAGCACTATTACTTATTGACTTACCAGAAAGTTATTAAACGCTTGTCACAGCACTTGATGCATGTCCAGATGATGAACTGACATTGGGATCTCTTAAGGGAAAGCTTGTGGCTGAGTATAAGAGTAAAACAGAAAGCATTAATAGTGACAGTGCTTCTGTTGCAGAGTCTGCTTTAAATATGAAAAATAGGAAGAAAAAAACAGTAACATGCAACAATAAACACATTAATGTTTTGTGTGCAAGGAACAAGGTAATTTAAAAACAGATTGCAGAATCTGGAAAAGCTAGAATGCAAAAACAAACTAAACTACAAAAGCCCAAACATAATGAATATGTTTTTCAGTCCAAAAGTTGCACCTCATCTTTGCAGGCATGGTATGTTGATTTAGAAACTATGAGTCACATGACAAATGACAGAAATTTCTTAATTCACCTTGACCAGATTAAAACAGAAGAAAATCACCACAGCTAATGGGCAAATAATGTAATCAGAAGGAATAGGGGATGGTCTTCTTTACTGTCTTATTTCCCAGAGTGTCACCAGAAAGATACTCATGAAAAATGTCCTTAAAAACTAGTCTTTGTGAGTGAAGAAGCTCACAAGACAACGAAATGTAGTGTCCTTCCAAGGTGACAGTTGTGCCATCACAAAAGGGGTTATCTTACTTGCAAAGGCATCAGCTAAATTGCAATGATATGGGTAATACTACCAAGGAAGAAAAACATTCAAACTGCATTCACACATGGCACAGACGACTGGGGCACAGAAGTCTTGACATAATAATGGAAAATTGTATCAAATACTTACCGTAATTTTCCTTTCCTGGCGCAAATACATGGCAGCATACATATGATATAACTCTGCTGCTACATCCACCCACAGGACCTGTTCAGCTCTATAAAAGTCTTACTGAGAGCTACCTCCCCCCATTCTCCGTATAATGCACAAAGATCAGAGGGGGGGTTCATATGCTGCCATGTATTGGTGTCAGGAAAGGAAAATTACGGTAAGTATTTGATACAATTTTCAATTTTCCTGACGCAAACATGGCAGCATACATATGATAAATAATGAGCTTTTGAGAGGGAGGGTTTAATGTTGCAGACTTATGCCCCATACACACGGTCGGAAAATCCGACCACAAAATCCATCGGATTTTGTCCGACGGATTTAGTCCGACACTGGTGTTGCATACACACGGTCGGACAAAGTTGTCGGAAAATCTGATCATTCTGAACGTGGTGACGTTTGTTGCCTACGACGGGACTACGTAGAGGCTAGTAGCCAATAGCTTAGGTCTTGTAATGTGATCTGATCATGCGTGGCACTTTGTCCGTCGGAATTCGCTACACACGATCGGAATTGGTGTGATCGGACTTTGTTGTCGGAAAATCTATCCAGCAGGAGATAGAACTTTGTCCGTAGGACAATCCGATGGAAACTGTCCGATGGTGGCTACACATGGTCGGAATTTCCGACAACATTGTCCGATAGGACAGAATCCATCGGAAAATCCGACCGTGTGTATGGGGCTTTAGACTTTAGTTGACAATAGGCATAGAAGATTGGAACGTTTTCCTCCCAAACTCTACTGTAGTAAGAGCTGCTGGATCCACCTTGTAGTGTTTTAAGAACGTATGATGTGATGACCAGCTAGCCGCTTTGCAAACTGTCTCCAGAGAC
This sequence comes from Lithobates sylvaticus, assembly GCA_028564925.1. Lineage (NCBI taxonomy): Eukaryota > Metazoa > Chordata > Amphibia > Anura > Ranidae > Lithobates > Lithobates sylvaticus. The sequence goes on along the minus strand of CM053027.1, from coordinate 156,935,724 downwards.
ACTGCTGCCCGTGTCTCCCAAGAAGAAGACATCGCCCTGGTTGAGTGAGCTATAACCACCTCCGGAGGATCGACTCACCTTGCAGTTGGTTGGAAAGGCAAAGAGATCCAGTTTTTGACACCCCCACTCGTGGACGATCTGCTTGAACACTTCAGGGTGCATGGACCATTCGTTGGGATCCTTAAATTGTCTGTATAGGTGATCAGCTTCAAAAATCTGACAGCCTGGAAAATATATGACGCTTAAATCTAGGAGATATTGTTGTGCCAATGTCATGATCGGCCTTACTTCCCTGAATAGGGATTGGCTGTGCGCTCCACCTTGCCGCTGTATGTAGGACACTGCTGCCATGTTGTCCAGATGGAGCATGATTGGGTGACCCTGTATGTGAGGCAACAAGGTGGCCTAATGGACGATACTGTACTAGCATCTGTCTTGTCCACCACCAGAGACTCTGGTGTGTATGGCTGGTGATCCCGATTGGCTGGGCTAGATGAACATTCTTCCACTGCATCAGGAAGCCCTGTTGGAAAACTCTGAGTTTCCAGTGAGCCCATGGGATCATGGTGATAAATGAAGCCATTGTCCCAAGAAGACTCATGCACTGGGATGCTGACATCACTGGTGCAACCAATGTCTCTTGGAACTGATTTTGGAGAGTTTCTGAACAAGTAAGGAAACTATGGCCGCCTGAGTATTGAATTGGGACCCTAAGTAGACCATATTCTGTGTAGGCTCTAGTTTTTTTGAAAGTTGACTATCCAGCCGAATGTCCGTAAGATGGACAACAGGAGCTCCCTCTGTCTCCACAAAAGGTCTTGGTCCTGGGCCAGGAGGATGATGGCAAGAAATTATGGACTCTGAGCCCTTTCTCCCTCAGTGGGGCCAAGACTGTGATCAGAACCTTGGTGTGAAGTGAATAGGCCAAAGGGAAGGCAGACAAATTGGTAATGACTAGGGATGAGCCGAACACCCCCCCGTTCGGCTCGCACCAGAACCCGCGAACGGACCTAAAGTCCGTGCGAGCTTTAGAACCCTATTAGTTATAATGGATGCGAACGTTCGAAATTAAAAGTGCTAATTTTAAAGGCTAATATGCATGTTAATGTCATAAAAAGTGTTTGGGGACCTGGGTCCTGCCCCAGGGGACATGTATCAATGCAAAATTTTTTTTTTAAAACGGCCGTTTTTTTCAGGAGCAGTGATTTTAATAATGCTTAAATTGAAACAATAAAAGTGTAATATTCCTTTAAATTTCGTACCTGGGGGGTGTCTATAGTATGCCTGTAAAGGGGCGCATGTTTCCCGTGTTTAGAACTGTCTCTGCGCAAAGTGTCATTTTTGAAAGTAAAAAAGCTATTTAAAATCACTCGCGGCTAATGTTAATTCACGGCTCCCGTAACACAGAGAACAGTGATTCATTGAAACTCATTCATAAAAAAAAGTCATTGATAAAAAATAAAAAAAATGAAAAAAAAAATGAAAAAAAAAAAGCGTAGGGGTCCCCCCAAATTCAATAACCAGGCCCTTCAGGTCTGGGATGGATAATTAAGGGGAACCCCAGCCAAAAAAAAAAAAAAAAAATGGCGTAGGGTCCCCTCAAAATCCATACCAGACCCTTGAGGTCTGGTATGGATTTTAAGGGGAACCCTAGCCAAAAAAAATGGCGTGGGGTCCCCTCAAAATCCATACCAGACCCTTATCCGAGCACGCGACCTGGCAGGCCGCAGGAAAAGAGGGGGGGACGAGAGCGGCCCCCCCCTCTCACCTGAACCGTACCAGGCCACATGCCCTCAACATTGGGAGGATGCTTTGGGGGTCTAAGACCCCTAAAGCACCTTGTCCCCATGTTGATGAGGACAAGGGCCTCTTCCCCACAACCCTGGCCGGTGGTTGTGGGGGTCTGCGGGCGGGGGGCTTATCGGAATCTGGAAGCCCCCTTTAACAAGGGGACCCCCAGATCCCGCCCCCCCCCCCCTGTGTGAAATGGTAAGGGGGTACAAAAAAGTACCCCTACCATTTCACCAAAAAAGTGGCAAAAATGGTAAAAATGACAGGAGACAGTCTTTGACAATTCCTTTATTAAAATCTTCTTTCTTCTTTCTTCATCCTTCGGATTCTTCATCTTCTCCTTCCTTCATCTTCTTCCATCTTCTTCTTCCATTTTTCTTCTTCCTCCGATCCGCTTCTTCTTGCGCTGGTCTTCTCGTCCTTCTCGTCCGGCATCTTCTTCCGTCGGCATCGGCGTCGGTGTCGGTGTCGGTGTCTTCTTGGCCGCTCCGCGCAATGGGAGGCTCCCGCTGTGTGAGGCTCCGCTCCATCTGACAGGTCTTTTAAAACGGAGGGCACCTGGTGACCCCGCCCCCCTCTGACGTCATGGGGAAAGCCTCCCATTGCACGGAGCGGCCCAAGAAGAGACAGAGACACCGACACCGACGCCGACGCCGACGGAAGAAGATGCCGGACGAGAAGGACGAGAAGACCAGCGCAAGAAGAAGCGGATCGGAGGAAGAAGAAAATGGAAGAAGAAGATGGAAGAAGATGAAGGAAGGAGAAGATGAAGAAACCGAAGGATGAAGAAAGAAGAAAGAAGATTTTAATAAAGGAATTGTCAAAGACTGTCTCCTGTCATTTTTGCCACTTTTTTGGTGAAATGGTAGGGGTACTTTTGTACCCCCTTACCATTTCACACAGGGGGGGGGCCGTGATCTGGGGGTCTCCTTGTTAAAGGGGGCTTCCAGATTCCGATAAGCCCCCCGCCCGCAGACCCCCACAACCACCGGCCAGGGTTGTGGGGAAGAGGACCTTGTCCTCATCAACATGGGGACAAGGTGCTTTAGGGGTCTTAGACCCCCAAAGCATCCTCCCAATGTTGAGGGCATGTGGCCTGGTACGGTTCAGGCGAGAGGGGGGGCCGCTCTCGTCCCCCCTCTTTTCCTGCGGCCTGCCAGGTCGCGTGCTCGGATAAGGGTCTGGTATGGATTTTGAGGGGGACCCCACGCCATTTTTTTTGGCTAGGGTTCCCCTTAAAATCCATACCAGACCTCAAGTGTCTGGTATGGATTTTGAGGGGGACCCTACGCCATTTTTTTTTTTTTTTTTTGGCTGGGGTTCCCCTTAATATCCATCCCAGACCTGAAGGGCCTGGTTATTGAATTTGGGGGGACCCCTACGCTTTTTTTTTGTTTTTTATTAATGAATGACAGCTCTCTGTGTTACAGGAGCCATCAATTCATTAGCCGCGAGTGATTTAAATAGCTTTCTTCCTGCAAAAATGACACTTTTTTGCAGGGAAAGTTCTAAGCACAGGAAACCTGCCCTCCTTTACAGGCCACCTATAGACACCCCCCAGATGTGATACTGCAATGCTGTTCTAACAGCATGCACACACATATCCCCAGAAATAAAGCACATATTGTTGTCAGCAGTCAGCAGCACACTGACACGCTGACACTGTCTGAAACATAATATGCGAGGCCGCCGGCGCGGCGGCCTCTTATACCGTGGGGCGTGTACTAAAGCCCCTGAGCTATAATTGGCTACAGGCATCCTGCCTGTAGCCAATTATGGCTCTCCTCGCTGCCGGCGCTGTGATTGGCCAAGCATGCGGGGTCACAGTGCATGCTTGGCCAATCATCAGCCAGCATTGCACTGCGCGGGCCGCAATGCATTGCGGGGCCGCTCGCATCACACGAATTTGATGCGAGCGGCCCCAATAGTTCTGGGCTCGCCGAGCGAGCGAACACCCGGTGCTCGATTCGAACATGGGTTCAAATCGAACACCGGGCTCATCCTTAGTAATGACTGTCTTCCAACCAAAATCTGAGGAACTGCTGGAATGGCTGAAGGATCAGGACATGCCTGTAGTCATCCTACAAGTCCACCGAAATCATCCAATCCCCTCGTTGAATTATCTGGATTATGGTATGAAGAGACTTCATTTTGAATCTCTCTATCCGGATAAATTGGTTCAACTTCTTGAGGTCGATCACTGGTCTGAAGCCCCCTGTGTTTTTCTGGACCAGAAGGAGTGGCGAGTAAAAGCCTGTAAACCTTTGACAGGCCAGAATGGCTATGATCGCCCCCTAAAGCAACAAGATATTGATGTACTCCTGAAGAGCAGCTAACTTCAGGGCTGACTGGGTTGTCTTGGAAGGGGTGAAGGAGAATTCTGGAGGCTGCCAATAATGGCCTTGTGCCACTGTGGACCAAACCCACTGATCTTGGCAGTGGTTTTCTCCTTCAGATCTACCAAAAACCACACAATATGAGGCCAAACCTTAAAGGGGTTGTAAACCTATGTGTTTTTTCAACTTAATGCATCCTGAGCATTAAGGTGAAAAAACCCTTGGCAGTGACCGCCCCCCCAGCCCCCCATTTTACTTACCTGAGCCCTGACCAAGGGGGACGCGCTGTCTCTCTTGATTGGATAAATTGATAGCAGCATAGCCATTGGCTCCCGCTGCCGTCAATCAAATCCAATGATGGCTCCACCCCCCTGGCGCCTGCGAGTCCTGTATTCAGCGTCTATGGAAAATGAATGCTGGACTCGGGAGCATGCCCGCAAGGTAATCCCCCAGGTGAGCACTTCTCCAAGGGGGTTATCTGATGTGGGGAGGAGCCGTGAGAGCCGCCAAGGGACCCCAAAAGAGTCGGTTCAGGGCCACTCTGTGCAAAACGAGCTGCACAGTGGAGGTAAGTATGATATGTTTGTTATTTTTAAAAAAATGAACCCTTATAATCACTTTAAGAGCCTCAATTTGTATGGAATCAGGCAGGCTTAGATAAATCAGATAAAATACTCATAGCTATGAGTAAGCACCAGCCTTGACGGTGTGAAACACGTTAGAGTTTTTTTCCTTGCTGTATGGATTAATATTAATAAAGAATCTATTTTTCATTCGAGTGCGGCCATCCAGACTTTTGTTCTGTTCTCGTATATGTCATGTGTCTGCCAATGTTTTTTAAGTATTAATCTGTTTGTCTAATACATTTATACTTTTATACTAAGTTGTGTAAGTCTATACTGTACCATGAAAGTCCTAGCTGCCTCACAATTTTTCTAGTTCTCAACTCAATTACAGGACACAGGTACTCTATTCTATTTGTATCTCAGTAGTATTACAATATTTTCTGATTAGAGAACACCTCCCCAAAAGGCCATCAGAAGTGGCTCCCCACCTTGTTGGTGCATTTAGCAGCCTAAGATGTGGGACTGCATTCTGAAAGAGGCTTGAACCGAGATGGACTCCGGCGTAGTCGGCAGGTAAGAGCTTACCCTCAGTGTAACAGTCTGTAGGTGTTGATCTTTGAGGACAAAAAGGAGAATGGAGGGGGTAGCTCTCAGCCAGACTTTTATAGAGCTAAACAGGTCCGCTGGGTGGATATGGGGGGGGGGGGGGGCTATATCATATGTATGCTGCCATGTTGGCATCAGTAAAAAGATATTAACTGAGAATGACAATGCAAGTGGAATAAAAAATAGTACATGTGATCCCACAATGAAATGCACCAGCTGTATAAAAAGGAAAAATTACAAGAAAAGTCTTTCCAGCAGAGTAACAGCAGAGTTAAGAAACCTCTGAACTGTCAGAAATCATGAATCAGACTGACACAGAAGTACAGTTAAATCTCACTTGTTTAATAATAATAAATAAAAGGTAAACAGAGTAAACGTAATCAAAACATAGCTAGAGTTCAGGAGCCGGAAAGGATAGTCAGACAAGCCAAAGCATCAGGGAGCCAGAGATGAGCATAGTAGAACAGCAAGCAGGATCTGAAGCCAGAAGGAATGTCAGCCAAGCAAGTCTTTAACAGGAACACAGGAGAGCGTCTCTAGAGATGTGACCAAGGCGAAGGCAGAGATCATCTTGGATAGATGGCTTAATTATTCAGGACTGACGAGCAGGATATCATCAACAGATGAGTCACTGTGGAGAGATAGAGCTGGAAATTAGCCAACATCTGAGCGGCCAGCTCAGAGAAGGAAGGGCTGAGCCCAGCCCTGAAATGAACTTCATTCATTCACATCTTTGCAGTCCAATGGAAAAAATATACTTCAGGAAAGAAGAGGTATTTTCTCAATTGATAGATGAGTACGCCAGGTATACTACACTATATCTGTTACACAACAAAAGGAGCAGAGAAACTTGAACAGTGTTCAAAAAAGTGTATTTCTCATAGACAATGGAAATGAACACACAGGTAATTCTCAGAAACATAATATTTCAAACTACTGTACCATACAATCCAGAACAAAATGGGATTGCTGAAAGAATGAACCGTACACTATGTATGAGTGAAAGAACCATGCTGTTTGATGCAGATATGCCAACCACATACTGGAGGAAGACAATTATGACCGCATGTTATCTCCAAAATCAACATGGAGAAAACTCCATATGAACTGTGGAATGGAAAAGCCCAGAATTTGAACTAAATCTAAACATTTTTGAAAGCAAATCATATGTGCACACCAAAAAGAATAATGTACCAAATGGGATGCTTGCCAAAAGGAAGGTGTACTTGTGGGGTACACTAAATCTCAAAAGGGATACATAATTCTACACCAAGACCCAAACAAGGTAACCATCCGTAAAAGTGTAATTGTCGATAAAAATCGAAATTTCATGAACTAACACAAACACTTCAAACAGAGGGAAATTCCACATCAGTGTCACATGAAGATAAGCAACAAAGTGACACAGAACCAATCCATGAGAAACAAAAGTGGTTCAGAAGATTTGACAAAACAGCTTACAAGAAACAAAAATGTATAGAACTGAGATCCAAAATGGGACTAATATTAGGAGTAGTTGTTGAGTGGGGGTGTTGGAATACATTGTTCATGTATTTTGTGAAACAACTACATCAGCCAGTAGATGGCAGAGTTTATAAGTTTGTAGCTGTATCTATGGTTAAACTATTAACTTTCCCATTTCCTGTGCACTGTCTGTTTTCTTTATGGCTATATGCAGATTTCTAACAGTAACAAAGTCCCAAAAGTGCTGAAAGTCATGTGCCTAGTGCAAGTTAAACATTGTATATAAAGTGAGCCGATCCTAAAGCTTGTTGCTGCTCTTACTACCCCCACTGTATACTTTAAACACTCACTGAACGGAGTTGCTGATGGGAAACCAGCAAAACTTGCATAATGGTAAACATTTCTCAATGGCTCCACGGGAAAACTTCACAATGGGTTTGGTGGGTTTTAGCAAATGTTTTTAGTTATTTTGGCTAAGAAACAATTGCATATGAGAGGGTATATAGGATTCCCGGGATAACGTGGCATCCATTTGCCCCTGGAAGATGTCAATAGACGAAACATGTGTGGGGTGCGGCTTTTGTGCATGACGTCACCGATGTATTCCGGTCCAAACTCACAGCCAGATGACAGCAGCAAGAGCCGGTGTTCTGTCAAAATGTGTTCGGCTATTATATAGTGTCCGGGGTGTACTGCGCAGGTGCAGCGCTTGCGAAGGGAGGACAAAGGCATTCGGAAAATGTCGGAAGATGAACGGCGCCTGCGCCGTGAGTCGAGGTGCAAGCCCCACCATCCAAGTGGACATAGGGCTACACAAAGTTAGAGGGCCCCTCGAGGGCTCACTTCACTCGCCACGCTTCGGGCACGGCCTCGATGCGCTTGGCTCTTTTTTATTCTAACTCTATGTCCACTTGGATGGTGGGGCTTGAACCTAGACTCACGGCACAGGCGCCGTTCATCTTTGCCTATTTTTGGAATGTGCTTGTCCTGCGCAGTACACAGCGGACAGTATGTGATGGGGGACACAATCCGACAGGACACCGGCTCATTTTTGTATTGAGTGTGAGATATACCAGTGTCAGCTAGACACTTTTTAATGTGAGTAGTTGGTACATTTAACCTTTTTTCAACAATAAATATATGGTTTACACTATGAAGTCCTTTCTTTCTCTTTCCTAGAAACATGCTGGTCCTATGTAAATGAGAGTTGCTGTCTCTGTGGTATTGAGAAGATTTTCCTGCGGATTCCTTGAGAGATGTCTACGATTATGAGAGATTTGCTGGTTTCCTAACAGTTACCAGCAACTTGGTCTGGTGAGTGGTTAGAGTATACAGTGGTGGCAGTGATCACTTAATAGTGGTGAATTAAAGAGAGCAGCAACAAGCTTTTGGATCTGCTCACTTTATCATTCGATTTATTTTTTTCTTTATTTTTTTCTTGCATAAAATTTATATTAGGAATAAGGAGAGCAAATATAATTTAGAACAGGTAACAATAGTACATAAATGTAAACATATGTTGTAACCTCTACTTAAGCCCCATACACACGGTCAGACTTTTTCATGGATTCTGTCCGATCGGACAATGTTGTTGAAAAATCAGACCGTGTGTATGCACCATCGGACAGTGTACGTCGGATTGTCCGACGGACAAAGTCTTATCTCCTGCTGGAAAGATTTGCCGACAACACGGTCCGATCACACCAAATCCGATCGTGTGTACGGTTGTCCGACCGGACAAAGTGCTACGCATGCTCAGATCACATTACAAGACCAAAGCTATTGGCTACTAGCCTCTACGTAGTCCCGTCGTAGGCAACAAACATCACCACGTTCAGAATGATCGGATTTTCCGACAACTTTGTCCGACCGTGTGTACGCAAAACCAACATCGGACAAAGTATGACGGACATGGTCCGACGGACCTGGTCCGCGGATTGTCCGACCATGTGTATGGGGCTATACAGTGTTGAAGATGACAAGAGGCCATAAAAGGTATAGAACATTTATTGGTGAGGCTTATCAAGGTCGGCTCACTTTATATACAATGTTTCATTTGCACTCGGCACTTGATTTGAAGAATGTCAGCACTTTTTGGACTTTGCTACATTTTTGACTTTTGACTGCTGACATGCTACAGGACATGATCAAAGATTGCAGCCATGCTAAAGGCATTGTTAAAGACTGGTCACTTGCATCAGGAGACAATGAAGAGCTGGAGACACATTACATGAGACTACTGGAGATCACCATGTTTACAGTCCCCTTTACAAATCAATGCTTGCCCATTGTGCTATATTTCGCACACACACACACAGAAAAAAAAAAAAACACATTACTTTTGCCTTATATATTTGCTATGCCTTTCAGCAAGATCTATTACTAAAAAAAACATGAACAGAGAAAAGGAATGAACAGCACATAAAAAAGTAAGATAATGTGAAAGAAATAAAGCAACTTTGATGGTTACCCAAACAGCCCCAATGGCCACACAATGGGTGCCTGGGAGCTAGATTCTGGGGAACAAAGTGCAGCCAAATGCTCTTGCAATGGACTGGAATGTCTTTTTGTGAGATTGCACTTGCTCTGCATGTCCCAGGGATCTTCCCCAAAGGTCAATGGCTTCACCCTATTTTACTGAAAAGCCTGTTTACAGCTCCACTTCAAGGACCTCAGACCTTTTTTGGTATGAATTCTATAAGCCAGAAATTCTAAGTGAAAAACATTATTATGCGTGCCCATTTCACAGGTGTTTATTTTTGACACAGATGTTGATTGCTCAAAATATCACCACATTTCACTGAAACCCATAATACCATTCCCATAACTATAACTGATTATACACAAAGCGTGGTTAAGAAAAAATAAATCTAGATTCTTTTTTACTAAGCAAATTTCCTGTTCGGAATATTAACATTAAACTTCTTCTGCATGCCAACAACTTTTAGTCTCAGCACTGAAAGAAAATTTTGCTATACTTGCCTTTTATCTTCAATGGAAAGGATCAAAGTTTAGCCAGCTATCAGTCAGGCAAATTAGACAAGCTTTTTCAAATGTAACTGTATTTAACATTTTGTTTTAGGCTAGAATTCTCCTGCAGATCATATCTCAAAGGTTATGGATATAAGAATATTTTTAAATGCTCTCTGAACTTTTCTGAATGCCTGGTAATCATTAGGACTCTAGGAACATTTTCATGGCAATTTTCAAAACAGGTACAACTAAGATAGAACAAGTGTAAAGGCCCTCAAGCCAGAAGAATCCACTGTTTTACCTAAACATTAGTTATCTTATTTGACCAGAGAGAACAAACAAGAACAAGAAACAGCATGAAATAAACAATATTTGAGGTAGGGGTATAAATCCTATTAAAAAAAGATAACCACACAAGGGAAAAATATTACAGACCCTATCCTGCACTTATGGCAAATATTTTAAAAGTATATATAAACTAAGTTCATTTTGGGAGCACTAGTGACTGACTTCACTCCTTACCTCCTAAGCACTTTGGCCAGTATAGTTATCAATAGGAGCCCGCTCTTCATAAACTTGCACATGTTGTTTACCCCTGGGCACCAGTGGCATTAAATTTGCAAAAATAAAACCCTTACAGCCCAAGGGTCTTCTGTTTGAAACACAATGAGATCTCAAGGTGCTTCCTACTCATACAGCACTGGATCTAAATCCCCAGCCTCCCATACAGTGCCATCCCCATGATTGAAGACTATCAGCCCTCAACCCCTCCATACTCTGCAACATAGATCTGCTAGAGAAATTTCAGAGAATGTTTAAAAAAGACCCAAAGATCACAGCTAGCAAGCTCATAGATCACCTAATATGAGAAATATGGGAACTGGATGGGCGAATAGATGTCTTAGATGATAAAATGGATGATGCAGCTACTACGAATAAGCCTGCGGTTCTAGTTGAATGTAAGTTCGATTTGAACATCGTTGAATGTAAGTTCGATTTGAACATCAGGTAATCATTTGTTCTAAAACGAACCAAACATATGGGGCGTTTGTGGGAAATTTGAGCGCCGCGGGCGTCCCTATAATGCACTACGAGATCACAGGGCATCGCTGTATGATGATTGGCCAAAGCATGCACCTGACCTGCATGCTTTGGCCAATTACAGCGCGCTCTACTGAGAAAGACATAATTGGCCAATCATGGCTCAGGGGGACTAAGTCCACGCCCCACACTATATAAGGCTGCTTACCTAGTGGCTGTGTTTAGTGTGTGAATGGAGTTAGTTTGAGATAGATTAGGCAGGCAGGTTATTTAGTGGCAGTGTATTTGAATTATACTGTATATACAGTCTAATATATATATATATATATATATATATATATATATATATACTCTGCATTTACCGTAAACTAGATATTCAGTGTAGACTCGTATATTCAAGTCAGTGCAGGCTGTGTATTTGAGATACTGTATGTATATATATATATATATATATATATATATATATATATATATATACAGTGGTGTGAAAAAAGTGTTTGCCCCCTTCCTCATTTCCTGTTCCTTTGCATGTTTGTCACACTTAAGTGTTTCGGAACATCAAACCAATTTAAACAATAGTCAAGGACAACACAAGTAAACACAAAATGCAATTTGTAAATGAAGGTGTTTATTATTAAAGGTGAAAAAAAATCCAAACCATCATGGCCCTGTGTGAAAAAGTGATTGCCCCCCTTGTTAAAACATACTATAACTGTGGTTGTCCACACCTGAGTTCAATTTCTATAGCCACACCCAGGCCTGATTATTGCCACACCTGTTCACAATCAAGGCATCACTTAAATAGGAGCTGCTTGACACAGTAAGGTCCACCAGAAGATCCTTAAAAGCTACACATCATGCCGAGACCCAAAGAAATTCAGGAACAATTGAGAAAGAAAGTAATTGAGATCTATCAGTCTGGAAAGGGTTATAAAGCCATTTCCAAAGCTTTGGGAATCCAGCGAACCACAGTGAGAGCCATTATCCACAAATGGCGAAGACATGGAACAGTGGTGAACCTTCCCAGGAGTGGCCGGCCGCTCAAAATTACCCCAAGAGCGCAGCGACGACTCATCCAAGAGGTCACAAAAGACCCCACAACAACGTCCAAGGAACTGCAGGCCTCACTTGCCTCAGTTAAGGTCAGCGTTCATGCCTCCACCATCAGGAAAAGACTGGGCAAAAATGGCCTGCATGGCAGAGTTCCAAGGAGAAAACCACTGCTGAGCAAAAAGAACATCAAAGCTCGTCTCAATTTCTCCACAACACATCTTGATGATCCCCAAGACTTTTGGGACAACATTCTGTGGACCGATGAGACAAAAGTGGAACTCTTTGGAAGGTGTGTGTCCAAGTATATCTGGCGTAGAAGGAACACTGCATTTCAGAAAAAGAACATTATACCAACAGTAAAATATGGTGGTGGTAGTGTGATGGTCTGGGGCTGTTTTGCTGCTTCAGGACCTGGAAGACTTGCCGTGATAAAAGGAACTATGAATTCTGCTGTCTACCAAGAGATCCTGAAGGAGAATGTCCGACCATCTGTTCGTGTACTCAAGCTGAAACGAACTTGGGTTCTGCAGCAGGACAATGATCCTAAACACACCAGCAAGTCCACCACCGAATGGCTGAAGAAAAACAAAATGAAGACTTTGGAGTGGCCTAGCCAAAGTCCTGACCTGAATCCTATTGAGATGTTGTGGTATGACCTTAAAAAGGCCGTTCATGCTCGAAAATCCTCTAATGTAACTGAATTAGGACAATTCTGCAAAGATGAGTGGGCCAAAATTCCTCCAGGACGCTGTAAAAGCCTCATTGCACGTTATCGCAAACGCTTGGTTGCAGTTGTTGCTGCTAAGGGTGGCCCAACCAGTTATTAGGTTTAGGGGGCAATCACTTTTTCACACAGGGCCATGATGGTTTGGATTTTTTTTCACCTTTAATAATAAACACCTTCATTTACAAATTGCATTTTGTGTTTACTTGTGTTGTCCTTGACTATTGTTTAAATTGGTTTGATGTTCCGAAACACTTAAGTGTGACAAACATGCAAAGGAACAGGAAATGAGGAAGGGGGCAAACACTTTTTCACACCACTGTATATATATCACAAAAGTGAGATACTAGGTGAGGAGTACAAAGACAAGTGTGTCTTGCCTACAGTTAAGCATGGTGGTGGGAGTGTCATGGTCTGGGGCTGCACGAGTCCTGCCGGCACTGGGGAGCTACAGTTCATTGAGGGAGCTATGAATGCCAACATATACTGTGACATACTGAAGCAGAGCATGATTCCCTCCCTTCGGAGACTGGGCCGCAGGGCAGTATTCCAACATAACGACCCAAGCATGACTCCAGACCTAAACCCTATTGAGCAACTGTGGGGTATCCTCAAAGGGAAGGTGGAGAATCGTAATGTCTCTAACATCCACCAGTTCCGTGATGTCGTCATGGAGGAGTGGAAGATGACTACAGTGGCAACCTGTGAAGCTCTGGTGAACTCCATGCCCAAGAGAGTTAAGGCAGTGCTGGGAAATAATGGTGGCCATACAAAATATTGACACTTTGGGCCCAATTTGGAAATTTTTACTTAGGGGTATACTCACTTTTGTTGCCAGTGGTTTAGACATTAATGGCTGTGTGTTATTTTGAGGGAACAGCAAATTTACACTGTTATACAAGCTGTGCACTCACTAATTACATTGTAGCAAAGTGTAATTTCTTCAGTGTTGTCACATGAAAATATATAATAAAATATTTACAAAAATGTGAGGGGTGTACTCACTTTTGTGAGATACTGTATAAATATACTCTGCATTCAGTGTAGCCAATATAATCAGTGTAGACTCTATATTCAGTCAATGCAGACAGTGTAGTATATATAACACAGTATTGAAGTGGTTAAGGGGAACCCTGTGCCAGAATTTTTTTTTAAAATGGCGTGATCCATACCAGGTCCTTCAGGTCTGGTATGGATTTTAAGTGGAACCCCGCGCCAATTTAAAAAAAAATGACGTGGGGGTCCCCCAAAATCCACACCAGACCCTTATCCAAGCATGCAGCCTGGCAGGCCGCAGGAAAAGGGGGGACTAGAGAGCACCCCCCTTCTGAACCATAGCAGGTCACATGCCCTCAACTTGGTGAGATCCCCCCAGAGCACCTTGTCCCCATGTTGATGGGGACAAGGGCCTCATCCCCTTGCCTGGTGGTTGGTGTTTTTTTCAAAATCTGGAAGCCCCCTTTAATAAGCCGGGCCCCAGATCCCGCCCCCTCCCCATGTGAATGCTCTAGTCCCCCTTTTCCTGCGGCCTGCCAGGTTGCATGCTCAGATAAGTGTCTGGTGTGGATTTTGGGGGGCCCTCACGCCAGTTTTTTTTATTTTGGCATGGAGTTCTCCTTAAAATCCATACCCGACCTGAAGGGCCTGGTAGGGATTTTGGGGGGTACCCACACGCCATTTTTTTATTTTTTTATTTTATCCCCGGAGACACTCGTCGAAAATTAGGGGTCTGGAGTACCAGTGAGGGACCCCAGGAAAGGAGGATCTTGACTGCTCTGTGCAAAATAATTGCACATAGTAGATATATATATTATGTTTTTTTTATTAGTTTAACCACTTGACATCCGGCCGTAGCCGAATGACGGCCTCGGCATGGATTCCAATTCCCGGGAGGGCGTCATATGACGTCTTCCCCTTTCCTCGCTCCCTGTGCGCGCTAACGAGCGCGCAGCAGGGAAATTCTGTGTTGGCCGTGTCCCTCAGACACAGCCAATCACAGATCGCTGTAAACGGCCAATCACAGCGGGCCGTTTACAGCGCGATCGGCGTGTCCAATGGGAGATGATCTCATATGTAAACATATGAGATCATCTCTCAGCGCCGCTCTCCCTCCTCACACAGACACAGTGTGCAAGGAGAGATGAACGGCTGCAGCGGCCGTAAGTGAAAAAAATGTAATAAATGTGCCATCTGTCCCCACTGCCACCACCGCCATCTGTCCCCAATGCCATCTGCCAGTGCCATCTTTCCCCAATGCCATCTGCCAGTGCCATCTTTCCCCAATGCCATCTGCCAGTGCCATCTGTCCCCAGTGCCATCTGCCAGTGCCATCTGTCAGTGCCATCTGTCAGTGCCACCTGTCATCAGTGCCACCTGTCATCAGTGCCACATGTCATCAGTGCCACATCAGTGCCACATGTCTTCAGTGCCACATGTCATCAGTGCCACATAGTGCCACGTCATCAGTGCCACATGTCATCAGTGCCACATAGTGCCATCTGTCATCAGTGCCATATCAGTGTCACGTGTCATCAGTGCCACATATTAGTGCCATCTGTCATCAGTGTCATGTATTAGTGCCATCTGTCATCAGTGCCACCTGTCAGTGTCACGTGCCATCTGTTATCAGTGTCACCTGTAATCAATGCCACATATCAGTGCCACCTGTCAGTGTCACGTGCCATCTGTTATCAGTGTCACCTGTAATCAATGCCACATATCAGTGCCATCTGTCATCAGTGTCACGTGTAATCAGTGCCACGTATTAGTGCCGTCTGTCATCAGTGCCACGTATTAGTGCCATCTCTCATCAGTGCCACATATTAGTGCCCCGTGATATCAGTGCCACGTATAAATGCCATCTGTCATCAGTGCCACATATTAGTGCCATCTGTCATCAGTGTCACGTGTCATCAGTGCCCCGTATTAGTGCCATCTGTCATCAGTGCCACATCAGTGTCACGTGTCATCAGTGCCACGTATCAGTGCCATCTGTCATCAGTGCCACATCAGTGTCACGTGTCATTGTCCTAGTGCTCCAGGGCCTTCAAAAGTGTACTAGGTAGTCAACAAGTTAGATGTGTAATTTATGCTCCTAGAACACGTGATGGCGCTCCCTGCATGTTGGGCCTCTCTAAAGCCCCATACACACGGTCCATACACACGGTCGGACAATCCGCGGACAAAGGTCCGTCATACTTTGTCTGATGTTGGTTTTGCGTAGCACTTTGTCCGGTCGGACAACCGTACACACGATCGGATTTGGTGTGATCGGACCGTGTTGTCGGCAAATCTTTCCAGCAGGAGATAAGACTTTGTCCGTCGGACAATCCGACGTACACTGTCCGATGGTGCATACACACGGTCTGATTTTTCAACAACAGAATCCATGAAAAAGTCCGACCGTGTGTATGGGGCTTTAGTGGCCAGGCTGTGTAAAAGTCCCACACATGTGGTATCGTAATACTCAGGGGGAGTAGCAGAATTTATTTTGGGGTGTTATTTGTGGTATACACATGCCATGTGAGAGAAAAAAACTATTATAATGACAATTTTGTTGAAAAAAAATAAAAAAAATAATTCATTTTGCAAAGAATTGTGGGAAAAAATGACAACATCAAAAACCTCACCATGCCTCTTACTAAATACCTTGGAATGTCTACTTTCAAAAAAGGGATCATTTGGGGGGTATTTGTACTTTCCTGGCTTGTTAGGGTCGCAAGAAATGAGATAGGTCACCAGTACATCAGATGTGATCAATTTTGTATAATTTGCACCACAGTTTGTGGACTCTCTAACTTTCACAAAGACCAAATAATATCCACTAATTTGAGTTATTTTTACCAAAGATATGTGGCAGTATAAATTGTGGCCAAAATTTATGAAGAAAAATTAATAATTTCCTAAATGTTATCACAGACACAAAGAAAAATGTGTTTTTTTTCAAAATTTTCGGTCTTTTTTCATTTATAGCGCAAAAAATAAAAAACCCAGAGGTGATCAAATACCACCAAAAGAAAGCTCTATTTGTGGGGAAAAAAAGAACAAAAAATTAATTTGGGTACAGTGTTGCATGACTGAGTAATTGTCATTCAAAGTGTGAGAGCACCAAAAGCTGAAAATTGGTCTGGATAGGAGGGGGGTTTAAGTGCCCGGTAAGCAAGTGGTTAACAAAACAAAGGTTTATAATCACTTTAACATTAGCTACCACAGCTTTTGTTTCAGGAATTATTGCTCCAATTCCTATCCAGAAAGCACCAAATTAAACCTTTTACTATCGCTCTTCCTCAAGACAACAATCCCAGGGACATTTTTAGCTACTCTATCTGAACACGTTGGTTTTCACATCTGCTTTTACAAATGTGTAATGGGTTTTGCCTAGGACATTGGTATTGGGCCTTTGCCTCCCTCCCCTGCCTTTTCCCCTTTTCCTCTACCACTATACATATACATATATATATATATATATATATATATATATATATATATATATATATATATATATTTTTTTTTTTTTTCTTCCTTTATTTTTGACAGTTTTTCTCTTTACTTGTACCTTTTCCTGGCTCCCACACTCGCCCGGGATTTTGTCCTTAGGGGCCTTAGATGTCCTTGATTTGGTAAGCTTTCATGTTTAATCTACACGGGTATGCATCTGGGGGTTGGAACTGTATACATGATGTATTTCATTGTTTAGGTTGTAGAATGTGCTCACCTCTATGGCAGATTGGAGGAGTACTCTTTGCAATTAGTATCGTATATACCTATAATTGATCTGTGTATGATTATGTTTGTTATTCGTAGACATTGATGCATATAATGACTCTGGAAATATTTCTGAAGAAGTAGTCACACCACGAAACATGTTGCCCAGGAGTGTTTACTAAGATTCCGTATTTGCACTGATATTTAGCATTTTATAGAATTAACCTATTACTTGGTGAGATGAATGATAGAAGGAGAAAGGCAGACAGACTGTTACAAGATTTTCAGCAACATAAAGTACAGGGTTTTAATAACATAATATGCACAGTGCACGGTGAAGGAGTAAGAAAATAAACTATATTCTGTTATTTTATAGAACATTGAAAGGATATGGAAGGGAAAATATTGCTAGCTTACAATGCATCTTGATCCATTGTAATGTATTGGATGTCTAATATTTCTTATTATACACAATTAATTCAAATAGATAATGATGACGTTGTAGGCAGTGGCATACCAAGCGTATTTAGCACCCAGGGCCAATAATTTAACACCACC
The DNA here is from genome assembly GCA_028564925.1 of Lithobates sylvaticus. Lineage (NCBI taxonomy): Eukaryota > Metazoa > Chordata > Amphibia > Anura > Ranidae > Lithobates > Lithobates sylvaticus. The sequence goes on along the minus strand of CM053027.1, from coordinate 156,917,908 downwards.
TCCCCTTCACATATACACACACACACACACAAATTATTTGGAGCCATAAAGCGGTGCACACAGCGTGCTGCACTGCACCCTATTGTGGGTGTGGCCAAATTGTTATAATAGAGGGAGAGACTTTAAAGGGGCAAGGTTAAATAATATCTGAGCCCTTATACATAGTACACAGAAGCAGTGCTTAGGAGTATGTCCAGCCCAGCATACAGAGTGCATTGGCCAGAAGGGGCCAAGAGGGGTGTAACACAGGGAGAGCAGTGATCAGGAGTGTGTAAGGCACAAACTGAAGGGGTCAGAAGTGTGTAACGCAAAGGAAGGGCATAACACAGTGCACAGGAGTGCATAACACAGACAAACCAGGGCTCAGGAATGTGTAATGCAGAGAGTGCAGGGCTCAGGTGTGTGTAACACGGAGTGTAGTTCTCAGGAATGTGTGACACAGAGAGTGCAGGGCCCAGAGAGGAGTAATGCACATGGTGTGGAGTGACTAATGCAGAATGTGCAAAGCTCAGGAGTGGGTAATGTACAAAGTAAAGGGCTCAGGAATGCATAACACAAAAATGTAAAGCCAAGAATGGGTGACACAGAAAGTGCAGAATTCACAAGTGTATGGCTCTGGAATGCACATTTCAATGAGTATGAGGAGTGTCTAACACAAACAGTTTAGGGTTCATGAGTGTGTAACAAAGAGGGTGCAGGGGTCAGAACTAAGTCTGTAACAAAGGGAGTCAAGAGTAAGTAGCACACAGAATGAAGTGCCCAGTGCAGGGGTCAGGATTGCGTAACGCAGAGGGTGCAGGGCTCAGGGCTCAGTAGTGCATATTACAACAGAGTACAACCCAAAATAACCCCCACCTCCAAGTAAACATTTCCTTCAAAGCCTATATGCCTCACATCACAGACCCCCCCAGGATAACTCCTTAGTACAGACCCCACACTATAGAGCCCCCCACCCACACTAACCCCTCAGTACAGACCTTCCTTAGTAATGACGGCCTTCAAGCCTAACCCCTCTGTATCAAACCACCTTTTCCAATACAACCCTCCTCCCCCTCCAAGCCTCTCATTACAGACACCCTTTTCAGGCTAACCCCCAGCACAGATCCCCTTCACTACAGATCTTGCCCCTTTACTTACCAGATGCAGTGGCAGGTCACCTTGACTGTGTCTTGTAACCAGAACAAAAAAGGGGCCTACCGTTCATTCTGATCTGCCACTATCAGGTAAGCAGAAGTGACTGCAGCACAATGCACCCAAAAAAGAAAATGATGAGTTGCTGCAAAATCCTTAAGCCCCATACACACTATTAGATTTTCTGCTGATTTTTTTGCTTTAGATTTACTGAAACCATATAATATGAGGTCAAACCTTAATGCCGCATACACACGAGCGGATTTTCCATCAGAAAAATCTTGGATGGTTTTTCAGACGGAATTCCGCTCAAGCTTTGACAGTAGAGCTCCACCACTTACACAGGGAGAGTCACAGTGTTCTTTATGTAATTTTCAGGACTTATGCTGCCTACACACAATTGGAATTTTGGTTGGAAAAAGCTATGATGGTTTTTCCGACGCAATTCCGCTCAGGCTTGTCTTGCATACACACGGTCACACAAAAGTTTGCTGAACTTTCGACCGTCAAGAACGCGGTGACGTACAACACTACGACGAGCCCAGAAAATTAAGTTCGATGCTTCCGAGCATGCATCGAATTGTTTCAGAGCATGCGTAGGAATTTTATGCGTCGGAATTGCTACAGACGATTGGACTTTCCAATTGAAACTTTTTCCGACCGAAAAATTGAGAACATGCTCTCAATCTTTTGATGGCTGGAATTCGGCCAGCAAAAGTCTGATAGAGCATACACACGGTCACATTTTCCGACCAAAAGCTCTCATCGGTCTTTTGTTGGCCGAATTTCTGATCGTGTTTACGCGGCATAAGAGTTTCAATTTGTATGCAATCAGGCAGGCCCTTGCACTACATGGTTTTGGTAAATCTGAAGACAAAAATCTGCTAGTAGTGTATATGAGGTCTTAGAGTGACAGCACCCAATGCACAGTGCACCCCGTACACACGGTCGGATATTCCGATGGAAATAGTTAAATCGGATTATGTTGTAGGAAAATCCGATTGTGTGTGGGCTCTAGCAGGCTTTTTCCGTCGGAATTTCCGCTGGAAAAAATTTGAAAGCAGGATCTAAAATTTTCCGACAACAAAATCCGATCAGACTTTTTCTGATCGTGTGTAGAGAATTCCGACGCACAAAGTGCCATGCATGCTTAGAAGAAATTTGGAGATGAAAGCTATTGGCTACTGGCCTCTACGTAGTACCGTCGTACGTGTTATACGTCACCTCGTTCGGAATGATCGGATTTTCCGACAACTTTGTCCGACCAGATTTTGTGGTTGGAATGTCCGACCGTGTGTACAAGGCATTACACCTTCCTATGTACATCACTGTTTGCAAGTAACTATTGATAAAATGTTTCTCTCTGGAGTTATGCACTATAGTTTAACAACAACTTTTGTAACCAACAGTCATTTATCAACACAGAATTTACTGATCTGTGTGGCATGGAGTGCCTTCTACTTACAACTGAAACTAGGGAATTTTTCTCTCTCACTGATCACCAAGTATGTTGATCTTTTATTGCTACTGACCACCAACTCTGGGACTATTAATCAAATGAATCACACAAATTAGCCATTACCATGCAGCAGCTTCTCCCTAACTTGACAATTCTGAAGATGGGCTGATGGCATTCCAAGGTACAGCAAAATTGCAACTACATTCTTGATTTTTATCTAAAGAGACGTACAGATACCATCATGGTTCAATCCCCTTTCTTAAAATACTAGTTCCTTGGCTGCATCACTCTGGCCTAACCTTCTGTATGTTTATTTTATTTATAATTTTCCATTTGTTTTTAACACCAAGTTCCCATTGCTATACCCAAAATAGCATCATTTGAATAGATAGTCTTTAGGAAGGCCACTGAACTATATAGCTGGTAAATGTAAAGTAACAGTGACAGAAAAATGGTAACATCTTTGGCCAGCTTTATTGGCCTACTTTCACAGCTACTAAACTAAAAGCTCTACATATTGCTTAACATTAGAACATTCAAGACTGTATCACAAATGTAATTCATACAGGATTTACAAGAATGTATATTACCACTTGTAAAATGCATACTTGTTCTGGGTCAGTGAATCAAAGTGTATTGAAACTAAAGGATCAGAATCGCAGCCAGGCACCTAACAGGAAGCCAGTAATAGCAGGTGTGGTATTATTCTCAGGATGGCCATACATAAGTCAGTTTTTTTTTTTATTCAACCAGTAGGTTGAATGAAAAAAAAAAAAATAACTGACCCAATTCTCCCATCTATACAATCCATGTGGATGGGGGAATCCTACCCACTTTGCTATTGTATTCTGCCAGCAGGGAGACTTCTTCGTCATCAGAATACAAAGATTAGCGCTGCACTCTATTGCCTGTGGTGCTGGTCAAGTGACAAAATACTTACAGGGTGGTTGAACAGTTCAATCACTGTCGGCACACATGGATTGAAATTTCGCCCTGCTGAACTGCACAAATTTCGATCCACGCATGGTCATCTTTAGTTCATTTGCACTTTGACTTCATACTGAACCACTTTGTAAAAAAGATAACTGAAATAATAATGAACCAGTCAAGCCACCATTGCAGTCTTACATAACACATCTGTTTCAAATGCTAAATAAAATGTCTTTGAAGTAAGATATGGCTATGGAAGAAGGAAAAGAAAAATTTGTATGAGAAATTGTTTAATAATGTGTTTGCAATGACAATAGAAGGAAGACTTCAGAGAAGATTTATTATACAGCAAAGATGACAGCTATAAACAGATGAGAATAAAATTCTATTGAGCAGTGAAGGTGTTTTTTTCCTAAAAGGAAGCCTCGCATGTTACTATGTACTCATTGTATGTGTTATATTATTGACTATTAGTTTAAATTATGCCATGAATTTAAAATTAGTTTTATAAGCAATCCACAGAGCACAAGTGTATACAATGGCAACAGTGCAATACATCAAATCATGCAGATACTCGTTAGGAACTTCAGCTAATATTCACATCAAACATCAGAATGGGGTAAAATGTGATCTTAGTGATATTATTGCTGTCAGATGGGCTGGTTTAAGTATTTATTTACCTGCTGATCTCCTGGGACATCAGCCTATAGAATTTGCTCAGAATTGTAGGAAAAGCAAAAAAAAATGTCCAGTGAGTGTCAGTTCAGCAGAAAGAAGAACACCAAATTGCTAAAAAGGTCAGAGAATGACAGACTGGTTCGAGCTGACATGAATGCTACAGTAACTCAGATAACCACTCTTACAACTGTGGTGAGAGAAAAAAACATCTCAGAATGCATAACACATTCAGCTGTAATTTGGATTGGCTGCAATAACAAAAGGTCAAGTTGGGTTGCATTCTTGTCAGCCAAGAACAGAAATCTAAGGATGCAGTGGGTAAAGGGTCACCCAAACTGGACAGTAGAAGACTGAAAAAATGTAGCCTGGACTGATGAATCTTGATTTCTGTTGAGACACACAGATGGTAGGTGAGTTAATTCATCACCACAGTTTTTTCAACAAACATCAAACAGCCAGAGGTTCCGTCATTTGCATCAGGAGTAGCAGCAGGAAAGCATTGTTGTGCAGTGGGTTGTCATGGTGGTGGGGTATCATCTTTGAGTGGTGGGTAAGGTCATGGGGATTGATGAAGATCTGCATTGCTGGATGATGTGATTGATGCAATAATTATATAATGGGACTTATTGGGAATGAGAAAATGCTATTATTACGACAACAGTTTACGCAGAGCTTTACAATGTAGAGGGGGGAAGTGAATATCTGGAGTCGCACTTATTCTAAAGTGACCCTTCAGATTCCGATAAGTCCCCTATGCAAACCCCTACATCCTCTAGGGTACTGCATGCAGAATAAGGCCCCGGCCCACTCACCATTGGAACAAAGTGCCTTGCAAAAGGGGGGATTTTCCCACCCCTCTGTCGCGAATGTAACGTCTACCTCAATGCAGGTGGTCAGACACTATAGCTAGCTACTGTGTGCTTCACCTATAGCAGCCCCCTTTCCCTTAAGGCAAGCAGGCCTACCGATACTTGGTTGCCCCCAGGATTTATATACAATGCTATAGTGCCTGGTCACCACACCAGGGCAGAGACAAACAGAACAAACAACAGACTGCTTGCAGTTTAGCAGACAGATAGCGTGGTTATATGACAGTCCAGGTGAAAGGCAGGCTGAGTTCAGGGAATAGTCCAATATCCGTTCCAGGTCATACACTGGGAAATCTAACAGCAAAGCAGGGAAGACAAACAGGAGGCTTGATCAGGAACCATGCAGGTAACTCTGTCTCTATCACAAGCAAGGGATAGATTGTTTGGTTTGCTTATATCAGGTGACTGACCAGATCAATAACCTTGCAGGTGAACACAGACAGGGGGAATGCAACAGCCAACACCCGGATTCTGGAATGAGGAGCAGGAGCACTAAGTGATCCTGACACCCTCTTGCAAAGTACCTTCCCAATGTTTAAGGAATTTGACCTTGTAAGGTTCAGGGAAACACACTCTTGCTGCCCGCTTTCCTGTCCACTCAGACTGCATGCCTGGATAAGGGTCTGGTATGAACTTTAAGGTGGACAGTACCTTTAAAAATTGAATAGCCCAGAAAGGGTTGGGGCGGTGTGCATGAGTCCCCCTAAACCATACTAGGCCTTCAAAATCAAGTTAAGGTGCCTTAGAATGAGAGGAGAGGCTTTACCACCCCCCCCTGCAAGACTTATCCCAGTATTAAGGGACAAAGGCCTCATCCCCACATCCATTCCACAAGAGGATGTTGTGGTTTGGTAGGGTATTTTTCAAAATCTGGAAGGCTTTATAATAAGAAGGCCCCTCAATATCTGCCCCCCACCCCCAAGGGCATGAGTAATGGTTACAATAGTACATCCTATTACTCATTCCCCCAAAAAAGTTAAAACAATGCCCCCCTATGTAAATCCAATGCCAATCACAACTTCCAGGGCTGTAGATACTAATTAGTCATGACAACCAACCAACTGATAATGTCTCCCCATTACTTTACAGCCTTTCCATAGCACCACTACATCAATGAGATCACCCACAATCCCCAACTTTTTTTTTTTTACCACAGATGACAGATCCCTGAATCCAGAACCCAGAACTTCCCATAGTAGATCCTTGTGCTTAAATGAAATATGGGCCATGCCTAGTACCACATCCACTGTGTCTGTAAAATCTAAAGTTTAAATTGTCAATCACTTCAGAAGTGATTTTTTTTTTTAGGGAGGGGGGTTGGTATATGCAGGCTAATTCATTTTCCCACTTATATATTCTGAGATATCCATTAGCATGCACTCTGTACTTGAACTGTCAGGTCTATCCAATCCACCATAAATAGGGTATACTTTACTCTACTAAAAAGAGTAAAGAACCTTAGCAGGGAGATCTGTCTGCTGGAGTCTGAGGTATCAAATAGGAGGGGTAATTTAGTCCCTTGGTAGGAATGGAAATAAAAGATGCAACAAAGACCCTTCATATGAACATCCCAAACTACTGTCTGGCTTGCCACCAAAAACCCAAGTTTAGGAGGGCATTTTAAGGAAAAAAAGTTTTAGGAGGGAAGTTTAGGGGAAAAAAAAATATTTAATTTAAGCGTTATTTGCAGCTTGCCCAGCATCATTTGCAGCCGGAAAAGACTGAAGCGCCGTTGGAAAAGACCGAAGCGCAGCCGGAAAACACTGAGCCGACTGTTCGGGGGCGGGACTACGAGCGAAGCCGAACAGTTGGCTCAGTCTTTTCCGGCGGCGCTTCGGTCTTTTCTGGCGGCGCTTCGGTCTTTTTCGGTGGCGCTAGCTATTTTTGTCACTTTTTTTTGGGGGTATCGGCGTATAACACGCACCCACGACTTTCCCCCGATTTTAAGTGGGAAAAGGTGCGTGTTATACGCCGATAAATACGGTAGTTAATAACCTAGTATAATACACAATATGCAACTTCTGCTGGAAATCAGTGCCCAACAGTCTAAGTGGGCCTAATCTAATTATCACTGATCACTGATCTGTGGCTGCTGTGATGAGTTTAGTGATGAGTGTTCCAATTCTTATATATTCAGGCCTTATCTGAAAGCTAAGGTATATGTTTCCTCCTAAAGCCAATAATTGTAATTATAAGAATAAAATATTACCGTATTTATCGGCGTATAACACGCACTTTTTCCCCCTTAAAATCGGGGGAAAGTCATGGGTGCGTGTTATACGCCGATCCCCCCAAAAAATGACAAAAAAAATCGCGCAGCGCCGAAAAATAGCGAGTGCTGCCAAAAAATACAAAGCGCCGCCGAAAAAGACTGAGCGACCGTCGAAAAAGACTGAGCGCCGTCGAAAAAGACCGAGCACCAGCACAAAAAACCGAGCCGTCTGTTAGGCTCCACTCGCAGTCCCGCCTCCCTGCGCTCGCTCCAGAAACAGCAAGGAGGCGGGACTGCGAGCGAAGCCGAGCAGTCGCTCGGTCTTTTTCGTTGGCGCTCAGTCTTTTTCAGCGGCGCTCTGTCTTTTTCGGCGGCGCTCGCGTGGTCTGTCTCGGCGACAGGAAATTTAAACGTGGGCAAGCTGCAAATGACACTGGGCAAGCTGCAAATGACACTGGCAAGCTGCAAATGACACTGGGCAAGCTGCAAATGACACTGGGCAAGGCTGCAAATGACACTGGGCAAGCTGCAAATGACACTGGGCAAGCTGCAAATGACACTGGGCAAGGCTGAAAATGACACTGGGCAAGGCTGCAAATGGCGCTGGGCAAGCTACAAATGACACTGGGCAAGGCTGCAAATGACACTGGGCAAGGCTGCAAATGACACTGGGCAAGGCTGCAAATGGCGCTGGGCAAGGCTGAAAATGGCGCTGGGCAAGCTACAAATAATGCTGGGCAAGCTGCAAATGACGCTGGGCAAGCTGCAAATGACGCTTAAATGTAAGTTTTTTTTTTTCCCTAAACTTCCCTCCTAAAACTTTTTTTCCTTAAAATGCCCTCCTAAAAATAACATGTTAAATCCTTATTTTACAACAAACAAAGTTGGTGGAACGTGTCTATACAATAGTAGACATAAAAGTACATCTCCAGCCAAAACTCTTTTAGTTTAGTTCTACAGTGGATTGGGGTTTTAGAACTATTGTCAGCTTTTTAACTGCTGTACAACTGCACTGTAAGATCTCAGGCACTGCTGCCTCTGAATGTTAGTAAGACATTCAAAATTAAATTTGATGATGCCACTACTGTGCTACTCACGGTTCTCCTTGCTGGAGGCCCAGACATAAGATAACAAAACCTTGCCTCTACTAAGAAGACCACCTCCACACAGAGACACAGGGCAGGACAAGGTATGGTAAGATATTGGAGAAACAGCAGCTACAGGGAGACCACAGACAATACTAATGACTAGTTCTTTACTTCTACCTGCAGAGCAGCCATTAGCTTGTGCCCGTTTTCCTCAACTGACTCCCAGCTAGTAAGTGAAAGTGGTTTGGTGGCTGTAAAGTACCCCCTGCTAGACCTCGCCCCCCACATGGTTCCTGGGTGCTCACACTTTTACTGGGAGCCCGAGTCTACATCTACTGACTTAGGGATAGAGAGTGGAAGGAAACCAAGGTTCATCAGTGCCTTCATTTCCTCTGTACTGAATGAAACTGGAAGCAACAATAAATTTCATCACTTCTGGTTTCAGAGCTTTCATTCATTGGCTAGTACAGCCAGATGAGGATCTAACCAAGCAGATCTCAACTTGGTTAGATGCTCTGGAGGGTAGGGGAGACATTGGGGCATATTCGACCCCTAATGTCTCCATTAAAAGTTACTTTCACCTGCACAATGCTGTCATATGAGGGTTTGTAAAACCCCTGTGATAAAAATAAGGTTAAATAAAAAATAAAATAAAAGTATAATACTAAATAAATTGTTTATTTTTATTTATAAATAAATAACCTGTTTTAAAAAAAAGAATTGAACATAATCCCTATTGCCCCACATACATCCATTTCCATAGTTTTTTTTATCTCAAGCACATCCAATTTTATGACTTGGCATGTTTGGTATCCATTTACTCAATGCAACCTCATCTTTTATGTTTTTATAACAAATTAGGTATTATAGTGTGTTTGTGTGCACCATATATACTCAAGTATAAGCCGAGTTTTTCAGCATATTTTTTTGTGCTGAAAGTGCCCCCCCTCGGCTTATACTCGAGTCAAGCACTTTTTTGCAGCAGAAAATGACATTTTCCGACCCGACTTTGGGGCCCCAAAGTCGGTTGGAAAATGTCATTCTCTGCTGCAGAAAAGTGCTTAACATTTTCCAACCCATATCTCGGGGACACTTGGAGCTAGGAATCCCAAATTTGGTATTCAAACCCAATGGAACTATAACATATCCAAGATGGGGTTCCTAGCACCAAGTGACCCCGAGATACAGGGCCCCAAAGTCGGTCAACTGTGTCTACCTGCAGCAATGTCATTTCAGGACCCTTTGGGTTCAGAGACCCCAAATTTTGTCTGCAACTAGGGGGCATTTAGGAACCTTTAACTACCAAGTTTGAAGTTTGGGGGGCCTATGGCTGCAAATGGGCACAGTGAGGCATGCAAATGGGCACAGTGAGGCTGCAAATGGACATTGTTGACCCTCTTTTCCACTTACAGTAGCTGCGCATTTCTCACCCTAGGCTTATACTCGAGTCAATAAGTTTTCCCAGTTGTTTGTGGTAAAATGAGGTGCCTCGGCTTATATTCGGGTCGGCTTATTCTCGAGTATATACAGTATATTTGTTCCTGAAAATATGCATTTGATAAACAGTTGCGCACATATTATGCAACATAAAAAATATTTTTACTCTACAAGTCATCCACTTTCAGAAAATATATACAGTATAGTTCTACCCATTTTATGGCCAAAAATGCAAATTTTTACAATTGCCCTAATGTCGAAGTGGTCAAAGAGACGTTAAACTCTGTTTTATAGAAAAAAAATATATTCAAATTCGGGGAACTTAACTTAGAAAAGTATCTTCAATGGTCTCAACATCTTCAACATTTCTAATATTTTTTTGTTTTTTTTTAAAGCTGCTGTGATCCAACTTCCTTTGTGGCTACGTTTGTTCTCCATGTTTGCATTGAATGCAAAAACAATTAACCACTCTCTCTTGCTTGCTCCAAAGATAGACTATGGATTATGGGATTTGTATAAATCGGTGCACATGACCACAACTTGTTCCAAACAAACAGAAATGAGAGGGAAAATAGACATTTGGGAGCTCTAGGAGGACATTACAATGAGGCAGAGAATCATTGTTTAGTATCACTTTAAAGTGGTTGTAAAGGCAGAGGGTTTTTCATCTTAATGCATTCTATGCATTAAGATTAAAAACCTTTTGTGTGCAGCAGCCCCCCTCAGCCCCCCTAATACTTACCTGAGCCCATCTCTCTCCAGCGATGTTGCAGGAGAGACTCGGCTGGAGAGGAGACTCCCTCCTGATTGGCTGAGACAGCAGCGGAGCACCATTGGCTCCCGCTGCTGTCAAAGTCAGTAAACCAATGAGGAGTGAGAGGGGGCAGGGCCTAGTCACAGCCCATGTCTGAATGGACACACAGAGCTGCAGCTAGGCTCAGGTGCCCCCAGGTCAAGCTATAAAAGGCCTGGGATTCCCCCACAGTGCATTACCAGGCCCTTTGGGTCTGATATGAATATTAAGGGGAACCCCGAACCAAAATTAAAAAGACATGTGTGGGGGTCCTCCTAAATTCCATACCAGGCCCTTCAGGTCTGGTATGGATATTAAGGGGAACCCCATGTCAAAAAAAAAATGGCGTGGGGGTCCCCCTAAAAATCCATACCAGACCCTTATCCGAGCGCGCAACCTGGCAGGCCGCAGGAAAAGTGCCCCCCCCTCCTGAACCGTACCAGGCCACAATTCCTCAACATGGGGAGGATGTCGAACAAGGGCCTTATCCCCACAACCCTTGCCCGGTGGTTGTTGGGGTCTGCGGGCGGGGAGCTTATTGGAATCTGGAAGCCCCTTTAACAAGATCCCAGCCCCTCCATGTGAAATGGTAATGGGGGTACAAATGTACCCCTACCATTTCACAAAAAAAAGTGTCAAAAATGTTAAAAAAGACAGTAGCCGGTTTTGACAATTCCTTTATTAATGTCTTCTTCTTTCCCCGCTTCTTCTGGTCTTTATTCATTTTTCTTCCTCCATCTTGTTGTTTCCCCGCTTCTTCCTCTGCTTCCCCCTCTGACACCACGGGGAAAGACCTGAAGGGCCTGGTATGGAAATTAGGGGGACCCCCACGCATTTCTTTTTCTTAAATTTTGGTTCTGGGTTCCCCTTAATATTCATACCAGACCCAAAGGGCCTGGTAATGCACTGTGGGGGAATCCCAGGCCGTTTTTTTTAAAGACTTTTATGTGTATTGCAGAGACCCGACAGTTCATTATAGCCGGCGCTACCGATAGCGCTAGTACTTTTAAATTACTTTTTTTCCTTTAGAAATTTCATTTTTTTCCTCGGACTGTTCTAAACACGGGAAGCATTATTAAAATCACTGCTCCTGAAAAAAACAGACGTTTTTAAAACTTTTTTTTGCAATAATACATGTCCCCTGGGGCAGCACCCAGGTCCCCAAACACTTTTTATGACAATACCATGCATATTAACCTTTAAAATTAGCACTTTTAATTTCTACCATAGACTTTTAAAGGGTTTTCCGTGGCTTTCGAATTTGCCACTACCCCAAATTGTTCGCTATTCGGCGAACAGCCGATGTTCGAGTCGAACTCATGTTCAACCCGAATAGACAGCTCATCCCTAGCCACAAGTAAACAATGGCAAGAGAAATAAAAACAAAAAAAACCCTACTAATCAATAACTTAAAATCATGGTGGAACCCTCTAATGTAGGAAATCTCAATTAACTTCAATGTTACCACAATACCGGACTCTGTCATATGTAACATCACATATAATACACATAAAGCTGAAAATAAGACATAAACAATGAAACTTAGCAGGGAAGGTGGAAACCCTTCCTATAGATATTTGTCATCAGTTTGGTTTATTCCATAATTTTAACTCTTCAAATGCATGTAATGGTATGTAATTATTAAATAATATTATGGTGTGGAATTCAAAAAATCAAGGAAAAAAACGTTGTTGGGCCCCCCCAGTACATACCAGGCCCTTCAGGTCTGATATGGACTTTAAGAGGAACCCCACACCAAAATCCCTAATCCATAACAGATCCTTATTCAAGCATGCAGCCTGGAGGTCAGGATAGGGGGGGGGAGAGCGAGCACCTCCCCTCCTGAACCGTACCAGGCCACATGCCCTCAACATGGGGAGGGTGCTTTGGGGTCCCCCAAAACACCTTGTCTCCATGTTGATGGGGACAAGGGCCTCATCCTGACAACCCTGGCCAGTGGTTGTCGGGGTCTGCGGGTGGGTGGCTTATCAGGATCTGGAAGCCCCCTTTAACAAGGGGGCCCCCAGATCCTGCCCCCCTACGTGAATGGGTATGGGGTTCATCATACCCCTACCCCTTCACTAAAAAAAGCAGTGAAATGTAGACATGTGCATTAGTTTTCGTCAAATTTGGGGTATTTTCGTTATCGTTTTAACAAACGATAATGATTGTGCAGAATCCGAAAACCGAAAGAGCAGACATAAACAAATGCTTTATTTTCGTTTTCATTGCAACAGTTCGATATAGATAGGAGATTTGACATGACGCTGACAATAGCGATCTGTGTCCATCAAACCTGTGGTTGAATGTGCCTAACCTTAGCTCTATTAGTGCAAGATTATTCTACATAGAGAGAAAAGATTTGACATAGAGAGAAAAGATTCAACATTATAGAGACAATAGCAAAAAAGGTTGAATGTGCCTAACCTAACTCTATTAGTCCAAGATTATTCGACATAGAGAGATAAGATTCGACTTGAAGATTCAACGAAGGTCGTCATACAGTTTAGCTGCTCCATCGAATCTTCTTAGAACCATGAGCCTTCAATGACAGATTCAACCTTAATTATTTCGGATTTTCGGACAAATGCAATTTTTAACGAAACAAAATAAATAAAAACGAATTTCGGGAGTAACTAAATACATTTATTTTTCGGACAAAAACGAAACAAAATATTTCAGTGTGCACATGTCTAATGAAATGTAAAAAAAAAAAATAATAGTCCTTTATTGTAAAATAGCTCTGAGTCATCTTCTTCCCTGAGCCGTCTTCTCCTGCCCCTGTCTCTCCCACTGCCATCTTATCCCCAAGCTGTCTTCTCCCCGAGCCGTCTCTCATGCCGCAGCTGTCCTCTCCATCTGCTGTGTTCTTCTGCGCTGCCAATAAACCGCTAATACAAAAAGAAAGCCGCTCTTCTTCTGTGGCGGTCTTCCTCCACTGTGTTGTCACCCACTGTGTGGCGTCTTTAAGAAGGTAATGTCATCGGATGGCCATGGAAGACTGTCACAGAAGAAGAGCGGCTTTTTTTTTATTAGCGGGTAACCGGCTGCGCGGAAGAACACAGCAGTGGGAGAAGACAGCGGCCAGCGGTGGCAAGAGAAGAAACATCAAACACTAGTAAATTTATTTTCTATGTATGATTGAGCTAAGCCCAATAGGCTAGTGGTATTTTGCATTTGTGTTTTTTGTAGTGGTCTGCGTTTTACCTTGAGAAACTCAGCCCTTGATGGACTCATGGGTTCAAATCCCACAGGAATACTAAAAGATTCCATTGGTGAAAAAAAAGGTGAATGACTATTAGCCAATTAGCCAAAGCAGTATATGCTGAAAATAGGCAAATGCCAATTAGCCAATGAACTTTAGTTGTATGTAGGTATTCAATAATTATATGGTGTGGAATTCCAAACAACACACACTAGTTAATGGCCAGTTACATTTCTTTGTTTATTTTAATTTGCTTGTGCACTGAAAAAATAAACACAGCTGGTGGATGGTAGGTTGGCTGGGATTTGAACTCATACCTTGAGTGCTGTGGAGACATCTGAGCAGACCACCAAGCCATTGTGCTAAGTACACTGAGACTTGCATAATAGTGTAGTATGATTAAAGAATGAACATTAATAATTACCAATTCATATTCACCTAAATAAAAAAACATGAAAAAACAACATACAACAAATAGGTAACCTAAATGTCCAATACATGTAACTTTACAGAATAGCAGACATTACTCTGTAATAATCATTCATAACTGCATTTGTTAGAAAAAGAAGGAAAAAACTAGGAATACTACTGTAATTGCAATATACATCAATAGATGCACACGAGGTAAAGCATATCTCACATAAAAATGTTTCTTTCACATACTGTACATGGATCATGGTTGCAGGGCAGTGCTATATAATAACTTAGTAGAAATTGGCATTTGCATATCTGCGGAATCGCTAATTATCGCTGATTTCCACATTTACTAATGTATGTTCGCTGCTAATAGCGTTCTTTTTCATTCGCACGTTCGCCTGTTAAAATCTTAATTGCCTAAAATGGGCGCTATTACATGTAATAGCACCCAGTATTTCCCAGAGCTATAGTAAATTAAAAAAGGAAAAAGACACTCACTGGGGATGATATTTTGCTGCTCACCCCTGGGATGTAAAAACAAAAAAGGAAAAAGTCCCCCCAAAGAGGAATTGGTGGGGGTTTTTGGCAGCGTTTAGAAAATAAGTTCTCTGAGAGGTATTGTTGTATTCAAAATATGAATCTTTATTGGATTAAAGATGTCGCATGTGACATATGGGTAAAGATAAAAATAGGAGACATGGGTCCCAGATGGATAAAACAATACAGAAATTTTAAAACAGATTTACACTAACAGACAAAAAGCTTTTACATCAATGTAATTTTACATAACCAAATGTTGGAGGTAAAAGTGAACCTGACGCGTTTCGACCCGTTTTAGTGAGGGTCTTCCTCAAAGGTAATTTCGTCTGTTTGAGAAAGGAAAGGGTAAGAACAATGCATTGTAACAGTATTTCATTTGCATATATTGGTCTCCAATTAACCTTTCATATCACATAGCATAATGTCACATTGTGCTGTGGAATATGTACCTGGTGTGTAAAGATCTTTTCCCTATGAATTACTCCTTTATGTGTGGTGGGGTTCCCTCTAGGTCGGTGCGCTCCAGGTCCCAGGCGGCGTCCCGCTATGGCGCCCCCCAGCGGGCCCGCGGCAGGCACGGCGATCCAACAACGGGGCCTACGAGAGGTCACATCCAAAGAATAGGCTACCCACGGGTCCGTGTGTGGGCCAGACAGGTAGAGGGAGGGAGACGGAAGGGGGGGGAAGGGGGAAGGAGGAATGGAGATGGGTTTCCTTGAGGTCCCCTGTTCTGCACACCTGTCATGAGATCCAAGATCATATACTTAGATATATATCATAGGGGATTGCCATATCGACTAAACGATGTCTAGTGCACTTGAAACAGTGATGGAGAGAAATGGAATTTCTAAGGTAAAAAAGTGGTTGTGCCGTTGATGTGTTTTTCAAGTAATGCCAGTTTGTATATTACTGTATCTAGACTCGTGGTTAGAGATGGGAAAAGGGGAGAAAAGGGAGGGAGGAAAAATGAGGTGAGGGAAAGTGGAAAAGTGAGGAAGTGAAGGGGGGAAGGGCAAGGGGGAGGGGTAGGAACTAGAGGGAAGGTAAGAGGGGGTCAGAGAGGGGGGGGGAGAAAGGAAGGGGAGAAAGGGGAAAAGAGGAGGGGGAAGGGAAAAGGGAGGGGGGGAAGGGAGAAGGGAGGGGGGGGAAGGGAAAGGAGGGGAGGGGGGGGGGGGAAAGGGGGGGGGGAGGGGAGAGGGGGGGAGAGAAGAGGGAACCAATACATGGCATGCACATGTATAGGTGAACATAGGGATGCTGCAGCATCCACATGGATAGAGCGAGAGAGAATGGGATGGGGCAGTGAGGGGACGAGGAGAAGTGTGGTATGAAAGTGAGGAGTGAGAGGGGGGGGGGAGGGGAAGGGGGAAGAAGGAGGGGGGAAAAAGAAAGGGAAGGAAAAAGAAGGGAAGGAAAAGGAGAAAAGAGAGAGGAAAGTAGGGGGGAAAAAGGGGGAGGGGAAGATGTGAGGGGAGAGGGGAAATGATAAGGGAAGAGGGATAAGCTGTTGGGGGCAATGAAAAAGGGGGAGGGAAAGGGAAGGAGAGTGAGAGGGTGAGTGGGGTGTCGAGTGGGAAATAGAGGGGTGTTGTTGTGATGTCGGTCAGAACGCTAATGCTCGATTAGGTGCTGTGCGTGGTAATTACCAGCACAGCACCTAATCGAGCATTAGCGTTCTGACCGACATCACAACAACACCCCTCTATTTCCCACTCGACACCCCACTCACCCCCTCACTCTCCTTCCCTTTCCCTCCCCCTTTTTCATTGCCCCCAACAGCTTATCCCTCTTCCCTTATCATTTCCCCTCTCCCCTCACATCTTCCCCTCCCCCTTTTTTCCCCCTACTTTCCTCTCTCTTTTCTCCTTTTCCTTCCCTTCTTTTTCCTTCCCTTTCTTTTCCCCCCCTCCTTCTTCCCCCTTCCCCTTCCCCCCCCTCTCACTCCTCACTTTCATACCACACTTCTCCTCGTCCCCTCACTGCCCCATCCCATTCTCTCTCGCTCTATCCATGTGGATGCTGCAGCATCCCTATGTTCACCTATACATGTGCATGCCATGTATTGGTTCCCTCTTCTCTCCCCCCCTCTCCCCTCCCCCCCTTTTCCCCCCCTCCCCTCCTTTCCCTTCCCCCCCTCCCTTCTCCCTTCCCCCCCTCCCTTTTCCCTTCCCCCTCCTCTTTTCCCCTTTCTCCCCTTCCTTTCTCCCCCCCCCCCCCCTCTCTGACCCCCTCTTACCTTCCCTTTAGTTCCTACCCCTCCCCCTTGCCCTTCCCCCCCTTCACTTCCTCACTTTTCCACTTTCCCTCACCTCATTTTTCCTCCCTCCCTTTTCTCCCCTTTTCCCATCTCTAACCACGAGTCTAGATACAGTAATATACAAACTGGCATTACTTGAAAAACACATCAACGGCACAACCACTTTTTTACCTTAGAAATTCCATTTCTCTCCATCACTGTTTCAAGTGCACTAGACATCGTTTAGTCGATATGGCAATCCCCTATGATATATATCTAAGTATATGATCTTGGATCTCATGACAGGTGTGCAGAACAGGGGACCTCAAGGAAACCCATCTCCATTCCTCCTTCCCCCTTCCCCCCCTCCTCCCCCCCTCCCCCCCCCCTTCCGTCTCCCTCCCTCTACCTGTCTGGCCCACACACGGACCCATGGGTAGCCTATTCTTTGGATGTGACCTCTCGTAGACCCCGTTTTTGGATCGCCGTGCCTGCCGCGCGCCCGCTGGGGGGCGCCATAGCGGGACGCCGCCTGGGACCTGGAGCGCACCGACCTAGAGGGAACCCCACCACACATAAAGGAGTAATTCATAGGGAAAAGATCTTTACACACCAGGTAAATATTCCACAGCACAATGTGACATTATGCTATGTGATATGAAAGGTTAATTGGAGACCAATACATGCAAATGAAATACTGTTACAATGCATTGTTCTTACCCTTTCCTTTCTCAAACAGACGAAATTACCTTTGAGGAAGACCCTCACTAAAACGGGTCGAAACGCGTCAGGTTCACTTTTACCTCCAACATTTGGTTATGTAAAATTACATTGATGTAAAAGCTTTTTGTCTGTTAGTGTAAATCTGTTTTAAAATTTCTGTATTGTTTTATCCATCTGGGACCCATGTCTCCTATTTTTATCTTTACCCATATGTCACATGCGACATCTTTAATCCAATAAAGATTCATATTTTGAATACAACAATACCTCTCAGAGAACTTATTTTCTAAACGCTGCCAAAAAACCCCACCAATTCCTCTTTGGGGGGACTTTTTCCTTTTTTGAGCTATAGTAAATGACCCCCAGTATGTCAAGATATGTCCATATCAGCACAGCCCTCGGGACTCCAGCAGGATCAAACCAATGTGGGCTTAAAGCTCCAGACTTTTGACTTTAAAAATAACTATTCAAGTACAGACTTTTCAAAAATAAAAACGTTCCTAAAAGCTCACTTTTTTTTTTTTTGTACCCGTAGGTACAATGCCTCCATCCCTGTTTGACAATTCATTGAAGAGAGAGGTTTGGGACTTTATATGAAGCATGCAGCTTGGGGGTGGGGGTGACCATGATGCAAATTGTGTCTGACCAGTTCATTATATAAATGTAATTACTAAATTTCAATACAATGAACATAAAGAGTATAATAAAAAATGAATTCCATGTATGATGTGTACAACCAAGACATCAATAATATAGCATAATAACCCATAATAATAATAATAATAATGACGTCAGACACATAACCCATATATCACACAATACATATATATAAAAGTGCAGGATTGTTACAACATATTGCAATAAAACATAATACAATTGATGGAATGATCCTGACTGTAAACATGATAGTGGCATCAACATAGCTCGATGCGTTTCGTGGATGACCTCACTCATCAGGAACAGATGCTTGATATATATCCATAATTAATGAGTTGTACGCATTAATAATCGGTCTCAATGTAAGAGGGCAGTGGAGGGGGAGGAAAAACAAAAGTATGGAAAATATCCACCCATACTTACAATATAGCTATGAGTCTGAAATAAAGCGATGAGAGCTGCAGGCCGGCCGAACAATTCACTAGCCCGGGAGCTGAGGTGGAAAACCCAAGATATTTGATGGAAAAACACTCAGGAGACACATGCCCCTGGACGTAAGGTCCCTCATGGATGGCCAGGGGTGATGTTGCATCATGGCCCCCCCAGCTGCATGCTTCATA
Source organism: Lithobates sylvaticus (assembly GCA_028564925.1). NCBI lineage: Eukaryota > Metazoa > Chordata > Amphibia > Anura > Ranidae > Lithobates > Lithobates sylvaticus. Next base: position 156,898,913 of record CM053027.1, on the reverse strand, counting down.
CAAAGTCCCAAACCTCTCTCTTCAATGAAAGCTCACTTTTTTGCACGTCATTTTATGGACATCATTTTCTTTTCTTGCAATAGTAGGGTAATACCATATGCTGTAGGTGTTTATTATTATTATGAGTTGAGTCTTCTTTGTCCTTTTAATTCTGCCTGTAATCTAAATGTTAAGTGAACATCCATTCCTATTCTAATTGTTTCACAGTAATCAGAATGGTGAGCTTTTTTTTTCTAGGAGGAACAAAAGAGTATAATAGCTTTAGACATTGGCAGATGTTCTTTTCTTTTGTTATACTGTTCCTGTCCTAATTGTTATACAACAGCTTTGAAGTAAGTTTGTTATTTTTTCTACAAGGAACAAAAGAGTGAAATGGAATTAAACAGTGGAATATTATAATGGGGCAAGATGGGTGGACTCATAGATCCACACCAGTCATCCACGTAAAACGGGATAATAAGACAGTTGATATTTACTTCTCCCACCACCAGATCTTCCATCACCATCAGATGCTTGCCCCCCCCCCCCCCCCCACTGAGCTTTGTGCTTCCTACAGAACACCAAAGGAACACAATGGCCAGTGGATCAAACCACTCATCACAGTGGTGGTTGCTATATATTTTTCAGGCCGTGGTATTTTTTAAATACAATGCAGATCCCTGGTGGAGGAGGGGAGAGGGAAATAGGTATAGAAGGACTTAAGTCCCCGGCAGTCTTCCCTCCCTCAACACAGGGTCTAACCCCTCCCTATTCTCTCCAAAACTTGGTACATATTACTGTTTTCTTTGCATGGGGCACATTTCAAAATTAAAATTAGTCTAGCAAGAGTTACCTTTAAATGAGCTAAGTTCTGTTGCAAAAATGCAGTAGTAATATATATATATATATATATATATATATATATATATATATATATATATATATATATATTATTTTGTATATATTATAGACTAACTTAGAAGTAATATAAGTAGAACAAACAATCAGCTTTGCTTGATATATATTTAATAAATCATTGAACCAGAAGAAGGCAAAACAAAGTACAAGTATGGCAGCTGCCAGTTTATCCTGAATGTATGGGAAAATTCTAAGAAATTCACAGAAGAGTTAATGTATGAAATATGTGATATAGATAAAATATCTTGTTGTCCATAGCAATTCATCATCTTCGGGTGTCATCATGATACTCCAAGCTGGAAAATAAATCAAGGAAGCTTATTGGTTGCTATAGACAAAAAGAACTGTTACCTTCAGCACTTCGGGCCCCAGAGTGATGACCTATAGCTTAGGTAGAACTCATGACAGCTTTCCTTTGCCACAGAAACACACACACACAAACACATTGATTTAGAAGATAAGAGATAAAGATTTGAAAACATATCTGTAGTGCCGTGTAAATTGTATATTATCCTTATTGGAATCATGGTGTCCCTTTATTTCCATGCAGTGTAAAAAAGTAAAACATAAAAAAATAAGGACAAAAACTCAGGGCTTTGCTAAAATAAGTGGCAGGGGAAATCACAGCGAAGTAAAAGGTTCTGAAGAGAAAGGATTCTGTATAGTAAGAAGATTTACAGAAGGCCAATTAATTACAAAGTCAACATAGAAATATTGACACAAGAATCTTTCATATAGGCACTGATGATCACATCACTATAAAGATACATGAGAAATAGATGTAGGAAACAGATAATGTGACCTACAGCTTCTCCAAAGTCAAGCTACACATATAGTAATCACCTGCAGACTAGGCAAAACTAGAAAGTAATTGTTGAATCAATCAGGATACAAACATGTATATGAATAAATAAGCGGACAGTATATCTCCATTCAAATGAGAAATTAATTTCATTTTTTAAACTATATGGTGTACAACATGTGGAATATAACGAATGCATCCATCAAATTTACATAGAACAGATTAGATTCTCCTCCTGATTCATTTTAGATTGAATACAAACTATACTATTCACATTAACATTTTCTGTTTTAGATAAACCATGTGTTACTGGGGACATCTGTGAATTACAATCTAATTTATAACTTTAAATAAATAAATAAAAAATAAGCTACGTTTGGTGTTTTATTCATTTTTCATTTGTATTTACTGCTTACTAAACATTGTTCTGCTTCCACATTAAAACAATGTCATAAGAGTCATAAGGATTAGAGTTGAGCGGACACCTGGATGTTCTGGCTCGACGGTTTCGTCCGAACTTCCCAAAAAAGTTCGAGTTCGGGACCAAACTTGACCCGAACTTGACCCCGAACCCGAACCCCATTGAAGTCAATGGGGACCCAAACTTTTGAGGACTAAAATGGCTCTAAAAAAGTAATGGAAAGGGCTAGAGGGCTGCAAATGGCAGCAAAATGTTGTTAAGAGCATGGCAATAACTTAAAATAACATAACATACATAAAAATAAAAAAATAATATGCTGGAGGCCGCTTTCTCAGAAGAAGAGGTACAGGAAGTCATTAAGAACCTCAGAAACTCAACGGCACGATGCCACACATATGGTGGGAATGCCCCAGAATACGCCCTTTCTGGAAAAAAAACATTCAATTTAATTTATAAGCTTGTGGGAAAATAAAATACTTTGAAATTAAAAAAAAGAAAAAAAATAATAATCTTGACCTAGGAGGACGAGGTCCATATGGAGTAGGAGGTTAAAGTGGCAGTGGATGTGGCGGTGTAGGTGGAAGCGGCGGTGGAGTAGGACGAGGTAGCCAACATGGGTTTTTGTTTTTAATTTAATTTTTTTTTTAAATTAGGGTACAACCCAAAAGAGTGAGAAAGATCAAAAATACAACAATGGCTGGGTAAGGCCAGTGATGTGTCAAATTCTGTCCCCCGTCGTATAGTGTCTGCCCTGTACTGCGCTTGCCCAGTACGTAGGACAAGGGGATTCCGAAAATCCCCGAAGACGAACGGCGCCTGCGCGATGAGTCCAGGTTCAAGCCCCACCATCCGAGGTTCAAGCCGAGCGAAGCGCAGTACGATGGCTGGACAGTTTTTGTCAGAACACCGGTATATATGTCTATTCTGCACAAGGTACAGACAAGTCCTGTGGTATCCATGCCTGGTTAATTTTTATGAATGTGAGCTTGCGCTTGACTGTGATAATGCCCCCTGCCGTGCTAAATACACGTTCAGATAATACACTGGCTGCAGGGCAAGCCAGCACCTCCAAGGCATAAAGGGCAAGCTCAGGCCATGTGCCCAATTTAGAGACCCAGAAGTTGAAGGGGGCAGGCCTGTCATTCAGTACGTGTAGGCGTGTGCACACATACTGCTCCACCATGTTGGTGAAATGCTGCCATCTGCTAAGACGTTCCATCTCAGCTGGTGGTGCTGGTTGTTGTGGCGTGCTGACAAAGCTTTTCCACATGCTAACCCTGCCTTCTGAGGTGCTAGCGGTGCCCCAGCTGCATTGGCGACCTCTTCCTCCTCCTCTGCCTTTGCCTTGTGCTTCCACCGTACCCTCGATGTCAGGTGGGAATGCCACCAGCAGCACGTCTACCAGCGTGCACTTGTACTTGCGCACCTTATGATCACGCTCCAGTGAGGGAATTAAGGATGGTACGTTGTCCTTGTAACGGGGATCGAGCAGCGTGGCCACCCAGTAATCAGCACCAGTTAGAATGTGGGCAACTCGACGGTCGTTGCAGAGACACTACAGCATGTAATCGCTCATGTGTGCCAGGCTGCCCAAAGGCAACGCTGTCCTCGGTGGGAGGTGTATTGTCTGTGTCCTCTGTATCCCCCCAACCATGCACCAGTGATGGCCATGAGCTGTTCTGGGTGCCACCCTGCTGTGAACATGGTTCCTCCTCCTCCATCTCCTCCTCCTCATCCTCCAGAACTGTGCCCTTTCTGGACAATTGTGTACTTGGCGTTTATTGGTGCAGGAACCCACCCTTGTAGCCACTTGTGAATGACTGCCCTGAAAGCCTTGGAAATGATCCCTCTTCCTCCTCCTCCTCCTGTGCCACATCCTCTTCCATCATCGCCCGAAGCGTTTTTTCAAGGAGGCATAGAACTGCGATAGTAATGCTGAGAACGGCGTCATCGGCACTGGCCATGTTGGTGGAGTACTCAAAACAGCGCAACAAGGCACACAGGGCTCGCATGGAGGCCCAGTTATTGGTGGTGAAGTGATGCTGTTCTGCAGAGCGACTCACGCGTGTGTGCTGCAGCTGAAACTCCACTATCGCCTGCTGCTGCTCGCACAGTCTGGCCAGCATGTGCAAGGTGGAGTTCCACCTTGTGGGCATGTCACATATAAGGCGGTGAGCGGGAAGGCCAAAGTTAGGCTGCAGTGCTGACAGGCGAGCAGCAGCAGGGTGAGAACGCCAAAAGTGCGCACAGACAGCCCACACTTTTTGCAGCAGCTCTGGCATATGGGGGTAATTTTTAAGGAACCTCTGGACCACCAAGTTCAGCACATGTGCCAGCCAAGGGATGTGCATCAAACCGGCTAGACCCAGAGCTGCTACGAGATTTCGCCCATTATCACACACCACCAGGCCGGGCTTGAGGCTCACTGCCACCAACCACTCATTGGTCTGTTGTTCCATGTCCCTCCACAACTCCTGCGCGGTGTGGGGTTTATCCCCCAAACATTAAAGTTTTAAAACTGTCTGCTGTCGTTTACCCCTGGCTGTGCTGAAGCTGGTGGTGAAGGTGTTACGCTGACCGGATGAGGAAGCAGAGTAGGAGGAGTTAGCAACAGGAGGCAAACTGAAGCGCCCTGCAATCCTCGGTGGTGGAAGGACATGCGCCAAACTGCTATCCACCTCAGGCCCAGCCGGCACTGCATTTACCCAGTGTGCTGTTAGGGAGATATAACGTCCCTGACCGTGCTTACTGGTCCACGCGTCTGTAGTTAGGTGGACCTTGCCACAAATGGCGTTGCGCAGTGCACACCTGATTTTGTCCCCCACTTGGTCATGCAGGGAAGGGATGGCTCGCCTGGAAAAGTAGTGGCGGCTGGGCACGACGTACTGTGGGACAGCCAACGCCATCAGGCTTTTAAAACTCTGCATCTCCACCAGACGGAATGACAGCATTTCAAAGGCTAGGAATTTTGAAATGCTGGCATTCAGGGCCAGGGATCGCGGGTGGCTAGGGGGGTACTTCCTCTTCCACTCCAGTGTTTGGGAGATAGAGAGCTGAATGCTTCCATGGGACATTATGGAGATGGTTGGTGACCCAGGTGGTAGTGTTGCTGGCAGACCCTCTGTTTGTGGGTTGGCAGGTGCCACTGTCACTACAGAGGTGGATGAAGAGGCCAAGACTGCAGCAGAAGAGGAAGCAGGAGGAGCCAGAGACCTTTCTTGGTTTTTGAGGTGTCTACTCCACTGCAGCTCGTGCTTTGCACTTAGATGCCTGGTCATGCAGGTTGTGCTCAGGTTGAGAAGGTTTATGCCTCGCTTCAGGCTCTGATTGCACAGCGTGCAAACCACTCATGTCTTGTCATCAGCACATTGTCTGAAGAACTGCCATGCTAGGGAACTCCTTGGACCTGGCTTTGGTGTGCTCGGTCCCTTGCTGCGTTGGGCAGTAGCAGGCGTACTGTCTAGGGGACGGACGCTCCGCTTTTGCACCCTGCTCCCTCTACTGCTGTGCTGGTGGCTCTGTGTGACCACCGCCTCTTCCTCGGGGCTTATATACTGCTGATCGATGAGAAATTATACCGGAGCCATCTGGAAGGTATTTCCCTATGGTCTGTTATTTTGTTTTTTATGGCTATATGTATATGCTGCTATCGAGGACGTGATTCCCCCATACCCATTGATGATCATAATACTCAGGACCATTGATGCTGGCTTTTGTGGTGCTGGGACACTGTTAATAGGGATGGGCCGGTGCTCGATTCGAACCCACGTTCGAATCGAGCACCAGGCGTTCGCTCGCTCGGCGAGCCCAGAACTATTTGGGCCGTTCGCATCACATTTGTGTAATGCGAGCGGCCCCGCAATGCATTGAGGCCGGCGCGGCCGGCGCAGTGCATTGCTGGCTGATGATTGGCCAAGCATGCACTGTGACCACGCGGAAACTCGGAGAGCAATAATTGGCTACAGGCAGGATGCCTGTAGCCAATTAAAGCTCAGGGGCTTTAGTACACGCCCCACCATTTAAAAGGCCGCCACGCAGTCGGCCCCGGTCACATGAGTTCCGGCTTTAAGAGAGATCAGTCTGCTGATTCTGTCTTTGCTTGATTGCTACTGAAAGATTTGCTCTTCTTTGCTAAACCATTGGCTATTTCTTTGCTAAACAATTGCTACCTAAGTCATTGATCGTTCATTGCTGCTGATTGCACAGTTAGTGTGTTATTAGCTGCTGCTGGGGATTAGTCTGGTGCGTGCTTACTGTTAGTTCAGTATTGCAGTAGTACCAACTGCAGTGCTGTTAGCACAGCATTGCGCCCCAACAGCACCCATAGGACTTCTAGTGTGTTAGTGGCAGCAAACAGAGCTCCTATATTTTCTTCCCAGAAGCACCCATAGGAATTCTAGTGTGTTTGTGGCATCACACAGAGCTCCTATATTTTCTTCCCAGAAGCACCCATAGGACTTCTAGTGTGTTAGTGGCATCACACAGAGCTCCTATATTTTCTTCCCAGAAGCACCCATAGGACTTCTAGTGTGTTAGTGGCATCACACATAGCTCCTATATTTTCTTCCCAGAAGCACCCATAGGACTTCTAGTGTGTTAGTGGCATCACACAGAGCTCCTATATTTTCTTCCCAGAAACACCCATAGGACTTCTAGTGTGTTAGTGACATCACACAGAGCTCCTATATTTTCTTCTCAGCAGCACCCATAGGACTTCTAGCGTGTTAGTGGCATCACACAGAGCTCCTATATTTTCTTCCCAGAAGCACCCATAGGACTTCTAGTGTGTTAGTGGCATCACACAGAGCTCCTATATTTTCTTCCCAGAAGCACCCATAGGACTTCTAGTGTGTTAGTGGCATCACACAGAGCTCCTATATTTTCTTCTCAGAAGTACCCATAGGACTTCTAGTGTGTTAGTGGCATCACACAGAGCTCCTATATTTTCTTCCCAGAAGCACCCATAGGACTTCTAGTGTGTTAGTGGCATCACACAGAGCTCCTATATTTTCTTCCCAGCAGCACCCATAGGACTTCTAGTGTGTTAGTGGCATCACACAGAGCTCCTATATTTTCTTCCCAGAAGCACCCATAGGACTTCTAGTGTGTTAGTGGCATCACACAGAGCTCCTATATTTTCTTCCCAGAAGCACCCATAGGACTTCTAGTGTGTTAGTGGCATCACACATAGCTCCTATATTTTCTTCCCAGAAGCACCCATAGGACTTCTAGTGTGTTAGTGGCATCACACAGAGCTCCTATATTTTCTTCCCAGAAGCACCCATAGGACTTCTAGTGTGTTAGTGGCATCACACAGAGCTCCTATATTTTCTTCTCAGCAGCACCCATAGGACTTCTAGTGTGTTAGTGGCATCACACAGAGCTCCTATATTTTCTTCCCAGAAGCACCCATAGGACTTCTAGTGTGTTAGTGGCATCACACAGAGCTCCTATATTTTCTTTTCAGCAGCACCCATAGGACTTCTAGTGTGTTAGTGGCATCACACAGAGCTCCTATATTTTCTTCCCAGAAGCACCCATAGGACTTCTAGTGTGTTAGTGGCATCACACCGAGCTCCTATATTTTCTTCCCAGAAGCACCCATAGGACTTCTAGTGTGTTAGTGGCATCACACAGAGCTCCTATATTTTTTCTTCCCAGAAGCACCCATAGGACTTCTAGTGTGTTAGTGGCATCACACAGAGCTCCTATATTTTCTTCTCAGCAGCACCCATAGGACTTCTAGTGTGTTAGTGGCATCACACAGAGCTCCTATATTTTCTTCCCAGAAGCACCCATAGGACTTCTAGTGTGTTAGTGGCATCACACAGAGCTCCTATATTTTTTCTTCTCAGCAGCACCCATAGGACTTCTAGTGTGTTAGTGGCATCACACAGAGCTCCTATATTTTCTTCCCAGAAGCACCCATAGGACTTCTAGTGTGTTAGTGGCATCACACAGAGCTCCTATATTTTCTTCTCAGCAGCACCCATAGGACTTCTAGTGTGTTAGTGGCATCACACAGAGCTCCTATATTTTCTTCCCAGAAGCACCCATAGGACTTCTAGTGTGTTAGTGGCATCACACAGAGCTCCTATATTTTCTTCCCAGAAGCACCCATGGGACTTCTAGTGTGTTAGTGGCATCACACAGAGCTCCTATATTTTCTTCCCAGCAGCACCCATAGGACTTCTAGTGTGTTAGTGGCATCACACAGAGCTCCTATATTTTCTTCCCAGAAGCACCCATAGGACTTCTAGTGTGTTAGTGGCATCACACATAGCTCCTATATTTTCTTCCCAGAAGCACCCATAGGACTTCTAGTGTGTTAGTGGCATCACACAGAGCTCCTATATTTTCTTCCCAGAAGCACCCATAGGACTTCTAGTGTGTTAGTGGCATCACACAGAGCTCCTATATTTTCTTCCCAGAAGCACCCATAGGACTTCTAGTGTGTTAGTGGCATCACACAGAGCTCCTATATTTTCTTCTCAGCAGCACCCATAGGACTTCTAGTGTGTTAGTGGCATCACACAGAGCTCCTATATTTTCTTCCCAGAAGCACCCATAGGACTTCTAGTGTGTTAGTGGCATCACACAGAGCTCCTATATTTTCTTCCCAGAAGCACCCATAGGACTTCTAGTGTGTTAGTGGCATCACACAGAGCTCCTATATTTTCTTCTCAGCAGCACCCATAGGACTTCTAGTGTGTTAGTGGCATCACACAGAGCTCCTAGATTTTCTTCTCAGAAGCACCGATAGGACTTCTAGTGTGTTAGTGGCATCACACAGAGCTCCTATATTTTCTTCTCAGCAGCACCCATAGGACTTCTAGTGTGTTAGTGGCATCACACAGGGCTCCTATATTTTCTTCCCAGAAGCACCCATAGGACTTCTAGTGTGTTAGTGGCATCACACAGAGCTCCTATATTTTCTTCCCAGAAGCACCCATAGGACTTCTAGTGTGTTAGTGGCATCACACAGAGCTCCTATATTTTCTTCCCAGAAGCACCCATAGGACTTCTAGTGTGTTAGTGGCATCACACAGAGCTCCTATATTTTCTTCCCAGAAGCACCCATAGGACTTCTAGTGTGTTAGTGGCATCACACAGAGCTCCTATATTTTCTTCCCAGCAGAACCCATAGGACTTCTAGTGTGTTAGTGGCATCACACAGAGCTCCTATATTTTCTTCCCAGAAGCACCCATAGGACTTCTAGTGTGTTAGTGGCATCACACAGAGCTCCTATATTTTCTTCTCAGAAGCACCCATAGGACTTCTAGCGTGTTAGTGGCATCACACAAGGCTCCTATATTTTCTTCTCAGCAGCACCCATAGGACTTCTAGTGTGTTAGTGGCATCACACAGAGCTCCTATATTTTCTTCCCAGAAGCACCCATAGGACTTCTAGTGTGTTAGTGGCAGCACACAGAGCTCCTATATTTTCTTCTCTATATTTTTTATACTATATACACTACCAACTACAACGGCTGGAAGACCGCCAAGGAGAGGCAGAGCGTGCCGAGGCAAGAACACAGGGCAGGCAGGCTCTGTTTCTAGAGACAACAGTGCTAACCGTGGACGTGGTCGTGCATCGTCATCAGCACGTGGCCATGGGACACGCTTGTCTTTGTTTTCGGCAGCTGGACATGTGGAGCCGCATCATGCCGAAGGCTTGGTAGAATGGATGATCAAGCCCTCCTCATCCTCCTCATCCTCCTTATCCTCTCTCACCCAGGCTCAGGGTACTGGCAGATCAGCTGCCAACGCGTATGCAATGGCATCATCAGCCACCCCTTCCCTAGACCCACCATGTCCTCCTGAGGATTCCCCCCGAACTCTTTGAGCACAGTGTTGGGTTACACTCTCCAGGAGGATGCCCAACGATTCGAAGGCTCGGATGATGATACCCAGCTTGAGGAAGGCAGTAGTGTGCGCGCAGAGAGAGGGGATGCTGAAGGACAGCAATCTGGCAGTAATGTTCCACCAGCTGCAGCTTACTGCCAGGTTTGCTCTAGTGGTGAAGAGGGAGGGGATGATGAGGTCACTGACTCCACGTGGGTGCCTGAAGGGAGAGAGGAGGAGGAGGAGGAGGAGGATGCAGCGTCACATGTCCAACGAGGCAGGATGCCCCCTGGAGGCCAGCTAGAGGCCAGCACAGCAACTGTACCACACCGCAGAGCTCCGGCTGTGCAGGGCGCTGCCTCTGCACGTTATCACAAAAGTTCTTTGGTGTGGGCCTTTTTTGAGACGAGTGCATCAGATCGCACCACTGCTATTTGCAATATTTGTCTCAAGCGTATCTCGCGTGGCCAAAACATCAGCTGCTTGGGCACCACAAGCATGAGCAGACATATGTCGACCTGCCATGCAGCTCGTTGGTAGACATGTGCAAAAGGAAAAAATTCGTTTCGTTTAGTTTCGTTTTAATTCGTTAATTAATTAATTTCGTTTAGTTAGATTCGTTACATTTGTTAAATTCGTTTTCGGATTTCGTTTAGTTTTCGACCGATTTTCGAATTCGAAAATATTTTGCGACCCAACTTTGGGTCCACTTGGTGATAGAAACACCAAATTTGGATATGTTATAGTACTAGTTCTACTGTGTTTGCATACCAAATTTGGGGTTTCTAGCTACAAGTGGCCCCGATATATGTGGCCCCAAAGTCGGGTCGAAAAATGTTCTTCTCTGCTGCAGAAAAGTGCTTGACATTTTGCGACCCGACTTTGGGGCCAAATTTGGTATGCAAACACAGTTTCTATCACCAAGTAACCCCGAGATACGTGGACCCAAAGTCGGGTCACAAAATATTTTCGAATTCGGTTGAAATAATTTCAAATGCAGTTGAAATATTTTCAAATCTGGTTGAAACTATTTCAACTGCATTAGAAACTATTTCAACCAGATTTGAAAATATTTCAACTGCATTAGAAATTATTTCAACCGAATTCGAAAATATTTTGTCCACGTATCTCGGGGAGAGGTTGTAGTGCTAGTTCTACTGTGTTTGCATACCAAATTTGGTGTTTCTAGCTATAAGTGGCCCCGAGATATGTGGCCCCAAAGTCGGGTCACAAAATTTAATTCTCTGCTGTAGAAAAGTACTTGACATATCCCCCATATCTGGGGGTCACTTGGTGCTAGGAACCCCACAACTTGTGGCAGGTGACGTGGCAAGTGGACTATCCACAACTTGGTCACGTGGCCGGTCATGTGGCACTCGTGGCCGGTCATGTGGCACGCGTGGCCAGTCACGTGGCACTCGTGGCAGGTGTCGTGGCACTTGTGGCAAGTGAACAATACACAACTTGTGGCAGGTGATGTGGCAAGTGGACAATGACATACAGCATATGTACTTGCCTTGCGATCGACATCCGTGTTAGACGTGCAAAAATAAAAAAAATTGTTTTGTTTCATTTAATTTGTTAATTAATTCATTTTGTTTAGTTAGATTCGTTAAATTCGTTTTCGGATTTTGTTTCGTTTTTGACCGAATTCGAAAAATCAGTCGCATTTGAAATTATTTCAACCGGATTTGAAAATATTTCAACCGGATTTAAAAATATTTCTTCTGGATTTGAAATTATTTCAACTGCATTAGAAACTATTTCAACCAGATTTGAAACAGTTTCTAATGCAGTTGAAATAGTTTCTAATGCAGTTGAAATATTTTCAAATCTGGTTGAAATAGTTTCTAATGCAGTTGAAATAGTTTCAACCAGATTTGAAAATATTTCAACTGCATTTGAAATTATTTCAACCGAATTCGAAAATATTTTGCGACCCGACTTTGGGTCCACGTATCTCGGGGTCACTTGGTGATATAAACACCAAATTTGGAGAGGTTGTCGTGCTAGTTCTACTGTGTTTGCATACCAAATTTAGCTATACGTGGCCCCGAGATATGTGGCCACAAAATCGGGTCACAAAATGTAATTCTCTGCTGTAGAAAAGTACTTGACATATCCCCCATATCTGGGGGTCACTTGGTGCTAGGAACCCCATAACTTGTGGCAGGTGACATGGCAAGTGGACAATCCACAACTTGGTCACGTGGCAGGTCACGTGGCACTTGTGGTTGGTCACGTGGCACTCGTGGCAGGTGTCTTGGCACTTGTAGCAGGTGTTGTGGCAAGTGGAACAATGACATACAGCATATGTACTTGCCTTGCGATCGACATCCGTGACAGCCATTTCACATCTTTTTTTTTATGTGACAGATGTATATAAGTAAATAACCATCTTCCAAAATTTATAATTCAAATAGAAAAGATTAGAACAGAATAGAAAAAAATATATAATTTAATAGCAGATCTCCTGTAGACTATTAACAGCCATTTCACTTCTTTTTTTTTTTGCAGATCTTCTGCAGACTGTTAGAATCAATTTCATTTTTTTTTTCAAAGTCGGGTCGCAAAATATTTTCAAATCCGCTTGAAATAGTATCAACATGAATTGAAATTATTTCAACTGCATTTGAAATTTTTTCAACTGCATTTGAAATTTTTTCAACTGCATTTGAAATTTTTTCAACTGCATTTGAAATTTTTTCAACTGCATTTGACATTTTTTCAACTGCATTTGAAATTTTTTCAACTGCATTTGAAATTTTTTCAACTGCATTTGAAATTTTTTCAACTGCATTTCAAATTATTTCAACCGAATTCGAAAATATTTGGCGACCCGACTTTGGGTCCACGTATCTCAGGGTTACTTGGTGATAGAAATAGTTTCTAATGCAGATGAAATATTTTCAAATCTGGTTGAAATAGTTTCTAATGCAGTTGAAATAATTTCAACCAGATTTGAAAATATTTCAACTGCATTTGAAAATATTTCAACTGCATTTGAAAATATTTCAACTGCATTTGAAAATATTTCAACTGCATTTGAAAATATTTCAACTGCATTTGAAAATATTTCAACTGCATTTGAAATGATTTCAACCGAATTCGAAAATATTTTGCGACCCGACTTTGGGTCCACGTATCTCGGGGTCACTTGGTGATATAAACAGTTTCTAATGCAGATGAAATATTTTCAAATCTGGTTGAAATAGTTTCTAATGCAGTTGAAATAGTTTCTAATGCAGTTGAAATAGTTTCAAATCTGGTTGAAATAGTTTCTAATGCAGTTGAAATAATTTCAACCAGATTTGAAAATATTTCAACTGCATTTGAATTTTTTTCAACCGAATTCGAAAATATTTTGCGACCCGACTTTGGGTCCACGTATCTCGGGGTTACTTGGTGATAGAAACACCAAGTGTTGGAGAGGTTGTAGTGCTAGTTCTACTGTGTTTGCATACCAAATTTGGGGTTTCTAGCTATAAGTGGCCCCGAGATATGTGGCCACAAAGTCGGGTCACAAAATGTAATTCTCTGCTGTAGAAAAGTACTTGACATATCCCCCATATCTGGGGGTCACTTGGTGCTAGGAACCCCATAACTTGTGGCAGGTGAAATGGCAAGTGGACAATCCACAACTTGGTCACGTGGCAGGTCACGTGGCACTTGTGGTCGGTCACGTGGCACTCGTGGCAGGTGTCTTGGCACTTGTGGCAGGTGTTGTGGCAAGTGGACAATGACATACAGCATATGTACTTGCCTTGCGATCGACATCCGTGACAGCCATTTCACATCTTTTTTTTTATGTGACAGATGTATATAAGTAAATAACCATCTTCCAAAATTTATAATTCAAATAGAAAAGATTAGAACAGAATAGAAAAAAATATATAATTTAATAGCAGATCTCCTGTAGACTATTAACAGCCATTTCACTTCTTTTTTTTTTTTGCAGATCTTCTGCAGACTGTTAGAATCAATTTCATTTTTTTTTTTCAAAGTCGGGTCGCAAAATATTTTCAAATCCGCTTGAAATAGTATCAACATGAACTGCATTTGAAATTTTTTCAACTGCATTTGAAATTTTTTCAACTGCATTTGAAATTTTTTCAACTGCATTTGAAATTTTTTCAACTGCATTTGAAATTATTTCAACCGAATTTGAAAATATTTTGCGACCCGACTTTGGGTCCACGTATATCGGGGTTACTTGGTGATAGAAATAGTTTCTAATGCAGATGAAATATTTTCAAATCTGGTTGAAATAGTTTCTAATGCAGTTGAAATAGTTTCTAATGCAGTTGATATAGTTTCAAATCTGGTTGAAATAGTTTCTAATGCAGTTGAAATAATTTCAACCAGATTTGAAAATATTTCAACTGCATTTGAATTTTTTTCAACCGAATTCGAAAATATTTTGCGACCCGACTTTGGGTCCACGTATCTCGGGGTTACTTGGTGATAGAAACACCAAGTGTTGGAGAGGTTGTAGTGCTAGTTCTACTGTGTTTGCATACCAAATTTGGGGTTTCTAGCTATAAGTGGCCCCGAGATATGTGGCCACAAAGTCGGGTCACAAAATGTAATTCTCTGCTGTAGAAAAGTACTTGACATATCCCCCATATCTGGGGGTCACTTGGTGCTAGGAACCCCATAACTTGTGGCAGGTGAAATGGCAAGTGGACAATCCACAACTTGGTCACGTGGCAGGTCACGTGGCACTTGTGGTCGGTCACGTGGCACTCGTGGCAGGTGTCTTGGCACTTGTGGCAGGTGTTGTGGCAAGTGGACAATGACATACAGCATATGTACTTGCCTTGCGATCGACATCCGTGACAGCCATTTCACATCTTTTTTTTTATGTGACAGATGTATATAAGTAAATAACCATCTTCCAAAATTTATAATTCAAATAGAAAAGATTAGAACAGAATAGAAAAAAATATATAATTTAATAGCAGATCTCCTGTAGACTATTAACAGCCATTTCACTTCTTTTTTTTTTTTGCAGATCTTCTGCAGACTGTTAGAATCAATTTCATTTTTTTTTTCAAAGTCGGGTCGCAAAATATTTTCAAATCCGCTTGAAATAGTATCAACATGAACTGCATTTGAAATTTTTTCAACTGCATTTGAAATTTTTTCAACTGCATTTGAAATTTTTTCAACTGCATTTGAAATTTTTTCAACTGCATTTGAAATTATTTCAACCGAATTTGAAAATATTTTGCGACCCGACTTTGGGTCCACGTATATCGGGGTTACTTGGTGATAGAAATAGTTTCTAATGCAGATGAAATATTTTCAAATCTGGTTGAAATAGTTTCTAATGCAGTTGAAATAATTTCAACCAGATTTGAAAATATTTCAACTGCATTTGAAAATATTTCAACTGCATTTGAAAATATTTCAACTGCATTTGAAATGATTTCAACCGAATTCGAAAATATTTTGCGACCCGACTTTGGGTCCACGTATCTCGGGGTCACTTGGTGATATAAATTTGGAGAGGTTGTAGTGCTAGTTCTACTGTGTTTGCATACCAAATTTGGGGTTTCTAGCTATAAGTGGCCCCGAGATATGTGGCCCCAAAGTCGGGTCACAAAATGTCAAGCACTTTTCTGCAGCAGAGAATGACATTTTTCGACCCGACTTTGGGGCCACATATCTCGGGGCCACTTGTAGCTAGAAACCCAAAATTTGGTATGCAAACACAGTAGATCTAACACTATAACATATCCAAATTTGGGGTTTCTATCACTAAGTGACCCTGAGATATTTCGAATTTCGTCCGCGATTTTTCGATTCGAAAAAAATTCGGATTCGGTAAAATTCGTTAGTATTGTAATTCGGTAATTCGGATGCATCCGAATGTCCGAATAATGAAAAATTCGTCCGAATTTCGATTCGGAACATAACGAAATGCACATGTCTACTCGTTGGCAAGCACACATAAAAGACCCACACCAAAGAACAAAGCGGACCTCTCCTTGCTCCTCATCAGCTGGGATCTCCATCCCCACTATATCTTCAGTCCTCTCTGAAAGCTGCTCTGAGAGGACTGAAGGTGTAGAATTAGGTGTGTCACAACCAAGTACTTGCAGTACACCGACGTCCGATTGTAGCAGACAAATTTCCCTGCCCCAGCTGCTGGACCGCCGAAAGAAGTATACTCCCAGCCATCCACATGCCCAGCGGTTGAATGCTAGCTTGGCTAAATTGCTAGCACTTCAACTGCTGCCTTTTCAGTTGGTAGACTCGGCCCCCTTCCGTGAGTTTGTTCAATGTGCGGTTCCTCAGTGGCAGGTTCCCAAACGCCACTTTTTCTCACGGAAGGCGATTCCATCTCTCTACCAGCATGTGGAAGGCAATGTCCATGCCTCGCTGGACAGGGCGGTCAGCGGTAAGGTGCATATTACCGCTGACTCATGGTCCAGCAGGCATGGACAGGGACGTTATCTTTCTTTCACGACCCATTGGGTCACTCTATTGGCAGCTGGGAGGGATGCAGGACAAGGTGCAGTAGTGTTGGAGGTTGTTCCGCCACCACGTCTCCAAAATGCTACTACTGGTTGTGACACACCTCTCTCCTCCACCCCCTCCTCTTCTTCTTCCTCCAGTGCTCTGTCCTCGGAACCAGCGGTGCTCCGTAGGCGTACAAGGGGCTACGCGAGTACGCAGGCAAAAAGATGCCATGCTGTGCTTGCGTTGATGTGTTTGGGGGACAGGAGCCACACTGGGCCAGAGGTTCTGGCAGCTCTGCAGGGGCAGGCCGAGAGGTGGTTGATGCCACGCCAGCTTAAGCCAGGAATGGTCGTTTCTGACAATGGTACCAACCTCCTCTCCGCCCTGCGACAGGGGCAGCTCACCCATGTGCCCTGTATGGCTCACGTCCTCAACCTGGTGGTGCAGCGGTTCTTGGGCAGGTTCCCAGGCTTACAGGATGTCTTGAGGCAGGCCAGGAAAGTCTGTGTGCATTTCCGCCGATCTTATAATGCCAGTGCTCGGCTGACTGAGCTGCAAAAGGAGCTGAACCTGCCCAAGAACCGCCTAATATGTGACATGCCCACCAGGTGGAACTCAACGTTGGCCATGCTGCAGCGACTGCACACGCAGCAGAGGGCCATCAATGAGTACCTTTGCGACTACGGCACCAGGACAGGGTCAGGGGAGCTTGGCTTTTTTTCCCCACGCCAGTGGAGCATGATCAGGGATGCATGCACTGTCCTCTCACCATTTGAGGAGGCCACAAGGATGGTGAGCAGTGACAGTGCATGCATCAGTGACACTGTACCTCTTGTCCACCTGTTGGAGCATACGCTGCGTGGGATAATGGACAGGGCACTTGAGGCAGAACAGAGGCAGGAAGAGGAGGACTTCCTTGCCTCTCAAGGCCCCCTTTATCCAGACAGTGTTCCTTCTGTCCCACCCATCACACAGGAAGAGGATGAGGAAGAGGAGGAGGAGGAGGATTGTGTGAGCATGGAGGTGGAGCCTGGCACTCAGCATCAGCAGCAGCAGTCTTTTAGGGATGATGTACAGTCCCAACAAACCAGTGGACTTGTACGTGGCTGGGAGGAGGTGGCTGGCAATCATGTCATCCTCAGTGACCCAGAAGACTCCGGACCGAATGCCTCAGCTAACCTACGCTGCATGGCCTCCCTGATCCTGCAAAGCCTGCGGAAGGATCCTCGTGTTCTTCGGATCAAGGAGAGGGACCATTACTGGCTGGCCACTCTCCTTGATCCACGGTACAAGGGTAAGGTTGCGGACCTTATCTTGCCGTCGCAGAGGGAGCAGAGGATGAGACATCTCAGGGAGGCTTTGCATAAAGGTCTGTGCAACGCGTTCCCAGAAACTGGGAGGTTACAAACTCCTGGTCCTGGACAACGAGTTGCTGAGGCTTCGGTCAGTAGCAGAAGGAGCGGTGGGGAAGGTGGACGTCTGACCGATGCGTTCAGACAATTTTTTAGTCCGCAGCCCCAAGGTATGATCGGTTCCAGCAACCATCGCCAGCGTCTGATATACATGGTGCAGGAATACCTAGGGGCAAGGTCAGACTTGGACACCTTTCCCACCGAAAATCCTCTGGCTTACTGGGTCCTGAGGATGGATCACTGGCCAGAGCTTGCACAGTATGCAATTGAGCTACTGGCCTGTCCTGCATCCAGCGTTCTTTCCGAACGCACATTCAGTGCTGCTGGAGGATTTGTCACCGATCATAGGGTGCGCCTGTCCACCGACTCGGTTGATCGACTGACCTTCATCAAAATGAATCAGTCTTGGATCACCACCAGCTACCAGGCACCTGAAGCGGATATAACAGAATAATTTATAATGTCACATCCCTTCAAGACTGCCTATGCTGATGCTGAGTGACTGTCCTGTTATGTTCACTGACTATCCTCTTCCTCCTCCTCAATGATCCATGCCACCACACCAGTGCCTAAGGCACAATTTTTCAGCCCCTGTATAACAGGGGCGTGTAACTACAATTTTTTAAAAAGATGCTTCGCAACAGGTGTGACTGCTGTGCTCCAAGTACAGTATCTGTGAGGGGTTGCAGTGTTGTGGCACTAGCACCAGTGCCTAAGGCACAATTTTTCAGCCCCTGTTGGGGCGTGTAATTACAATTTTTAGGCAATGCTTTGCAACAGGTCTCATTGCTGTGCTCAGAGTACAGTATCTGTGAGGGGTTGCAGTGTTGTGGCACCAGCACCAGTGCCTAAGGCACAATTTTTCAGCCCCTGTATAACAGGGGCGTGTAACTACAATTTTTAAAAAAGATGCTTCGCAACAGGTGTGACTGCTGTGCTCCAAGTACAGTATCTGTGAGGGGTTGCAGTGTTGTGGCACCAGCACCAGTGCCTAAGGCACAATTTTTCAGCCCCTGTTGGGGCGTGTAATTACAATTTTTAGGTAATGCTTTGCAACAGGTCTCATTGCTGTGCTAAGAGTACAGTATCTGTGAGGGGTTGCAGTGTTGTGGCACCAGCACCAATGCCTAAGGCACAATTTTTCAGCCCCTGTTTAACAGGGGCGTGTAATTACAAATCTTGATCTAATAGTTCACAGCAGGGCCCATTCCTGCGCCCACCAATAGTAACTATGAGGGCCTACAGTCTTGTGGCAACACCGTCCACCACCACCACCACCACCAAAGGCCCAATTTTTCTGCCCTGTTCAACAGGTGCATGCAATTACAAATCTTGATCTAATAACTCACAGCAGGGCCCATTCCTGCACCCACCAAGAGTAACTGTGAGGGCTTACAGTCTTGTGGCAACACCATCCACCACCACCACCACCACCACCAAAGGCCCAATTTTTCTGCCCGGTTCAACAGGTGCAAAATCTTGATCTATTAACTCACAGCAGGGCCCATTCTGGTGCCCACCAGTCTTGTGGCTACACCAACATCTAATAGGGCAAATTTCTGCAGAGTATATACGGCAGGCCCCTACTTTAAAACATCCAACTTACAAACGACTCCTACTTGCAAACGGAAAGAGAAAACAGGAAGTGAGAGGAAATCTACCCATAGGAAGGGAAATTCTATCCTGTTTGATTTAATTTGGGAAAAAGGTATCTCCTCTCTACTGATGCTTTATCACCAATCCTTGTTTCAATTAAAACCCCACTTTTCCAAAAACATTTGTCATTGGGATGGAAAGTGAGGTGACATGTTCTGAACAGATGTGCAAAGACATCAAATGTTACATGGGTGATAACCCCTCCCTATGTTCTCCAAAAAGCTTAAAAATAGATTTTTTTGGGATGGAGCTACACTTCATAATGTACCTGTTCAGATTCTACTTAAGAACAAACCTACAGTCCGTGTCTTGTTTGCACCACCTATATACTGCTGTTCAGAGTATATAGGGTTGTTGGTATAGGGTTTTATTTTGGGTGCAGGGTCCCCCTTAATATCCATACAAGACCCAAAGGGGCTGGGGTGGGGGGGGGGGTGATGGGGTAGCCATGCCATTTTTCTCAAGGATTTTAAGCCATATGGCGGCCAGGACAAGACATGACATTAAAGCCGCAAGTGGTTTTAAATGGCTTCTTTTTTTCCTTTACAAATGTCATTTTGTGCAAGGACAGTTCTAAACACGGGAAACACATGCCACTTCACAGGCATACTTTAGACACCCCCCAGGTACCATATTTAAAGGAAAATTTCACTTTTTTTTTTTTTCACATTATGCATCATTAAAATGACTGCTCCCGAAAAAAACGTTAGTTTTTAAAAGTTCTTTTTGCATTGATATATGTCCCCTGGGGCAGGACCCGGGTCCCCAAACCTGTTTTATGACATTAACATGCATATTGGCCGTTGTAATTAGCAATTTTGATTTCGAACGTTCGCGTACATTATAACGAATAGGGTTCGAAAATTCGCCCGAACTTTCGGTCCGTTCGAAGGTTCTGGTGCGAACCGAACCCGGGGGTGTTCGGCTCATCCCTAACTGTTAATACTAGCCTCTGGATCACTTGGGTTCTCTTTCTCTTCTTTGCACCCTTTGTCCCTTAAACTTTGTAAGTGTGGATTTCACATAAGTTATTATAATTTTTGGTAAAGCAATATTATGCTATGGTGTGATTTTTTCTTTTGGGATACATCCTGTACCTGGAGCCATTAGATTTGTGCCCATTGACTAACATATGGATCTCGTCAAATCGCTTGCTGGTTCCACTTAAGATGTCCCCATTTAAAGGGTTAGTTTGAGCCAACTGCCCAATTCACAGCAGCCTTTATAGCAATCATCCGAGGAAAAGGTGCACAGGACCCACAATAGATTATGTTCTGCAACGCCTCGTAAGTTTGAGCCTGGCAGGCTGCCTCCAGCACCACAGCCGAATTTAACTCATCGGAAATTTACAAATTATGTGCGTGTGACAACATAACAGCCAGGAAATTTATGGAGGTCAGGACAAGCCAGATCTCCTTCCCACCAGGGTCTTTGCAATACCGTCAACTTAAATCTAGGCTGACCCTGACCTCACAGAAAAGAGGTCAAAGTGGTATTAATGAGACGAAACACTCTTTTTGGTATCCATACTGGGGAATGTGTGAGAACATACAGAAATACAGGCAAAAATACCATCTTAAATAAATTGACTTGCCTGATCAGGGATAAGGGGAGATGAACCCACGCCCTTAGTATATTCTTTATAGTTTGTATCAATGGGGCTAGATTTAATGTATAGTATTGATGAAATGTAAATACCAAGGTATTTAATTTTGTTGGTCCATAGAAAAGGGAGGTTGGGATTCGCTAGAGACTTAGCTGCATCGTCAAATGGTAATATTTGAGATTTGTCCCAATTAACCATGAGGCTGATGCATTCAGTGAAACTGGAGAGAATACGCATGAAGAGAAGAGCTAGGGCCATTTAAAACTAGAATAAGATTGTCTGCATACATGGCCAATTTTTTATGAATGGTACCAACTTGGATGCCCCCAACCAGGGTAGCCTGTCTGAGGGCCGAGGCCACTTCCGGGTGGTGAGAGAACACCACCCTACTTAATTTGTGCTGTTGGATATTTATATAAAATTTCCATCCACCCACGGAACCCAATTTCAAAACCCATGGCTTCTAAAACCATGGACATGTAAGGGCAGGCCCCTGAGTCAATTGCCTTCTCTATGTCCAACCCCACCAGGACCCTAGTGGAGGAATCAGACTAGGTAGCTGTAAATGTGAAAAAACTCTGCGTAGGTTATTATCTGACGATTTTCCCTGGTATGTAACCAGTTTGATCAATATCAACCTGAGAAAGGAGGATCGTTTTCAACCTACTTGCTAAGAGTTTGGTCAAAATTTTGAGATCATAATTTAACAAAGAAATCGGCCTATAAGAGGCGCATTTAGATTTATCTTTGCCAGGTTTAGGAATAAGGACAATATACGACTGGTACCTAGAGGGGGGCAAGAACATTTGCTCTTTGCATTCAGCATTGAGCTTTAAAAGTTTAGGTGCGACTAGGGCCGCATACATGTTCTACCAGTCACCAGATAGGCCGTCTGGATCAGGTGTTTTGCCACAGGGAAAAGAGCGAATTGACGCTTCTATTTCTTTAGCAGTAAAATCTCTATCCAAGTACTCAAGATCTTCCAGCGAGAGAGTGGGTAAGCATAAGGATTGCATGTATGCTTTAAGCTGCTCCCTAGGCCAACCAGGGGTCACTTCATAAAGGTTTTCGTAAAAGGACCTAAACTCATGTAGTATGTGCTCCGGTTCAGAGACAACCCTGCCATCCGAGCAACACATTTCTGACACCACCGTTTGCATCTTAGAGTAAGCCACTAGATTTGCTAGGAGTTTACTATTTTTGTCTCCAACCTTCCAGTCAAGGAACCAACTTCCAAATGCGTAGCCAAGGCAAGATGTAGAGACAAAGCTCTTCTCACATCAGCCAGCTGACTGAAATGATCCAGAGTCAGAGAGTCAGAAAAAGTTTCTGCTGCCTTGGATTCACCATCTTCAAGTTGTTTGACTTGAGAAGACATCTCAGAGTGGACCCCTTTAATAGCAGAGCTGTACTCGCCCCTGGCAGTGGCCTTAAAAGCTTCTCATACCACAGTTGGCAAGGTGGAGCCTTTATTTAATTCCCAGTATTGTTTCAATTTGGGAAAGACCTTCTCCTCAACCTTAGGGTCATGTAACCACTTAGTTGCCAAATTCCAGCACCTCTGACCCATGTTCTCTGTCAACGCCAAGGTGACTTCCAGAGGGGGATGTTTAGAGAGGCCCGCAGGCAAATAGGATACCTCCCTCACCACCGCTAGAGCACAGGCATTGCCAAAGACCAGATCAATCCTAGATCCTGACTTATGAGGAGTAGAGTGGAAGGAGTAGGCCCTAGTAGTCTGGTGCTTTCATCTCCAAATTTCAGTATAATTAAAGGCTTGTGCCCATTAAATTAAATCAGGAGTGTATACTCTACTAGGATTAGATGAGTCCAGAGATGGATCAAGGTTGGAGCTAAAATCCCCAGCCTGGAGAATTGTAGTGCAGCTAACTTTTCATTTACAGTGTACAAGACCTGCCAGCTGAGGGGAACATATGCTTTAACCATAGCATACACAGACATTCTAATTTCCAATAACAGTATAATATAAGACCTGCTGGGTCAGTCACCAGGTGTAGAACCTTGTATGGAAGGGATTTATTTATTAGTATAGCCACTCCCCTTGCGTAGCTAGAATAGGTTGCATGGAATGACTGTTGAATCCAGGGCCGGCGAAGAACAAGGATCTTGTTGCCAAGGAGATGCGTCTCCTGTAGGAACAAGATATTGGGCTCAGGTACTTAAACATCAAAGCTCTCTTAATTTTGTTGTTTAAGCCCAGGACATTCCATGATACAAGTTTCAGTTCCATACCAAGTAGATAGAAAATACACATAAGGGAGGCTTCCGCCTATTTGGATACTGAGAGAGGGTGTAGAACAGAGCCACTCTAGAGATGACCCCGAGTAACATATCATCCCAAAATAGTCAGCTGGCCAGTGAATATAGAGCGTACATTACATAAAAACAAAAAAACAACAACAATAAAACCAAAATAAACTATAACCTTGCTACTGGCCACAGGTGGGGACCACATCGATTTACCACCCTATAACCAGCAGTGGGTTGAACTCCCTACTAACTGAGAATCCCAACAACAGTTCCAGTCAGTTTAATACCCTGAACTCTAACTAGATCTTCTTTTTGAAGTTACAGTTCAACAACTTCAGTTGTTCTCTAATGCCACGAGCAGATTTTCCGTCGGAAAAATCTTTGACGGTTTTTCCGACGGAATTCCGCTCAAGCTTAGCTTGCATACACACGGTCACACAAACGTTTGCTAAACTTTCGACCGTCACGAACGCGTTGACATGCAACACTAGCATGCGTCAAATTGTTTCCGAGCATGCATAGAAATTTTGCGCTTCGGAATTGGTACTTTTTAATGTTATGCTATTATGGTTGTATTAGCCCCATATACTTTTTTGGTTTAAAGTGATTGTAAAGTCACGTTTTTTTTCTATAAAAATAACAAACCTGTTATACTTTCAAAACCACACCATCCAATAAATCCAAGGATTTCAAAGGGAGCAGCTTTAATAATTATATACAAACCTAATTAAATAATTGATTGAATTTTTTTAATTATTAATTAATTTTGAGTTTTAATACCAATTATTGCAATATCAAAATTCATTTTGTAATTGTAGAGTTTTTTCTCCAGGCGCGGGGTTGAGACAACCTACTTTGTGGGTGTCTACATTTACACTGTTATACTTTCAGCCTCTCTGTAGTGGATTTGCACAGAGCAGTCTGGATCCTCCTCTTCTTGGGTCCCTCTTATGTGCTCCTGGCCCCTTCCTCCTGTTGAGTGCCTCCACAGCAAGCAGGCATCCAAGCTGAGTCCCAGCTCTGTGTGTCTATTCGCACAGGTGATCAAATACCACCAAAAGAAAGCTCTATTTGTGGGAACAAAATGATAAAACATGTGTTTGGGTACAGTGTCGCATGCCCATGCAATTGTCATTCAAATTGCGACAGCGCTGAAAGCTGAAAATTGGCCTGGGCAGAAAGGTGTCTAAGTGCCTGGTATTGAAGTGGTTAATGTAAACTAAACTGCTAGCTCACTGAAGATGTGATCATAAAATTATTGGTACATGCTCAGTAACCATTAATGTTAGCCATGATGTAGCCTCTTATTTAGTGATTTACCAGACAGCTACAATCTACAGTCTAAGTAAGTGATCAGTGGGGGAGTGTTAGTTTAAGAAAATGTTTATCCTACCGTCAGTTGACATCATTTCCCAGCATGATATTCTGATGTAGACCTTTAAATTTACCTTGAGCCCAAAAAATGCTTTTTAATTATAAAAAAAGTTTTTTTTTTTTTAAATTATACATTCGCAGTATAATATGACTTGTTCAAGATATACTGCATTTATTCAGAAGGTACTGGAAAGTCCACTTTTCATATTCCAAGTACTGACATAACTCATTTTTTGTGGAACCTTACAATTGTCTATACAAAAGATGACTTTTTTCAAATCCCTGTGAATGACAGGGATTTGAAAAAAGTCATCTTTTGTATAGACAATTGTAAGGTTCCACAAAAAATTAGTTATGTCAGTACTTGGAATATGAAAAGTGGACTTTCCAGTACCTTCTGAATAAATGCAGTATATCTTGAACAAGTCATATTATACTGCGAATGTATAATTAAAAAAAAAAAAAAACTTTTTTTATAATTAAAAAGCATTTTTTGGGCTCAAGGTAAATTTAAAGGTCTACATCAGAATATCATGCTGGGAAATGATGTCAACTGACGGTAGGATAAACATTTTCTTAAACTAACACTCCCCCACTGATCACTTACTTAGACTGTAGATTGTAGCTGTCTGGTAAATCACTAAATAAGAGGCTACATCATGGCTAACATTAATGGTTACTGAGCATGTACCAATAATTTTGAAGAAGTATTCATGTTTTTGATACTGGGTACACTTTTAAGCTAATGAAAATATTATGCAGTTGCTACATTCATTCTGTTGTCATCTAAACGTGCCACCTAACCTAATACTGACACATATTCATATTAGATTTAAATTATTGCAAATCAGATTTGCATTTCTAGCCACAAGATAAAGTTGTGCATCAAACTAAATATCACAGAAATTATTTGAAATATGTTTAGTGCATTTCATCTAGCTTGGAATTTTACTGTGCCTCTCTCCCACTTCAAAAATGTGTTATGAGTGTTGTATGTATATATTTTCTGTAATAAAAATAATTCATCTAAAATCAAACAAATGCAGTGTTTGTGCCAAAGCGGAAGTCTGCTAAAATAAATAAAATATTTATAGAGTGTAGGAAAGTTATGTTTTTGGTAAGTTTTTGCAATGTTTTATGACTATGCTACATTTATTATACTAAGTAATTCTGTGTATATTTGAGGCTAATAAATAATTCTGCAGAAAATGGAACTTGAAGACAAAATGAAAACCTCAAATATTTATTGTACTTGTTATACTTTTTGTTTTAGCTCCTCAGTAGATAATTTGGGAAAGTCTGTTGATAAATAAGGTTATATAATTGTAAAGAATTATCGTTTCTACAGACAAAAATCATATTATTTTTTACCATATAAACACAATATACAGCATAAATTCTAAAATTTAAAATTGTAATTTTAGGTTCAGGATAGCGAGGAAGGATCAAGACCTTTGTCAAATGTGTATTGTTGTTTTTCTTCCATGTGGGCCAGTTTAGCCCTCTTGAAAGCAATCAGCAGTGGATAACTTTTCAGAGGGCATTTGACAGGTGATGAGAAGGCAAAATATTGCCTGTGCACCACCTGTTTTACCCCTAAAAGCCCACACCACTGCACAGCAACTGCAGACATTGCACCCATTTGCAGTACACCCCGATGCACTTGAATAGAATGCGTTTGGAGGGTGAAGGACTCTCCAAAATGACAGAGGGTTTTTAATCTTGCAGTGACCATGACATGTGCACACCCCTATCCGCTGCATTTGCAGCTTAAGAGGGAGCTACTGGGGGGCAGTAAAAATACAATGCAACATTATATATATATATTTTTTTATATGTTTATTGAAATTTCACAGTACAAGAATAGAGGCATGTACATAACATAGAGCTCAGTAGCCTTGATTCATAACATTCAACAAAAACAAAAGTCGAACAGGGGTAAGGGACAGGGAATGGGGGGGGGAGGATAAAGGGGAGGTATATTTACCTGTATACAATGAAATGGCATAATATACCAGAGCAAAACGTATAGTAACAGTAATACCAAAAGAAGGGGCTACCTGTCATGGACAAGGGAGCTAAAGTTGTTTGAAAGCTTGATGAAAGCGTGGAGGTTTTAGGGTGGTAAGAAAATGGAGGGGTCAGACAAGCTGGATACTTTAAGTTTACCTAGGGAGTTGGCGAGGTCACTTTTGAGGTACTAATCTGTGTAGCGAAATGGACACAAAACACAACAGTATGTTTTTACCGTCCACCCTAACTGTAAGTGTAAAGGAGACAGTTTCTTATATTTACTGTCCTATTGCAGGAGCAGAAGTGACTGGAATTTACCTTACTGGAGATGAATTCTAACCAAACAATTTATTAGGAACACATGTACACTTGCGTAAAGTGGTCCTTAAGGCTAAAGGTTTTTTAACCTTATTGTTTTCACTACTACCACTTGACCTCCAGAAGATTTACCCCCTTCATGACCAGGCCATTTTTTGGGATACAACATTATGTTACTTAAACTGACAATTGTGTGGTTTTCCAACACTGTACCCAAATAAAATGTGTAGAATGAATGAGCCCCTAGCGTTTATGCGGGGCTCCATGGGACAGTACTGAGGGCGTTAATAGGGTCACGCCCCCCTGTTTCTTTGACATTTGGGTTGCCCCAGGTGATGGCAGACTTTGCAGAGCCATGGCAACAGGTTCCGATTGGCTGAATCGGGCGGGATTGAGCCAGGCTGTGTCTATATAAGCCGGGCTTTCCCACTCCATTCATCGCCTGAGGAGACCCTGCCGAGGACGGACCCCCCCCCCCCCCCGCGCGCTGCTCCTTACAGCGTTACCTGTAAGATGGAGGATTTTCTGCGCCACCTTATCCACAAAGCTGAGAGCACTGGAGGGGCGGAGTGGTTGAGGAGATGTTTGGAAGAAGACGCGGTTCCTTCTGTGTCAGCGTCAGCTGTGGAGCATGCTCAGACTGTGCCCATTGAATCAATGAAGAATGTCAGTGCTAAGGCTCCACCTGCTGGCCAGAAGAGAGGTTGCAAAGGTAACAGGGGAAAGAGGTTGAGAAGGGAAGATTCTCCCTCTTTACCTGTGAGAGAACAATTAAAACAGGCAAGGTCACGTTCATCTGACAGAGCCATGATGGAATCACCTCAGATAGCTTCTACAGGCATGTCAAGTGAGGTTCCTACATCTGGGCAGTCTGTTAGCGTGGACCATAATGCTGGTGAGAGAAATGATTTTAATTTATTAGAATTGGGTAAAGTAGTTGGTTCTTTAGCCAATGTACTTACAAGAATGGGTGAGCCTATTAATATTGGCAATGTATGGAGTGGCGGTGGGTCACATGCAATGAATTTGCCGATTAATGCTGTTTTTTCACAGGGTAACCCCACCACTGCAGTGAGTATTAACCCTTTGAGTAAGAATATATCTATGGATAATTTTACTCCATCTATGCCTGTCTCTATACCTAATTCTTTACCTCAGATTCCTATGAAAAATACGGTTGCTGAATCCCGTTTCAAAGAAGAACTTCCCTGTGAATTATCCCCTCTGGGATACCATTTATCTATTGCAGTTAAAGAAAAAATTTGGCGTGTAGAGTTCATAGACATGTTGTCATTACTCCTGTCATCTAAAGAATTTTTTTTAAAATCTGACAAAAAACTGGATGATAGGTCTGAAGAAGATAGGAGAAGGGCAATTCCCCAGACTTTTCAGAACTGGCTTCAGGCTTTTTGTATTTTTGCTTCTGTTATGGGTGAATGTTTTCCTGACAAATGTTCAGGATTATTTAAACACCTAGATATAGTTGCACAAGCATACCGCCACTTTAGTACTGTCGCATGGTTTAGTTATGATGAGAGCTTCAGACAGAAGCTTTCAGTTCACCCATCCCTCCACTGGGGGGGTTAAGGATGTGGGCCTGTGGTTAAACTTGATGCTGCTGCAGAGGCCCCAATATACTCAGAGACCTCAAATAACGATGGTTCAATCAACTTTTCGTAAAGAATTGTGTTTTGCCTACAATGATTCGCAATGCAGTTTCTTATCGAACTGCAGATATAAACATGAATGCTCATTTTGCGCGGGTACCCACCCAGCAGCCCGCTGTTTCAAAAAAGCAGATAATGCATCTCAATCAAAGGACAATGCTACAAAAGGCATTGACGCCGGTGAAGCTGTCAAAAATGCAGTGCTGACTAGATTGTTATCCAGATCGCAGGATGGCGGACCTTCTTTATGAGGGCTTTAAGTTTGTTTTTTTAGTCCCCGCCTTTATGGGTGAAGGTTGTCTTCCAGTTTAAAATGTACGCTCTGTTCCAGATATTGTCAGAGATCTAAAGAATTGCAAGAAGGCAGAATTGCTGGTCCCTTTTCTTCTCCTCCCTTCTTAAATTTTCGTTTATCCCCTTTAGGCCTGGTCCCAAAAAAGAAGCCAGGCTCTTTTCGGCTGATTCATCATTTATCTTTTCTGCATGGGAGTTCTTTAAATAATGAAATAGCTGATTTTGAATCAACAGTGTCATATGCTTCTTTTGACGATGCTCTTACTCTTTTAAGGCATTTTGGCAAAGCTGCTTATATGGCTAAAGCGAAAATAAAATCTGCATTTCGACTTTTACCAGTCAATCCCATAGGTTTTAATTCATTGGGTTTTTATTTTGAAGATCAATTTTACTTTCATAAATGCCTGCCAATGGGTTTTTCTAAGTCATGCAGTTATTTTGAAGCCTTTTTGACTTTTTTGCAATGGGTTTTGTCACAGAATTTTCCTCAGGGTGGCGCTATTCATTATCTGGATGATTTTTTATTTATAGGCCCTGCCACAGTTCCGGTTTGTTCTGCAATGTTGAATGTTTTTTTCAACATGTGCAAATCTTTTGGCATTCCCTTAGCACATGAAAAGACGGTGGGTCCAGTGACGGTGATTGAATTCCTGGGCATCACGATTGATTCTGTTGCCATGGAATTCCGTTTGCCAATGGATAAAATTATCAAAATGAGATTGATTATCAAAATTTTTTTGTCAAAAAGGAAATTTCTGTTACAGGAGGTTCAGTCCTTGTTGGGTCTCTTTGCATTTGCGGCTAGAGTGATCCCAGTAGCCAGGATTTTTTCTCGCTGGTTTGCTATAGCCACTAGGGGTCTCAAAAACCCCTTTTCGCATGTCAATATTACTCGACCCATTAAGGTGGACCTAAAAGTTTGGGATCAATTTTTGATTAACTTTAATGGCTGCGCGGTATGGCAGAGCAAATTCATTGAAGATTTTGATATTCGCTTGTTTACCGATGCATCTGGTTCTGTTGGTTTTGGTGCATTCCTAGATGGTTATTGGTGTGCTAAGGAATGGCCTGATTCTTGGAGGTCTCCAGATATTATCCGTAATTTAGTATTATTAGAATTGTTTCCTGTAGTAGTGGCTATTTCTATTTGGAAAGAATTATTTTCAGAATAAACGAGTCATACTACATACGGATAACAAAGGAGTATTCTTTGCAGTAAACTGTTTGTCATCTAAGTCTGAATTTGTGATAAAATTACTCAGTTTTTTAGTTTTGCTATGTATGACATTTAACATTTGGCTGAAAACAAAACATCTTCCGGGTATTACTAATGAGATTGCTGATTCATTGTCTCGTTCGCAGCTCTGGAGGTGGATCAGGAAGGTTTCCCTTGCCCTGATTTTCTCTGGGGCCTGATATGGGATTGATCGAAGAAAATATAAGAAATTCCATCGCTCCCAAAACTTGGGAAGAATACTCCCATGCCTGGTTCAGATGGTGCAAATTTTGTGCAGATTCTAAATTTTCTGCTGATACAGTTAGTGTATCAGCTTTATGTTTTGTTTCTTCTTTGATTCAATCTAAGCTTAGCCCTGCTTCGGTTAGCAAAATTGTGGCAGGGGCCTCATTCATTTGAATTCCTTTTTTCCAGTTAAGCAAATGCTGAAAGGTTTTAGAAGATCCTCTCCAGTGGTTGATGGTAGACGCCCTATTTCTAGAGTTATTGGTTAAGCTAATGCTTACATTTGAATCAGTTTGTTTCTCTTCTTTTGAGACTTCGCTGTTTAAAACAGAGCTTGTTATTGCATTTTTTGGCGCTCTTAGGATGGGGGAAGACTTCTTTGTTCAGATTTGAGTAATCTTCGCTATTTAGACAAAATTAGGAAGCGTGTGAATAGAACTATTCGCAATTTAGTTGTTTCACAAGGTGGTCTTTCTTATCGCCATATGGATCTTGAGAGTTTCTTGCCTGGTTTTTACCGGGTCGATTTTTTACACCTTTCTGACATTTTCTGTTGGGTCTACAAAACATGGTTGAGCAGGCCACGGCATGTTCGGGGCTTAAGCCACTCAAGTTTTGAGTGGCTTTTAGTGGTTGGGTTTTGTCATCCAGTTCAGTACTGGATTGACTACGTGATATAATAAATTAAATAATTTATGGTTATGGAATTTTAAGATTAAAGTTTGGTTATGAGTGATTATTGTTTCTCTTGGGTAACCCCTTAATAAATGCCGTGGCCATTTTATGCCAAAACATGAAATTTGTTTGTGTCTCGTTATTTATATATATCTTTTAGTTATATATATTTTAGTCATTTATGCTGTCCCATGTGTATTAGACAGCGCCTGCTCTACCTTAACTGTATGCTTAATTTCATGTAAGTGACTATGCCTTGTTACTATCCTACAGAACTTCTCATAGGTATAACATCTAAATGTTTTGACAAGGATAGATTTGTGTAGTGTCAAAATGGATAGACATCTATCAAATGTAAAAAATGGAAATAATGAAAATGATAAAGTATTGCAATTACAAAAGTGAATAAACATCTGTCAAACATCTGTCATCAAATTTCCAGTGACTATTAATGCAAATAGAGTCTTTTCTTAGATGTCAATACATCCACCTCCTGGAAGTAGTGAACAATCCGCACTCACCAAATATGTTGGGCTCCTTCACCATTCAACATTCCCCATTCAACAAGAGAATGTGAGCTATAAATCACTTATGCCGCGTACCCATGACCGGACTTTCTGTCCGAAAAGGTCAGACGGAATCATTCCGTCGGATATTTCGATTGTGTGTGGGCTTCATCTGACTTTTTTCTTAAAAAATTCAGACGGACCTAGAAATAGAACATGCTTTAAATCTTTCCGACATAATCAATTTCTTTTGGGGAAAACCATTCGTCTGTATGCTGGTCTGACGGACCAAATATGATGCAAGGGCAGCTATTGGCTACTGGCTATTGAACTTCCCTTTCTAGTCCCGTTGTACGTCATCATGTTCGAAACGAACGGACTTTGGTGTGATCATGCGTGGGCAAGTCCGTTCGGTCGGAACTCCGTCGGGAACGCCGTCAGAGTTTATTCTGATGGAAAGTCCGGTCGTGTGTACGCGGCATAAGTGATTTATAGCTCACGTTCTCTTGTGGCAAAATTTTTCAGTTTTTTTCTTTTTTACCCTTATTTTGTTGATATATTCATATGATTACACTGTGTATGACAGTTAATGTAAGGTGTTAGATTGGAGGGGATAGTGCAGCTCTCACATATTATCTCATGTATTTATATACTTTTATAGCTAAGGCACAAGCCAGCAGTGTCTGCCCCCATAGCAAGCAGGGCATAGCAGTCAGAGTTTTGTTTGTACAGAGGTAATGTTTAGACTTTCATCCCTCACTCATATATAATATATTGTATATACGGACTTGCTTAGGATGCCTAGCACTTCAGAAAAAAGATTTTATGAGCTTTTCATGAACTTTACAAGCCTGCACGAATAAGTTCCTGACATGTCACACTATACAGCAACGGTATAATTTTTCAAAAAGCTGTCAATTGTATTAATAAAAAGCCTAAACTGAGAAGTTATCAGTCTGCTACACTCAGAAGGAAGCCTTCGCTTAGTCTGTTCTCCCCCCAGTTATTAGACTACAGAATTGTAGGTAAGAATCTTTAGCAAAAGACTGATCTGTATCAGCCATTTGTGAGCACAGCCTAAAACTGTACAAGCACCAGGATTTACATCACTGTGTCATCTATAACCTATAACAGTGATGGCAAACCTCGGCACCCCAGATTGCATGAGCATCATGGGAAATTTAGTTCCAAAACATCTGGGGTGTCAAGGTTCGCCATCACTGAGCTATAATATCAGTCCAGGAAGTAGATGCTGACCTTGGGTGGTGCACTAAAAAAAAGATGGTGCCATTTATCTGGAACAAAAAAACAACAGATAAAGACATTGTCTCAGGGAATAATATAATGAGAGGTAATAAATAACTATTACACCTATCCATCAAGAGGTTTACATGACCACATATATTATGTATAATACAAAGCCCACTTTAAAGCCCCATACACACGCGCGGATTATCCGAGGACCAGGTCCGTCAGACCATGTCCGTCATACTTTGTCTGATGTTGGTTTTGCGTACACACGGTCGGACAAAGTTGTCGGAAAATCCGATCATTCTGAACGTAGTGATGTTTGTTGCCTACGACGGGACTACGTGGAGGCTAGTAGCCAATAGCTTTGGTCTTGTAATGTGATCTGAGCATGCGTAGCACTTTGTCCGGTCGGAATTCGCTACACACGATCGGATTTGGTGTGATCGAACTTTGTTGTCAAAAAATAAGAAGATGACGGAAGGAGAAGATGAAGAAAGGAAGACCAGAAGAAAGAAGAAAGAAGATTTTAATAAAGGAATTGTCAAAGACCGTCTCCTGTCATTTTTACCATTTTTGCCACTTTTTTGGTGAAATGGTAGGGGTACTTTTGTACCCCCTTACCATTTCACACAGGGGGGGGCGGGATCTGGGGGTCCCCTTGTTAAAGGGGGCTTCCAGATTCCGATAAGCCCCCCGCCCGCAGACCCCCACAACCACCGGCCAGGGTTGTGGGGATGAGGCCCTTGTCCTCATCAACATGGGGACAAGGTGCTTTGGGGGGGACCCCAAAGCACCCTCCCGATGTTGAGGGCATGTGGCCTGGTACGGTTCAGGCGGGAGGGGGGCCGCTCTCGTCCCCCCCTCCTTTCCTGCGGCCTGCCAGGTTGCGTGCTCGGATAAAGGGTCTGGTATGGATTTTGAGGGGGACCCCACGCCATTTTTTTTTTTTTTTTTGGCCGGGGTTCCCCTTAAAATCCATCCCAGACCTGAAGGGTCTGGTATGGATATTTGGGGGGGACCCCACGCCATTTTATTTTTGGCTGGGGTCCCCCTTAATATCCATACCAGACCTGAAGGGCCTGGTTATTGAATTTGGGGGGACCCCTACGCTTTTTTTTTTTTTATATCAATGAATGACTGTTTTTTAAATAGCTTTTTTTTTCTGCAAAAATTACACTTTGTCATTCGAATCATTCAAATTCATTCGAATGCATTCGAATTCATTCGTTATATCTGCTATAATAATTTCGTTTGAATTAGTTGAAATTTGATATTGGTAGTTGGATTCGAATAATTTGGAGCTGAAATTCGTAAACGGAATTTTTCCTGCAAAAATGACACTTTGTCATTCGAATTCATTCAAATCCATTCGAATTCATTCAAATTCATTCGAATCATTCGGCGACGAAATTCGTAAACGGAATTTCGTATTCCGTACGGAATTCGTAAAAAAAAAAATTTGTACTACAGATTCGTAAATTCGTACGAATTTCGAAAAATTCGTACGAATTACGAATCGCACATGTCTACTTTTTAATGGCCGGGCTGTGTCGACATCACACCACAGCACAGCTGGATGGTATGGCGACCTCACCAGCTGCTACTAAAGTAAATGTTTCCTAAATGGTGCACTTTTAGGAAATGATTACTGTACCTACAGGTAAGCCTTATTATTGGCTTACCTGTAGGTACAAGACAACAAGTGAAGTTTACTACCACTTTAAGAGTATATGAATGTAAAAGTGTATTGTCTAATCAATAGTCTGTCTTTATTCCTTTTCCCATTG
This sequence comes from Lithobates sylvaticus, assembly GCA_028564925.1. Taxonomy (NCBI): domain Eukaryota; kingdom Metazoa; phylum Chordata; class Amphibia; order Anura; family Ranidae; genus Lithobates; species Lithobates sylvaticus. The sequence goes on along the minus strand of CM053027.1, from coordinate 156,864,187 downwards.
CTTTCTTGCTGATCACTGTAAAAAAACTAAAAAACATTGAAATAAAAAATAAAATAGGAGTAATAAAAGATATTTAAATATTTAAAGAGTTTTTATATCTGCTTATATTTCTGTCTGCTAACACATGACGTGTACAATTATGAAAACCAACAGGATGCAACATTTTGTATTTTTGAAATAGGAAAAAGAATATCTCGCGCTAATATATATAGGGAACCTGTGTGACCATTCTTAAAGGATAAGTTCACCGTTTCAAAATAAATGAATAAATGCACATCTTTTTTCAGTAAAAAAATGGGCTTTTATACATTTTTCTTTATTGGGAGCCTGCAAAGCATTGCACCCATGATCAGCAAATTGTGGGTGCTATGCAGGGCTCTTGCAGACTCTGTGCATAAGCTGTGTACTCATACCTTGTACGAGCATTCAGTTACACACAGTAACTTTCAATGAACTACTACAGCACTCAATAGCACCGTGGTAGCACATTGAGAACTACAACCTGCCAGCCACAAATGATGTTGGTAGTTGTAGTATCCCACTCACAGAACACTGTGAATAAGTGACGTAGCCGGGTGGGCGGAGTCGCACATGGCCGTGTCATTTTTTAATTGTGGTAGCAGACACGGGGGGAAGATGGGACTGTAGGCTGAACTTATACCACTATAAACAACTTTTACTATTATTAAATAATAAACTCACACTTTCGTTTTGGATTTGAAATGGCCATGGCCCTTTTTATTGGTATTTATTTTAAAACAACCTTCAAATATAAGTAGAAAAAAAGAGAGGTTTTCCCCTTGTTTGTGGACTTTTTAGGCACTACCAATTTTTCCCAAAGTAATACAATGTATATAATAGCAAAAAGGTTTATTTTAAACAAATCATATACAAATTTTATAAAAAAAGTAGATACATTTTTTACAGAGAATTTATAATAAAAAATTGCATCAATATAATGTGTGATATCAGACCCAACGCGTTTCGGAGAGAAGTATCCTCCTTCTTCAGGGGTCACATTTATCAGATGTAGAGCTTAGTTCTAAATATAGAAATTACAGTTTTAGTATGAAAGTACAATGTCATACTAAAACTGTAATTTCTATATTTAGAACTAAGCTCTACATCGGATAAATGTGACCACTGAAGAGGGAGGATACTTCACTCCGAAACCAGCTGACCTAACCAAACCTTCTTTCAAATATAAGTAACCAATTTCATATCAGGTTTACCAACTCATCAAATATACTGTTACTACAAAATAATAACTCAGCCATAACAGCTTGAGCTATACACAAGTCCATACATATATATAAAAAATAATTGTACGCATCGCTACAAATATAGCATTAAAAATAAAAGTCCATAGTGTTTGGAATAAAGTATTTATTCAGGGAAAGAAAACTGGAATCACCCACAGTGTAGACAGAGACACAAATTAGGTGAGCACGGACTTATTCTCCACCGAACATCAACATACTAGGCCTCTTACCAAAAAAGAATGGACCACTTAATTACAGGTGGTCAGACAAGCATGATAAATCCACAGAGCCACAAAACCATTTCATGAGGATCATAGATGGTTGGGTCTTGTAGTCTCACCAGATAAATATTCAGAGGTGCGTGCATAAGATACAAAAGAAGGAACTCCTCGTAGTGTAATATTATAAAACCAGGGTCATATTTATTTAAAGAAATATCCAGGGTACTCACATTTCAGCGAATAAAAACAGGCATGTTCAAAAAGCAGCAGTCTGTATAGGCAGCGTTTGTTTCCAACCACAAAGATGGCTGCAATCGACATGTTGCAGCGCTGTGACGTCAGAGCTCCACCTACGCAGTGTTTCATCCAATCGAAGGTTGTCAGGGGCGTGGTTAGAGCTCGTCATGACTTCTTTATATGAAAGGAAGGGCGGAAGTAGAAACGCCCATTCCCCCTGTGTTCCAAGCCTCTCTCCCATCTGCCGGAAGCAGAACCACAGACAAACTGGATGTAGTATACATGGCTAAAACCACCCACGGTGTTTAGGGAGACTGAATAGGAAAACATTATGCAGTGTATCCATCTAATCTCTGAGAGACGGAAATGAAGAAACCAGGCCAGATCTGAAACAAAGATAATAAATATAATGAGTACTTAAAAAGTCCAAAAATGGAAATAAAAGTAACAAAGATATTAATAAAATTAGTACAGCTTAATCAAAAACTGCGTATATAGTGGTTGTAATACAAAGAATCACCGCTCCAAGGTAAAACAGCTGTCTCCACAATCCCACAGGGTGCCGGCTCTGTTTGCAACAGGAACTGAAGTAGAAAAGATGTAGCTGGATTGCCGCACTCCAAATTATTCAACTTTATTTCAAAAAATGTAATTAAAATCATAGCATCTAGACTTGTATACAGACTAACTGCACAGCCGTTGACATGTTTCACACCAAACACGGTGCTTAGTCATAGCTTAGTGGGCTATGACTAAGCACCGTGTTCGGTGTGAAACAAGCCTAGATGCTATAATTTTATTACATTTTTTAAAATAAAGTTGAATAATTTGGAGTGCGGCTATCCAGCTACATCTTTTCTACTATAGTGGTCGCAATGCCGCCATCTTGTGGTTGAAAACAGGTAATACAGAAAATCCAAATATATAAGAACAACATACAGAAAACACAATTTAAAAAATATTAAAAAAGGAAGGACAATCTGGAGATTCAATTAATGTTAATAAAGGCATGCACATCACATTCTATGTTCAAACCAAATGGTCTATACGATTTTAAACAGAAAATCCATCAGGTCTGCATCTTTGAAATCTCTCTTCCAATATGGCTGCCTCTCCAATGAGGAACAAACTTGTCTATGGCCATAAAAGATGTACCTTTTGGACTCTTATCATGGCACATAGCATAGTTTTTGATAAACTATGGTTCAAAAACAGACATGTGATCATATAAACCACATTCTTGGTAAACAGGTGATAAAAGATCCCACATCATATGTTCGACCAGTAACATTAGAACTAAAGGTGATACAATTCCTCTCCTTGAGGCAATTGATTATACAAATTTCACACTACATCAATAGTAGCCCTTAAAATCACTGATTTTGGGGGTCTAATTATGTTTGGGGCTACTTGAAGTTTCAGTGGGGGTGCACCTCTATAGGTGACAATAGGTAGTTCAGAGAGCAAGGGACCTAGTATTCTGTAATTTTTTAGAATGCCCCAGTGTTTTCTAAAAATCTTTTTTAATTGAAAAATGTTGATCCGAGTAGGTGGTATAGAACAAAAAAATTAGGAGAATTTTCTTATTCTGGATTTTAACAAATAATCTCTATTTCTCAAGGCGACATCAGTTATGACCCGATCAAGGTCATTAAAGGGGCCACGTTTTTTTTTTTTTTTTTTTAGTCAGCAGCTACAAACACTGTAGCTGCTAACTTTTAATAAGGACACTTACCTGTCCAGCGAGCCTGCAATGTCGCCACCCCCCCCAGGCTGATCCGTCCATCCTGCCGACGCTGCCATCTTAACAAAGGGAAACAGGCAGTGGAGCCTTGCAGCTTCACTGCCCGTTTCCTACTGCGCATGCACGAGTCGCACAGCGCTTTGTGAATGACCCATTGTTTTCTGGGACACACACATGTCCCAGAAGGCAACAGGCCGCTCGCCGAAGAGGAGGAAGTGCCGTGGAATAGCAAGTGGCGGATTAGGAAGACTGCCTAGCAACAGGGGTTTCTGGAAGGTTAAAACATTCTTTTTTTCAATTTTTTTTTTTTTTTAAAGAATATTAATGCTATTTTTTATTTCAGGGTGGCCCTCTGCTTTGACTGCATATCCCTTCTGAAGGAAGGAGCTCCTTACTGCTCCATCTCCTCCTCCATCTGAGGAATTGGCTCATAGGGACAGACCTGAGCCAAGATTCATGGTGGCGACTGTCCATCCCTGTGTAGCCATTCCTATTAGTGTCTTTAAAATATGTAGACGTAACAAGCCTGTTATTCTCTACTATGATTTCCAGGTCTGAAAAATGTATAGCAGAAGTACCTCATGTTGGAGAATGATGCCCCAATCATAGGAGTTGAGATCAGCAATGAACAGATCCAAAGAGGCATGGTCTCCTTCCCATAGGAGGAGGACGTCATCAATGTATCGACCCCAGAAGATCAACTTAGTCCTCTGTTGACCATAGATGACATCTTCCTCCCATTTGGCCATAAAAAGATTAGCCATACTCGGTGCAAATTTGGCACCCATCGTCACCCCTCGACCTTGCAGATAATAAGAGCCATCAAACCAAAAATAATTATGGCTCATGGCAAAGTCAAGGAGGTGAAGAAGGAACCGGTGCTGCAACCGACGAATGCCAGAATATCTATCCAAAAAATATTTCACGGCCTCTCTACCATGATGATGAGAAATAATAGTGTATAAAGAGGCCACGTCCGCAGTGGCCAAAATATACTCTTCTTACCATGTGATCTGTTTCAAAATATTAATGACCCATGTACTTTAAGATGGGATGGAATTTTAAAGAAAAGAGGCTGCAGAAAATGATCTATGTATTTCCCAATCCTAGAAGTAACAGAATAAATTCTGCTAATAATAGGATGACCAGATTGGTTTAGGGGGTTCTTATGAACTCTGGGTAAACAGTAGATCACCAGAATGCGAGGAGCTACCGGGATCAAATAAAATGTCTCCTTTTTGTTTAGAATACCTTTATTGAAACCCCTCATCTACTATCCCCTGGAGCTCTCTTTTATATTTTTCATTGTTCATTTCTTCCATGTAGGCAGTACTATCAAGGATGACAATACTGCCCCCCTTATCAGCCGGGCAGACGGTAATGTCATTCATCTGTTTAAGGGATTCCAGGCCCATTTTAAAAACTGCATCCATCCTCTTTTTCTTTATGGTCAATTTTTCAAGAGATTTAAATACTAGGTCCCTGAATACTCCCACTGATGGGGCTGAATGGCTCGGAGGGTTAAACAACAAAGCATTTGACAGGGTAGTATTTTGAAACTCAGATGGAACCATAGTCCTATTACGAATAGGATTAGAGATAATATATCTCTGTACATTGGGTCTACGGATGTACTTATGGATATTCATATAGGTTTCAAATTTATTTAAGGGGCGGGGAGGAACAAATTTCAGGCCATGATTTAATACAACCTTCCCTTCATGAGAAAGAGAGGCTGTACTCAAGTTAAATAGCCCACTCACACTTTAGTTTTGGATTTGAAATGGCCGCAACCCTTTTATTGGTATTTATTTTGAAACAACCTTCAAATATAAATAACCAATTTCATATCAGGTATACCAACTCATCAAATATACTTTTACTACAATATAATATCTCAGCCATAACAGCTCAAGCTATACACACAAGTCCATACTTGTATGGAATGAAGGGCGTATGGGACATATACAGTATAACTGTCCCATATGCCAAGGCTCATTCACCAATGAGCCTGGCACCCCACCAGCACCAATTCAATACAATTTTGCAGATCTAAATTAAAATAATCTAAAGCTACATCAGATAAATTAACTGCATCAGACCTGTATAATCCTGGAAAACCACCCTCTCTATCCACATTGCCATAAGAAAAAACATTAATGGAAGGCATAAACTTGGCAATAGCCTGGTTAATTATTTTCCAAATTGTATCACAATATTTAAAAGTAGGTCTCGATAGCCAAAGCAAGCGAGGGACAATTTCAGAAAAAATTAGCACAGTACCAGGCAAAATGGAATGAAGCTGTTAAAAATCTAATTTCAATTGTGAAATGATATCCAAAGTGTCTACTGCCAAAATAATTCCCTGAAATATGAAAAATAACAATCTGAGGTTGAGGCCAAGAATCGTATAAAATACCACGCAACCCATACCACCAGATATGAAAACTATCTGGAGGAAAGCCCAAATTCGAACCATACACTCTAACTAAAGGCCTGTGATAAGCCCAAAATATATAGAAATGGCTGACACTTGGAATTCAAAATAGAAAATTGGGACGGACATATAATTGGTAAAAAGTCATATTCCATCTACCTATACCTTTAATCACTGTTTCAGACAAACCCATATTAGCTGCAGTAGTAGCAGCACCTATTCAAAAGGAGTGGGAAGAGACACATATGTAGTAAACATTTCATTAAAACAGAACAAAATTGATAATGTGAGAGGGCCAATTTTTATTTTTTCATTGCGGTAGCAGACATGGGGGAAGATCCCCGGTCAGCTGTCACAGGGGGCATGGGGGCCTGTGCATTCATAACCCTAAATATGTGTGTAACATGTAACATGTTATGAAAGGTGAACTTATCCTTTAACACAAAAAGTTAGGTGATTCTAAAAGTGAAATGCAAAATTTTTCATAAAAAAGTAAATAAACTAAAGATTATGCTGAACTCCATAACTGGTCAATAAAATGCCCTCAGTGCCAAGGCACATAAATAAATAGTTGGCTGTTATTTTGATCAAGTGGCTTCAATACTTTCTTAATCAACTCATCAAGAAGAAGTTTGCAATTCAGATGATCTGACTTCACTTTGTTTTCCCCAGTTGCTTGCTTGTTACTGGTCAGTGACAGGCAGCTAACCTACATGTTTCTTACATTGTAAGCCTATATTTAGTAATAGTTCAGTTTCACAGATAATGGGGAAATTCTGTGTGTGCTATTCTTTAATTGCTAGACACTTTATGTGTGACATTTAGTTAAAGTTAGTTAGACAAGAACTAAGCTGAAACTTTTTGCCAGAGATAAATAATTAGTGATAGAGGAAGTAAAATAGCTATGCTTGAGAACATTTTGCTTTTTATTTCCTTCACCAGGTAGATATGAACAATGCAGAGGAATTGTTAATTTGGTCTCTGCCCACTGGGCTAAAGGATTGGAATTTGTGCAGATCAAATCTCTGCTCTGTATAAACATTGATTCTCCTGATTTTGCAGAGGCCATGTGATAAATACCAAGACTTTAATAATGCGTTTGTTCACTGGAGCCAGGAAAGCAGTTGTTAATGGTAAATGTCTCAGCACTGTCTCAGCAACTATTACTATTTATTCATCTCTTGCAGCAAGACTGTAAACAAAATTGTAAAGCTGAAATCCAGTCAACAAATAAATCTGCTCCTCCACCCAGATGGCAAATATCCACCATGCAGTCAATGTCACAAAAAAGGGGAACACCCTTCACTAATCTTGCAGTCTCACCGTCAACATTATCAAATACAATGAAGGACAAGTGCTCTTAAATTGTACAGGAGGATGATACGGAACCACCCATGAACTGGGAACAGAAGAGAGCACTGGCTGCTGTTGGAATGAGGTAAGTTTTATTCTGCTTAATACTTAAGGCGGGTATACAATAACATTTTTTTTTCTGGGTTGCATGAAAAAAAACTGACAGCTCCGGTCGGAGACACTGTACTAACCATGCAACCATGACCATCCACCCCTATTAATTCTCTATTCCTATCAGATTGAATATGAATATTATACATATTATATATATATATCATTTTTGGACTCATGGGTTGGAATTATGCCGTAAGTGTTGACCCCACCCTGCCTGGAGGGCCTCCGGGGGTATATACTCATGACTCCTTGTAAGCCACACCTGAGCTGGTGCCGTTCCACCTTGTGGCATCTTCGGCCTTTGACACGTGGGATCATCTGTTTTTCAAATCTGATATACTAAATGTCGTTTCTTTGCAGCAAACTTAACCTCTGAAGAAGACCCCAACAAATGGGTCGAAACGTGTCAGGTTTTGTCCTATTCTAGACATGTTTTCTATGTGTATTTTCTGTAACTAACCTTTAGAGCTCATATTTTATTCTCATGGAATTTTTGTATGTGAATAACAAAACTTTTATAATAATCCACTAAACCTAAATCTCCTTTGAATTATTGTACCCATTTAATTGGTTGCCGAAAAAACCTATCCTGGGGGAACCTTCCCATAATGAAGTATTTAATCATTGCTATTCAGTGGAATTGGAAAAAAGAAACAAATGTTTTATGGATGACTTGAGTACAACTTTAACTGGGGATGAGCCAACCAAGCAAAGTTCAGTTCACTTAACATTCTTAAAATAATTGAAAAAATCTGCAAACCTCAATCTTGATTGAAGACTGTGGGAGCTGAATCTTGTAACTTTTTTTCTACCCTTTTCAAGGCCAATATGTAGGTTTGTGGGGGAAAAAAAGGAAACATAAATGAAAAATACTGTTCAGCGGGTAGTAGGTATTTTAATAAGACTTAAAGGGCAACATTAACCCCTTTCACGGCTACAGTGCGGACCTACTTTTCCGGGAGGCCATCAATAGACGTCCTCCTGTGCTTAAGTATCCCGCGCACCCCCTTCAGGGTGTTCTCAACACGCTTTGTAAACAGTGAGTCAAGGGGACTTGGCTGATCACAGATCGGAGTGAGGGGTCGATCTCGACCCCTTACCACGTGATCAGCTGTCAGCCAATGACAGCTGACAGCTGATCATGTGATGTAAACCGAGTGGGAAAAAAAGCCGATCACTTGGAGGCTGTCAGAGGGACATTGGTCCCGATTGCAGAGAGCAACCGCCAGTTCATCTGTGCCCACCTGTGCCACCTGCCAGTGCAACCTACCAGTGCCCACAGTGCCGGCTACCAGTGCCACCTACCAGTGCCCACAGTTCCACCTATTAGTGTCCACAGTGCCACCTATTAATGCCCACAATACCACCTATCAATGCCACCTATCAGTGCCAATCAGCGCTTCATCTGTGCCCACCTGTGCCACCTGCAAGTCCCACCTACCAGTGCCTACAGTGCCACCTACCAGTGACACCTACCAGTTACCTATCAGTGCCACCTAACATTGCCCATCAGTGCCACCTATCAGTGCCCATCAGTGCTACCCACCAGTCCCCATCAGTGCCATCTATCAGTGCTACCTATCAGTGACACATATTAGTGCCCTCCATTGCCACCCATCAATGCCACCTATCAGGGCCCATCAGTGCCACCTCATCAGTGCCGCCTTATAAGTGCCCATCAGTGCAGCCGTATTTGTGCCCATCAGTGCAGCCCATCAGTGCAGCCTATCATTTTTTTCCAATTATTTTTTTTTATGATTTTTAAGCCAAATTTTTTTATGGTGGCAACACCACTTCATGCTAAATAGGGATCTAGTATGGATTTTTAAGGGAGGGCCCAAAAAAATTGCATATGGCCCCCCTCCAAAATCCATACCAGATTTATTTAGGCATGTGGCCTCCTTAACGATACAAAGCTTCATGCCCTCAACATGGGGAGTGAACTCTACCAGGGGAGCCCCTGAATATCCATACCACCCTATGTGAGTATGATTGCATGGTTTGCTTTGTTGCTCATGAAAAAGGATTTATGATTATTGTAGGTATACAAGTAATTTCAGTATGTAGCAGAAGTTCAGAGGGCAATACATACATATTGAAAAGACAGATAAGCAAATGCTTCTTACTGCACTGGGGGAGATCTGCTACTAGTAACCAATCCTGAGGTCTGACGTCAGTCCTTCAATACTGGAAACCTCAGAGTTCACCAGCATTCTTAATGCCCCCCCCCCCTATACTCCAGGTCATATAGCAACTATTTTGTCTGTCATGGCTACTGTTACACCACTGGTATAGACAGCCATTCTATATTCACAGTTTAACACCCTCTAATGGGTTCCCTCTCACCCTAGGCCTCAGAGCATCAGCCTGGACTGCCATGACTATTGTTGCCTCACTGATAAAGATCAACTTAAAAAATTATCTATTACAATCCTGGCATAGGTGTATTGTTCAGCGCCGTTTAACATGTTAGTTCTCTAAAAGCTCTATAGGTTAATTATTCCAATAAAAGAAAATGAATGTATTTCTGAAAAAAAATAAACTCTTAACATTTAGTGATATGGACATGAATATTTTTTCCAACTAAGCCTTTGCTTGCAAAATATGAATCAATTCTATCACAAGTTCTAAAACATTTTTCCTGAATGATTTTAAACATTTTTTTTTTGTACATCCCGTACATTTTTGTCTGTAATTGCATTTAGATTCTGCTTTCGTTTTTAAAATTGACACCTTGAACCAATTGATAAACTACAATCTACAATATTTCCATATTATTTTCAAGCCATGCTTCAATATTTACCAACATAAGGCACCTTCTGGTGTTGAAATGTATCTTATGGTCCACCATCTGTTCATCAGAAAAGCCAATGCCAATCTGCCAGTGTCTAATCAGAGCACATTATATAGTTACACATATACTGTACTTTGCATAATTTTTCTTTTTTTTTAAGAACAGTGGCAAATCAGGATGAGAAACACAGTCACATGTGTTTACTGTATAAGCTAAAGTTCATATCTGACTCATTAATTGTTATATGGTGACAGTTGAATGAGCACATATGTAAGCAAATAAATAATAAATAAAAAATTCAAAGCCATATACAGGTGAATCATGTATTACAAAAGCCTTGGAGCTTTGTTTAAAAACTATTTACACCTTTCCCTAATACTTCCACTAGAACAATATGTATTCAAAATTCCATTCTGGAGGATGTATTAATAAAATTTGGGCTTTTTACCACAACTACACACACAGATCTGTGGTTTGCTCATACCGAAGCTATTGAAAAATCTGTAGGAATATCCCCCCAAAAAAATCCTAAAACAATACTCTTTCTACCTTTTAACTGTTTTTCAACAGTCAATATTTATAAAGGCTGCACAGTTTATTGTCAAATGTACACATTGATGTATTCTCTAGTGATCTGTATATGAAATATTAACATTAAAATGTATGTATAACCAAAAAGTTGTTTTTAAGTTTTGAGAATCTAAATAGATTCTCCCTCTTTATTATTTTCTGATGACCCTGTGTTATAGAAAATTCAAAATATTACAGTTTTCACAAAAATCTTAAAGTGTTAACATCTTTTTTAATGACAATCGTCTAAGAAGGGAATACTTATCTCATTTCTGGGACAGGACATGAAGGAAAAATCTCCCTAATAAAATTGTTTTAAATAAACTGACAAATTATTATTTTTTTTTTTTATAAATTGCTATACATACACTTTAAAATCCAGCACCAAAAAATTAAACAAATATAAATATATCTTTGTGATAAATGTGATATTCATAGAAACAAAGGAGTATTTAAATGCAAAAGGAATTCAAATATATATGTATCTATTCGATAAATATTATATCGCTAGCACAGAATGAGTGTTGAAAATTGATGACAGGCTCCTATTGTGTAACATTTTTAGCATATCATAATCTTATTTTATGTATGCATAATACCACAGTCAGTGCAAGTTACACAAGCGGTGCTAGACTCATGCAAATTCTTGTAACAGTAAAATAAGTCTAGTTAGCATGTTGTGACTACCATATAATTATTGAAAATGTGGCCAAAAAAGATTGGGTACCATCTGTTCTATTTAAAAACAATTAAGATACACTCTTTCCTTTACTGTTGTCCTAACCTAACCTGCAGAATTTTTCAGTACCATAATATTTTTTTATTATTGTTGCTATTAAGAGTTTATTCCATATAAAGAAGTTCAAGGAATCAGATGAAAAATAAATCTGTTCCAAAAAAGAACTCTTTCATCAAAATAAAACAAATGTAAAAAGATACAATTTCACATTCAAAGAGTAAAATCTTGTTATCTTTTTTTTCCCTCAAATGTTAAAGAAAATGTAAAAAAATAACATATATCTAAATAAGATGTATAACTAAAAACAGATGAAAATAATCAGTGCAAACAGACATACTAATAAATTGCAGCTGAAAACTCAAGGCCAATTCCACAACACCTCAAAACTAACATACACAGTGTGATAGTGCAGCACAAATGTAACCCAAAAAAATAAGATTCATATAATAACAAAATACATAAGTAAAAGTAAATTAATTAATAAAAGTTCATAGATAAAGGAAGAGAGGACCCCAGGTGGTGCGAAGATGTGCATCAAGGCAAATATAGAGGTGTATAAAACAGCAGCAAGTTGGGACTTTAAATGAGCCATTTTCAGTGTGGCCAAAGAATGAGTTAATAATAAAAAATATATGTATTTATTATCTACACAGGTACAAACTGTCTCATATTGAATTACAACAATTGAGAAACATACAAAAAAGATATATTAAAGACTGTTGTCCTAAAAATAGATCATAACATAAAAGTAAACTGCATGTTGTAGCATAAAACATTGTCCTCCATGTTCTATGTGGCTTTCAAACAGAGTGGTATAATAATAAATCCAACTGAGCTAAAATCCAATATGTCGACATGTTTTGTAGATAAAAAACACTTCACCAGGGGCGGGTGCATCTAAATTCATAGAGAAATATAGATAAGCTAGTATAATATAATATAAACAGGAAACATAATTACATAATATGTAAGAGATAGTGGTAATCTATCCCCACATGTACTCACATGTAAAGGAAGCCTGGAACCTCCCAGACCAAAACCTGGAGGCTGCCTAAGGTATCCATACCGGGAACTGTGGCAGAATGGGCCCGCCAGGGAGTCAAATACACACACATGGTCCCACACAGATTGAGCCTGGGTTCAGACTATTGTGAATTTGCAGCGGGGCAAAATACTGCGAATTCGCAGGACATTTGAAAATCCATTGTTTTCAATGGGGCACGTTCACACATGTCCGGTGCATGCGCACTGCGAAGTGCCGAAAAACCGCAACCGTCTTTGGTGCGGTGCGGGACGGATCAGGTGCGAATTCAGGCCCATTATCTTCTATGGGCACGCATCTGATTCGCACCTGGCTTGCGTTCTGAACAGAAATTCGCAAGTCATTGTACTACCTCTGAGGGGGAAGTCCACGCCCAATTAAAAAAAAAAAAAAAACGCATGGATTCCCCCTCCAGAGGCATAACAGGCCCTTAGGCCTGGTATGGATTTTAAGGGTACCCCTACGCCGAAAAAACGGCGTGGGGGTCCCCCCAAAATCCATAGCAGACCCTTATCCGAGCACGCAGCCTGGCAGGTCAGGAAAGGGGGTGGGGACGAGCGAGCGCCCCCCCTCCTGAACTGTACCAGGCCGCATGCCCTCAACATGGGGGGGTGCTTTGGGGAAGGGGGGCCCCCCACCCCAAAGCACCTTGTCCCCATGTTGATGAGGACAAGGGCCTCTTTCCGACAACCCTGGCCGTTGGTTGTCGGGGTCTGCGGGCGGGGGGCTTATTGGAATCTGGGAGCCCCCTTTAATAAGGGGGCCCCCAGATCCTGGCCCCCCACCCTATGTGAATGAGTATGGGGTACGATGTACCCCTACCCATTCACCTAAGGTGTAAAGTGTAAATAAAAAAAACACACAATTTAAAAAAAATATTTTATTGCACTGCTCCGGGGGTCTTCTTCCGTCTTGGGGGGTCTTCTCGCCGGACTTCTCCGCAATTTAACTAGTTCTTTTACCGAGCGGAGAAGCCTGGCTTTCTTCTTCTTCGTCGCCACCGTTGTCATCTTGAGGTCTCAATCCGCCTTCGGGGGTCTTCCGGGGTCTCTTCTGTTCTTGCCGCTGTCGTCTCCTTCTTCTTCTTCTTCTTCTTCCGATGTTGACTCGTCGCTCTCTCTGGCCGGAATGGCAGAGCCGCGCTGTGCTGGGAATTATATAGGGACAAGGGGGCAGGGTCACATGCTCATGTCACATGGTGACCCAGCCCACATATGATGTCACAGTCCCGGAGGATGCTGGGACTGTGACATCATAGGGGGCGGAGTCACCATGTGACATGAGCGACGAGTCAACATCGGAAGAAGAAGAAGAAGGCGACGACAGCGGCAAGAACAGAAGTGACCCCGGAAGACCCCGGAAGACCCCCGAAGGCGGATCGAGACCCCCAGACGACGACGGCGGCAACGAAGAAGAAGAAAGCCGGGCTTCTCCACTCGGTAAAAGAGCTAGGTAAAATAGCGGAGGAGTCCGGCGAGAAGACCCCCCAAGACGGAAGGAGACCCCCGGAGCAGTGCAATAAAATATTTTTCTAAAATTGTGTGTTTTTTTTATTTACACTTTACACCTTAGGTGAATGGGTAGGGGTACATCGTACCCCATACTCATTCACATATGGTGAGGGGCCAGGATCTGGGGCCCCCTTATTAAAGGGGGCTCCCGGATTCTGATAAGCCCCCCCGCCCGCAGACCCCGACAACCAACGGCCAGGGTTGTCGGGAAGAGGCCCTTGTCCTCATCAACATGGGGACAAGGTGCTTTGGGGTGGGGGGCCGCAGGGCGCCCCCTTCCCCAAAGCACCCACCCCCCATGTTGAGGGCATGCAGCCTGGTATGGTTCAGGAGGGGGGGGGGCGCTCACTCGTCCCCACCCCCTTTCCTGACCTGCCAGGCTGGGTGCTCGGATAAGGGTCTGGTATGGATTTTTATAAAAATTTGGCGTGGACTTCCCCCTCAGGAGTAGTACAATGACTTGCAAATTTATGTCAGCAGCTGATTCGGACCTAAAACGCGTACAATCCGCAGAACAGCCGGAGTTTCACTGCGCAGTCACGCAGGGCCTTGAATTCGCACCGCACTAGTCTGAACCCAGGCTGAAGTACAAGGAGGGTTAGATGTAGTTGAAAACCAGTTGATAAATTGTTTGGGCTCCATTTCTGTGGCATTCAAAAATCAGCTATAAGTAAATACTACTGCTAAAGAGTATATTGATTTGTAAGAAACGGAGGAGAGAAAAAAGGTTATGGAGCCCAACACCAAACAATACTAGGAATATGGATAAATATGGATAGGTTTTATATTATATAAAAGGGATGGCAACGTATGGTTTCCTGCGTTTCATTTAAAGTCCCACATGTTCCCCTTTCCAATTCCCCCTCCTTTCTCATATATACAGGTGTCTTAATCCATGTAGCACCTCCACCATAGAAATATATGGCCGCTCACATATTACATATATGACCCCTTACATATATGACCCCTGAACCAACAGGATGGTCAAACAAGCGTTTCCCTATCAGGGTCTGAAATCTTCTTATGGCCAATTTGGATCTACAGTAGGTAGAACGGTTTCTCCGTGATGGTAACAATACCGGTATGCAAAAACAAAAGAAAATATAGAACTCTCTGCCATGCAATCATTAATTAAAAAAATATTAAAACACTTACAAGTTTGGCACTGGTACCAAGTGCAAATAACGAGAAAATATCAAGGGCTTGATAAGTCAAAGTACATACATGTCAAACTTTTTTTAAATAGATGATTCCATAGCAGAGAGCACTATATTTTCTTTTATTTTACTTACCGTATTTATCGGCGTATAACACGCACCGGCGTATAACACGCACCCCAAGTTTAGGAGGGCATTTTAAGGAAAAAAAGTTTTAGGAGGGAAGTTTAGGAAAAAAAAAAAAACTTACATTTAAGCGGCATTTGCAGCTTGCCCAGCGTCATTGCAGCTTGCCCAGCGTCATTGCAGCTTGCCCAGTGTCATTGCAGCTTGCCCAGTGTCATTGTAGCTTGCCCAGCGTCATTGCAGCCTTGCCCAGCGTCATTTGCAGCCTTGCCCAGTGTCATTGTAGCTTACAGCGTAATTTTCAGTCTTGTCCGGGTTTAAATTTCCCGCCGCCAAAACGCTCTGTCGCGTGCGCCGCCGAAAAAGACCGAAGCGCGGCCGAAAAAGACTGAAGCGCCCCCGAAAAAGCCGAGCCGACTGTTCAGCTCCGCGTGAGGCGGGACTACGAGCAGAGCCGAACAGTCAGCTTGGTCTTTTCCGGCCCCGCTTCGGTTTTTTTCGGCGACGCTTGCCATTTTTGTCACTTTTTGGGGGGTATCGGCGTATAACACGAACCCACAACTTTCCCCCTATTTTAAGGGGGGAAAAGTGTGTGTTATACGCCGATAAATACGGTATGTATTTTGTTATTATATGATTTTTTTTTTTTCCGGGTTTCATTTGAGATGCACTATCCCACTGTGCAATGAAGATGTATAGCAGAATTTCCTGGATCACTGTGCTTTTTCCCATACCTCAGAACATAAAACTAGCAGATAACAGTTCACTGAATCATACTGTTCACTAGCCTATGCAATCAAGGGGCCCCAGTAGGTAATACAAATCTGTGGTGCTTTATAAAATGATCATTCATTTTATTGTTTTACCTGTAGGTTATTTGGTTCCCCTCAGAAGCCTGGCTAATAAACTCCTAGTTAGCAACATTGCTAGGATGCTAAAATCATTGGTGTTCAGTTCTGCAATGCTTGGGGCGAGTATCCAAAGATTTTCACATCCTAACAACAAACCAGGGTGTGTGGGTTGCTATCTAGGAGTTTATTACCAAGGCTTCTGAGGGAACCTAAAGGGCCTACAAGTAAAACAATAAAATGAATGATCATTTTACAAAGCAGCACAGATTTTTTTTTATATCTACTGGGACCTATTGCATAGGCAATTTTCTGGAAAATATGAATTTAGCCTTCAAATTTTTGGTTGTATTCACCAGACGTTCCCTCAAATTGAACAAATTAGTAGTGATAAAGTTATATTAGATAAACCTATATGTATCGTTGCTTCCACTTACACAATATGAGGATTTAGTATGTACACAATTGACACATTTTTAGTTATACTAAAATACTATTAACACTGAAATCAACTTTTTTTTAACACTATGTCCATGTATCACAGAGCAGTAAATGCCAGATATGTCCATGGAGCACATGAAGAAGATACTTTAAGTAATTGTGATTGTTTTTTTTCAAATAACCAGCATGTTATACTTACCTGCTCTGTGCAATGGTATCACAAAAAGTGGCCCTGAACCGCCTCTTCTTGGGTCCCCATTCTGTGTTTCTGGCTCCTCCTCCCTTCTGAGTGCCCCCATATCAATTAGCTTGCTATGGAGGCACTCATGTGAGGTTGATCCTGAGCTGTGCTGCCTGAGTCCACAGACACAGACAGCACAGCTCAGCCCCATTCCTGATCCCTCATCACAATGTGCTGGTAGGTTAATTAGATCCTGTCGATAAAATTGGCCAAATATGTGTATGTTGTATGTGTATGTGTTTGTAAGCGTGTCAGGACCCCACAGGGCAAGGACCGCACTATACCACAGATGGACACCAGTGGCAAAAAGCGCCCTGAGGCGATTCAGTTCGCATAGGTTGCGCTATACAAGTCATTCATTCATTCATTCATTCAATGTTTGACTGACAGCAGCTGGAGCCAACGGCACAGCGCTGGACTCAGGTAAGTATAAGGGGAGGGGGGATTGTGGGGCAATACTGCTACCTAAACACTGTTTACCCTAATGCAGGGAAGGTAAAAAAAAATGTTTACAGATGCGTAAATGCTTACAGATTTTTCTTCAAACCTATCAAGAAAAGTAGTGGAATAATTACGTCATTCAATAAGAATATGTGGGAGAAAGAGGAAAGAATGTATCTCTGAGAAGTAATGTTATTATTTATTATGTTTTTTTAATATCATTACAGATATTTATATAGCACTGACTAATTTATGCAGCACTTTACACATCAGTCCTTGCCTTTAAAGTGACTGTAAACAATCACATTGAAAAACAACCCATTCAGTTTAAAATAGAAATGAAAGGCAAAACATTTGTGTACAACTATAAAAAATTATAAATACCTTTTTTATAAGTGATCACATTCCCTTTGTTCCCAGCTGCATAAGAGCTGGGGGTGGATACAGCACACTGAGCTTTTCAGTGAAAGGCTGTGCATGGCTGATGTGTCAGGACAAGTCTCATTGGAGGAGAGCAGGCTGAGTTTCTAACATAGCTAGAGAACTGACCACGGTGTGTTCTCCTGCTTAGTGTGGTCAGTTTTTAATAGGAAAGCAGAGAGACTGGCAGGAACTCCAGGGATTTCACACAAAGGAAGCAAAACAAAGAGAACAGGATACTTTTTCATACAAGTACATGGTACAGCAGGCACATATGAGGAATATGATGGGGTAACAGGCACTTTAAGGAGCTTACAATCTATGGTCCCTAACAAACATACACACACACACACATGCTAGGGCCAATTTAGACAGGAGCCAATTAATCTTACAGCATTTTTTTGGAGGCAAGAACATGGAGAACATGCAAATGCCATGCAGATAGTGCCTTGGCTGGGATTTACGTCAAGGGCCACAGTGATGCAAGGGAAAAGTGCTAACCACTAAACCAATGTACAGTAGCATGATCCAAGGATTTCTTATATGCGTTTTAATGTAAATTGTGAACATTGATTGGTGCCCATGCCACAATATTAAAGCCTAACTTTAGATAAAATAAAAAATATAAAAATCAGCACAAGGGACATAACTTTCAGTTAGTATGATACGTCTCTTGGGCTGACTCTTCTTCTATAAGGAGAAATCTGCCTCTGTCCTACCCCCCGTCCCCCTCCACAGCCCTCATCATAATCTTCTGGTGCAGCGGTTGTTATCACAACTAAAAGACTGTCAGATGCTCTCATCCTGAGAGCCAGACTATGCCTGTTCTTTCCTGCCAGATATACCATTACACAGGATCTAGGAGTTGCAACCTCCCTTATAGTTTCTAGCACGTTTAGAGGGAGAAAGATTTTCTCGAAAGCAGTAAATAGAATAGGGAAGCTAGTACTTAATGGCATAGACATTTTTCCTGTATAGCCCCCCTTTTTTGTGAGCAATTATAGTTAAAGTCAAGTTAAATAATGCATACTGATTAATTTGATCAGGACATGTAGATTTCCATGACCTGATCTTAGAAGGATTAACCTTGCCCAATGCAATGCTAAAAACAGTTAAAAAAATATATACACAAGACAAAGTTCCTTTTTTTTTTTTTTTTTTTTTTTTTACTGGATTTAACTGTCAACACTTTTTGATTAAATAGTTTTGATGGCAAAGTAAATATAGTGTATACATATTAATAATATATTTTATTATGCTTTTTAACTGTAACAGTGACATGATACATGATTTATTTAATCAGGTTGTTAGAGTTGTAGTGTCTTCCTGTCATATCAGTATACACTGAACACAGCCATCACACCATAGCATCTCAATGGAAGTTACATTAAAATGATATGAAAGATAATAATTGCACAAATACCAAATGGTTTGGAATGTCCTGGAAACAAACAGTAGATTATGTGCAGTTATATAAGGTTTATTTATTTTGTGTTGTAATGCATTACTTCTGTTTTAGTGTACCATTTACTTTGGTAAAATGATTTGTGGTTTGTTTTACTGATATGCTGTGACACATGATATGGATCTTAATGTTGTAGATGAATCATCAGGTCATCTTGCGCTTTTATACAAGGGTTATCTCTATGATAGATGATGTGCCCTATGCTGTACACTTGCAATTACTCTTTTCCTCACCTTTACATTACGTTAGTGGATTGTGTCTTTGGTTTAACTTACATCTCTGTATTGTAAGCAATGCTTTTGCACCATATAATTTTAAATGGTTTTCCAAGAAAATTGAAATTCCTTATTTCACTTTGTCTCCTCCCTGTATTTTAACTGAAGCATTTGCTATTTCCTAAATGTAAATTGTTTTGCATTACTTTACACATACTTTATTGCTAGCATTGTTCAGATTAATTTCCTCTATAGCAAAAATCAGGCAACATATGACCATAATTTTACGTTGTTGTATCAGAACCCATATACTAAAATTGGATGAAGACAATTGGTATATATTGTATACAGTATAACCTCAGACCTAATGTGATGATATCATCATACTGATCAGAATGCTGACTTATAAGTTACAAGTTCATTTTAAAGTATCAAAAGTTGATGCTAGGCACTGCTGGAGAAATGAGAACACGGTTAAGTATTTGGGCACACTAATATGACTAAAATCACCTTAACCATGTAGAAGTGAGCAAACCAATCAAATTGCGTGTCACCTCTAGGATGAAAGAATTGACTGTAAAATTTAGGTTTATTTTATTTTTATGATGGGGGTAAGGCTATGTTTATATTTTTGAACATTCTACACCAAATCTGAATTTGTAAAGGAACCTAGAAAAAGGTTGGAGAATGAAGATGATTAAAATAGCTAATGTAAAACTGCATTTGGCCAAGCAAAGTTTTTTTTAGCTTTGTTGATTTAACCAGTTTTTCATTGCAAAGCTTTTCATTGAAGCACTATTGTTCTGATGTAGTTACTGCCAACAATTTTATTTTTTGGGTTTCGGCACTAGAAGCTAGTAGTACCGGTAACAATTCTGCGGCAGCAGAAAAATATACCTATGTTATATAGAACTATATAGACTTTTTATGTACAGTGAGAGTGATAAGCATCAGACAGACCTAAACTGGACTAAAGAAATTAAAATTGCCATAAATTAAGGGGATGAAATGCAAGAAGAGTATTTGAGGTGTAGAACTCCCCTTTACTGTCTTACTCTGCTGAGTCCCTATTCTTTTGATATTCCCTAATGCTGACTACCGCACAATCTTTAAACTCACTCCCCACAGACAGTGAGCAAGATGCTTCACCTTAAAGGTTAAATCTGGGTATACAGCTAAAGCAGGGTATATGTGGACAGGTTTTTTTTTCATTCAACCAGAGAGTTGAATGAAAATAACTGACAGATCTCCCCTGCTTTGCTATTGTATTCTGACAACAAGGACTTCTCCCCCATTAGAACACACAGATCAGCACTGCAACCATTGGTTGCATGTGCTGATTGAATGCTGGTTTTCCAGCAAGACCGTTCGACTGAAGCTGGTAGCTAGATCGGTTTCTGTTGAACAGACAAGGGTACACACGGTCCAGATTCCTTTAGTTTTTTTCCCCCATCTACACAAGTGAGCTGAATGAGGGAATCTTTTGCTGTCAGATTAAATCGATCAGTGTTGTAGCCACTGATCAGATGAAAGTTTTCCAACAGTCCTGTTCAACAGAAGGCAATCTACCAATCAGCTTCTGTCAGACAAAGAGGGCCACACACAGATCAAAATTTGATCTGGATTGGAAAAAAACCTGTAAAACAAAAGGTATAGGCATACTAGCTCATTATGAAATGATTACCCTAGAATGAAGCCCTCCAGCAGCGCCCGCACACTGCTGAGATGGCTGACATCTTCCCCAATGCTTCTTCCGGGTTGGCGGGCTCTGGCGCTGTAAGTGGCCAGAGCCGCGATGATGCCACTGACGCATGAGCGCAGGTCTGCTGGTCAAGGCATAGGGCTCTGAAGAAACAGCACAGGCGGCCGTTCCTTTAGAGCGCATGCACCAGTGATTTCATCTACAGTAAATATCTCCTAAACTGTGCATGTTTAGGAGATATGTACACTACCTACACGTAAGCTTTATTATAGTAGCCAGTAGTAGAGTTTACTTCCTCTTTCAGTTCATCTTTTGCAAAAATATAATAATGCACCCTTATTTGCAGGAAAGAAATGCAGCCCCTGGTCCTTATCGGGTATAGACCTTCTGTCACAGGGCTTTAGGAAGTATCAAAATAAAGGGGTAGACAAGGAGGTCCAGGTGCGTTGGCATAAAGGCTAAGTCCACTTTTCTTATCATGTTAAGAAAGATAGAGTTAACCTTTATGCAGAAGCACCTGGTCCTCCTTGTCTTCCCTTACCTTGCCCATACTGTATGTAGACATTAGGCTGCTAATGTCAATTTTGCTGTCAAGCTTAAATAGAAGCCAGTTTTCCAGCATCCTCTGTTGGAAATTTGACAAGTGGATTGGCAATGTAATCTAATATTATAGAATGTCACTGGCCTTTTTTTTATCATAATAGAAAGCATCAACAATTTAATAAGATTAAGCTTATGGGAGTCATGTAACTGCCAGCAATTTGGCAAATGCACTTGCAATATGATGACTAATGTGAGCTCTGGTGTAGAATGCCTGGTAGTTTTGTCTGTAGTTTGGTTTTGTTTTTTAAGATATAAATTACACTGAGAGCATTATAGTAGCTCTAATTGTAATTGATACTTCAGAAAGTTCTTGCCTAACAGTAGCTGCTATCTTTCCCACCCTTCTCCTTCTTCACACAACACATGGAATAGAAGTCTATATGTGCAGGGGTTTTCCTATAGGAGAATGTTCTCTTACTTTCCACTCGATGATAAGCTGCAGCATGTGGCAGGAATCTGGTGTATTTGGTCAGAGTTTATGCTAAATGTGATGGAGAGGCTTGAAAAATCTCTGAATAATTTCAAGCACGGCAGCAAAATGATGAAAACCATGGCATTAGCCGCAAAACAGACAATAGCTAATGCATGAAAAACACCTGTTGTGAATATTGCAGAAACCAAACTGAGAATGAATCAATCTTTTATACATGTTAAAATGGATGCTTTAGATAAAAATAATTTAACGAAGTTTGACAGCATATAGAAACCATGGATTAAATATTACATGGCAGAAAATTTTGATAATCCAGTACTCTCGTCATGGTGATTGATATTCTTTCATGGATTATAACAACAGAATGTATATACAAAATCTGCTTTCGGAGTTCTGTCGTCTTCCCCTTCCATTTGCCCTTTTCCTTTTATCGTTTTCTTTTTCCTTGTTCCTTCAAGGACTACTATCTTTCTCAAACTCAGTCTTTTCTTACAATGCAGTATTTGTTATAAACATATATTTGAAGTTAGGGTCAAGGTTTTATTAAATTCAAATCTCTAAATAGATATATTCATGCCTAATCCAGTTTATAGAGTTTTCTAACTCTTCAGTTGTAAACAACTTTTACACTCAAGATTATTTAATATTTTACCATTACACAGAGTATTTATCATTCTTTTTTTATTAACACTATGAAAACTGAAGTCTATTATAAATTGAATTTATTCCCATTGGTTGTAAACATAGAGTAACATTTTTTTTCTTGCATCATCTGTACTTCAATATTGTACTCTAATAATTTCGTCAGATATTCTGTATTTGTTGATATTGAATGACCCCGGCTGACTTCTGACACTTCTTGCTGCTTTACTCCTGGCTGACCTTCTGTGCTTGACTTCTGGCCTGATTCCTGACTCTACTCCTGTCTCTCCCTGCTGCCAAGTCTCACCCGGTGCTCCAGAGGGACTCCTGCCCAACAGTGTATCCTGCTCATCAGCCGCCATCCAGTGGGCATCTCTTCATCATCTCAGCCTGGCCTGCTTCTCTGAGCAAAGCACTCCCTGTTACCACCTTCAAAGGCGCTCCTCACTTAGCTGCAAGGGAAGCCCTCTCAGCACTTCGGCCTCCGACCAGGTACACAGGTTGGACTTGTTGGACTTTTGTCTTTTTTCAACCTCACCTACTATGTAACTATGTAACATGACATGTGGTCACAGGTAACCACCTATAAGAAGACCCCCTATCTATTCTCTTTCATCTAGCCACATTCTTTATTAAACAATACAAATGCAGCATTACTCTTAATGTAATAAACATTGCAAAAAAATTTAATCCCCCTCCACTGGATATAGGGACAACCACCATTGATTCCTCAGTGGATTAACAAAGTAAATTACATTATGGGTCCATATTATTGATACAATTCTACAATACTTTGGCCACATGGTTGTACCTTACTTCCTCAGGCCCTCTGGTGCCCCTACATGTGATGCAATGTAGATAATCTACTGTTGGTAGTGTAGCTCAACTGTGTAGATAATGAAATTCCTGGGCTTTTCCAGTCAAATCAGTCAAATATATGTTCACTCTGAGCCACATGTTTTCCCACATCTTCTTCCCTACTTTCCCAAATGACCTCCTATTCCTTGGTGCAAACTTTTAGGTCAAGCACGTCCTTGCCCCTGCCATTTCAATCTGAAAATTCTTCCAGTTTGTTTTGGTGGTTACAGTACATTTTATTTATTAAAAAAAACTATTTGGGGAAAATAAATCATACTCATAAAAGTTTGTTCTCCAATAATGTTTTATTAAACAACAATTCATGTAGTTCAAACAATCAGCACATGTTTGAGACATTTTGACATGTTAATTATGAGTTGCCAGTGTGGCTATAGGGCACAGGTGTCAAACTGGTGGCCTTCAAGCTGTTGTGGAACTACAAGTCCCATGAGGCATTGCAAGGCTGACAGTTACAATCATGACCACAACAGCTGGAGGACTGCCAGTTTGACACCCCTGCTATAAGGGATAGGTTATGTCACTGACACTCATTAGAGGTCAGGAAGCTACATGGATGAGTAGCAAAACATCTTTAAAATTACAGAAGACCAGAATAATGTGTTTATTTGCTACAAACTGTACTATAACCTGGATAAATGAGAACCTTTACTGGCTTGCAATATATAATTATTTGTAAAACTACATGTCAAAATGATAAATAACTTGAGAAATATAGGCAACTGAAGTCATCTGCATATCTAAATTTTTACCCGTTAAAGTCATTCTTGGTCTTGTCTCTCCTAAACCTCTTTGTAGGCTCTTTTATGTAATGGGTAGGCCTCGCTGACCAATTTAGAGGTGGAAGCTAGGCCAAGCTGGGTGTGTAGCAAGTTTAGTTTAAAGGCCAGCTAGAGCAAAAAAAATCATATTCCTGTAACTTTTTGTTTACTTCTTTTCAAATGTACCCTCGGGCAAAGCTTTCCAGCAAAAATGAGAGTTGGGACAAACAATTATACTTACTAGGATGCTTCCAAGGGTCACCTTTTATTTATTTGATTTAAGCATTTTTTTCAGCAAGAAATGATGCTGTAGCTGTTTAAAGTTTTAGCTAAAAATAGGCTTTCATTTGTTAATTACTTGAGGTCTATATAAAATGACATGCCCATCTATAGCTTAGATCAAAAATTTTGATCTGTGTGAACCCCTTTTTGTTCAACAGAAGCCAATCATTAGACCAGCATCTGTTGAATGGTCCTACTGCAAAACCAGCATGCAATCAGCCTCCCCAGTCCACAGCCAATGGCTGGAGTGCCGATCAGTTTATTCTGACATGGGGGTAGTCCCTGCTGTCAGAATACAGTAGAAATGCAGGTGAGATCCCTGCACCCACATCTCTTGTGTGGATCCATTGATCTGTAAGATTTTTTCAACCTGCTGGTTAAACGGAAAAAAAAAAAAAACTCCCAGTGTATACCCAGCTTAAGCCTATACCTTCCACAGGGTGACAACATTGCTGTGGTTTCACTGCAGAAAGAACAATATTGTCATGCTATTAAAACAAAAATAATGGGCCTACTGACATCAATGGATAATAAAACTTATGAGGGGGACCCTAATTAATAAAATCTCCAGAGTGTTTATATTAGTGACAGACTGTAACATATACCGTATTTATCTTAAAATCAGGGGAAAATCGTGGGTGGGTGGCCATTCTCGCAGCTTTTGGCCGCTCTTGAAGGCTTTCGGACGATTTTGGCCGTTCTCTGAGGCTTTCGGACACCTTCAGGACGTTCTTGGAAGCTTTCGGCCGCTTTCAGCCGTTCTCGGAAGCTTTCCGCCACTTTCGGCCATTCTCAGCAGCTCTCACAGTCCCACGTGAGCCGCCGAGAACAGCCGAGAGCTGCTGAGAATGGCCAAAAGCCGAGAACTATCGAGCGCCGCCGAGATACACAGGACATCCAGCTCTGTATCTCGGTGGCGCCATTTTTAAATTCTGAAAATGACACTGAGGCATGGCTGCAGGGGGAACTGACAAGGCTGCTGACATGGCTGCTGACATGGCTGCAGGGGGAACTGACAAAGCTGCTGACATGGCTGCAGTAGGAACTGACAAGGCTGCTGACAAGGCTGCAGGTGGAACTGACAAGGCTGCTGACAAGGCTGCAGGTAGACACTGACAAGGCTGCAGATGGATACTGATAAGGCTGCATTGATGGGCATTTAAATGTTAAAAAGTTTTTTTTCCTTAAACTTCCCTCCTAAAAGTTGTTTTCCTTAAAATTCCCTCCTAAACTTGGGGTGCGTGTTATACGCCGGCACATGTTATACGCCGATAAATACAGTATGTCCTTTTTGCTTTTGACCGCAGTTCTACTAGTAAATATCTTTTTATTTGAATACCAAAAAGTCTGAATAATGCAAATAAACCATGAAAAATATTAAAAGCAGCTAAAAAAACATTGGCAATACATATAAATAGCAATTTAGCAATGCATTTGATCAATATATTAATTAAAAAAAAATCATCCATTTCTGTTTTTCCGCTTGAAGGAAATCAACTTGCTTTAAAATGTACAGTAAAGCAATCTGTCACTGGTCCAACAGAAAACGTAAGCAAGCCCCATATGTTACAGCATACCTTTTTAATTGAGATTAGCAAGATAATTTAAATTAAAAGAAGATTTTAATTTACTCTTGTTACAACTGCCTTCTAATTGAAAAACCCATATAATTACAATAATTAAAAATGCTGCCATACTGGCAAGGAAAAAAATTATTAGGGTGACCTTAACGTGAATTGCTTGACATATCTATCACAGGCTGTTCTTTATAATTTGACAATAATGTGCAATAATATATTATAATATATTATTTACGTCAATAAAGATGTTAATTAAAAAGGTTTAAACATGTATTCCCAGCTTCTAACACACAGTAACATGAAAATTAGAAAGTATACAGCATGTTTCTATGATTTAATTAACTCATTAAATCGCTTAAAGAATTGCCTTATTTACCTATAACTCTTATCCAATGTTTGTTACATAAAACAAATAACCATTAATCGGCGGATATCAACATAAATTATGTCTCTTTGCAGACGATATTCTTCACTTTCTAACTCACCCTCATGTGTCTGCTCCAAATCTGCTTAGTTTATTAGAAAAATGTGCCCATATTTCTGGACTTTATGTCAACCCTACCAAATTGAATGTGCTGAATGTCTCTTTATCAGAATCTGAACTTCAACACGCTCAATCCTCTTTACCCTTTAATTGGGTATCTCATCAACTCCCATACCTAGGTGCCCAACTCACGACCTCTATACCAGACCTGTTTGCAGAGAATTATCTACTGATTTTGAAACAAACCACTTGTTTGATGAAACAGTGGTCTTCTCTTTCTTTGTCTTGGTTAGGAAGAACTAATGCAATAAAGATGTCGATATTACCGAAATTCTTGTATTTATTTAGAGTACTTCCTATTCCAATACCATCACATATTTCTTAAGACTTACTCAACGCAGAGTTATGGCATTTATATGGGGCACTACGAAACCTTGCATACCTAATCTAACACTCTATCTCAATAAACTGAGAGGGGGTTTGGGTTTACCAAACTTTTCTTCCTACTACTATGCGGCACAATTATCACAGCTACCTAAATATCATGCAGTAATGGACACACCTCTATGGGTTTCTGTCGAATTGACTGTGACCCCATTTCAGTTGCTAATATGCTGTGGCTTGAGCCCAAGGACAAAACGCATCTTTATAATCCCATAACTAAGCATTCACTAGCCATATGGGACAAATTTAAGAGATCTCATAACCTTCAATCTCCTCATAACCCTCTCCTTTCCTTCCTAAGAAATCCCACCTTCTACCCTGCTTGGAAATTTCCTAAGTCATTTGCAGCATGGACTATTACTAAATTAAATCAACTGCACAAAATAGTCTCTATTAATGCTATTTATACGTCCCCTACAATATGTGAACTCTTTCATTACTTACAAATTAAGAACTTTTACACACCCTTTCTTACAACAGGCTCACCTCTCAACCAATTGTCACAATTCGAACGTATTTGTACGAGTGACCCACACATAAAAGGGCTAATTTCACTTTTATACCAACAACAACTCATTCCTAATGAAACACTACCCTCCTACAATACAGACAGAGGTTGATTTACTAAAACTGAGTGCAAAATCTGGTGCAGCTGTGTATGGTAGCCAATTTCCTTATTTGGAGATTAAATCTTTTTTCCTCCAGACGTAAAGAGTGTCCCCCTGTCCTATGTGATAGCCTTAATGTGAATAACTCATCACCAAGTTCAATATATGGACCACTTATGTATTTGTACATGTTGATCATATTTCCGCTTAATCTCCTCTTCTCAAGAGAGAATACATGCAGTTCCTCTAATCTTTCCTCATAGCTGAGCTCGTTCTTGCCTCTTATCAGTTTGGTTGCCCTTCTTTGCACTTTTTCCAGTTACCCAATATCATTTTTGTGAGCTGGTGCTCAAAACTGAACTACATTTTCCAGATGAGGTCCTACTAATGATTTGTACAAGGGCAAAATATATATTTTTCTATATTTATTATATTTTATTATATATATTTATTATATATAATATATATATATTATATATATATATATTATTTATATATATTTCTATATATATATTTTTCTCTGGAGTCTTTACCTCTCTTAACCCCCCTGGCGGTAATCCCGAGTCTGGCTCGGGGTGGAACTTTAGTACCATAAGCGGTAACTCTGAGCCAGACTCGGGCTCGCATTGCAGGATACAGGGAGACTTACTTACCTTGTCCCCTGGATCCTGCTATGTCCTCCCGCTGTGTGAGCGAGCTGTCTCCTCGCTCGATTCACACAGTGCCGAGTGCCGCTGATCTCTGTTCGCTGCGACGTTACAACGCACAGGAGCGGAGATCGGCACCAAATTCAAAAAAGTTAAAACACACAGTCTTACAGATTACAGTACATACTGTATAATAAAAACACACATCCCCTTTGTCCCTAGTGGTCTGCCCAGTGCCCTGTATGTGCCCTGCATGTCATTTTATATAATAAATAAATTTTTACATTTTGTATTTTTTACACCAGCTAGAAAACAGCGATAATAAATTTGAATCACAATTCATCATCAAACACTAAATTTAATGACAGCGACAATTCTGCAACTAAGCAAATTTCAGTGTTTTTGATTTGATTACATTATTGAATCATTTTTATAGTTATTTATTATATTATAATTTATGATTTTGTGTTTCAAACTTTATCATACCCGGGATGTCTACTAGACTCTGGTTTGGACAGATTTAAGTGAGTTATTCATAAGAATTGCATGCCTACAATATAAAACGCCAAATTTACATGCAAAATAATTGTACCGATTTTGGTACAAAATTCCAGACATAATCATACCGCCAGGGAGGTTAATACAAGAAAGGGACTTTGCTCGCTTTGAAAACCGCAGCTTAGCATTGCATGCTATTATTAAGCTTATGATCTACCAAAACACCCAGATCCTTCTTCAATTGATTTCCCCAGTTGTACTCCCCCTAGTATGTATGATGCATGCATATTCTTAGCCCCCGAGTGCATAACTTTACATTTATCAACATTAAACCTCATTTGCCACATAGTTGCTCAATTAAACAGTGCATTGAGGTTGGCTTGTGAGTTGGAGACATCAAACGTCTGAGTGAGAGTAATAATTCTAGCACCAGACCCCCTGTGAAACTCTAAACTGGTAACCTGTAAAGGCTTTAAAATACAATGCCTATGGAGACTTTTAAATACTGTAGTATGTCGCCATTCCATGGACATGCACAATTTTAAAGTGTGATATGTTATGTATCTATTTACTCAGTGTTATATTTTAACAAACAATAGGGTATTATATTGTGTTTGTGTGCAGTAAAATTCATTAACCACTTACGGACCCCCCCGCCATCATTTTACTCCGCTACTTTGAAGAGGAATATCGTTGTTATGGCAGCAGCTAGCTGCCATAACCCCGGTATCCTCTTCTTCAGCAGGCGGTCCACTTTCAAATAAAAGTGGTCTCTGTGGCAGATTCACCCCTCTCCCGCCATACTCCAGTGCCCACCGCTGCTTTACCGGAGCCGTCAGTAGCTGCGGAGCCGATTGGGTACTTCTCCCTGGCATGCAGACGAGTGAGGGGAATATGGTCTTCACCCATCTCCATATCATTGCAGGGTAGAAGCGATGTCAAAATGTCACTTCTGCACATAGCTCTTAAAGGGATATTTAATTTTTTTTATTTTTTTTATTGCATTTTAGTGTAAATATGAGATCTAAGGTCTTTTTGACCCCAGATCTCATATTTAAGAGGTCCTGTCATGCTTTGTTTCTATTACAAGGGATTTTTACATTCCTTGTAATAGGAATAAAAGTGACACAATTTTTTTTTTTACTAAAGAACAGTGTAAAAATAAAAGGAAAAATAAATAATAAAAAAAGAAAAAAAATTTTAAACGCGCCCCGTACCGCTGAGCTCACGTGCAATAGTGAACGCATACCTGAGTAGAGTCCACATATGAAAATGGTATTCCAACCACACATGTAAGGTACAACCACAATCATTAGCGTGAGAGCAATAATTCTAGCCCTAGACCTCCTCTGTAACTCCGAACATGCAACCTGTAGAATTTTTGAATTGTGACCTATGGAGATTTTTAAGGGTAAAAGTTTGTTGCCATTCCACAAGCAGGTACAATTTTGAAGCGTGACATGTTGGGTATCAATTTACTCGGCGTAACATTATCTTTCACAATATAAAAAAAAATGGGCTAACTTTACAGTTGTCTTATTTTTTTAATTCAAAAATGTGTATTTTTTGCAAAAAAAGTGCACTTGTAAGACCGCTGCGCAAATAAGGTGTGACAGAGTATATATTGTAAAGACTGCCATTTTATTCTCTATGGTGTTCGAAAAAAAAATATATAATGTTTGGAGGATGTAAGTAATTTTATAGAAAAAAAAAACAGTTTTTAACTTGTAAACATCAAATCTCAGAAAGAGGATCGTTCCTTAAGTGGTTAAAATGTAAATTTTCCAAAAAATGTGTGTTTGAAAAACTGCTGTGCAAAAATTGTTTGACATAAGAAAATTGCAACAGCCAACATTTTTTCCCTGGGCCCTAGGTTTCAGAAAACATATAATGTTTGGGGGTTCTAAGTAATTATCTAGTGGTTTACCGGTCTGGTAGTATTCAGGGAAAATGTGAGTGGTGTGACAGTGATCAGGGACAATATGACTAGTGTGCACTATATTAGCAATATAGTGAGTGGGTGGCAGTGATTAGGGACAATATGAGTGGTGTGGTGATGATCACGCACATCATAACTGGCATAGCAGTGATCATAGACACTGTAACTGGCATGGCAGTGATCACGGGCACAGTAACTGGTGTGGCGGTGATAACGGACACCGTAACTGGTGTGACAGTAACTGGTATGGTGGTGATCACAGACATCATAACTGGCATAGCAGTGATCATAGACACTGTAACTGGCATGGCAGTGATCACGGGCACAGTAACTGGTGTGGCGGTGATCACAGACACCGTAACTGGTATGACAGTGATCCCAGACACCATAACTGGTGTGGTGGCTATTAGGGATGGGTAAACGGTTGGGCCCGAGCTTATGTTCGGGCCGAACTTTCGCTGTCCAGACATTCAGCAAACAGCGACTACAATGCATTGCGACACTGAACAGTGCATTGCAAGCCCTGATTGGCTGAAGCAGTGAAAGCTCCAGCCAATCAGGACACAGAGCACTGTCATGATTGGACACTGTTATCATGACTTTATCAAATCATGGCTCCTTCTCACCCCACAGTATAAAGTATTCTTTCAATGGCAGCCATTTTCAGGGTGATTTGGGCTTAGAGAGAGATAGAAAAGAGCTCTGTTTGGTGCTATTAGTTAGTTAGTGTGCTATACTGTGCTATTTTGCTTCAATTGTCAGTGTTGAATATTAGTTTAGTGTCAGTCTAGGGATAGTGTGAGTGTAGTGAGGAGGACCATCATTCAGCGTTGCATAGTGTGCAGCTAGAGTAGGGACAGCTCAGATAGTTTCAGTGTAGTGACGGTTGAACACCGTCTATTTGATTGCTTTACTGCCAGTTTAACACCATTTACTTTTGTGTCCGTTACTGCCAGTTTAACGCCATATAGTTCTGTGTGCCTTACTGCCAGTTTAATGCCATATAGTTCTGTGTGTCACTGTATGCTTGGCGCATTATATTGCAGTGTATTATAGTGTATCTGTGTAGTGTGTGTACTCAAATTAAAGTGCAGCAAACACCTCTTTACATTGAGTAAAGTGCATCTACATACAGATTTCAACTTCTTTACATTTGCTTATATGCACCGCCCCCTCCCTCCCAATAATGTCTGGGAGGACAACAAGGAGAGGCAGATGTTCCTTTGGCACTGCAAGGGGGCCAGCAACAAATGTCTACAGGCAAAGGGGAACATAGTGGTCAGTCCTCATGCAGGGCATCATTTCCTCTGTTTAGTGAGTTTGCCCATGCTATCCAGCCACAACATGCAGGAGGTGGTGGACTGGCTTACTAAACCTTCCTCATCCTCCTCATCCTCTGTCATGCAAGCAGAGATAAATGTGCAGTCCCCTGTAATTACCAGACTGGATAAACCTGCCTCATTGTCCACATCTATTCCTGCCATAGTCCCAACATCAGCCATTGAGGAATTATTTGACCAAAGCGTCAGCCAATTGCTCCTTGATGATGCCCAGCCATTACTAGATTCAGAGGTTGGTTCTTAGGTTGAGGATGACAGGAACATGAGCTTAGAGAGAGGGAGGAATACTGGTAGACAAATTGGCATTCACGTTCCCCAAGCCGCAGCGTATTGCCAAGTTGTCTCCAGTGGTTATGATGAAGATGGAGGAGATGGAGATGAGGAGGAGGATGATGATGAGGTCACTGATGCGACTTGGGTGCCATATAGAGCAGAGGAGGAAACTGAAGGTGAGGCGGCACAACCCCAAGGAGGCTGACATCAAGAAAGAATAGCCATCCTAGTCCATCACATTCTGCAGCTGTTATCTCCCGGCCCACTCCCCAAAGCTCAGACGTATGGGCCCTTTTCAGCACATCTGCAGCAGATAACACTGTTGCTATCTGCAAACTGTGTCTCAGGCACATTAAACGTGGCAAAAACACCAACCATTTGGGTACTACATGCTTAACAAGGCATTTAACGTCCAACCACTCAGCCCGTTGGCAAGAGCACTTAAAAGCCACACAAAAGCGGCAAAAATCTTTCCCTCCTTCTCCTTACCCACTTCAGTCTGCCCCTGCGATACTGAGTCATTACCTCACAGCAGCCTCCACTGACAGGGATGATGGTATAGCACAGGGTGTCCCAGATCCTAGCAGCACAACATCACCTGTAGACTGTAGCCGACATCTGCTGCAGCGGAAAAAAAATAGCCCCTGCCATCTACATGCCCAGCGTCTGAATGCAAGCTTGTCAAAGCTGTTGGCTCTCCAATTTCTGCCTTTCAGCCTGGTGGATTCTGCCCCCTTGAATTTGCACAATGTGCTGTACCACAATGGCAGGTTCCCAGTCGCTACTACTTTTCATATAAGGCCATTCCATCTCTCTACCATCACGTGGAAGGGAATGTTCTGGCATCATTGGGTGAGGCAGTCAGCAATAAAATACACCTTACTGCTGACATGTGGTCCAGAAACGCATGGGCAGAGACAATATATTTAGTTCATAGCACACTGGGTAACGCCGCTGAAAATTTAAATTTTTTTTGGCTTTATCAATGTAATTATTGCTGCAGCAGATTATAGACATGGTACAGATCTGCCACTTTACAGGTAGACTAAGGGGACCGGCCAGGCACTATATTGGAAGGAATTTTTCATTTTTATTTTTTCAATTTAAAAATCAAAAAATCACTGCTCATTTAAAAATGAAGTTTTTCACAAACTTTTTTTTATTGATACATGTCCCCCAGGGCAGGACCCGGACCCCTATAACCATTGTATGCCAAATTACTTGCATTTAAGTCTTAAAAATGGGCA
Source organism: Lithobates sylvaticus (assembly GCA_028564925.1). Lineage (NCBI taxonomy): Eukaryota > Metazoa > Chordata > Amphibia > Anura > Ranidae > Lithobates > Lithobates sylvaticus. Next base: position 156,830,450 of record CM053027.1, on the reverse strand, counting down.
CTTTTGATTCTTGACGTTTGGGTCCCATTGACTTTAATGGGGTCCGATATTCAGGTCCAAACTTTGGCAGTGTTCGAAAGTTCTGGTGCGAACGGAACAGGAGTCAGTTCGGCCCATCCCTAGTGGCTATCACAGACACCGTAACTGGTGTGGTGGTGATCACAAACATTGTAACTGTTGTAGCATGATCACAGACTGTAACTGGTGGGGTGGTGATCACATACACTGTAACTGGTGTGGCAGTGATCACAGACACTATAAGCAGTTATCTGGGACACTGTATTCGGTGTGGTAGTGATTAGGGACACCTTGAATGGATGGCAGTGATTAGGAAAGCTGACTGGTGACAGTGAATTATACATTTTTTTTACATACCGTCACCCTAGTAGTACAGTGTAGAGCTGCAACTAACGATTATTTTGTATGTCGACTAATCTATCGATTATTTTTACGATTAGTCATCGACTAACGATTATTTTTATTTGATTTATTTATTTAATCTAGTGTTCTTTTTTTTTGATTAGCCAATTAATCATTTTTATAACTTTACAAAAAATAAGTACATAAAAAAAAAAGGTAAGATAAAAGAATATAACTGCATACATATATATATTATATGTATGTAGTTATATTTTATCTTACCTTTTTTTATGTACTTAATTTTTGAATATAACTAATATTTATATATATATATATATATATATAATGTATGTAGTTATATTCTTTTATCTTACCTTTTATTTTATGTTCTGTTTTTATTTTATGTTCAGAAGTTTATAATTTATTTTTTACAATGCTTTCTTTTTTTAAGGGGGGGGGGGTGGGGACAGTGTCAGTGTGTTTTTTTTTTATTTATCTATTGCATTTTTTTTTATCAGCCCTGTTGAGGGGCTATGGTGAGATATCAGGGGTCTCAACAGACCTCTGACATCTCCCATTTGAGACAGGGAAAGGGACAAGGGACACAGATTCCCCACTCTCTTTCTCTGCACTGATAATGAATGGAGAGAAGACAGCGGCTTCTCTTCAATCATTAATGGGAAGGGACAGAGTCAGTCACTGACTCTGTCCATTCAGAAAACAAACCCGGCTCCTACCTCCGCTCTCCATCCTGAGATACCGAGGGGGACAGCAGCATAGAGGGGGACAGCAGCATAGAGGGGGAGGAGTGAGGGGGGACAGCAGCACGGAGGAGTGAGGGGGGACAGCAGCACGGAGGAGTGAGGGGGGACAGCAGCATGGAGGAGTGAGCACGGAGGAGTGAGGGGGGACTGCAGCACGGAGGAGTGAGCATGGAGGAGTGAGCACGGAGGAGTGAGGGGGGGCAGCAGCATGGAGGAGTGAGGGGGGGACAGCAGCACGGAGGAGTGAGCATGGAGGAGTGAGGGGGACATGGAGCAGCATGGAGAAGGATGGACGGTGATGTGAAAGCCGCAGTGGGAGTGTATTTACCTGCAACCCGCGCAACGTGTGACGCATCAACGCTTTTCACGCACGTCAACGTATTTTCTTAGTCGATGCGTCATGGCAGCTCTAGTACAGTGTCACCATAATTACACTGTTCTAATTGTGGGGGGTGACCAGGATTTAAATTTTTTTGTTGAAAGTCAAATGGTTTTGTGTGCCATTGAGAAGGTGAGTAGACTACACCTGACTAAGTTTGCAAGTAATTTTTAGGAGGGGGTCGATCCTTTTTCCAACTCAGTGATTCTGTTTTAGAATTTTTTCCATTTTTTTCTGACATGTTGGTGTTATATCTTTCACTTGGATGTTATAAGTGCTGGGAGATGTAGTCCAATGCAACGTCCAATGCTTGCAGGATACACCTGCCACCTTATGTGTACCAACTGTCATCTACTGTGTCCCAACATTAGCCGGTGAAGATCCTTCTCAGAGACTGCCCCTCTTGCTCAGTTTACAATTCCCCTTTCTAGGTTATGCATGCTATTCTGTTAAGAGTAAGACCTTTTATGGTCCAGTGGGCAATATAGTCCCATTTTTCCTTTCCAAAAAATCATTTTTATTGTCTGCCTGCATATACTAATTTGGGCTATCACGTTAATCACTACTCATACGTTTTGTTTACAACTGTTTCTATTGTAACTATTGCTCATCCCAAGTGCTGATTTGGGTAATGGTAACTGACTTTGATTGTATTTGTTAGATGTCCACTATGCCAATTAATATCTGATAATGTCACTTATTCCATGTCTCTTGTGTCTCTTTGCAGCAGTTAGATACAAAGTGTTGAAATATTTGTATGTGCTCAATCTAAGAGCTCAAAACTAAGAGCATGTATATAAGTAGAGTAGGGGTTCAAGAAGTGGGTGGTAAGGATCAGAGAACCTGTTTCACCAGCGGCTCCTTCAGGGGTAGTGCTACATATATAAATCCTTAACTAAATCAAAAGAAACATTATAACATAACCAGGGCCGTCTTTAATATTAATTGGACCCTGGGCAAAACTTTTCTTGGGCCTCCCCCCATGCAGTTTTGCTCTCTACCTGCTCTGAGACATACAATAAATAGCAGATAGACTCAAAACCAGATCAGGCAGCTATTGCGATTGGTTGCCAGAGGTTACAGTGTATCATTACCACTCACCGACTGGTTGCTAGAGGTTACAGCACACATTACGGCTCACTGATTAGTTGCTAGAGGTTACAGCACATGATTTCTGCTTGTTGATTGGTTGCTAGAGATTACTGTGGATATGACCTCGGGGGGCTTGATATACATACATCAATTCTGCCGGCCGCCGCTATTTACATATGAATGCCGCCGCTATTTACATGTAAACACAGGGTCTGCAGGTGAGTCATCTGTACACAACAATAGGGCAGAGCTGGGCAGAATTAGTAGCAGCACTTCACACTGAGATATCGGGACACAGCACAGAACAAAAAACCTCAAGGGACGAGGAAATTTAAACCAGGATAGTTGGCAAGTATGAGGCAGCTGGTTTGGGCCCCACAACAATGACAGGGCCCAGGGCAGCTGTTAAAAACGGCCCTGAACATAACACATGAAGATATAACACAGCATCATAAATATTCACGGTATACTTTGTGAGATTTGAAGCAGGTTTCCTACAAGAGAAATAGCAACATTATGGATGCATGCAATGTTAAAAAGTTGTAAAAGCTCTAACAATGGCACTCCAAACTCCATAAAATAGGGCTAGGGCCTGGACTATTCTTAATTTATTCTTAATTTATAATAAACTCACCTTTTTTTTCTCACAAAGATTTTATTTAAATATTTCAACACAAAAGAAAAAAGTACAGCATAGTGAAACAGAATCACAATGTAACAAAATGGGCGACCGGTTCCATTCCAGAGTATTTCAAGCAAAAATTCACATGTCCTGAGCATAATTATTTAGTAAAACACTCCAGATCTAAGTATATTTTATTTCTCCCTTAATGAGAGAATTGGGTTAATATTCTAGGGTGTATGTATTCTTCAGAACCTAATAACTCCTTTCCAGGTAGTTGGGCACTTTTTAACAGTTTTCCGGAACCATCTGGTAGGGCATAAAAAGTATATTGGGTCAGATTTACCCACTTGTCCTCTTCTAAAATCAGGGACATGGGGCCCGGTGTCAGGTAGTAGCACCCTAACTGAGCGCCCTGTCCCTCTGTTAATGGGTGCATATTGTAGCAAGTAAGAGAAAAGAAGAAAAAAAAAAGAAAAAGAAATAGAAGGGGGAATGGGTGGGGAGGGGGGATAAGGAGTGCAGATGGGGTGTAAGGAGAGGGGGGCGGGGTTGGGACCCATCTGCTATCCTCTCCGTCTACTGTTCATCAGCTGCATACATTGGACCCTCGGAATCCCGGAAGGTCCAACCTCAATGAATTTGTTTAGGAGCACTTAATTATATGGTTTGTTGTAATAAGTCTCGGTAGGATTGGGACGATTTGTATGTAAGCCATGCCTCCCAGGTAGCTGAGAAACTAGTAATTTTGTCTTGTGCTGCGAGGATTAGTTCCTCCATTGTTGCTATGCGGTCTACCCGGAGGACCCACTCCTTCAACGAAGGTGATTGAGCGGACCTCCAATGTAGCGGATAAACTCACCTTAGTCTGACATCTGGTCTAGATAAGCTTAGTCTGTCCTTTTTTCCCATGTTTGCATGCTAGGTGCCCTTAGTCTATTGTGGCTAGCCTACTTTATATTGACAGCAATGGCAAGGGGGTAAGTGGGAAGGACCAATATCCAATGCTCCACTCCTATCCCACTCCCTTGTCCCTTTTCACTACCTCCTAGTTCCTTCTCTCCCACCCCCCTTTTTTTCTCCTTCTTCTTCTCTTCCTCCTCCCGCCCTTTGCTTCTTTACCTGTTACCTGACAGCTAAGGTCAAGCCTTGAGGGACATGTCACATATAGCAGCTATTACTGCCTATACCCACTCTACATATTTGGTTGGACAGTAGTCCTTTTCATGAATATGTTTCTGAAAAAATGTATTCTTAATTGTATTTCTTTTTCTCTGATGGTTTTAAATCCGCTATTGGTAACATAGTGTTCCTCTGTATTCTTTCATAACTCAATAAAGTTTGTATGGAATTAAAAGCTAAAGTTAAACATAGACCGCAATGAGTCCATACTATTCAAATGGCAAAGTATGCAATGAAGCAAAAGAGATTAAATATTGCTCATTATTTTACAGCAGGATAAAACTCATATACTGTACAGTAGCATAAAGTGAATACATACATATCTCAAAATCAGAGGATAAACTAGTAGTATAGGCTAGTGGGAAAAATTGCATGGCGAAGGCAGTGTAGATTTATATATGCCTCTAACACAACATTTATTGTCATTTCTTGCAAGGGATATAGATAATCCTACTATTAACCTCGTAAATTTTACCAAGAGTGACAGAGCCAATTTCTACTAAATCTGCATCTCAAAATAATTAGGCTAAAGTTGTGGCAATTTCCACTTCCACATTGAACAGCTACCACACTAATGTTAACAAAATTGCACTTATCCAAGCTTTGTTTATTTAAAAGTATTGTTCGTCACATCTTTGTTGGTGTATTTTTACATGCCTCACACAAATTTACTTTCGCTGCTTAAATCGGGAGCTTCACCTCGACAAGGTCTTGACAAATTTGGCTAATAAACCAGCCCCAAAGACTCAAGGGTCCAGGAGTAAAGGTAATAAGTTGTTAATTTCTGGTTCTTGAAAAATAAGCCAGTTAGTGAGACATTTACCATGACTTTGGCTCCTAATATTGTATAGTTCACAGAGGAAGATAAAAATATCAGGAAAAGGGGGGGGCGTGGCCGGAAGCCGACCGCGATGGCTGCTTAGAGAGAGAGCTCCGAGGGAACGGCGGCTATTCAGGGCACGAGCGACGGACACAGTTCATCCCTGCGACACACAGCATCACCTGAAGGGTAGAGGAACCCCCTGGATCTCGGCGGTGATGTTTAAACGCAAAAAGGAACGTCCACAACCGCGGAAAATGACCGAATTCTTTCCACCGCCTCACAGACCAGGATCCCAAGATGGCGCCGGCGGCTATACGGGCACACGCCGCGGCGGCCTCCCACACACCACACATGATGACTCACCATCATCAGGAGCCCATGCACTGCCTCACAATACAGGGAGCATTTCTGCTGCATCTTCCCCCTCCACCAGCCCTGCTAAGACGAAGCTGAAGCTGACGCAGGACACACATTCACCTGAGGTAAGCCATCTAGCTATAATGTCTCCTACTACCCAGGCTGACTCCAGCTCCATTGCTGCCTATCCTACATTGAACCAACCTGTCCTGGACACTACTCTAAAGGAAATGCTCCTCACATTACAAAATGCCATTCACTCTGATATATCCAAAATGATGCATAACTTTGCCTCTGAAGTGTCATACCTAGGTGATAGAGTCACTACCATAGAATCAAAATTGGGAGAAGTGACGTCTTCTTTTAACAGCTTAGTTGATGCACAAGGGGAAGAGGCAGAAGATATTGAATGGATGAAAGCCAAAATCGCAAATTTGGAAGATCGTTCCAGAAGGAACAACTTGAAAATTAGGGGAATACCAGAATCTGTCTCACAATCTGCACTGAAAGATTACTTTATGCAGCTGTTATCCGCATTTCTTCCTGACACACCTCCAGGAGAACTGGTAATCGACCGCATACATCGCCTACCCAAGCCGCCACACCTAGCGGATACCATACCAAGAGACACCATTGTCCGCATTCATTTTTTTCACATTAAGGAAAAACTTCTGCTCGCTGCAAAGAACCCGAATGGTTACCCTCAACCATACGCAACCCTGGCCTTTTTTGCGGATTTATCCAAATACACCATGATGCAACGTAGAAATTTGGCCACCATTACCAAACCACTTCGGAACCACCAGATTCCATACAAGTGGGGTTATCCGGTAAAACTTATCATCACCAAAGATGGCAAATATTTTTCTGTCCGCAACCTCGATGAAGGCCTCTCCCTGCTGCGCCAGTGGCACATCTTAGAACCATTGGAGCAACGCCAGCCACACCGCGCCACAAACAACCACTCTGCTGGTGATTGGGATGACTTTAACCCCTCTGATGACATGACCACTTGAACTGTCACCACAAACTCAGGAAACATATAAGCCCGGGATTGCTCGCCGGAGCCCTCTTCTTTCTCTGAACTGCCTTAATAACCCCAGTATAAGTCGCGGTAGTTACCGCTCTTTCCCAGTTACCCTTAATTCCTGTTTATGCGCACAGCATAATTGTTGCTATAACTGTTACAGCACTGACATTTTTTTTTTTTTTTTTTTTTTTTTTTTTTATTGCTTTATTTCTGACTTCCTTACAGTCCACAACTATCTGTACTTCCTTTCAACAAAGATTGACGCCGAACATCACTGCAGCAACCGAAACCCAGCAGACGCCGTTAAGCTACTACTTTCACGTAAGTTGACCACCACTTCTAGTGACTACCTTAGCATTAATATCTGAGACTTTACCGAACCTACACGCAGAATCCCCACAAGGAACGGACATTTATCGACTTCACAATGCCTATCAAAATTACCTCCTTAAACGTTAAGGGCCTAAACCACCCGGGGAAAAGATACTCACTCTGGGCCGAAGCGCATAAACTCCATAGCGATGTTCTCTGCTTACAAGAGACTCACTTCTGCCAGGAAAAACCTCCCACCATGTCTCACAAAAGATTCCCCCATATCTTTTTTGCTAACGCCCCAACCAAATCAAAAGGTGTCCTCATCGCTATTAAAGATACCATTGCGTTCAAACTAATCTCAGTCACCTCAGACCCTCTTGGGAGATATATCATACTAATAGGAGAACTGAACAACGTTACCTATACGCTCGTGAACGTCTATGCTCCAAACTCGGGCCAAATGCGTTTTCTTCGCAAACTATGGAAAAAAATCCAGGGCCTTCAGCAAGGCCGAACCATTCTATGCGGAGACTTCAACCTTGCACCTGACGACTCCATTGACGTTAAAGGTCTGTCCAACAGGAAACCGCGTCCTGCGACGCTTGCTCGATTTCTTCATGCTAACTACTTATTTGATATCTGGAGGTGTCAACATGCCTCTGAAAGGGACTTTACTTTTTTTTCGAAACCCCACTGTACCTACTCCAGAATAGATCTCTTTGTGGGAAATAAACAAATACTACAAGATGCAATTGACACTGATATCCAACCCATAACATGGTCGGACCATGCACCCATCTCGCTAACACTGGGAGACAAGGCTACCCATTCCACTTTCCTGAACTGGAGAAACGATCCACATCTGATGGCGATCCCCAGTAACAAATCTTTCATTCAAACCTGCTTACAGGACTACTTTGAATTGAACGAATCATCAGTCCCAAGCCCGTCTACCGTATGGTTAGCCCATAAGGCAAACATCCGTGGTACACTTATAAAAATGAGCACTCATGCTAAGCGCCAAAGGACACAGCAGCTAAACGAATTGCTAGACAATATCTCCACCCTAGAACAAACAAACAAAGCTAACCCATCACCGTCAATTAGTGACCAGCTTTTCAAAGCTAGGGAGGACCTTAGATCATTTCTCCACGCTAAACATGCAAAACATTTGTTTAAATTGCGCACTGCCTTCTACGCGGCTGGGAACAAGGCTAGCAAGCTCCTAGCAAACCAACTTAAGCAAAGAAGAATTAAAAATAGGATTCCCTTCCTCAAACACCCTTCCACCGGAGACAAAATATACCACCAGAAAGCCATATCTAATGCTTTTAGAACATACTATCATACATTATATAATCTTGCATCTGATCCAGCAACAACACAACCTACAGATACTGTCATCAAAACATTTCTGGATCAACTAAACCTACCTACACTGTCTCCTGAACATCTACAGTCCTTAAATTGCCCCTTTACCCCTGCCGAAATCATTAGAACTATATCAACTCTTCCCTCAGGTAAAGCCCCCGGCCCAGACGGCTTCTCGGCCGAATATTTCAAATTGTTTGACACCATTCTAGCTCCACATCTTTGTCAAGTATTCAATGCTGCTGTGTCCTCGGGTGTTTTTCCTAAAGAAATGCTTTCAGCTACTATTGTAACATTGCCTAAACCAGGTAGGGAGCCGGTTACTCCATCTAACTTTCGTCCCATTTCATTATTGAACACAGACCTTAAAATTTATGCAAAATTAATCGCTCAAAGACTAGCCCCAATTATGACCCATCTCATACATCCAGATCAGGTTGGCTTTACTATGGGCAGACAAGCACCTGACGCAACTCGTAAAATAACAAATCTCCTTTATTACGCCGAAACAACTAACACCCCCTCTTTGTTTATAACCCTAGACGCAGAAAAGGCGTTTGATAGGATACACTGGGGCTATATGCAACATACCCTAGACAAATTTGGTTTCACCGGTAATATCCTATCAGCCATTTCAGCCCTGTATACACATCCCTCAGCCCGAGTCCTTTCAGACGGTACCTTCTCTGATCCATTCCCAATAACTAATGGCACTAGGCAAGGATGCCCCCTCTCTCCAATCATTTTTACACTACTGATGGAACCTTTGGCCCAGAAAATTAGACTCTCCCCTCATGTTACTGGACTTCATGTCAAAGATCGAGAATATAAAATCACTTTATTTGCGGACGATATTATTTTGACGTTAACAAACCCGGCTTCCTCCCTGGTTCACGTACAGAAAATCTTGAATGAATTCAACTCTTGTTCACTGTATAAAGTAAATGAATCAAAATCTAATGTATTGAGTGTTAAGATCCCTGACGATACTAAGGCATGTCTTAAAGCTATAGCCCCATACAAGTGGGTAACCACCTCAATGCCCTACCTGGGAATCAATTTAACCACCCCAACCTCCAACCTGCAAACGTATAACTTTGCCCCCTTCATCCAGACATGTAAAAATGACCTCCAAATGATGAGCAAACATTATCTCTCTTGGGCAGGCAGGACTGCAGCCTTCAAAATGCTCACTTTACCTAAACTTCTTTATTTGTATAGAGCTTTACCTATAAAGATACCCATGTCCTTCTTCACCACTCTTAGAAAAACACTCCGAAACTTCGTTTGGCAAGGTAAAAAACCCAGATGTCCATATGCATCCATCATTAAACATAAATCAGTTGGAGGCATGGGTTTCCCTGATGTGTATGACTATCATATAGCAGCGACCCTGGACCAATTAAGACATTGGTTCACACCTTCCTGTAACAAACAATGGCAACACATAGAACAATCCTTCCTTCCCGAGGGTAGTTTAAGTTCTTTCCTCCTAGCCCATTCCTTTCCCACTAAAACTAAGGAAATGAATCACCCCACGATCTCAGCTGCGATTGCAGCATGGAATACTCTATCCCACAACACTCTATCTTTCACAGACGGCCAAATTATACCTACTCCGATAGAAACCTTTAAATTTCTCATACCAGATCTCTCCCTGAAACACTGGTCCAACATAAAACACCAACCCATCTCATCGCTCCTACACAATCAAAAAATTCTAGAATTCTCGGATCTACAAAAGGTACACAATATTCCTATACTGGGGCTGTTCACATACAAACAAATATCGTCCTACCTAAACAAACATACCGCCCCATGCATTAAAATACCACGCAAAATATGGTCCTTCTGGACGAATACCTCCCCCCAAGCCAAAGGAATTACGCTCATGTACAACACTTTACAAAACAAAGATCAGTTCACAATAACGTCAACCTACAAAAGATGGGAAAGAGACCTCAGAACCACTATAACTGACCACCAATGGTGCAAAGCCATACACTATAATCTAAAGGTATCCAAATGTACCACTTACTGGGAAATCTCACAAAAAATCCACCATAGATGGTATCTCACGCCAGTCCAATTACACAAATTTGCAAATATTGACGATGACCTCTGCTGGAGGAATTGTTCCGCTAGAGGTTCTCTGTTACACACCCTTTGGGAATGCCCACACATTCGCCCGTTCTGGACGGCAGTTTTCGCTCTTATCTCAGGTATAACAAGGTGCAAATCTGATCCCTCTCCAACGTTAGGTATCCTCAGTATAGGTATAGACGCCTACCCCAAGGAACTCAGACCTATTGTGATGCATATATTGTTCACAGCTAGATTGCTTATAATGCGCAAATGGAAAAGCACCCTGACTCCAACTATTGTAGAAGTTAGATCCCAACTTAATTTGATCAAGGAGCTTGAATTTAGCTCTGCCTTATATACTGACAATGCCGAAAAATGCAGCAAAGCCTGGAAGCCCTGGCTTCAATTTAACCCTACCTGACTCTTTAAACCCCACAGAACTCTGGGTGCTAATGTACTCAACAAACGCATTGTTGAGGATGTGACAAACCACTCCTTCCTTTTTAGGGCTTGCTGGATTGTAAGTGCTTGTGGCTGTTATACTTTCTTCTATCTCCTGCTTACCTTACTATCTCCGTAATCTCTACCGAGCAACAACTTATTGTGACAGGTCCTCCTCTCATGGTACACAGTTAGCTCCCGAATGGGGTGTCCAGGAGAGGAGACCATACCACCACAGAATCTGAATAGTGTTGCTTACAGTTAATTTGTTGTAAAAGTTTATTACCATTACTGTATGCTGTACCTATTACTGCATCTGTTTGTATAATGATCAACTTGACAAACAACGTTCTTTACTCACGTTTGTATGTACTATCTTTAAAATCAATAAAAACATTTAAACCACAAAAATATCAGGAAAAGGATTCATGGGGGTGTAGTATTACAAAGTATTGTTTACCCATAGTATCAGTGTTGTTCCATTTAAGTTAATTAGAATAATTTACTTGTGTATCTTTGTTCTAATTTCTGTTATCACTTTTGCCCATGTCCATAGTATAAATCATTAAAGTTCAACCTTGGGTCACGTTGCTAGAGCAAATCATTCCAGTGGCAATCAATACAGTACAAAAAAAAAGATGACTAAGCACAGACAGAATACGGTTTGTTTAAAACAATTAGATAGTTGTCCATCATTAGAAACCAAATCCATTTTACCTTTCAAGATTCTTTATGTTGCCATTGTCTCAGGGAACT